>OX578286.1:19858469-20476726 GCA_951217055.1 Gerris lacustris
CTTGTTTTAAGAATGTGTTTTTTTTACATATAATTAACATAATTGTTGCTGTTGTATATATACTACCGAAAAACACATCATTAGGTTATTATAGTACGGGGATATGATATTATATACTTAACTCATCTAATCTTAGTAATAATCAGTGTAAAAAATGTCTCACCTCTCTGAGATTCGAACTCACTAAATTTGTCGGTGTTTAGACGTAGGTTTCAGTGTGAAAAATGTCCCACCACTCTGAGATTCGAACTCACTAAATTTGTCGGTGTTTAGACGTAGGTTTCAGTGTGAAAAATGTCCCACCTCTCTGAGATTCGAACTCACCAAATTTGTCGGTGTTTAGATGTAGGTTTCAGTGTGAAAAATGTCTCACCTCTCTGAGATTCGAACTCACTTAATTTTTCGGTGTTTGGATGTAGGTTTCTGTCTGAAACACCTCTCTGAAATTCGAACTCACCAAATTTGTCGGTGTTTAGATGTAGGTTTCAGTGTGAAAAATGTCTCGCCTCTCTGAGATTCGAACTCACATAATTTTTCGGTGTTTGTATGTAGGTTTCTGTCTGAAACACCTCTCTGAGATTCGAACTCACCAAATTTGTCGGTGTTTAGATGTAGGTTTCAGTGTGAAAAATGTCTCGCCTCTCTGAGATTCGAACTCACCAAATTTGTCGGTGTTTAGATGTAGGTTTCAGTGTCAAAAATGTCTCACCTCTCTGATATTCGAACCACATAATTTTTCGGTGTTTGGATGTAGGATTCTGTCTGAAACACCTCTCTGAGATTCGAACTCACCAAATTTGTCGGTGTTTAGACGTAGGTTTCAGTGTGAAAAATGTCCCACCTCTCTGAGATTCGAACTCACTAAATTTGTTGGTGTTTAGACGTAGGTTTCAGTGTCAAAAATGTCTCGCCTCTCTGAGATTCGAACTCACATAATTTTTCGGTGTTTGGATGTAGGTTTCTGTCTGAAACACCTCTCTGAGATTCGAACTCACCAAATTTGTCGGTGTTTAGACGTAGGTTTCAGTGTGAAAAATGTCCCACCTCTCTGAGATTCGAACTCACCAAATTTGTTGGTATTTAGACGTAGGTTTCAGTGTCAAAAATGTCTCACCTCTCTGAGATTCGAACTCACCAAATTTTTCGGTGTTCGGAGACTTAGGTTTCAGGTTGCGAGTACGCTTAAGCCTCGTCCAGACTGCCAAACCGAACAATGAAATCGAGCAAAGCAAGTGCTCGGCTCGGCGTTCAGGTGTCAAACACACCCAAAGCCGAATATGGGACGAATCGAGCACAACTCGATCCACCACAAACGTCCGAACATTTCTGTATTGAAAAATTTTTGTGACAATTTAACAAATTTGTAATTTGTTACTTATACCTACAATGAATAATAAAAAAACGGTCCGAGACAACTCCAGCCTTTTCATATACAAGTTAATAATCACTTAGCCCGTGTTTTTCATTTATTAGTTTTCGAGTGTTCGTAGGTACATTTAATTATTCTTGAACATTTTATCAAAATGTATCATAAAAATAACTTCTACTCGACGGGGAATCGAACCCGGCCTCTCTCCGTCCGCGTTTAAAGCTATATTTTCTCAGGAACTAGATTTTTCCTGGGAAAACGGCTTATATCGTTAGATTCGTATTTAAATGGACTACATTTAAGATTTTTTTTAATCAACATCGTCGGAACTGTTTTCGAGAAATAATTTTTTTTAAAGTTTTTTGTCAGAGTTTTTTGGGGGGCACCCCCAAATTTGGAGTTAAAATTCATTTCTTGATATTGCCCCGGGGGGTATGATTTTTCTGAACATGTATGCCACATTTTGTTAAAATCGACCCAGTGGTTTAAGCTCCAGGCATCTGCACAGACGACAGACATTTTTTAAAAACCACTTTTTGGACTCAAAGGACCTCAAAACGTGTAATAAATCTCCATAATAAATCTTAAAATCGAATTTTCGCGCTATCACAATTCTTTCTCTTTATATGAGAAAGAAAATATGCTTGATCGGATTTTTAGTTTGGGTGTCATAAAGATCGTTTTAAACAGTTCTTACATTCTATTCCCCATTATTTCATTGTATCTATTAATCATCGAATAAATTTCACATATTTTTTCTTTATATAAATTAATATTTATTTTTATTTATGTTTCAGGTGAGTTTCTTTTCCAAATCAATAAAGGGATGTTGTCAAGGTATTTTATTTGACTTATACATTTTTTGGTTATGGTTCATTTTATAAATTTAAGAGTGGGTGCAATTCATTAGACAAAAGATCTGTTAAAACCATTTTTGTAAAATTTAATTAATTTCTTTATTGACGTAGGTGCTAAAATCGAGGGCTCCTGTAGTCATTTGAAAGTAGCATGGATTGATGAGAATTTTTTAAAGAACCATTTAAATGGAGGGGAGTAACAATTTAAAGAAGTGTCCAATGTACTTTATGACCAAAGGAATATCATATTTCTCTATTTATAAGAGGAGTAACAGTCTAAATAAACTATTAAGAGAAAAAGGAAATTTAGTCCAATGTACTTTATGACAAAGGAATATCACATTTCTCTATTTATTATAAGGGGAGTAACTATCTAAGGAAGTGCCAATAATCATAATAAATATCGTTTGTAAAGTAAATTATTTCTGTTTTATAATATTCTTAAGTTATTTTGTTCATTGGGTCGAAAATAAGAAGTAATGGTATATTTTATTAGAATTCTTGTATATAAAAAAATCTTCCAACTTTTCTAGTCTTAAGAAAAATGTATCTTTATTTCTAGTCAATTCCACCTCTAATTCTATCTGTTTTTTTAAAGATTCGCTAGATGTCACTACTGTAAATGATAGTTTATTCTTGTACCAATAGGGTGCTGTGCTCTTAACAAAGTTTGTTTATAAACAATAATGTATTCAAGTCACTTAATAGATTAATTCTTAAAAAAGAATGTATTAATTCTTATATTAGTGACCTCTAATATAGTAATGCATAAAATATCTTTAGTCTATGTTTCTCTTGAGTATGTTTATGTGTTACAAACATAGATATGCACAAAATCGTCCATAGATAACATAATGTAATTAGAAAATGTATCATTTCTTGATTGTAACGTTGTGCAAGTGTGATTCTTTATATGCAGATTCAGATGATACGGGTTTGAATATAGTATACTCAATGACCTTAGGCCAGGTCAGGTTCACTGCTAACAGCTATTACATGATGATAAAACCGATTACATGATCACTATGTAATTATTACATTAAATACAATTATTATAGCATTATATATTGAATTACAACAAATACTCTTCTATAAACAACTGTTGGAGTATATTTTAAAACATGAGTTTTTTTTATATGTTTCATATTGGCAGTCTATTTATGAATTTTCTCTTGTGATATAAGGTTGACTGAGGTTATCAATTTATGAGAAAAATAATTGTACAATAAATAGTATTATTTTTATATATAAATTGTATTAATGAGCAACTGAACCGTAGACTACAATTATAAAAACTAGTTGTAGACTCTCTTAATATTAGAATTAGAAATTAATTTTTTTCCATTTTTTTCTTCGTGTTTAAACAAGAAAATAAATTTTCAATTAAAAACTAAATTAAATAACAAATACTGTAAATTCAATACGAGCAGAAACAAACGAGATATAGGAAGCATAGACACAAAATAGAGGTAACGTATAGTAGTTTGCACAGTCTTATTTTTGTATAGTCCTTATCAGTAATTCCACCGCAAATGGGGACCTTTAGTAGTAATTCCACCGCAAATGGAGACCTTTAGTAGATATTCCACCGCAAATTGGGACCTTTAGTAGTAATTCCACCGCAAATGGGGACCTTTAGTAGTAATTCCATCGCTAATGGGAAACTTTCCTAGTACAGTAATAAGATTTATCAATAAGATTAAAAACAAATCATTATCTAGTAGCACAAGGAAAACACGTAAAAAAATAGCACAAGGAAAAGATTTTCAGCTTCTACTAAGAAACATATAAGGGCACTTTTATAGAAAAGGGCCCCCCTTTTTGTTTCAAATCTAATATACTTTCTTACAACTTAATACACACTTTTTTAATATAAATGTGTGATATTCCTTTGTCCCAATGCCTATTGGACTGAATATCCCTTTGTCTTAATAGGTAGTTAGACTAAGGGATATAAACTCTTTTGTATAAAAAACCAAAAGGGGGGCCCTTTTCTATAAAAGTACCCATATAAGAAGTTAGTAGTTAGCAAATTTTTATAAAACATTGGGCATGTACAAAGAAATGTTGTGTACAAAAAAAGGTGTCTGACTAACATCAAGCTAGAATTTTGTGTATAAGTTAATCTTTTGGTTTCTTTTAAGAATATATGGTCGGCTAAGTTCATTTGCGGGACATAGCTTGGCAGTAGGCATTTGAAAAAAAAGAAAAAATAAAACCGGTGGAGAACAGCCAAGTCCCACCCTTAAAGGTTGAAAATGGGATTTTCATGATCCTGAGTACGAAATTAGTTAGTAGACCAAAAATCAAGTTGATGTTAGTTTGTCACTTGATAGGCGATCACTTTGATTTGGAGTAATATTTGAATAACTAACTTTTTTTGCGCGCTATCTCCTGGACTATTAACTTTATAAACATTTCTTTATTTACAAAGAAATGTTATTTGAGAACGGAATTGTCAGATACTTTTCTCCTCGCACGTTAATTCAATTTAAAAATCATTGGGCATTTACAAAGGAATGTTATTAGAAAACGGAATTATCTGTTACTTCTCTACTCACGTTTATAAAATTTATAAATCATTGGGCAATCATTAAATATATGTTAAGAACCTTCCCAGTGCTATTTCATTGACCATAATCAAAGAACCTTACTAGATAATCAAAACAGCTTTAACTTTATACAAGAAACCATTGATCATATTATCATATACATACTTAATATATGACAATCATTAAATATGTGTTAAGAACCTTCTTAGCACTATTTCATTGACCATAATCAAGGACCCTTCCTAGATAATCAAAACTGCAAGGACCACTTTAAAGAGCATTTCGAAATCTTTGACCATATTATCATATGCATACTTAATATTATGAGAATCATTAAATATATGTTAAGAACCTTCCTAGCACTATTTCATTGACCATAATCAAAGAACCTTCCCAGAAAAACAAAAACACGTGTGGTGTCGTGGGACACCCGGTAGGAACGAAGTTCCTTACTCTTTTTATTAAATATAAATGTTAAAATCGCTGTAATAACTACGTATACATGGTGGAGTTAGAAAAGAGACAAAATTAAAAGTAACTAACCATTTGTACTAGCGGAGTTAAGGCAAAATTAAATGAAAATATTGTTATTATCTTTGAAGCAAGCGTCTTTCAATAAATAATGTATTGTATATTGAAAAAAAAGGTAATGATAAATTTATAGTTAAAGCAGATGGTTGTAGAACGAAAAAGAGCTGTCCTCCCAGGCCCCGTCGGCATATTACTCCAATTAAATATTAAAATAAAAAATATAAATCATTAACTCACAAAAACTTCTGCTTGTATCAGGTTGAAATGTTACATGCTTGTTTCAATTGTACTGTAGGTGATGTATACAAAGTTTCATTTAAATCTTTACGTTAGAACGTAAGATATCGGTAAAAACGTTGTTTTCTTTATTTTAATCGGTTTGGTCCGCTTTAATAAATTTAGCGATCTTTATCACTTCATAGTAGTGTCGGTGTTCGTTTTACTAAAAAAAAAATATTTAAAAAGTTGTTTGTCTCATTAAATAGATGAAGTTAGAATTTTTTCCCGTCCAAAAATTCCAATATTAAATTCGAAGCTTACGTTTTCGCGAGCGTTGCGCGTGAACGCTTGGGCGGATAACGTTGCCCAACGAACTTGTCCCTGACATTGGCAAAATGAACATGTGTACCAAATTTCAACTAAGTCGGTAAACTTTTACACAAGTTATCGCCATCGGTAGATTTCGTGACGGATTTTGCGTGACGGTGATTTTGTGACGGTGATTTTGGTCGTTTTTTTCGGATTCACTCCCGGGCTCTAGAACGTGCCATAAGGAACTTCGTTCCAAAAAGCATTGACTTTATACAAAGAGTATTACAAGATAGAAATCATTGACCATATTATCATATACATACTTAATATATCAGAATCATTAAACATAATAATAATAATAATAATAATAAATATATTTATTTCCACCACAAAAAACAAATCTCAGTAATAAAGTATCAGAAAAAATACAACAATATAACAGTAGTAGTACTTAAAAATAATGTTCATTAATTAATGGTGAGGGCTCTCAATAGGTGTCAAATCACCTAGAGCGAGAGTCCCGTCTCTTTAGTAATTACAAATAAATATGTGCTTACGTTATTTTAATCTATCTATCAAAGTTTTACAGGAATGCTTTAGCTCTATAATTTATTTATTAATCTCTATTACATGTGTTAAAAACCTTCTTAGCACTATTTCACCGACCATAATTAAAGAATCTTACTATTTAATCAAAACAGCATTGACTTTATGCAAATAACCTTACAAAAAGGAAATCATTGGGCTATAAAGATACTAGAGGAAGTCAATGGACATTCGCAAATAGCTTTACTAACTCTATGTCATTGATCATATACCAAGTTATTTAAAAGATGAAAATCATTGAATGTAGAGAAAGGCTTTTCAGATATAAAACTAATAACTTTATGGATGTATATAGAACCTTTTCAAATCTTCAATACCATTGAAGTAGGTAAATTTTATTAGTAAATAGCGTCCTCATCCTCTTCCTTGCCCGAAGTCTATTGAAGTAGTAAGTAATAAGAGATTGCGAATGCTTCATAAATAGAAAGATTCTTATCAAGATTAGTTTCATTGAAATCTAGTTTACATTTGCTTCTTGAGAATTTATTATAACTTTCTTTCAATTATTTTCTCTTTTCAATGTCGACTCGTTTTTTAAAGTCTTTGTTCTCTTATGAAAGGCGTAGCAAAATTGTGGAGTGATTTAGGACATCTTAGATACGTCCATCTTATAGGGTTGGCACATCGATGATTTCCATGACGTCAAACCGAACCATCATTGAAAGAAATAATCGATGTTTTTGATGATCGACGTCTAACCGTACCAACATTGAAAGAAATCATCGATGTTTTCCATGATCGACGTCTAACCGTACCAACATCGAAAGAAAACATCGATGTTTTCCATGATCGACGTCAAACCTAACCATCATTGAAAGAAAACATCGATGTTTTCCATAATCGACGTCTAACCGTACCAACATCGAAAGAAAACATCGATGTTTTCCATGATCGACGTTTAACCGAACCAACATCGAAAGAAAACATCGATGTTTTTCATTATCGACGTCTAACCGAACCAACATCGATGTTTTTCATGATCGACGTCTAACTGAACCAACATTGAAAGAAAACATCGATGTTTTCGGTACATCGGCATCGATCTTTCAACCCGATTAGCTAAAAAAAGGACCTTTTCTTTAAATACAACTTTTACACTTTTGCTTCCAAGCTTACCGAAGGTTACGGAAGGTATGTGATCGTTCTGAAGAATATATGTTGTCTCCGATTTAAAATATTCCTAGAACAGACAGAAATCCGTTTCAGACATCAGGGAACATTTTCGGTTCCGTGACTGTCTGTTGCTCAATTTTTGCAAACCGACATATCTTAAGAACTACACGTCAGATTTTAAAGAAATTTGTATGGTAGGTCATAATTAGCTCATTGTTGGTCCTATATAAGTTTTAACCTGCGCCCATTTATTTACACCTATATCTTCAATAGTACTCATCTGATTTTTATGAAATTTGGACGGTTGTCTAAAAAATGTAACACCTAGTTTTAAATAGATGATATTTGGAGCTCCTCTATAATTTTCCTGTGATTGGGTTATTACTCATGATATAAAAGCAACATTTAAAAGTTCTGTGTTGGATACTTTAGTAGGTCAGGTACGTTCATTTCAGACGCAGACGGACAGACAAGGGCAGGAATTTGTAAGGGTCCTTGTTTTTGCTTACGACAAACCCTAAAAATGATCAAAACCTTTTTGATGAAAATTTCTCATATAGGAAAAATAATTATTTTCTGTCTGTATCCAATCTTTAAAAACCAAGATGAACTAGTTTAAGTTACATCCTGTTAAGCTTAGGTATCTAAACCGGAGCTGTCAGGTAACTGGTTTTATTCGTGGGCAGAAATAATAGCAAAATATGAAAAATCCTAATTGTTAGTTGATATGGTTAAAGTGTCGTGCCTTGGGCAACAACGCCCCCTACTTGCAGCCGTTCTGTTCTTTCATTCTTCGATTCTAACTAAGCTCTTCTAAAGGACTTAAGAAGTACCATCTCCCCCTTTGATAAAATTCTTCCTCCACTTTAATCTTCTTATCTGCCATCTGTCGTTTCAAACCATTTCTATTCCTCCTATAGCGTCAGTGACCTTTGTAACTCATTGTTGTTAAATACCTCTTGAATAATTATCTGGAAAAGTTTATATTTTATAACCTTCTTCCATCTTTAATATCTTTCATTAGTTAATTCTTACATCCATTACGATACAAAAGAATCTTATATCGAAGTATTAGTCTAATTCTTCCAATTCTTCATCACTATTGCATGTATTTAATTAAAGAATATGTTCATTTCCTTCTGGATCCAAATTTTAAACAACAATAATCTTAGTTCGATTCGCAAAGTGATCAAATTATAGAAATACTATTACTATTATTGGGATTACTAACTATTTAACGCCATAAAATGCAGCAGTTTTATTTGAGCGCCAGCAACAAACACAGAACTGACAATGATCGGAGTTTTTTTACCTTTTATCGGTGGATTTCATTGGACTAGAGGTAGGATAAGCAAACTGTATACGCTTAATGAGTGGTGACTTTTGACAGCGCGGAAAAATCCGCCAAATTGGGTTGGGGGAGTCAATAAGAGGTCAGAATTTTTATATTCTAGAAGCCCCACACATCCCACAGGCCTACCGGCTCATAAACATCAGATGAGTACTTTTGATGATATAGGTGTAAATAAATGTATGTTTGTGCGCATGTGGAAGAGAAACAAATGGGTGTAGAATGTTGAAACTTATAATATGGGACCAACAATGAGCTAATTATGATCTACAATACAAATTTAATTGAAATCAGAAATGTAGTTTTTAAGATATGTTGGTCTGCAAAACTTGAGCGACAGAAAGACAGAAACGAAACCAAAAATTTTAACCAAAGATTTTTTAAATCGGAGACATAAAATATTTTATTTCTTCATAACGTTCAAATAGCTTCTGTTACCTTCGGTAAGCTTAGAAGCAATAATTTTATTGAAAGAGTACAAAAGTAAATATACATTACAGGCCAGACTGTTTCAAATATTTAATTAAAAATAAATGTGTAGAAATGTATGGTGGTTTACTACCAATACAATTGTGAAAGTTTCTTTTTAAAAAGAAACTAAAGAATTATATATGAAGATTTAATCGCCGTATTAGATGTGTTAAAGTCGAACGGAGTTTGTGATTCTGTAGCCGGTAACATCTCAGTAGATCTATATTTAGAAAATACGGGAGCCCGAGGCATCCTCTAGGCCTAGAGGCCAAACTGATTCTTACTATACAGGCTGAAAACATTAGTAAAACATGCATTTAGCTCCTAAATAAGAAAGTAAATATTATTAACCTGCTAATTTATCTTGGGACATGTACATTTTCATTCATGTTTGTACGATTTTAATACTTATTTTATTTTAACATCTTTTTTAAGTTAAGCTAACATGGGGACAATATTTATAGAAGTGGATGCCCATATTTATGTCTCCGTCAGTCGGTTAGAGGTAAGAAATCTTTCTGCTCTCGAGCGTTAAAATATGTCCTGTGAACTACACAGAACATAAAAGTATATAAGTAACTTCATGCGCTCCACACCGATACATTTGATCTAAATGTCTGATTTTTAAAGATTGTGAACATAATCGTAAACAAAGATAGGATTGGATGTTGTGTTTGAAATCTGCATGTGTATAGGTAGTGAAAGTGCGAAGAGAACTCATCTATCCACATTCCATAATAGGATATATTTTGGAAAGCTCTCCTTTATAGACTTGATAATGTTAATGAGAGAGGTACATTTTAGGGGATAAGGAAGGAAGTAGATTGGAGGACGCCCTTGAGACTTTACAATATACTAAACCAGATTAAAAACATTTGTCTCGTCCAAGAGAACACCTCAGTACAACTCATGCATACTATATAAGTAATGTATTTACAGTTTGTGCCAAATGTTTGTCAGTGCGTTGACAGTGCGGGAAAGTCAAGCAAATGGGGAGCCAATGAAAGTTAAGGATTTTAAAATCTTAAGCTCTCATTGGCTCCCCTCTCCATTTTTTTTACTTTCTCTTACTGTCAACGTACTAACAAACATTTGGCCCAAACTTTAGTTAATGTTTGATGCATATTGCATTTGACCAGTTTAGGTGTTTATTAACCAAAGTAGTTGAAACCAAGTGGGTCAACACAACAAACAAACTTTTGTTAATGCTTGGCTCAAATGTTTGGGTCTCATTAGCTCCTTACCCCATTTTTTTTTTTACTTTCCCACACTGTCAACGCACAAACAAACATTTGGCACAAACTGTAATGATAATTACGAGTACAATCTACTGTGCAACAGCCCTTGAAGGCTTAGGATTGTCCAAGGCTTATACAACTATATGTGCAGTTAATGACACGGTGTTAAGTCTCGCTTCATCTTCTACACAAACCTTACAATTGTTTTATCATTCATACCTATATAGACTCTACCTCAATTTATACTGCGACCATTGTCAAATTGTGGAATCGAACCCAGTACCTCCTGCGTGACAAACGTGTGTGATGCCAATAAGCTATTAGAGACTTCAGTTAACATATTGTTTAACATCTTGGTGACTTTATATGGGTGGTGATTTGGTGATACGGCAGTGTAGTGTTGTTAGAAGAAATTCCATCTAAATTTTGGCTGTTTATTCATTATGATTACAATTGGTTATTATCAAGTGGTCCAACCGTTCTGCATTTAACATTAGCTTTTACACTGATGCATTTTATTCTTTTAGCTTTATTCGGAATGAGTAAGTCCCTTCATCTAATAGTGTACAGTGTACAGCATCTGCAACCAAACTTGTAAAAACAATTGCTTAAGCGTCTGACAACAGTCGCTTGAGAGTCCTAGCCTTGCTATTGGACAGTACCTCGTCTAATGGTGCGACCGTAACACACCTTGTAGCAGGACGCAACTGCACTGTCAGTTATTACCTCCTTACTCTTGTACGTTTCATTCTCGTTTTGTATCCACTATCGCTACTTTATTATTAATTAATTGATGTGTGTCTTGATCAAGTGTTTTTGACAGCCAGGACAATAAAGTAATCAGTAGCTTTTCTTCAACTGAGATACATTTCTCTAAGTTTGTGTACTTTTTCCTAATGATTAGACTAAGTTTTCCAGCATACTCTTTGTACATTTCTTTTTTAAGATCTCATGCTAATTCAAAAGCTGGTTGTGTTTAGTTTTCGGCTTGCCATTGCAGAGCAGACTGACGAAATACGACTATTTTAGGAGAATTGCTTCAGTGAATGAAGTACGTCCAAGTTTCACAATAAAGTCGGGTTGCATTTGCGTTGCTGTAGTGGACAAAGTGCCTTATTACACTAATTTTCATTAGAGACAACAATTTGTATACCTTATTTTAATAATTCTTCGAAATTCTGATCCCCAGGCTGATCATATTATCTTTAATAATATTGCATAGTTATATGTTATATGCGATACAAGGTCAGCGCGCCGACTCTTATCAGCATTATCTGGTTTATGACAAAAGCAGAGTCCACTTGTTGAGTAGCTATACCTCATAATCTGGTTTACGAGACCGTTGGACTCCACTTCTATAGAGTACCATACATCCATTACCCTTACAATGCTGGAGCAACACCGAACATAGGAGTTCCCTAAGCGTCAATTCCGGAAGGTCCTGGTCGATCTAATGATTGACCCCAGACCTTCCTTCGATATAGTGATCGACCTATAGAAAAGGGTTTCCCAAACTGCGCGCCGTAGCAAGCTCACACTGGTGTCACAAGAATAACCCAGACATAGTTTTTACAAACTGTTTCCTTACATTGAGAATTACA
The DNA here is from genome assembly GCA_951217055.1 of Gerris lacustris. Lineage (NCBI taxonomy): Eukaryota > Metazoa > Arthropoda > Insecta > Hemiptera > Gerridae > Gerris > Gerris lacustris. The sequence goes on from OX578286.1 coordinate 19,870,690, forward strand.
CTGGTGGCCAAACCTTTGGCTCCTTGATTCAGAGGAGAATTGCTAACAAGTATTTATTCACCTTTTAATAAATATTTCCATAAAAATCATGGGAGCTGTGTATGATGTGTAAATATAATATGATTGCCTGACATGTAATTTTCACAAATGTTCCAGGGGAGGGCCACCGGACCCCCCGGTTGGTGGGGGGGCCCAATAGATCTATAGACATGGGGCTCAGGATGGCTCTCGGCGACCCTGCATAAAATAATAGGTTTTTTTTATAGTGTGCCGTGGGCTTTATACAACCAAACTTAAGAAAAAAGTATGGGAGACACTGACCTAGAAATTCCGTCGAAATAATGATCCACTCAGACCTTTAGTCGATCTAATATGATACAAGGTCCATCCAGACCTTCCTGCGATCTTATTATCCACCCAGACCTTCCTTCGATCTAATGATTGACCTATAGAAATGCCATTGACCTAATGATCTACCGATGGTTGTTCTAATGATCCACACAGACTTTTCGTAAATCTATTGATCCACCCAAACCTTCCTTCGATCTAATGATTGACCTAGAAATTCAGTTGACATAATAATCTAACGAGAAATTCCGTCGGTTTAATGATCCACCCAAACCTTCCTTCGATCTAATGATTGACCTAGAAATTCAGTTGATCTTATGATGTAACGAGAAATTCCGTCGGTTTAATGATCCACCCAAACCTTCCTTCGATCTAATGATTGACCTAGAAATTCAGTTGATCTTATGATGTAACGAGAAATTCCGTCGATTTAATGATCCACCCAAACCTTCCTTCGATCTAATGATTGACCTAGAAATTCAGTTTACCTAATGATCTATCGAGAAATTCTGTCGGTCTAATTATCCACCCAGACCTTCCGTCCATGTAACAGCGTTTGAAGTAAAAAGTAAACAGATAATTATTATAAATTATAATAATTTCTATCTTTTTTTTTTTAATTTGGAGGCACATAAAATTCCGTTCTTTAAAATGTTCACAATAATTCCGTTACCTTCGTTAACAATAAATTTACCATTTAAACGTTTGATTCATTGATAAAAGGAAAAGTAATTAACCAAAATAAAAAAAAATAAAATCCTTTAAGTTTGATTAAAAGCTCTTACCTAATAAAAAAAAGTGTCAGTAAGAGTGTCACTTCGCATAAAAAAAATTAAATGCTTAACCTCTGAGAAATATATTTTTATCCTTTGAAGTTATTTTAGAAAAAGTTTTATTTAAGGGGAAAATACAGGGAGGGTGCAGGGGGGGGGGGGGTTGAAATCTTGGAAAAGCTGATTTTAAATCTAGGGAAAAACCGCATCTCACTTTCTCTAATTACCTGCTCTCGCACCTCCTCTTCATCTACAGCATTAAATACCTCAAAACGAATTAGCTGGAAGAGAGAGAAAAAAACTTTTAAAATAAATAATTTATCTTGGTGTAAAAACATTAGACTTACTTATTTTTAAATGGAAATTAACAGACGTTGATTTATTATGGAATAAAATTAAATATAATATTAATATTATAAATTAAAGATACATTATGTATTTGCAGTTCAATTTTTCTTTTGGATTGTGAACAAGTAATAAGGGTTTTTGGGGAGGTCGCTGATTAGGAATTTTAAGTAAAAAAAAAAAAAAAAAAAAAACGCGGCCTCAGGATGGCGTAAAATATCTTCCGTTTTAAACAAAATTCGTGATAATTATGCATAACTTAAGAACTATAGATCTAACCAAGAGTTTTTTTTGTGTCGCTGATTATGAATTTGAGGTAGCAGTACAAAATAGTGGAAAAAAATATTTCATTTTATTAAAATATTCATGTATATTTACTTAAGAAAATTAATGTATAAGTAATTGCAAATTGCAACTAATGTAAAATAATATAAATCTTGCGCTAACAGAGTTTTTGGCGTTTTTTTTTTTTTTTTACATCGTTTAGATATTTATAGTAATTATAGTAATGATCACTAGTATGAAGAAAGAAAAGAGGTAGTAGGGAGCTGGGATTTACAATTTTTGCTTATATTGATTTTTGAGAATTTTCGTTCCTTTTATCTTCCTGATATGTCACTTCTTTAGATTGTTACTCCCCTTGTAAAAACAGATGTTTCATATTCCTTTGTCCCAAAGTACATTGGAATAAACATCCCTTTGTCTTAATAGTTATTTAGTCCATGCCATTTTTATTCTAAAAAAACATAGGGGAGTAACAATCTAATGACATTTTACTTTAACACTTTTGACATTATTAGTTAAACTTTTAAATAATAATAACGGATGGTGCAACAGCCCTTTTAGGGCTTAGACCTTCCAAAGGGCTTTTACAGAGGTAATGAATAGGAAGACAGTCAACTTCCCTCTTTTACGAGCATTGCTATAAGGGTAGAGTGGGGGAGAACCTCTCCCAATAGTTTACTATGACTATGGACAGTTAGCGACCCCAAGCTAACAAGGAAAAGAGGAACTAATTCCTGCCGAAAAGACGTATATAAAATTTGCCATCCTTGAGTTAAATCTTCGAGCTCACGCCTTAGACCTTACTTCAAAAGTTAGAAGGCACTTTTTTCACTTTAGCACCCTCCCTTGGTCTAAATAAGGTACTTCTTTATATTGTTACTCCCCCTATGTTTTTTATTAGAATATAAATGACAGACTAAATAACTATTAAGACAAAGGGATGTTTAGTCCAATTTACTTAGGGACAAAGGAATATCCCACTTAAGTTTTTATAAGAGGAGTAACAGTCTAAGGAAGAACATACCGTAAACCTTCTTTAGATTGTTATTGCCTCTGTTTTTTTTATAAGGGGAGTAACAATCTAAAGAAGTGCCCTAAACAATGCCCTAAAAAAGTCTCAAAAATTTGTGTGTTTGTCTCCCCAAGACATTGAGACTCCTGGAGCAGTTTTATTACGCTATTTTAAGATTGAGTCTTATCATATGTATATGTAAGTTTAAATCTTATACAGAAAACTGTAGGACAATGCGTTCTTTAGTTTTCTTAGCGTATATTTAATATTCCTTTGTCTTAATAGTTAATTAGACATTAAACTAAGACATTAACTAACTTTTATATACACAAGTATGTCCTTCCTCTAACGTACCTTTTAATAAATGGAAAACACTGGGCTAAGTAATTATGAACTCGTATATATGAGAAAGTTTGTCTGAATTGTCTCGGACCGAGTTGTCCCATAATTTAAAATTCCAAGCTTGATGTCACAAATTTTGAACACACCTCATCCCCTCCCTCTTTAGGAGTCAAAATTCAAAAATGATTCATTCTCATTTTTTTCCAAACACCTCATAAATAGTCACCGTACCAAATTACAAACTTCTACCTATAGTTGAATATTGGTAATATGGTACTTATTTAGATTGTTATTCCCCTTTCTTTTGTTGGAATATAATTGACTTCGACTAATCAATAATTAAGGCAAAGGGATGTTTAGTCCAACGTACTTTAGGACGAAGGAATATCCCACTTCTGTTTTTGTGTACCTTCTTTAGATTGTTACCCTCCTCTGTGTTTTTTATAAGGGCAAATCGAAAGAAGTGCCAGCAATATGCCATAATTTTCGTGTAAAGTTTGATTATTTTATAGGTTTTTGCTCCTACTGTAGCCCACTATGTGTCTACTGGCGCCCATAATGTTAATTTACTATTTGCATTCTCTTTTAGTGGGATCGATAATAAAGTTTCAAAATTGGCTTGAGATATAGCAATGAAGATACTTCTAGTTTCTGGCAAGCTGACAGTTGAACAAGGTAGTTGTAGAATAGCTTGCGGGAAATTCCCCCTTCATCTTAGTATGACAGTGGTGACAAGCGCAGAGCTCGTATGAATTTATATGCTCTTTTTATTAACTTTTATTTTCGTGCATTTGAATTAGACTAATAGATATTGTTTAGGGGGGAAAATATATTCTAGGTAGAACTAGAGCCAAAAGTGTTATTGCTAGATATTTTGAATCCGTTTTACATTAAATGTTGCATTAAACTAAATTAAGTTTTATTTTTATATACTTAATTTTAAAACTATGAAATTAGTTGTAGATTTTTCTCAAATGATCATTGTGTAACCTTAACCTGCGTTGTGAGTAAAACACCATTGAGTATAAGGAACATTCTGATTTGTTTGTTATCTCCCACAAATAAGAACCTAATTTGCGCCGACATACGGATTCTAGGCCATCATCAGTGCCTATTTAATTCAACCAAAAAGAATAAGTTGTGAAGTAAAGTTAATTAAAAGTATATAGCAGAAACAAAAATTTAGAACAAATAAAATATGATAGTTTAATCAACCTTAAAGAGCTATTTGTGGAGAGGCGTTCTAAAGAGGTAAAAGGCTTTCATTTGATTCCTCCACTAAAAATTAAAAAAATATATATTTCGCTTAGAATTTGTTTGGCGGAATGAATTATCCGCCATTTTGAATTTGAACAGCTGATAATTTTGAGTTCGCTGTATTGCTCCCGAGCTTACCGTAGGTAACGGAAGCATTGTGTTCACTTTTGAGGACGAACATATTTTATGTCTCCGCGATTTTAAAAATTCCAAGAAAGAAGTCCGTTTCAGACAACAGTGTACATTTTTGGTCTCGTGTCTGTCGGTCTGTGTGTACGCGATTCCTTCTGTGTGTCTGAAACATGTGACGATAACTTGAGTAAAAGTAGACCGATTTTGATGAAATTTGGTAGACATGTTATTTTTACCAATGTCCAGGACGAGTATGTTGGACAACGTTATCCACCCAAGCGTTCACGCGCAACGCTTGCGTAAACGTAAACTTAACATTTAAAATTTGAATTTTAGGTAAATAACCTACTCTCACTCCTACCGATTTTGCTTTAAGAATTTGAACACTTCGATTATTGCCACTGCTCTTTCCCGTTATAGTTATTTTACATAACCTCATCAGCATTATGAGGACAATATAATATAACAATAATATATTATTTATTTATTATTGTTAATATAAATAACAAATAAAATTGTAACTCTATAACATAACAGTAAAGTAAACAATAATGTTAATATAACAATATAGTACATGATAGGATGCGAGGAAGCTACACCAGGAAGCTAGGAACCACACCAATTAGCAGTCTATGTTTCCTATATGCACGTTAAAACGATCTTTAATACTGCAAGTTTCATGTTTCTATCTCTTTTAGTTCAAACGTTATTGAAAACGTATACACACTGATAGATAAACATATAGGAACGAAATTATAAGGGGGTTCATTTTTTGGTTTTACCAACGATACCCTAGATAGGAAGAGAAATTAGTGAGCACATATGATTGGTATGCGTTATGCGTTTTGCGTTTAATATTGGACAAGTAATAAAAAGTGTGTGAGTCAGATTTTCAAACTGGTCTTCAGGCACATTGCTAGCACTCTTTCTTCTTTCTCTACTTCCTGTTTCCTTCGGCGAAAGATTCTTCTCGTCTTACACTTCACCTTGTTATTATTCAGTTATTACTACCTTGTTATTATTCACCTTGTTAATTATTCACCTTGTTAATTATTCACTAATGTTCTCCACTATTGGCTTTTCATTCTAATTGCTTTCATTTTACGTTTTTCTTTTGAAGTGGTAGGTTTTCCGGTGACCACATCTCGATATATGTATAGATCTCGGCGTTACCCAGTGTTGCTTAAATCTTCAGGGGAATTGATTATTGATCTAAGCAAGTAACTGTTGAGAAAAAGTGTTGAGTTTACAAATAAAATGAACTATTTTACTTCATAATTTAAATTACACTTCATTACTCGAACAATACACAACACAACATAAAACAGGAATGAGTGAATCTCGCCATTCAGTTGTCCAGGGCAAACCTGCGTGTATACAATAACTAAACATAGAACTATAAAAATTGCATCGACACTTTCAACAGAGTATATCTTACGCACTTATAATATTGAATATAAATAAATGTGATCCTCCTGAAAATCGAAAACGGTCCAAACAGTCACACTTCCAATGCCCAGAGAGGGTAACATTGTTATTATGTTTTTTTTTTGTTTTTCACATCTTAAGTTTGTAACTACACTGATATTTTAAAATCTATATCATTATTCTTTATTTTATACTCATATTAATAACCCAGTGATAAGACGCAAGGAAGCTATGCGTCACACAATTTGGCAGACATTTTCTTCTCCCATTTCTTCATAATAATTAAGTATGTTTGATCTTGGCAATTTAATGAGATAACGTGTTATCATAAAGGGTCCCATATACTGTAGTTCAGCCAATTACTTTATTGAGTATATTGTTCCTCTCTATCATATAATTCGTCGTAATAATCCAGTAGAGTTCATTTTTATGATTAGTTTCAAAATTGGCTTGAGATATAGAAATAAAATCCTTTTTAAGCCATTAAATTAAGAGAGTATTTATCCGTTTTATGATATAATTTGTTGTAATAATTGTATAGTGTTCGTCTATAATAACTACAATTGCGTCAATTTCATTAAGTATGATCGTTACCTATAACATAATTTATCAGATTTTTTTTTTTTTTTAATTTATTTATTTTTATTGGCTGCTTTGCTAAGCTGTATACTTGGATGTAGTAGGTCATATTAATTGAGTATATAATTATTTTCTATCGCAATATACCATCGTAATAATTGATAATGTTTTCTTACTATGATGGGTATAATTCGTTATAATAATTCTATTGTTCGTCTTCATAATGTAATTCGTCTAATTAATTTGAGTATAAATCCTCTCTATAATATAATTAATTAGTCTTAATGATTGAGTATCATTCCTCTCTATAATATAATTAATTAGTCTTAATGATTGAGTATAATTCCTCTCTATAGTATAATTAATTAGTCTTAATGATTGAGTATAATTCCTCTCTATAATATAATTAATTAGTCTTAATGATTGAGTATAATTCCTCTCTATAGTATAATTAATTAGTCTTAATGATTGAGTATAATTCCTCTCTATAATATAATTAATTAGTCTTAATGATTGAGAATAATTCCTCTCTATAATATAATTAATTAGTCTTAATGATTGAGTAAAGTTGCTTCCTATCATATATTTCGTCTAATTACTTGAGTATGGTCCCTTTCTATCAAATAATTAGTCATAATAATTGAGATTAGTTTCTTTTTGGAACAAAGTTCCTTATGGCACGTTCTGGATCCCGGGAGTGAATCCAAAAAAAAACGACCAAAATCACCGTCACAAAACCAAGCGTCGAAACGAAATCTACCGATGGCGATAACTTAAGTAAAAGATGACCGAGTGAGTTGAAATTTGGTACACATGTTCATTTTACTGATGCCCAAGCTGAGTTTGTAGGACAACGTTATCCGCCCAAGCGTTCACGCGCAACGCTCGCGTAAACGTAAACTTTAAATTTAAAATTGGAATTTTAGGACGGAAAAAAATTCTAACTTCATCTATTTAATGAGACAAACATCTTTTTAAATAATTGTTTTTTAGTCAAATGAACACCGACACTGCTATGAAGTGATAAATATCGCTAAATTTATTAAAGCGGACCTAAACATTTAAAATAAAGAAAACAACGTTTTTACCGATTTCTTAGGTTCTAACGTAACGTTTTTTATAAAACTTCTTACACATCGTCTAAGTCTAATGTACAATTAAAGCAGGCACGTAAATTTTTAACCTGATACAAGCAGACGTTTTTGAGTAGACAAGAGACTTATTTTTTAAATAAGTAGGCCGGGTAGGGTAGGTAGAAAACAGTTCTTTTCCCTCAGGCTATATACTACAAACATACTCTTTAACTATAAACCCATCATGATTAATTTTTTCTCAATATTCAATACATATTTATTGTAAGACGCTTGCTTTAATGATACAAATAATGATTCTTGTTTATTTTAATTTTGCCTTAACTCTGCTAGGTACAAACAGTTAATTACTTTTAATTTTGTCTCTTAACTCCGCCTTGTATAAGTAGTTAGCAACGTATACGTACTTATCAGTGAGATTTTATAATTTATATTTAATGAAAAATGTATAAACTTTGTTTCTACGGGTGTCCCGCGACACCACACGTATTTTACTATGTTTTTAATAACTTGCTTTCTTGTTTGTTTGTTTGTCCAGTACAAATCTTGCAATCGATTTTTAACTAACTTCCCGAGTAGCTAGACATTTGAAACTATTAGAATAGCTCAGAACACGATGACAATGCATTCAGTGGCGTAGCTAGACCATTGGGGGCCCCCCCGCAAGAAATTTTTGGGGGCCCCTTGCCAAAGAAAATCGATGAGCAAAAAAAAAAAAAAAAAACCTCTTGCGTTCAGGATTGGGGGCCCCCTTACCGTTGGTACAAGGATAGTACTTCTAGCTATTTCTGGATTTGGGGGCCCCCCCGCATTGCGGGCCCGCGCGGGCCCATAGTTACGCCACTGAATGCATTATTTGTACACTTTTAGCCATCTTTTAGCAGAATTTAATTCGTTTTCAGCAAATTTTGCTTTATGGAAAGTTAGTTCGGAAAAAATCCGCAAGTTATTTTATTTGTTTTAACATGACCCATATTTACGATCTTCATTTTGACAGGTTTCAAATTTATGATTAAAAAATGTAAAAACGTTGTGTATAAAAAGTTCTTTTTATCTTGCAATTTATTGTGTATGGTCCCTTTCTATTGCATAATAATTGAGATTAGTTTCTTTCTATCATATAATTTTCCATAATATTTTATTTTATTATGTTTCCGTTCTATGACATAAATATTTTTATAAATCATTTTATAATAATATTGTAAAATTTGTTAAATTTATCATAATTTTGTATTGTTCTCCTTCGGAATATAATTCGTAATATTAATATGAGTACTTCTTCTGTATAGTATACTTCGTCAAATAATTGAGTATGGTTCCATACTATCATATTTATAATTAGGTCCTAATAAATGAGTATACTCTTAGTTCCTTTCTATCATACAAGCCGTTAAGCCCGTGGCAACTGGCAGGATAAAAGTAAAATTAAGTAAATTAATTTAGATAAGTTATATATCTATTTGAAGACCAACAAATCAAAACAAACATTTATTTTTATTGGAATGAATGTGATTGCCTTAGCTTAGCAAAAACAAATCATTTCGAGGTGAGTCGACGTACTACTCGATTATATAAATGATAATTCGTTCTAATAATTGAGTATAGTCGCTTTCTAAATTCGTCATAATAATTGAGATTAGTTTCTTTTTATCATATAATTTGTCATAATAATTGAGAAAACTCGTATAGTTCCTTTGTACCATGTGATTTGTTGTGATAATTGAGTACGGTTCCTTTTAATTTTAGTCGAAATAATTGAGATTAGTTGCTTTTAATCATATAAGTTGTCATAATCATTTAGTACCTCTTCGTGCTTTAATAAGATTTGTTTATAATAATTTTGTATTGTTCGTCTTTATAATATAATTCGTCAAATTAATTAATCATATATTTCATTAATAGTACATTACGCGTCTAGTGCGAAAAGTAGCATTTTGCATGCGAGTGTGGAGTTTGCACCCGAGCGACAGCAAGAGTAGTAAAACCACACGAGCAAAGCAAAATGCAGTTTTCGCACAAGTTACGTACTGAACTTTATCTACGATTGTGGATTTTTATAATAAATACAAAAAAATTAATAAACTTCCTGTATGTACTGTACGTATATCTCTTTTGATTAAGATGACATTAAATCATTAGTTGTATTTTGTGCCGAATTAATTATTTCGGGAGGAGTATAATTCTCCTCATTTTTGTCATATCACTTAAAACTCTATATAAACAGTTACTTTAATTAAACAAACAGCAAATTAGTTTTTGATCAATGTAAACAAATTCGCTAATCGTGTGATAAGGTGAAGAATTCCTCTTTTTCCCGCACTAGGGCGGAAAAAAAGAAGAATTATGAACGCGCATGCGCAATGAATACAGCTACGAAAAGAATCACTTTCTACGCATCTAAACAGAGATATAATGTTTATATTTCGTATCAATCGTAGATAAACAGTTACTTTAATTAAACAAACAGCAAATTAGTTTTTGATAAATGTAAACAAATTCGCTAATCGTGCGATAAGGTGAAGAATTCCTTTTTTTCTGCACTAGGGCGGAAAAAAAGAAGAATTATGAATGCGCATGCGCAATGAATACAGCTACGAAATAATTACTTTCTACGCATCTAAACAGAGATATAATGTTTATATTTCGTATCAATCGTAGATAAAATAATTAAGTTTGATTCCTTTCTACGGTATAAGTCGTAAAATTAATTTAGCATCTAGTCTTATCTAATATAATTAGTCAATTAATTAGTTTATAATTAATTGAGTATGTTTCATATCTAAATGTAATTAAATAACATTGTTCACTATTGTAAGAATAAATACTTAAAAATGTTTTTGTCTATTCGGATATCATGTTTAAAATAAAAACAACAAGAGAATACGGAAGTATCTTTATAAAATGAAGAACAAGGAAGGCGTTAAATAAAAAAAAAATAAAGAGATTAAAAAGATATTTGGGTAGGTTCTTTATTTGTTTGTCAGTTCCGGTGTTTTACAGTATAACTATGGGAGAAGTATAATAGGTTTTAGTATAATGAGTTGAACTGAGAGGAGAGTAGCGGGGGAGGTAGATTATGTTTGGCGTCGATGGAGGGAGGTAGATTGAGTATTTAGTGGGACTGGTTGTTTCGTTATCCCGCCTCGGTGCTGTTCACTAGCAGTGTTACCACGATACTGTCAGTGTTACCACGACCTTGGCAATATTATAAAAGCAACTGATTGAATTCATGATCATGGCCACTAGGAAATGACTGCATCCCAGGCCTCTATTACATCTAACAAAAAATATATAACCCCCTTTCAACGCTACAGAACTATAAATGAAATAAATCTATAGACTCATTATAATTGAACTATACTGTGTTTTACTATTATACTATATGAGTCTAAAAGCAAGAAAGAATTAATATACATAATTATTAGATTTATTTGTGGAAATTACTTGTAAAATGAAATGATATCAAGTCATTTTTTTTAAATCAATCTGAGAAAGTGAGACAGTTCCCAAAAACAGCTTGTTAGGAGTAATTTCATAAAAACCACAAAATATATTTAAAAATAGACTGTCAATTGGTGTGGCACATAGCTTCCTCGCATGCTAAGACGTACTTTATTGATTTTATGCTTTACAAAGCCAATTTTCAAAATAATGTAATTTTTCCCTAATTTTTTTTTAATATGTTAAAATTATTTTGATTTTTTACATGAATTAAAGTATCAATCAGTGAATAATGAATCAATTATGAATAATGAATTAATGAATCAAGAATCAATTAGCAAAAGTTAAAGAGCGCAGACGGTTCAAATTGATCTTGGGCTATCTGCAGGTTGCTTTTCAATAAACTTTAAAAGTTTCATACAAATCAGATAAGTACTTTTAAAGCTAAAAGTGTAAATTAATGTATGCGCGCATGTGGAAGAGAAACAAATAAGCGTAGAAGGTTGAAACTTATATGGGGATGAACAATGGGCTAATTATGACCAACCATTTTTTCATTAAAATTAAACGAGTAGTATTTAAGATGTTTGTTCGCAAAAATTGGAAGACAGACAAACCGACAGACAGACACGGAACCAAATCAGTTCCCTGATGTCTGACACGGATTTCTTAAAATGACACGGAATTTTTTAAATCGGAGGTATAAAATTTTCCTTCTTTAGAGAGATCACATAGCTTCCGTTACCTTCTGTAAGTTCGGAATCAATATATATTGAGTATATTTAGAATATACCGTGATGTTTAAGTGTGTACATTCATCACCCAAACCAATGTAATTTAAAAGCCTAACTAAGAATGTACTTCATAATTAAAAGTATATATTTTACCTGTGATTATTATTTTAATCAACTCTAATAGTGGATTTTAACATTAACTTAATTTTTTTATAGCATAATTTAAAATGTGAAATGAAAAAAAAGAATGTTATTGGATGTAGAATGAATGATTGAAGAAATTATTTGGATTAAATTAATTTCTGAATGAGGGATTACCTGTTACCTCTTTACACATCTATCATCCTGGTGAGCATAAGTTTAAAAAAAGTATTTATTTTACATTATAAAATACTCATAGATTATTGTAAAAGAATTGCCATAAACATAAATCTATCACCAATAACTCGTTTTTTAAATAAATCTTTAAAATAAAATTTTTAAAAAAACAAAACAGTAGAGCACGCATAAACCGTTTGAAGTAAATATATATATATATATATATATATATATATATATATATATATATATATATATATATATATATATATATATATATATATATACATATATATATATATATATATATATATATATATATATATATATATATATATATATATATATATATATATATGTATAAGGATAGTAATTATTGATTTTTATAAAGTGATGATTAGGATCAAGATAATCCATTTCCTGGATGCGTTCAAAAATCGTGGATTTTACTTTTTTTTAACTTAAAGTTCGTGCTTAATGTTTTCAAGCTAGCTCATAATAATAATCAGATGATAGCGTCACGTCACGAATATCTTTAACAAATAAGCTTTATTTATTGATTTTTTCCCCCTTTTTTTTATTTCCCCCTTATTTTATTGTTTTTTTTATATTATAACATTAAAACGGTTAAAAAGCCCTATAATGTTTAAATATAGACATATTAGTCATTTATATTCAAATAGCCGTTAAGCCTATCAACGGGCTTAATTTTATATTTAGAAAAAAAGAGTAAAATTAAGTAAATTAATTTAGATAAGATATTATATCTATTTAGATAAGTTATTATATCTATTTAAAGACCAACATATCAAAACAAACCTTTCATTTTTTTATATTATAAGATTAAAACGGTTAAAAAGTCCTGATAAATAAAATAAATAAGGCTTAATTTTATATTAAGAAAAAAAGTAAAATTAAGTAAATTAATTTAGATAAGTTATTTTATCTATTTAGATATGTTATTATTCCTATTTAAAGACCAACATATCAAAACAAACATTTTATTTTTATTGGAATAAATGTGGTTGCCATAGGTTTGTTACAACCAAGCAGTGTACCGTCCGCGGCATCGTCACGGGCATGCGCAATGGATAATAGATGTTCCAACCCGACTGTAACAGTAACAGTGTTTCGTACCGTCCTCCAAACTGTTCCAGCCCGCGCAGGGATCGTTTGCGAACCGATTAGTGTACGGTCCAAACCATCCTCTGACAATACCAAGTAGGTACTGTTTTGTATAACATACGCAGTTATGTCAATCTTCACGTATGTCAACTGGAAGGTTCCCTAATTGTTAGGTTTCCTTGAATGTTTTTAGTACGGTGCGAATTATAGTCCTAAAAAATTGGCGTTCCAACCTGATATGATTTTGATTTTATTACAGTACAATGTTAGCGCATGCGTATAAAACCCATCCTAAACGATTCCCTTTGGGACGATACAAAGGACAGTACAATTAGGAAGATGGGACAAACCTAAAGGCTGATTTACACGTAATATGTAATTAAGTAGTTAACTAAATTTTAAGTGACTTAATTTTTAGTAAGCGTTTACACGTTTTCCACTTAATATTTAGATAAGCTCTTTAGTTCGCTTTCAAATTTTTCCAATATAACATTTCTAACCCAATAAAACGTTTCTAAATAGTATATAAACAAAGATCTACTAATCTATAAGCAAGACTCAATTCAAAATTCTATTCTACTTATCTACTTGCTCACTAAATTTTAACTTGCAACTTATTACTAAATTCATTGTTTACATGCATTAATTCATTTAAAACTTAGTTAAAAGTTAGTTAATTACTCAATTCGTGTAAAATCAGCCTTAAGATTCATTGTTTCTCCATAAAGTGGAGACATTTTTAAGAAAAGGAAGGTTACAAGATGCAGGTTATAAACAATTGCGAATTATCGCGAATTCTTATATATATTACAATTCAATTAAAATATTAACACAACTTAAAGATTAACATATTCTAACTGATAACTTCATTTATTTTGAAGTTAATATTTTTTTATAAATAAATCTGAGTGCGTAGAAAGTTATCTTAGAAATAAATTAACTTCAAATGTAATCACCTATGAGTAAGATTGACTCCTATACACAGTTATTGTAATAACAGAGGGGGTAAAAAAAAATCGAATAAAAAACGATAAATAAATAAAACAATAGACGATGGTTTTTTTACGGTAAAACAATGCTATCCATTCATAGAAAAATCCAGTCTCTTTGCCGTAGTAATAGTTCGCCTTGAAGTGTTTACACCCGAGGCTAATTGAAACGTAGTAGTGATTCATTCCTTCAATTATGTTGCTCGTCTGCTTTAAAAATCATTTCATTTAGTTGTAAATACAAGTTATACACGTTTGCATATTCACGAAGCTTCTTTTAGTATTTCCGTAATAAATTTGTAAGTCTAATGTAATATTTTTCAGTTGTGTGAAGATGAGTATTTACCACTGCAATCATCTTTAGGGACTTTAGTTATTCTTATTTCATGATTTGGTCATTTTCGTCTTCTATATTATAGAGTTTGTAATTGCACTTTTACCACTGCAATCATCTTTAGGGACTTTAGTGATTCTTATTTCATGATTTGGTCATTTTCGTCTTCTATATTATAGAGTTTGTAATTGCACTTTTACCACTGCAATCATCTTTAGGGACTTTAGTGATTCTTATTTCATGATTTGGTCATTTTCGTCTTCTATATTATAGAGTTTGTAATTGCACTTTTACCACTGCAATCATCTTTAGGGACTTTAGTGATTACTATTTCATGATTTGATCATTATAATGATGAAGACTTTGTTATAATGAATTCGAGGTTACTTGTATGTTGGTTTTTAGGTTAGGGTTCACTTATCACTATCACCGAAGAGTGCATTTTTAAGGATGTTATATCCAATGTTTTCACAGAAGTGTTCTGGTAGTAAGATTAAAATAAAAATTAAAAATTAATAAAATTTATATCCCTAGGTTAAATCTTTAGTGTAGGGTGTTTGTAGGTTGCATTATATTTACATTTATATCACTAAATTAATATTTTTAAGATTTAAGTGTGTAATAACGATGTTGACCACGTTTTTAAAGATATTATTGCCGACGTTTCATAAAAGTCCTTCTAGATCTGACCAAAAACCACTTGTGTGGTAAAAAAACACCCCGCCAAGTCTGTGGTCCAAAAAAGTTGTGAAATCAACTTTCTGTCCCGCCAAGTGATGTTGGCACTTTCTCCTGACCCAACACTGTCAACTTAGATATTTATCAGCTTCTTCTCCTTGGCGGTGTTCCTGCAGTACTTCCCAAAGTTAACTGGTTGCACCCCACGCATCCTCTGCAAAGAAAGTAGTAGTTGCATGGGGTCATTCCTTGAAAGCTTAATTTGTATATTACTTATTTCTATTTTATTTGCTTTTTGATAATGGGAAAGATTTACAGCAATGATTATTGTGGCATCGAGAAGAGCCTTCAACAACACTGTTAAAAGGCTTTCCTCACACCGCCAAGGAGAAGAAGCTGATAAATATCTAAGTTGACAGTGTTGGGTCAGGAGAAAGTGCCAACATCACTTGGCGGGACAGAAAGTTGATTTCACAACTTTTTTGGACCACAGACTTGGCGGGGTGTTTTTTTACCACACAAGTGGTTTTTGGTCAGATTTCATGACTTTTTGTACGGTTCCTAAGGAAGGATTCTCTAAACTGTATATTCCCACACATTAGAGTCAAATAAAAGTAAAGTTAAGAGCTGGACAAGGTATATGGAGATTGGAGAACTACGAGACCTATGACATTGAAAGAACTTAACATTCTTATAGTAGCAGCATAATATAAAGATTTTTAGCGGCATTTGGCCACCTAGATACACTAACGTTGCTATCATTTGCGCATATCCAGCTGGATCCTGACCTTATATAAGTAACGAAGTGACCCCTTAATATTGTCTTAATTATATACCTTAATTATAAAGTATATATGTTAAAAATAACTAATGGTATAATTACAATAATATATTATTATTACATATATTGTTGATTATTATTATTATTATCATTATATATATATATATATATATATATATATATATATATATATATATATATATATATATATATATATATATATATGTAATAATTATTTTTTATATGTAATAATATAATATAGGCTCACTACTTCGCATGACTGGCATGACGCTTACTTGGTTTCTCTAGTAGGGGGGGGGGGGAATGCACTAGGGCTCTAGACAAATCCAAAAAGCCCTCATTTATTAAAATCGGTTCAGTAGTTTAGGCTGTAGGTGCGTCAACGTTAAAGTGACTGTTCGCTAGCTTGGTTTCTCGCTCCGCGTTCAGCGTAGGAATGAGTTATCTAAATTTTTTTGATCTAGGAATGCACTAGGGCCCTAGACGAATCCAAAAAGCCCTCATTTATTAAAATCGGTTCAGCAGTTTAGGCTGTAGGTGCGTCAACGTAAAATGAAGGAAGAATAAGAATAAGAATAAGAATAAGAAGTCATCAAAACTACCATTTTCAAACCTATTTTTCTCTACTTCTACTTGACCGATTTCGACATTTTTTTTTAAATTTTGATCTACAGGACACGCGATCTACATTATTTAGGTAGCTTGTATGTATTCCACGCTGCAGACCCTCAAAAACCCTAGTTCGTCACCTACAGTATATATACACTGGCAGCTTTTGTGAAATTTTAACTTTTTGACTTGGCGGGGCGGAACGCTGCTGCGTTCCTAAATAAGCATTTAAGTAAATTGATTGAGCAAATAAGAAAGACGTAATTCCAATAAAGTAACTTCATTTTGTAAAGCTGACTTTCAAACGCTAGTGATCATCCTCGGTGCGAGACGTGATTTATCTATATGCCTGTAAAATTGTAAAAGCCAAATACCGCCAAATCACCGTATCTCCAGAACGGCAATAACTAGAGGGCTGAAATTTTGCATAGATGTACCCCCTAGGTTTACGTTTTACAATCCGCCATCTTGATTCAAGATGGTTGCCATTTATATGAGGAAAGATGACGGCCCCAACTTTTTTTTGAGGCTTATTGTGGCTAAACGGTAAGTCGTATCGAAAAGCAGATTGCACTAGCGGCGACTGATTTAAAAAGATCTACAACTTTACTCCTATGACTTTTTGTCGTACCTCCATCGGTTCTACCTTAGATAGAGCTACAATTGATAATTATTTTAAATTTTTTTACTTTGAGCTCTATTTTTTGGCCGATTTCATTTCTAATTGGAGAGCTTAGATCTCACATTAATGCTCTTTAAATCGAGTTTATTCTTAAAAGACTCTCTACACAATGTTGACCATTTATGTATCTGGAAACAAATTGACAAGTTATCCTTTTGTTACCAACTTTGCGTTGCCTTGTTTATTCTAAAATGCTCTAATCAATGTTGCCCACATGCATCTGGATAGAAATTAACAAGTTTGTTATTAATTGTTACCAACATTTTATTGCCTAGTTTATTATAAAATACTCTAAACAATGTTGCCCACATGTATCTGGATAAAAATTAACAAGTTTGTTACTAATTGTTACCAACATTTTATTGCCTAGTTTATTATAAAATACTCTAAACAATGTTGCCCACATGTATCTGGATAAAAATTAACAAGTTTGTTACTAATTGTTGCCAACATTTTATTGCCTAGTTTATTATAAAATACTCTAAACAATGTTGCCCACATGTATCTAGATAAAAATTAACAAGTTTGTTACTAATTGTTGCCAACATTTTATTGCCTAGTTTATTCTAAAAGACTCTAAACAATGTTGCCCACATGTATCTGGATGAAAATTAACAAGTTTGTTACTAATTGGTCAAGTTATCCAATTGTTACCAAATTTTGCCTATAGTTTATTCTAAAATACTCTACACAAATTTGACCCCATGTATCTGGATACAAATTGACTAGTTATTCTCTGGTTACCAATTGCTGCTAACATTTTGTTGCCTAGTTTATTCTAAAAGAATCTGGACAATGTTGCCCACATGTATCTGGATAAAAATTAACAAGTTAGTTACTAATTGTTGCCGACAATTTTTTGCCTCGTTTACTCTTACTTTAAAAACAATATATAATTCCTAACTTGCTTAATGCAACATTAATTAATTGCCTAATGCACCATTAATTAACTTCTTACATTCAACAAACTATGCATCTTGTCTGTCTGTCTGTCTGTCTGTCTGTCAGTAACGTTTACATCTATGTTACATCATGATTATCTATTATTTCAATATTCAATACATATTTATTACTATACGCTCGCTTCAATGATAGAGCCACGCGATGCCTAGTTATGTTGGTAATGCAACAATTACCAACACAAAATTCCATTTTGATCTAGAATTGTCTTCTTTCTTACTACATTTTGATTTGTCCATTTCTTAATGATAAATCAGTAATGTGGTGGCTAAGTTCCGATGATTAGTTCTTCAGATGGTCTAAGTGAATCAATGTTCCAGATGATTCTGTTTCTCCTTTCTCAAGTCCTGGATGATCTTCAGTGAAAATGTCCTGTTTAACCTCCTCGTACAAATGTTTAAAAAAAAGTCCATCCCAGAAGCAAGAAGAACCTACTTTCTACTCTTCTTCAGGTCTTTTGCTCCTTGCCTAGATCCAAGATCCTCAGAGTAGGTTTTTTTTTTACTGTTTCCTCCGCTACCATAAGAAAATAAAAGCATTGTAATCATGGAAACGGTTCTTAAAACTAGACTTTTTTTCGACACCGAAGAATATAATTCAGACTAAAAGTTTTTTTCCAAAAGAAATTAGTTCAAAGTTTAATCTCTCTCTTTCGAGTTTTCTATATTAGCGTTTTAAATCGATAAAGATTTCTCGAAAGATCTATCTACATTTTGAATTTAGAGTATTTCAGTAATATTGAAAACATTATGATTCTGAAGAACGGCATTGTTAATTATGCTACCAAATTCAAAACCTTATCATCAGAAATGCGTTTTATTGATATTTTGTGTGAACAAACCCTTATGTTGTTTAAAAAATTGGTACTTCTCAGATTTCGATAAAATTTTGATGGTACGTCACATTAGCCATTAGATGATCCCATATTAATAATAAAACCTTTGCAACCTTATTAATTCCAACCTTTTGCACCTATTGATTCCGGCACATCTTTAGATTGTTACTCCCCTTATAAAGAAAACAGAGGGAGTAACAATCTAAAGAAGGTGTACGGAATGTTCTTCTTTTGATTGTTACTCCCCTTATATGAACAGAAGTGTGATATTCCTTTGTCCCAAAGTACATTGGTCTAAACACCACTTTGCCTTGATAGTTATTTAGTTAATGTTATTTATATTCTAAAAACACATAGGGGAGTAACAATCTAAAGAAGTACCTTGATTCCACACTTGCATCAACATAAATGTTGTAGTAACTCTCATTTATTTGTTTCCAAGCTTTCCGAAGGTAGCGGAAGCTATGTACTCGTTACATGGATTGAAATATCAATTAAGCAAAAATTAAAGACTGGGGTCTATCTTCGACAAACCATCCAAATTTTATAACAATGAGATTAGGGAATTTTATGTTTATTACTTTTGAAGATATAAGTGTAAATAAATGTATGTTTGTGTGCATGTAGAAGAGAAGCAAATAGGCGTTGAAGGTTGCAACTTATATGAGACCAACAATGGGCTAATTATATGACCTACCATACTAATGTTATTAAAATTGGACGTGTAGTTTTTAAGATATATTGGTTCGTAAAAATTGAGCGACACAAATCGACAGACAGACAAGGAACCAATAACGTTCCCTGATGTTTCAAAAGGATTTCTGCCTTATAAATTTTTAAATCGGAGACATAAAATATTTTCGTTCTTCAAAACGATCTTGCTTCCGTTACCTTCGGTAAACTCGGAAGCAAAATCAAAACAAGTTTAATAAATTTAAAAAACGCGGGGAAAAATAAATAAATTTGACAATAATAGTTTGAAAAAGCATAAAATCATTAAAGTATTTGAAATACGAGGAAGCTACGTGCTACACTAATTGGCTGAGTATTTTTCTGCTAGATTGAATTGATTAAAAAGCAGAAAAATCAGTAAATTTTATCACCAATTATAAATTGTCAATGGATGCAATCTCTCCCAAAATACTCGTTTAGTGTATAATAAGAATCAATTTTTTTTTTTATAGTGGACAACATTAAAAAACCTGACCTAACTAAAAATGAATTTATAAATGGGAAATAATTTGACCAATATAATTTTTTTTTTCTAAAATGAATAAAAAAAAAACTTTTACTATTTAGGGATTCACTATAATTGACTGCGTTAAAGAAATAAAGAAATAAAAAATAATAATCGTATAGTGGGATAAAATAAAAAAATAAAATATAAAATAAAAATAACGCTATCTATAGACAAGGTCACATATTTTATCTAATTGATAACACAGCAGCCTATATACATATATATATTAGTGTAATAACATTCAAACGCTTATATGAAGTGGGTTTAGAGAGATGAAAGAACCGTATATACAATACACACACATACATACATCTTTATATATATTTATATATATATATATATATATATATATATATATATATATATATATATATATATATATATATTGTATTAAATACTTATGATAAAAATGATAAGGTGTGACTGATAAGAGACAGTTAGAAGTGTTACGGAATATGATATCAATGTGAGCGCACGAATATGCTTTTAAAAGATTATTGGCTGAATCTGTGTTATCACGAATGCAACATGCTATTTTTTTTTTTTTTTTTATTATTACAATGTTAACTCTTGTAATATTATGGCATGTGTGTCAAAAAAAACAAACAAAAAAAAAAAATAACATGATATTAATATTGTTTATAATACTATCTCTAAATTTAGGTAACTGGATTAGGTAATTTATCGAGTTAAAAACTAAGTAAATCTACAACTAAAAGTAAAAACTTGAGCACCGCTATATGATTATTTTTATTCAAAAGTTATTTGAAGTTGCGAATGGGACGAAATATAGCCAGTTGCACAAAAACAGACGAGTTATCTTACATGAACTACCCTAAATGGTACAACAAAGGAAGAAAGGTTTGAATATTTAGTATATTACAAAGAGGGCACTTCATTAGATTGTTACTCCCCTAATAAAAAAAACCAGAGGGGAGTAACAATCTAAAGAAGGTGTACGGAATGTTCTTCTTTAGACTGTTACTCCCCTTGTAATAACAGTGCGTGAAATTCCTTTGTCCCAAAGTACATTGGACTATACATCCCTTTATTTTAAGTGTTATTTAGTCAAAGTCATTTACATACCTACTAAAAAAAAGCATAGGGGAGTAACAATCTAAAAAAAGTACCACAAAGAGAAGGTATTATAATAAAATTTTATACATTTTGAAATTTTGATGAATACGTTTTAGGTACACGTCTTTTAAGTCCTAAAATAGGTGTTTTTTTGTCGTCTTCGGTCTGTATTTTGTTCTTTGCGTGGTCTCTCGTGAACCGTAGAGCCTAACAACTAAACGAGTTCGATAAAATTGGGTATATAGATCTTCAAAAAGGGTACTTCTTTACATTGTTACTCCCCTATTTTTTTTTTTTTTTTTAAAATAGAAATGACTAACTAAATAACTATTACGACAAAGGGATGTTTAGTCCAATGTTCTTTGGGACAAGGGAATATCCCACATCTGTTTTTCTAAGGGAGTAACAGTCAAAAGAAGATCATTCCATACACTTTCTTCAGATTGTTACTCCCCCTCTGTTTTTTTTATAAAGGGTTAATATTATCTAAAGAATTACCTCAAAAAGAGCAAATACCATGGTAAAATCGAGAAATACATTTTTGGTCTAAAATCGAGGATGCTGCTCTATTTTACTTCATGTCTACTTTATCGATTTAAGGCAAATCGGAAAAAATGAGGTATCATTTACATATTTGAATTGAGTAATTCCCTATTCTGTAGTATTCTTTAGCGTGGATTATTTGTATTGAGGAAGTCTCCTTTCTGTAGGACTCTTAACATGGACATAGTTGTGTTTAGGACGTCCCCATTCTGCAGTATTCTTTAGCATGTCATTTTAGTGTTTAGGACGTCCCCATTCTGCAGTATTCTTTAGCATGTCATTTTAGTGTTTAAGACGTCCCCATTCTGCAGTATTCTTTAGCATGTCATTTTAGTGTTTAGGACGTCCCCATTCTGCAGTATTCTTTAGCATGTCATTTTAGTGTTTAGGACGTCCCCATTCTGCAGTATTCTTTAGCATGTCATTTTTGTGTTTAGGACGTCCCCATTCTGCAGTATTCTTTAGCATGTCATTTTAGTGTTTAGGAAGTCCTCATTTTGCAGTATTCTTTAGCATGTCATTTTAGTGTTTAGGACGTCCCCATTCTGCAGTATTCTTTAGCATGTCATTTTAGTGTTTAGGAAGTCCTCATTTTGCAGTATTCTTTAGCATGTCATTTTAGTGTTTAGGAAGTCCCCATTCTGCAGTATTCTTTAGCATGTCATTTTAGCATTCTGCAGTATTCTTTAGCATGTCATTTTAGTGTTTAGGAAGTCCTCATTCTGCAGTATTCTTTAGCATGTCATTTTAGTGTTTAGGACGTCCCCATTCTGCAGTATTCTTTAGCATGTCATTTTAGTGTTTAGGATGTCTTCATTCTGCAGTATTCTTTAGCATGTCATTTTAGTGTTTAGGACGTCCCCATTCTGCAGTATTCTTTAGCATGTCATTTTAGTGTTTAGGACGTCCCCATTCTGCAGTATTCTTTAGCATGTCATTTTAGTGTTTAGGACGTCCCCATTCTGCAGTATTCTTTAGCATGTCATTTTAGTGTTTAGGACGTCCCCATTCTGCAGTATTCTTTAGCATGTCATTTTAGCATTCTGCAGTATTCTTTAGCATGTCATTTTAGTGTTTAGGACGTCCCCAGTCTGCAGTTCGTTAGTTTTGTTTCATTTAATTTAGAGAATTGTTATTTATATTTATAAATTAAACGCGCAAAATAACTGTAAACAATTTTTATTTTAATTTAAACAAAATAAATAACTCCTCTACAAAGAAAAACCCGCAATAAATTAAAGTTAAACATATTTAGTATAATTTCATGTATAAAAATAAAAGAAGAAATACATTGTTGAATATATTATGTAAACTTTATGTGTTTCTATTAGTCTGATGTTAGCGGGAGGAATGTATGCAGTAATTAAAATGAATCTAAGATCTGTGTTTAGTTCCCAAGTCTTCCTTCCCATTGAGACCAATTACAGTTTTGTGTTGTTAGTTTAGATATGGCCTTGTCTTACTCGAGTCATGAGCAAAACCAGCTGGGGGTTTTAATAATCAATTTGAAATAAACTAAGAAACAGATGAAACACAAGTGTGTACAAAGTCGACCAATCTTGTAGAAACATATACGCTCATAAATCTTTGAGTAAAGCAATAGAATTAATACAATAGTATCATAATAATATATCAATAATACAATAGTATACAATTATAACAATAGAATTATACTAAATTATAGTTTGGTCCTTTGAAAATCATAACAGTAAAAATTTGAGTTTAAAGAAGAAACTATTCAAGATTTAATTTGTGATTGAAAAAATATTCATTTTGCATTTGTAAAAAATCGGTCCGAGACAACTCAGACAAACTTTCTCATATACGAGTTCATAATTACTTGGCCCAGTGTTTTCCATTTATTAGTTTTCGTTGGTACATTTAATAATTATTGAATATTTGATCAAAATATATCATAAAAATAACTTCTCCTGGGCGGGGAAATGAACCCGGGCTCTCTCCGTCCGTGTTTTAAGTAATTTTCTCAGGAACTAGATTTTTCCCGGGAAAACGGCTTATAGGTATCGTCAGATTCGTATCTAAATAGACTACATTATATGTAGTCCATTTTTATACGAAATATGTAAAGACAAAATACATAATATATAAAGACAACAAAATATGTAAAGACAGACATTTTGCTTCTATAAGCAGTAAGCAGATGTATTTACATTCATCTAGTTTGTTTTGACTTCCTTGAATGTAAAGGCAATACAGCACTGTGTGTTTCTGGTTGAAGACCGCAACGTAAAAAAATTAAAGACAAACCTTTTGCTGCTGTAAGCAGGTGTATTTACATTCATCCAGTTTGTTTTAGCTTCCTTCCTGGAAAAGACATTCATCTATGCGGGTAATTCTAGTTAAATACCGCTTCTCAAAAGATATAAATACAAACATTTTGCTGCTATAAGCAGGTGTATTTTCATTTATCTAGTATTTTTTTACTTCCTTCCATGTAAAGACAATAGCTCAATGTGTTTCTAGTTAAAGACCGGAACTCAAAATATGTAAAGACATACATTTTGCTGCTGTAAGCATGTGTAATGTGTATTTACATTCATCTAGTTTGTTTTTACTTCCTTCCTTGACATTATAGCTATGTGTAATTCTAGTTGAAGACCGCTACTCCAAGATTAAAAGTTCAGATGTAATGACAAATAATTTACTGCTATAAGCAGGCATTCATCTAGTTTTTTTTTACTTTCTTCCATGTAAATTCATTACAACTATGCGTATTTCCGTTGCAAGACCAAGATTAAAAGTTCCGCACTATAACCGAAATTCGTTGATTTCAACTAAAATTACCAGGAGTTATCTACGGTTAAATTATTTAGATATTTCCTTTTTCATTCATATTTTTATGATGCAGTTTATTTTTATCATAAAAGTCCTTGTAAAGTTTTATAACGCGTAATTATTTTGCGGGGTTCGCAAGATCCACGTATTTAACCGGAAGTTCTTTGAGGTAGCAGGTTCTGTTCATTTAAAAACTTTTATTTTTAATCTAAAAAAAAAAAAAATTACAATTATCTACTGTTACATTTGTTATTACTTTTTCTCTTTTGTCTTTTTTACGTTAAAAAAGTTAAAGAAAAAAAAGAGAGAAAAAAAAATATATGTGTGCGAAGATTATTACACTGACATAGTAAACTTTACGTTGGTATAGGGCATGGTCTTTATTCTTTTCAGTAACTATCTCTTTCTTTGGGACTTCCTTTCGCTTTAGTTCTTTTATTCTTCTTTTTTCGAACAAAAAAGAAGACACGATATAACTAAAACCGAAAGGAGTATAATGGGAAGATATTTTTTTCACTATTTTTTCTTAATTTTCTATCCTTGTTTTATCTCTACTGTATTTTATATACTGAGAAAGAGGAGAGATCTTAGTTTAGACTTTTTTTGTCTTCCCGCCAGCGGGTACTAAAAAACACAGAAAAAAAAGGCGGGAGAATAAAAAATAAAAGGAGGGAGAATAAGCCCGCCAGAAACATACAGACAGACTGAGCGATGTAGTGGGGGGGGGGGGCAGAACAGAACTGTAAGGGGGCATCGTACCCAAGCAAGGTCACCAGGTTTGTAGGTTCCACTGTAGTTTACCAACTCTTTTCAACTTGCGTTTTCAAAATTACATCACTCTATCGAGCGCTTTGAAGGCCTAGGGGGGAAGCATAGCTAGTCTCTAGTGTCCTCCCCTCTCTCTGCCTTAATCAGACGCGCGCTGATTTATTCTCTTCCCTCTTACCCCCTCTCTGCCTAGCTTCAAGCTACAAGTTCAGCTAAAGAATTATTATAACCACTGGGTAGACTCACTTGCACTCTTCGTTATAATTCCCAACCCCGAAAAAAAATATATTGAAAAATAAAGGTAAAAAAATAAAAATAAAAATAAAAAATACTTGCACTTTCGATATTCTTTTTCAGATGCACATAAACTCTTTTAGTGTCTGTCTATTTATACATGAGAACCTATTTTAATAACTAAGCTAAGTAAATGGCTAACTAGTCATTTAAGTGGTCATCCTGTTGTATACTACATAACTTCTCTAACCAACTATATAATACATAGTATACAATAAATATACAAGTTTTAATGCTTTCCCTTAGGTTAGGACTTAAGTTCAAATTATTTAACTTATATGCGCCCAATTCCCGAGAATGATAATACATATTCTCCGTCGATGTATAAATAAACAGAAGAGTAAAGAAATTTAGGTTTGGTCCCTTATTATATCCTGCTTATAGTGAAGGGTAGCTATGAGATAGCTTATAGCTATCAGCCACGCTTTGGAATTAGGAGATCCGGGTTCATTTCCTGTCTCAGACAATGATTTTTACCCATACTCGGTGTTTACGCAACTACATAATAAAGAGGGTTACTTACCATGTATTAAATGTAAGGGCTCTTTGCTAACAACACAAACAAATTCTTGTAAAAAAACAAACAAAAAAAATTGGCAAAAAAGTTGAAATACGTGCTGAATAAAACAAACGATGTTTCGTCTTTCATTAACTATCACAAACCAACTGAGAGGCATCCAGGACTGAGTTTACTGCATCACTACTCACTAGATAGATAGCAGCACTAGTTTAGGAAAAATTGAGGTACCCGGTTTTACCCTACTTTCCCCTAAATGGGTAGCCAACTAAGCGAAGTGGCGTCCATCCGGTTGCTAATGCCAATTATACGGTTTATAACAGCTGATTTAGCGACTTACCAACCCCAAATCATCTATTACATATTATGTAAATGTATAAGCCCTTTGGTGGGCATGAGCCATTACTATATTATTGCAGATCAAATCAAAATACAAATTTAATTGCATTATTTTTTGGATTTTGTTTTTCTTGTTCTACTGAAAATACAAGTGTTATCTAAAAATGTTGAACATTGACACTTTAAATTCTATCTCACACTAATTTTAATTCGATTCAATATTAATTTCAATAATTTAAATATTTATCAAGTAAAAACTAAAGTAAGAGCTTAAGACATGATTTTAAAAAAGTTAGTTTCTTTTTAGGGAAATGTTTGATTTAAGGTTGTAGGTTGGTATCACTGAAATTTTTTTTATAAACCCTAAGTTACACAACTCTTGTCTGTTTTCAGAATCTCTGTCTGAAGTCTTAATCGGAATCTGTCTAAGTCATAGTTGAGTCCCTAATATACTAGTTCGATGTTATTTCACAAGCTGGATGATGTATAACCAAGTGTGCATTGTAAACGAATTATCGCCATTTTTATCCCTAAAGACTAACCATAAAAAAAAAGAAAATCCAATAAAAACATATGGGATAATCAGAAGAAAACTTCCTTTAAGGTCTTCTTCGTCGATGTACACAGATTTTGTGAAATTTCAACTCCACTTTCGTCTTGTGTAGCGAAATACTAAACAAACTAAATTTCCCGCTTTTATCTCTAAACTTACTATGTCTTCATTCTGGGCTGAAATTTTTGGTTTAATGTAGAAAATGAAGTTACAATACCTTAACTGTATTTTACACAGCTCATGATTTTCCATCAATCTTTAGGGTATTTTTAGTACATTTTACCTTCTCATTGTTTATGGCTGTGTTTATCCTCCCTTAAAGGCCCGACACACGACCCGACACGACCACCCGACCGTCAGGGCGAAAGGGGTTGGCCCCGACAGTTGGAGCGTGTGTAGGCTTGTCGGCCGACTCCTCAACCCGACACGACCAAACTCCCCATAAAGAGAGGAGTTTGGTCGTGTCGGGTCGTGTGTAGGGCCTTTTAGAGGCATCTTCAGACCTATATATATAATATAATAAAATTATACGGGGTTGTTAACACCCCCAAAAAAATTATTAACATTATTTTAAAGTGTACATGTTTACAAGAATTTTAATATTGAGAAACATTTTTTAATTTTTATGGAGATATCTGAGTAGTAGATATCTGCATTATTTTTAGGGGGGGGGGGTCCATCTTGGCTGATTGCCTTTTCATTTCCAGGTGTCCCGATAAAAAGAAAACTTTCCTCATATTCAAAATTAATTTGCCCAGTGTTTTCCATTTATTAGTTTTCGTGTTTTCGTAGGTACATTTAATAATAATTATTGTTAATCAAAATTTATTATAAAAATAACTTCTTCTCAGTGGGTAATCGAACCCCTCTCTCGAATAGGCCTCTCTCCGTCAGTGTTTAAAGCTATTTCCTCGGGAACTAGATTTTTTCCTGGGAAAACGGCTTATAATATTAGATTCGTATTTAAACGTACCATATTTAGTTTAAAGCTATTTTCTCAGGAACTAGATTTTTCCCGAGAATACGGCTTATATCGTTAGATTCGCATTTAAATGGACTACATTTTAGAATTTTTTAATCATAATAGTCGGAACCGTTTTCGAGAAATAATTTTTTCCCACTTTTTTAAGTGTTTTTGGGGGTAGCGCCCCCAAATTTGGAGCTAAAATTAATTTCTCGATTTCTTCTCAGGTTATGATTTTTCTGAATATGTATACAACATTTTGTCAAAATAGGCTCCCCGCGTCTGCACAGATGGCATTCGACAGAGACATTTTTTTAAAAACTCGTTTTTGGACTCAAGAGGCCTCAAAACGTGTAAATCCATCAAAAACTCAAGATTTTCCATCACCACAATATTTTCTCTTTATATGAGAAAGTTAAAATATCTGACAATTTGTGTGGCCCATACCGCATGGACGAATAGTCACATGCAAAAGTCAATGCACATCAAATTATAAAGTATATTCCAAAATTTGAAAATTTTGAATTTGTAGAAGGAAAAAAAATATTTTCTTTAGTGACCAAAATGCTTCCACATAGCCTTTAGCAAAATCCTGATTCTTTTAATTATTATTATTTAATTTTGCTGTCTAAAAGAATAGTTATGTAAAAAACCTTTTAAGTTTGTTCTATTTCGCCCTCCGCACCTTTTTCAGGAAGAAACATAAAATCAATAACTCTTTGTAGCATTTCATATATTCATCAAAAACTGCCTAAAAAAAATCAGGGTCTGACCTTTTAAAAGATAAAAGAATTATAAAGAAGTGAATTAATTCATTTTTTAAAAAAATATAATAGGATCTTTGGGAGTGATTTAAAGTTTTTTGGTCGAGTGGGAGCGGAATGTGTTAGTGTTAATGTACAGTTGAGGAAACGAGACAAGATTTAGCTTCTGATTGTCAAGGTCAGATGAGATGGAGAGTTTGGACTCCTTTGCCCGCTCCGATATACAACATCTACTAGAGTTCTCTCACAAGGCTTTAGGTTCCCAGTGACGTCATCCTTTACCAAAATTAGACCCGTTTTTTAGATCCCGAATGGTGTAAAGAAGGGGGGGAAACATTCAAAAGCCAAAAGAGTCCCTACTCAATACAAGAATTCAACCTTTAAATGAGTTGATTCTGCAGTCAATTCCAAAATATTAAACCCACATCATTTCGAATGTCCTGCAAATTTATTAAAGGTGCTTTCTCAAGACTAAATTTTAATTATTTGATTGCAGATGATCAACAAAAGTTTGTAATATATTGATTTGTTAATCTTTATTTAGATATTTATGTATATTATTTATTACAGTGTTGCCTTTAATTTATTTATAATGTTGTCACCTTAGAGACATAAATAATAGTTATTTATGTAACTAGGCAGCAAAATGGAATTTTACTGACGAGTGATTAGATTAGCCTCCGAGCCGAAGGCGAGGACAGGCTATGATAATTAACTGTCGAGGCGAAGCCGAGGCAGGTAATTTACCTATTTGACTGCTGAGGCGAAGCCGAGGCAGGCAATGAATAAACGAGGCAGAAATGTTTCCTTTGCTGCCTTGTTGCATACAATATTTTTCCTACTGGCGGCAGAAAAATGTTTCCTATAAATAATATTCATTTCATAATACTTACTTACTTGTCAAATACTATTATTGAACTATTCAAATTAAAAAAACAAAACAAGCAACAATATCAAATGTAGCAATTATAAAAAATTAATTGACAGAAATACAGTAAAAACCAAACAAAATTATGATAATAGACGAGCTGCAGTGTTGTCACTAATTTAATTATTTATGATTATTTTAAGACCTACTATTGTTTTGTAATATTTTTATTTCTTTTTTATCTTTTTACTCCATTCTATTTTATAAATATAATCTATAATAAGTATTTATAAACCTTTTTTTATAAATTCGTAATATTTTTAAGGTAAATTGTTCAAATAATTTAGGTTAAAGATAATATAAAAGAAAAGGTTGTTTGTTTATTATTTACTTGTAGCGGGGAATGTGGGCGTGGCTTAGCCTGGAAAAATCCTCAGCAAAATACGATTTTGCCGCCTAGGCAGCAAAATCGTATTTTGCTGCGTATTGTAAAGTTTTCTTGAAACCTCAGAGAAATTAATCTTTCATGCCTAAAAACAGTTCAATAATGCGTAATTTTGCTGCCGCTAGTAGGAAAATAAACTATTCTCTTAGTTCTCTTCCACATGATTTAGTTTTATTATAATTTAAATAATATAGAATAACGTTTATTACAAGTTAAATGTGACTTGAATCAGTTTTTGTTCACCCACACACACACTTTGACACCAACCACTTTGACCAACACACTTTGAACTGATCAACAGTTTTTTTAACAAGTTTATATATCTAAAACAAAACACATGCGTAATGCAAACGTGACTTAACCAGTTGAAAACGAATTTAATTGTCAACTGATTAAGTTTACACGCTTCAAGACAGTTTAAACTTAAAAAGCAAAATTGCGGGCAACTAATCACTTAAACGATAAAGTTTGACTTGTTCAAACTTTACTTGATCCATTAAAAAGTTGATCAACTCTGTTAAAACAAAAATGTTCTCATTATAGTCATAAAACTTTTGTTGATCAACTGTATTGATACAAAGGTTTTAACTACTGTCATTCAACTTTTGTTGATCTACTCTATTGAAAGAAGGATTTTCACTATAGACATTCAACTTTTGTTGATCAACTACATTCGATCAATTAAACTTGACCCATTTGAATGATAAAGGTTGACTTGTTCAAACTTTACTAAATCCATTAAAAAGTTGTTCAACTCTATTGAAACAAAGATTTTAACTACAGTGATTCAACTTTTGTTTATCAACTCTATTGAAACAAAGGTTTTAACTGTAGTCATTCAACTATTCTTTATTAACTCTAATGAAACAAAGGTCTTCACTATAGTCATTCAACATTTGTTGAGCAACTCTATTGAAACAAAGATTTTAACTACAGTCATTTAACTTTTGTTGATAAACTCTATTGCAACAAATGTTCTCGTTATAGTCATTGAACTTTTGTTGATCTCTACTCTATTGAAACAAGTTTTCTCATTATAGTCATTCAACTTTTGTTGATAAACTCTATTGAAACAAAGGTTTTAACTAAAGTCATTCAACTTTTGCAGGGCCGTACCGAGGCTGTGGCGAAGGTGGCCCTTGCCAAGGGCGCAGGTTTGAGAAGGGCGCAAAATGGAGAAGAGGAAAAACATTTTTTGATTGGTATAACATTGGTCAAAATGAAAACTTTATACTTAGGTATCATTTCGGTTGTGTGAGCTGTCAATTCGTGTTTTTATGATGAACATTTATCACATTGTGACATTGCGCTTAGCGCGGTGGCGTGCGATTCATGTTTATATTGGCAACGCTAGGGCCTAGCGTTGCCGCGAGGCGCATCCGCCCCACCCCCTAGCGGCTAGGGCAGTGTTTTTCAATCTTTTTCTAATGGTGGCACCCCAACTTGGTTAATTGTTTCTCGCGGCACCCTTATTTCTTAATACTAGTTTAAACAAGTAAAGTGTGAAAAAACATGTAATTAATAAACTCAATGCACTCACCCATATCGAAAATTACTCAATTTATTAACACCATCTTAAATTATTTAAACAGTAAGAACACTTATGACACCGAAAATACGAAAGAAAAAACGTTTAATAGTTTTTACATATAAAAAATAATCAAATAAAGGGTTCACAACCAACAAGTGTTGAATTTTTTTTTTAATAAAATGATTAAAAAGGTATGGAATATTCTTTTTTGAAAATTGTAATTACATTTGTATGTATTCAGTAACAACATTTATGAATAACAATACAATATAATTATATAAATGCCCTAAAAAAAAATGTAATTCTACTTATTATATTTTTAAAGTACTCATTGTGTAAAAAGTATTTTTTACTTAAGAAATAAAGTTAAGATGTCAATATTGTAAATATCAACTTACTTTTTGTAATATTGTAAATATTTTTCCGTTCAGTATTGTACTTTAATTAAATTATAATTTCATATTTGCTGTGGTGAAAAGTGAAATGACAGTTGATGTTTTATCTAAATAAACTTTTTATATCAACCATTTAACCTTGACCCGAAAAAGGAGTTATTATAGTGTAGCAAGGTGTTAAATAGTACTTTTTTTTAAAATAATACTTAAATGGTACTTTTTTTACGTGTTAAATAGTACTTTCTAGTAGCGAAAACTAAAAAATTACTTTAACTTTTAGAGCCAGAATTGCTTAAAAATTTGTTTTATTGACGTTAAAATTCCAAAAATTTTCCGGGGGGGGGGCGGACCCCCCTCTACCCTGGGGGGTGTTCCATACCCCCCAGACCCCCCGGTGGGGCGCACTTTTACGGGTTTGCCATGTACGCAGGAGCACCTAGGTACGGCCCTGAACTTTTGTTGATCAACTATATTGGATCAATTAAACTTGATCCGTTTGAACGCGCCTTAAAGATTTTTTCTTATATTGATAAGCAGTAGTCGCTTGATTAGGTAGTACAACCAAAACCGAAGAGAGGCTGTAACATGAATGCTGATTAACCATGAATGGAATGGAATAACATAAACAGTATCTCCACGTAAATTTAATATTTGTTTATTTATCAAAGAAGCTTTAAGCCTTCATAAGGCCATCATCAGTGCCATGTTTATGTAGGATTGAGATCACATGAATCTGCATCCTCTGTTTCAGAAGAATTGTTATTTCTGGAAAAACTTTACATATATTTTCAGTGAATGGAAAGAGTCAATTATTAACAGAGGATGCTGATAAGATATTGCTGATTTATCTCATCTCAATCCTACTTAAACATTCCACTGATGATGGCCTTATGATGGAAGTTGCTTTGATAAATAAACAAATATTAAATTTACGTAGATTTATGTTATTCCTTGGAATGACCTCCATTCACGTTTCTGTTATCTAATATATGAATGAAATAGTACCTGCTCTCACTGCTCACTGTACAATGGTACAATTAGTACAATTTAGAATGGCTAAATAATAGTTATTTATGTAACTAGGCAGCAAAATGGGATTTTACTGACGAGTGATGAAGTTAGCCTCCGAGTTGGAGGCGAGGACAGTGTATGAAAATTAACGCCGAGGCGAAGCCGAGGCAGGCAATGAATACACGAGGCAGAAATGTTTCCTTTGCTGCCTTGTTGCATAGAATATTTGATCTACTCACGCTATTTAGACATAAAATGGAAGCTTAGTTGAACATAGTTGCTTTGTAATAACACAAATATCAAATGAAATTAAAATAACACAAATTAAAATATATAAACACAAACAAAAACAGATGTTATGACACGCACAGGTAAACACTGTACTTTTCCTGCCTTGGTAGGGAAATATTTCCCTGACTGTTTCAATTACTTTCCTGCCTGTTTTTAATATTTTAATGTCAAATCAGCGAAATTGTACTTTTCAGCCTAAAAACAGTTAAGTAATGCTTAATTTTGCTGCCGTGAGTAGATTAAAATGTTTATATGTATTTTTAGTTAGGGAATTTGAAAGAGAATTTTAAACTTTTCGGACATTCTAATCCCTCATTAGTCCACTATTTATATTTATCTTTGTATATAAATTTATCATTTTTTTATATTAATTAATATTGTTTTATTTCTGTTTCAGGTGAGTTTCTTTTCCAAATCAATTGGGATTTATGTAAAGGTATTTATTTAACTTAAATTATGTTATGGTTATGGTTAGTTTTAGGTTTCTGTACTGTACGAAAAGAAACCTTATATAACGGCTCTGTCTGTCTGTCCGTTGGCATGTTTCAATTCATAAACTACTATAGCTAGCAACATGAAATTCGGCACACAGATGCATCTCGGCATTTGAGACAACTGGACACATTTTGGATTTTTCACACTTAAAAGTTTCAAGATGGCGTCCAATATGGTGGGCGAATAAAAATAGTTCTAAGTATCTATGACATGTTATACATCAATTTAAAGGTCTTGAAGTGTAGAAAAAGAAAATGCAATTATTAAAATTTTACACTTTAAAGTTTTAAGATGGCGGCCAATATGGTGGGCGGATAAAAACAAGTTTATACTAACTATGACATGTTATACATCAACTTAAAGGTCTTGAAATGAAGAAAAAGAATATGCAACTATTATATTTCACACGTAATATTTTTAAGATGGCGTGCAATATGGCGGGCGACTAAAAAATGTTTCTAATAACTATGACATGTTATACATCAACTTAAAGGTCTTGAAGTGTAGAAAAAGAATATGCAATTATTAAAATTTTCAAGATGGCGGCCAATATGGTGGGTGACTAAACATTGTTTTAGTTACCATAACATGTTATACATCAATTTAAAGGTCTTGAAGAGTAGAAAAAGAATATTACTATTAAAATTAGTGTTATCATATTACACTTAATAATTTTAACTTTAATGAAACTGGTGATTATCGCCCCACGCGATAATAATACTTACGTGAAGCGCGCCTTACTTGTTTTAATTAAGTTCTTTATTTGTTGGCATTAGGATACAAAATGTCACTAAAAGTGGATAAATGAAAATTTATGTTAGAACTTTTGAAATAAACTATTTTAAGAGTCCTTTCGTATAATTTATTTTATTTTATTTTATTTTTATTTTTATTTTTTTGTTTTAACCTAATAGTTCTTGTGAAGTCAGTATATAATTAAATTTAAATTGTTAATTAAAGAGCTCTTGTAGGGTAGGTGAAAGAGTCACCACTTGATTACTGGTGACCTAGTAATTATTTTTTTTTAAAAAAACTTACAATCTTTATTCCAATAAGACCAAATTTATTTTAAAGTTAATTAGAATAATTTTGATACTAAGATGTTGATAATCCAGCTGAAAATCAAAACAGTTTTATGCAAATAAACATCTTTCAATTCCCAGAAAGGTCACATTATTTTATCATTGCATTAAATTAAATATATAAAATAAGATATTTTAGATTTAAATTCAGTGTCGTAATGTATGTAAGAAAGTTTTATACCAATTTTTTTCGAATTCATTTATTTTTTATTATTAAAGGAAAATAATGGTCTATTTTAGCATCTCTACCTTGAACTAATTCGGTTTTTAAAATTATTCATAACAGTTTATTTGATCAGTGATAATATTCTTTAATCTTCTTTGTGGTATTTCTGAACGTATACTCCTAACAAGCTATATTGTATAGATGTGTAAACGTAATGTGTTTTTATACCTGTTAATTAATCAATGTTGCTTTGGATATACCTAGAGTATTCCTATAATATACCTATCTAGCGAGAAAAACATAATCCTTAGTTTACATGTATTTATAACAGTTATTATTTTATAATTTCCTAGGTTCTATAAAAACATTATAAACAAAATGTTAACAGAACTTGTTACACTAAAGCTAATGTTTTAAAATGTACATTTACATTAAATCATTAACTATAAACATATAATGTTATCTGTAAACATATCACATATAACATCTTAATACCCACATTGCAAGCTAGTCTTTATTATACTATAAATCCGTCAATATTATCATCAAAAATGTAAATATTTCTTACATATAAATAGCATTCTCTACATGAGGCTTTTACGCATAAATTCTACATTTATTTATGTATATCCACCCATAAATCTTCATTCCTCTGTTTAAATAAATGAATATTAAGATTTGCGAACGTTGTTTAGATGAATAAATATCGAGTATTGCGAACAATGTTTGAATGAATAAATATCGAGTATTGCGAACGATGTTTAGATGAATAAATATCGAGTATTGCGAACGATGTTTTGATGAATAAATATCGAGTATTGCGAACAATATTTGAATGAATAAATATCGAGTATTGCGAACGATGTTTAGATGAATAAATATCGAGTATTGCGAACGATATTTAGATGAATAAATATCAGGTTTGTTCCAACAGCCAATTCTAGAACGGTTCTAGAAGCAGTTCAGGATTTTTTAATGCCATGCGTCTATGAGGACTGGTTCAGAACTGATTCAAAAAGAGGAGTCTGTTGGAACGATTTTAGAACTCTTTCAGAACTGCAACCTTCACGTTACCTCTCTTTATCTTGTTTTTATTTTCCTCTTCGTATCTCTCCACTTGTATTGTTTATGTTCACTCAGAAATGGATTACTTACGTGAACATATTCTATTGTTAAACTCAACAAAGTTTATAAGAATGCACATTAGAGCAAATCGTTTTTAAAGTTACAAATTTATCACACTGTCACTCTGAATGATTATATTTCGGTCTCACATTTGGGATTCGTCAGGCTCGTAACAATCCTGTCTCTTAGTTTCAGTTGCCTAAATTTTTTTAAATATTAACTGTTAAATCATATAAAAAGTACCGGTGTGGAAATCCCACACATGACTTCCATGAAATGTTGTGGAGTCAATACACGATCAAGAGAGAACTCAGTATTTACACCCATTTTCATGGAAGTAAAAACATTAAAATGCCCATATCTCCAAAACCGCTTGTGCCAAAAAAGTATAGGTACAATCTACCAAATAGGACACATAATATATACCCCAAACAAAATAGAAATCAAATAATGTCTACTGAAGTTATCGTCGACAGACCTATTTCGTGCTTAAGTGACTACAGCTCCGAAACGTCGTGAGCTACGATGTTTGGGTTTGTCGCCATCAGTTTTTCCGACAAAAGTTGAAAAAAATTACGCAGACCGCATCTCAATACGATATATCTTGAAGCGATATGATATTAAAGGTTTGGTTACATACGAACGCACATACACAGACGTATATGAAAAGGATTTTAATGATATCCCCGGGTTCGTAAGACCCCTCCTTCACAGAGATCTCGGAATCAAGTTTCGGATGATAAAATGTGAATTTTATCTTGGCTTATTTTTAATAAACCCTCATATAAGAAAAGGTCAACCAAACATTAAGAAATATTTACAAATAAAGAGTTCAAAACTACAAAAAAGAAAATTATAAGAACAATTTATCTGGATTTTTTTTTCTAGTCTTGTAAATCATCGGCGGATGTACACACAAAAAGATCGGAGGTAATTCTTATAAAGGACTCAAAGTCGCTATGAGAAATTTTAATTATCAAGAGGAATAAATAATATAAAATATAAATTATATTTTATTATTCCAATTATTATACTATCATGATGAAAAATAATACGTAAAGAAGAAAGAAGTAGTATAATATATTAACTGTGGAGAGAGAAACAAAACACGCTAGGAAACAGAAATATCAAGAAAAGAAACGAAAACAAATGTTAGGTTATAGTTGAACAGTAGTAGTAGTGTAACCTACACGCCTCCGTATATTAGTATTAGTAGTTCTCGTCGAGTTGCTGCTTCAGTCCGGGAACTGTTTTCACGGTTTTAGGACTGTCCCAGAACCGTTCGTCTTTCTGTTGGAACACGGGACTAAAAGTTCCAGAACCGTCCGAGAAGCGTGTAGGAACGGTCTTTCGATACTGCGCATGCTCCCGACTCCCGGCAGTTCTAGAACCGTCCGAGGATCTGTTGGGACAAACCTTTCGAGTATTGCGAACGATGTTTTGATGAATAAATATGGAGAGTTGCAAAAGAAGTTTAGATGAAAAATATATAGTATTGCGAACGATGTTTAGATGAATAAATATCGAGTATTTGCGAGCGATGTTTTGATGAATAAATATCGAGAGTTGCAAAAAAAGTTTAGATGAAAAATATATAGTATTGCGAACGATGTTTAGATGAATAAATATCGAGTATTTGCGAACGATGTTTGAATGATAAATATTGAGTATTGCGAACAATGTTTATATGTAGATGATTAATTATCAAATATTGCGAATGAGGTTTTGATGAATAAATATCGAGTATTGCGAATGATGTTTTGATGAATAAATATCGATTGTTGTTAAGATATTTACACACTCTCTTACTGATGATGAATAAATATCGTGTATTGGGAACAATGTTTAGATGATTAAATATCGAGTATTGCGAACGATGTTTTGATGAATAAACATCGAGTATTGTTTAGATATTTACGCACGCGCTTATACTTCAAGTATGATCTCCTCATTTACTGCATTCGGCTTAAAATCTTTCACACTATATTGCTGCAGTATATACTATCTTCTACACACTCGGGTGGTCAGTAAACATTAACTGACTAACACGGTTAAATATTATCTCTTTAAGTAAGTTTTTACATGAAATATTTTTGACTATTTTGCTGCCTCGAACACTTCAATATATAATAACACTTTGAGTCGATGTTAACAGTTAAATACACTGTTAAACATTATATTTTCTTAAACATAGATATTACATCAAATATTATATAAATATTTACATCATATATGTAATATAATATACATTAGATATTAAAAATAATATATTTACATAATAATTTTGCTGCCTTACACACATTTAAGTGTAAGTGTCGATGCTTATAATCTTTTTTGGTTAAATATTATCTAATGTAAAGTATTTATATGAAATAATTCATAATCTTTTGTTATATATACTAAGTCGATGTTTACAGTTAATAATACACTGTTAAACATTAAATATAATACACTTTATTATACTAAATGCCAGTAAATTACGAACTAACTGATAATTACAATCCTTCTTAGTTAGAACAATGTCTCTTCATAAAATGTATTCACATGTTGATTTCTTCCTCGCTCTTTTTGCCGTTCTTTTAAATGATTCATTCTTATCCTCATTGTAAATCAAGTTAGTAATTATTTAAAGCCAATCTTGTTCAGTATTCATCATTGCTCTTTTATGATAATATTTATTTATTTGTTATTCAATGTACGTTCTTTAAAAAAAAAATAATTCATTAACTTGTTTTTAATCTTTGTTTAATTTATTTCTCATTCTTTTTGCCGTTTTTTTATCGCACTCTTTCTCATTTTTTGTTCTTTTGGTTCTCTTTGTCTTTCGTGTCCCAAAAAAAAACTTCTTTGTGAGTAAATTCTTCTTTACTCTATTCTTTAACTCATTCTAATTCGGTTTTGAACTTGATGGAAGAAGAAGAAGAAGAAGTAAGAACATAAAGAAAAGGAAAAAGAAACGAGCTCTTTGGATCTAGATATTTTCAAGGTTAGATTCCAAGCGTCTGGTAGTATGAGTTGCCTCTGCTACCACCCCCCCCCCCCCCCTTCCCCACTACCTTGTCTTTGTGGGTCTGGTTCCTCGCTGAACACTGAACACCCCTCGTCTGGTGCCTGGGTCCATGCACAGGCTCCATACTTACGGATGTAGGGGAGAACCGAAGCAACCTTAGTTAGCTTCAACAACTATTTGTCCTTATACCATTAAACTTAACCTTACTGGATCAATAATATATAATTTTTGTATTTATATTATGTAATATGAACACTATCTAATTTCCCTATAGGATGTTTTCTGGCGATATGTCTGACAATATCACTCTTGCAAAAAAAACTAGCATATCTTGTAGGGTTTGAAGTGATGCAGATAGGTTTTATTTATCCAATTTCTCCAGCGCCCTCTAGTGCCAAAAAAAGGTGTTTATCTACGATTGATACGAAATATAAACATTTTATCTTTGTTTAGATGCGTAGGTATGTAATTCTTTTCGTAGTTGTGTTCATTGCGCATGCGCGTTGCGCGTCTCATAATTCTTCTTCACCCTATTAAAGCACCTTATTCGTTTATTTAAGTAACTGTTTATCTACGATTGATACGAAATATAAACATTATATCTCTGTTTAGATGCGTAGAAAGTGATTCTTTTCGTAGTTGTATTCATTGCGCATGCGCGTTCATCATTCTTCTTTATTTCCGCCCTAGTGCAGAAAAAAAAGAGGAATTCTTCTCCTTAATGCACGATTAGCGAGTTTGTTTACATTTAACAAAACTAATTTGCAGTTTGATTAATTAAAGTAACTGTTTATATCGAGATTTTAGTGAAAAACAATGAGTGATTTAAGTGATAATGACGAAAATGAGAATTATACGCCTCCCGAAATAATTAATTCGGCACAAAGTACAACTTATGAATTCTTGTCAACTTTATCAAAAGAGAAATACGAACTTACATACAGGAAGTTTATTAAAAAAAAATGTTTCTG
This sequence comes from Gerris lacustris, assembly GCA_951217055.1. NCBI lineage: Eukaryota > Metazoa > Arthropoda > Insecta > Hemiptera > Gerridae > Gerris > Gerris lacustris. The sequence continues at coordinate 19,911,034 of OX578286.1, forward strand.
TATTTATTATTAAAATCCAACATCGTAGATAAAGTACGCAACTCATGCGAAAACTGCATTTTGCATTGTTCGTTTGGTTTTACTACCCTCGCTATCGTTAAGGTGCAAACTCCACACTCGCATGCACAATACTACTTTCCGCACTAGACACGTAATGTACTATTTAGATAGTGTACTGTTATTACGAGTACTTGTTTACGTGAAGATCAAACCGAATAAAAAGTATCCTATCTTGTAGCGGACACTTTGGAGATGGTACCTTACTTTGAAGTTTTTTCGATCCGAACCCCTCAAAGTTGAGTTATAAGCCTTTAAAGTTAAGTGATTTCCAAATTTTGTATTCTATTTTTAGGGTTGGAAATGCTATAGTTGGAGTGCTAATACTAAAAACTAAAATAGCTTATAATTTTTTTACCGAGATTTTGTGGTTACTCACTTTGAATAATACTTATCTTAGCAATTGCTCTCTGAGTTTTGTGGTTATTTCTCAATTAACTGGTTAGTTTATTGTGAAATAACCACAAAAGCCATTATGGTATTCATTCAGGTGTAACTGCGTGGTTAACGTATTCCCAACTCGCTTAAATATAAATATAAAACCAATGGCTATTGCTACCATACTTATCATCGTGGATATCAAAACACCAACTTGGATATCAAAACACTAACTTGGATATCAAAACATCAACTTGGATATCAAAACATCAACTTGGATATCAAAACACCAACTTGGATATCAAAACACCAACTTGGATATCAAAACACCAACTTGGATATCAAAACATCAACTTGGATATCAAAACATCAACTTGGATATCAAAACATCAACTTGGATATCAAAACACCAACTTGGATATCAAAACACCAACTTGGATATCAAAACATCAACTTGGATATCAAAACATCAACTTGGATATCAAAACATCAACTTGGATATCAAAACACCAACTTGGATATCAAAACATCAACTTGGATATCAAAACATCAACTTGGATATCAAAACACCAACTTGGATATCAAAACATCAACTTGGATATCAAAACATCAACTTGGATATCAAAACACCAACTTGGATATCTATCAAAACACCAACTTGGGTATCACGCACCAACTTGGACATCACACACCAATTTGTACCAGATAAATGTTTCGATTCTCAGAAAAGTGAGACATTTTTCACTCCGATAACCCCAACAAGTTGATGTAAGGAGACAATCCCTTGTAATAGTGTTTTGATAGGGTTGTAAATTTTATGTGTATATACATTTATATATATATATATTTGCTTATCTTATTACACTTTGTCTTTAGTTGAGTAATGCTTTAAAGGTTGCACTCACATACCCAACGGCATTACTGAAGATTATCTACGATTTATTATAGTCATTTATCTTCTTCGTTCCATTACTTCCTGATCGACTACTACAGTGCTGACGAATCACATCACCACTCAAAATCTGATGATGAGCCTTTATTTGTGAGAAATAAATCTTACCTTTGTGGGTTTTGTTATTGATATGTTAATTTTTGTACTTTTTATAACAAGGAAGAGTGCAGTTTACTTTATGGTACTGATATAAAATTTTTACTTTCTCAAATAAAGTGATGGCGCGAAAATTCTATTTTGAGATTTTGACGGAGTTAGACTTTTCAGGTTTCCTAAGTCCAAAAAAGTAGTTTTTAAAAAGTATCTGTCTATCGTCTGTGCAGATGCGTGGAGTCTAAACTTCTGGGCCGATTTTGGTGAAATTGGGACATTTTCATAAAAAAATAATACCCCTAGCCGATATCGAGAAATTAACTTAGCTCCAAATTTGAGGGCGCTACCCATCAAAAACTCTGAAAAAAACGTAAAAAAAATATTTCTGCAGATGAAGAGACTGCCGGGTTCGATTCCGCGCCGAGAAGAAGTTATTATTATGAAAATCTTTGATAAAATGTTCAATGATGAACTAATAAATGCAAAATACTGGGCTAAGTAATTATGAACTTATATGAGAAAGTTTGTCTGTGTTGTCTCGTATCGATTTTTTATAAATACGAGGATGAGTGCGTTTTACTTTATGGTAATGATATCATTTTAAATATAAACATGTTTCGAATAGATCGAGTGATTAAATTCCTTAATTTAAAAGAACCAATCAAAAGATATCTTTTAACTATGGTACTATGGATTTATGACTAATGCCATAAATAAAAAATAAAAAATCTATTAATACTTAAACAATTGTACTCATAGTCAAAAAAAAAAAGAGATAGCGTATATGAAAGTGTCTGACTTAACATCAAGATAAAATTATCTTTTAATTTCTTTTTAGAATATTATAAGACATAGCTTGGCAATAGGAATTTGAAAAAAAAAGAAGATTGGTGAGCGATTCTTGTCCCTTCCATTTAGGTGGACAATGTGATTTTCATGATCCTGACTAAACAATTAGTTATTCGGCCAAAATTCAAGTTAATGTTAGTTTGTTACTTGAGAGGCGCAACTTTAAAAGCTTCCATCACCTCACTTCCAATACTATTCTCGTTACGTTTCAGGGTTTAATTAAGGGTGCGTTCGGAAACACTAACCGGCCAACCTCTCGGTCGACCGGCGGTTTGTTGTGGTTAGTGTCATGGCGGCATGAAATCATTTTTGTTTCCGAACGGGCAGCGGTCGACCGAAAAGGTTATAAACAAAGAGAGGTTACAAATATAAATTCGTTTTTGTTTGGTGTGAGATAGAAGTGAAGCTGTGACGAATGTGACGATTCCTCAAGTGAATAAACTATTGCAGTGGCACCCCTTTAGGTTAAATCTGTATATAGCTATCATCCCTTTCCTTTTAACCTTGATTAAAAGAGTGCCGAAAAAGGTCCATGTTTCACAAAAACTAAATACAAAAAAGAATTTTAAAGATTAGCAAAAAAAACGACAATGTATTCAATGTTTATAAAATGTTATCAAATGTTTACAAAAGAACAATGACATTTCGCCAAGAAAGGTAACATTATGGTTACTTACCGAACTAACTGTATTTCGATTTCGGTCGAAGCGGTCGCGACCGAGCCGGTCGACCGCTAAAACGACCGGAGCTTTACGAACGCGGTCGGTTGTTTAGGTTGGTGTTTCCGGACACACCGGTTACTTCTCGGTCGACCTGGTTAGTGTTTCCGAACGCACCCTAAGTTGCAGAATAATTTATCTTTACCTTTAAACTTATTGGCGAATATCAATTCTAATATTATGATTATTTTAAGGACTAATAGGCGTATTGTTATCGACGCAACTGTTAGTCTTCTAAATACCTAAAACTATACTTGTTTGAGTAACTTATCTCTATTGTAAAAAAACAAATTGGCGAATGTCAACCTTAATATTATGAACATTATGTGGTCTACATAAGTCTTTTTTTTATCCATGAATGTAGATTGTTTATGGTGTTGCTTGTGAAACTTTTAATGTCCTATTTTTTTGCCTCATCTCCAATACTATACTTATTTGAGTAACTTATCTCTATTGTAAAAAACAAATTGGCGAATGTCAACCTTAATATTATGAACATTATGTGGTCTACATAAGTCTTTTTTTTATCCATGAATGTAGATTGTTTATGGTGTTGCTTGTGAAACTTTTAATGTCCTATTTTTTTGCCTCATCTCCAATACTATACTTATTTGAGTAACTTATCTCTATTGTAAAAAACAAATTGGCGAATGTCAACCTTAATATTATGAACATTATGTGGTCTACTTAAGTCTTTTTTTTATCCATGAATGTAGATTGTTTATGGTGTTGCTTGTGAAACTTTTATTTTATATCTGTTGTAAAAAAAACAAATGGGCGAATATCAACCCTAATATTATGATCATTATGAGGTCTACATATTTAATGACTTAGCACCTCATCCCTCATCTCTCTATTTTGTTTTAATTTAACACCATTCCAAAACTTTTTGGTGCTTATCAACCTTAATATTATGGCGTATGCTTAAGTATTTTCGGTAAAACTGAAGAATATGAGGTGGTTAATAGAAAAAATGGTGGGGCCTCACTCCAATGTATTTTTTTGACCAAGTGATATCAACTCTCCTATATGAACAAATCATACATGTATAATTTCTCAAATGTTCATAAAGTTCTCAAAGTCATACAAAAGTTCTGATTGGCAAAGGTACTGTACTGTTTGTAATCTCTAAGTGTATAAATTAAGCAAAGTTTTGCCGCCAAGCGATTCCAGAGCGCAAGCCTTTTGGGGGCGGCAATTTTTATTAGTGTTATATTTGGTTTGCGGTCATGAAAATTTTAGATGCTTTAAATAAAATATAAGAAGAAAATTTTAATGGCTGCAACAAAAGTTGCAGCTGAGGGGTTGTTAAATGAGTTCAACTCACTGAAAACTGCTATTATGGTAGCATTTTGGAGCGAAATATTAGAAATCATTGATAAAACTTGTATATCACTTCAAAAAGTTGATACTACAATTTTTTTTTTTTTTTTTTTTTTTTTTTTAGTTTTAGTCCCGTTCAACAGCTCATTAGCTCATTAGGATACTACAATTGAAAGCATTATTAGATTATACACTTCTTTAGAGAAATTTGTACAGTCCAAACGAAATACAGACTCATACCTTTACAAATTTGAAGGTATAAAATTGTCCGGATGTGATGAGTACAAACGAATACGCAAAAAAAAACTCGGAAAATAAATATGTAAGTTACTTTTGCTTTTTATTAATCTTGTATAAATTATTTTTTTTTTAGTCTATAATGGTAATAAATTGACTTTTTTACTATAACTATGCCCGCTCCCTCCAGCCATTCCGTGTATTTTCTTATTTTTCTTATGAAGAGGGCGCAATATTTTGTAGTAGCCCACGGGCGCCGAATATCTTAGGACGGCACTGAGCGATTCTCGACCGTATCATGTCCTTCAGTTCAGCCGTATTTTCATCTATGAATTTAGAGTGTTATTAATAGGATTTATAGATCTTCTTACTCTATTCCTTTTAAGGCTCGTTCACACTATGATAGTTCTCTCACGAGAGAACTATCATTTCAGTCAATGTCATAGAACTATCGTGGGAGTGTACGAGTATACAGTCTACACGGGGAGAGTTAACATATTGTCAAAACTTGTTGTCTTTTACTCGTAGTGATATCTATACCCAGCATACTATCTGACTTGGAATAACAAAATCTGATAACATGATATAAAAGTATAAACAAACAACAAGCCAATCAGCAAATAGAATCTGGCGTTGTAGTTCTTGAATTAACCGCGTGAGTACTCTGACTTTTGTGATAGAACAATCAATGTTTGTGATGTTTGATAGTTCTATTGTAACAGAATTTATTATGTACTCTACACGGAAATGGTTGAAGCGATAGTTGCTATCATGAACGCAACAATTCGTCAACTATCACCGTATAAATGTGGCTTAAATCTTTAGTTACCGCTATCTTTGTCTCCGATTTAAACTTATTGTCAACAAATCCGTCTTAATTTAAAGACAATTACTCCTTCTCTACTTTACAATCTACAAGTTAGATAGTTGAATGTGATCTGCTTGTGGTGGGAGTTGTAGAGTGTAGAGTGTCTCGTACCGCATCCTTTATCCTTTTTACCTCTGTGATCTCCTGTGCTAAAGGAAGGGACGAGGAACCGGTATAACCTGTTTGTACCCTTCCCACTCCATCATTTCCAACAGAAACTGACCATACGCTTTGAAATCTCCTTCCAATTCAATCTTTCTACAAATAAAACTATATAATACTCTTCGACTAAATTATTATTATTCTCTTCTCTTTCTGTAGTATTTCTACCGAGAAACTAACTGAAGATGGATTGAAAATTATGACATAACATCCCGTACTAACATTACCTCTATTCAAACAAGTTTTTTTTTCTTTCTTTTTTAACGTTCTTTTTTATTTTTTATTCACTGTTTTTACTTCTTTCTTATTATTATTATTTTCTTTCATTTTAAAGAAAAGATCTTATCTATACTATTAGAGCAAATTAAAAACTTAAACATCTATTAAAGAGGTTAGAGTATAATTTTAGCACAAAATATTCTCAGCGCTACCTATACTTACATTTATGTATCCATGCTAAATACTATAGTAAATTATTTTATCTACGATTGATACGAAATATAAACATTTTATCTCTGTTTAGATGCTTAGAAAGTTATTCTTTTCGTATTTGTATTCATTGCGCATGTGCGTTCATAATTCTTCTTTTTTTCCGCCCTAGTGCGCGGTAAAAAAGAAGAATGCTTCACCTTAACGCACGATTAGCGTATTTGTTTACATTTTAACAAAACGAATTTGCTGTTAATTTAATTAAAGTAACTGTTTATATCAAGTTTTTAGTGAAAAACAATGAGTGATTTAAGTTACTATGACGAAAATGAGGAGAATAATAATACTCCCGAAATAATTGATAATTAAATAATTAATCAGTTGCACAAAATACAACTAATGAATTAATGTCATCTTTATCAAAAGAGAAGTACGAACTTGCATACAGGAAGTTTATTTATTTTTTCCTCTCTCTATTTGTTATTAAAATCCAACAACCGTAGATAATGTACGGTACGCAACTCGTGTGAAAGCTGCATTTTGCTTTGTTCGTGTGGTTTTACTACCCTCGCTATCGCTCGGGTTCTAACTCCACCCTCGCATACTCGCATGCAAAATGCTACGTTCCGCTCTAGACGCGTAATGTACTATTATGTGCCAAGATATATTTTTTTTTTCCGAGCTTACCGAAGGTAACAGAAGCTATGTGATCGTTCTGGAAAATGATTCTTTTTTATGTCTCTGATTGCTAACATATCAAGACAGAAATCCGTTTCAGATATCAGGGAACATTTTTGGTTGCGTGTCTGTCTGTCGGTCTGTCACTCAATGTTCAGAACCGCTAGAGTGCAGGGCGAATAACTTTACAGACAGCCGCTAGATCGCAGCACTACTACCGATTCTGAACATACCCCTCACCGAAACCAAGGGGTTTCAAAAGAAAAGAATAACTTCTTGTAAAGAATAAGAAAATGTTGACTGAAGAATAAGGACAGCCCTGCACTCTAGCGGTTCTGAACACTCAATTTTGGCGAACCAACGTATTATCTTTAAAACTAATCGTCATATTTTAATGAAATTTGGATGGTAGGTCATAATTGGCCCATTGATGGTCACATATAAGATATTAGTTTTGAATAAATTTTCTGCGCCCATTTGTTTATCTTCCACATGCGCACAAACATACATTTATTTACACCCATATCTTCATCTGATAAAATTTTATGAAATTTTAATGGTTTGTTGAAAGTAGCCCGCAGATTGCCCCAGATTAATTTCAAGCGTCTGCGTTCTTTAACTTTTGTTTAATTGATACTTTAATTCATGGGCGTCGTCAGCAGTACAATATTGGGGGGGACACATTCCGGGAGGGGGGTCCGGGGGTCCTCCCCCGGAAAATTTAGAAAATATGACCTCTCAAAACAGCGTTTTTATGCATATCTTATGTGAAATTTGATTTTAACTTTGTCATAAAATAAAGTAAACCTAAGGTGTAGTTCGTTGAAAAAACTATGAACACAAGTATTTTTATAAAAATAGCAAACTGAAATAGTAACTTAACAGTAGTAAATGTAATATAATAAAAGTTGTGCTCCTAATCATTGTAGATTAGATAGATCAGTAAATAGCAATTATGCAATATCACTTAAAATCTATAATAAACTGTCATTTAATCAATAGTTTATGAAAAAAAATAAAAACATGTTTTCTTAGGGTGGCCATGATATAAAGTTTAGTCCAAAAAGGGACATTGGATTTTGAGGGGTGGTCGAGCAATTGCATCAGCTCTCAGACGAAGTTGGGGAGACTGGGGTCCCTAGAAAAATTTCGTGAATTTTAAGGATCATATGCATTCTTTAGTAAAGTTTTCTCTTTTGACATCAATCTGCACTATTTGGCCTATTTCGTACTGTCTGATTTACTTCGTTTATTTTTTTAAAACTGTTCCTTGTTACAGGATTTGTCTTTTTTACATTATCTCAGGACACTGTAAAAACTATTCTGGTTGTAGTATCTCGATAAATTCAGAATTTTTTATTTATTAAAAATACACAAAGTGTCACGTTTTATGTAGTAATGATGGAAGGTTAGGGTTATGTTAGGTCAGGTCAAAAAGTAATAATCTTAACCTAAACTAACCATAACCTTGCATCATTTTCCCTAAAATGAAAAAAAAGAAGTTAAACAAATAAGATTTAATTTATCGAGATGTTACAACCGAAATCATTTTATGGGTTTTGAGGTCATCCTAGAAACCCTTATGCTTTTGGTAGATCATCCGTCGCATCTTGGATCAAATCCTCCGACCTACTGTAGCTAGAGATTTGAAATTTGGTAGACAAGTTAAACTTTTTTGCCCAAAAACAGGAAAAATGTTGTGAACTTCACAACTCAAAATTTCTTCGATCAGCGAGCAATTGCGATTTTTTAAAATTTGAGAAGGGTATCATTGTAAAGGTATTGAAATGTAGATTTCAAATATATATCGTTTCCAAAATGGTGGCCATATTACCCCCGAAATTACCAAACCAAATCTCCCATAAAAGGGCCCCCTATTCCCACAAAGTGTTAGTGACGTAACTATGGGCCTGCGCGGGCCCGCATCGCAAGAGGTTTTTTTTTGCTCATCAATTTCTCATCAATTTTCTTTGGCGAGGGGACCCCAAAAAGTTTTCGGGGGGGTCCCCTATGGTCTAGCTAGCCACTGCCTATTCCCCATGAGGAAAGGCCTTAAAATGAGGAAAAAATACTTTAAAATATTCTTCTCTGTGGGCCGAAAATATTTCCGGGAGTTAATATAAAAAAGTCAAATTTTGGAAAATTTAGGCGGCCGTAACTGTGGTAACCAAAAATATTTATTTTTTGTCATTTTTGAGTGTGGAATTATATTAAAGATATATTGACATGTAGATTACAAATATATACGTTTGTGGCGACTAGTTTACCCACGAAATTACCAAATAAGTGCATACCTAAGATGCTAAAGGATAATATACAATACAGAACTTGTCCCTCTTAAGTGCAACTTTTTATACATATTTTAGTAGAAATGTAGGGAAATATGATTTTTTATAATCGTAGAAACCCTTTTAGTAGCTTGCTGGCAAGTACATGTCGGGATGTTTTGTATACTGTAAAAAGGAACAATTTGAAAAAGCCGAATTTAACGGATGTTTAGAAATAGGTGGGGCGTATTATGCAGATTTACCGCACTCAATAAATAACATGTTCGTCATCATTTTGAAAGGGGGGGGGGGACACTAGGTCTTCACACAAAGTATTTGTAATAACTGATAACAGGTTTCTAACTGATTCTGAAGATTCCATATTAGTTTTTCACTGTAAACAGTAACATGGTATCGAAGTGACATACAGTGGATAATATATTATTAATGATATGATAAAATATGTGTAGAAAAGTAAAAAAGATATTTTAAACTTTTAAAAAAAATTTAAAAAACGGGTTAGATATTTTATACTTTTTTTTTTAGGTTAAATTCTTTATTCCATCTCAAACATTGGGGGGGACGCGTCCCCCCTGTCCCCCCCGGCGACGACGCCCGTGCTTTAATTCATGTAAAAATCAAAACAATTTTGACATGTAAAGAACGGAGGTAACAATTAAATAAATTAGACTACAATGGCTTGTAAAAGCATAAAACCAATAAACTACGTGATAGGATGCGAGGAAGCTATAAGCTATGTGCACACTGATAATTGACCGTTCTGGAACTTTATATTGGACACCCTTTATACCCATTCTAGGATAGTTGTAATATTATTTATCTACTCACGGCAGCCAAATTAAGCATTGTTGTACTGTTTTCAGTCTGCAAAATGTAATTTTTCTTGATTCTTTTAAATAAAGTGTCAGCAAAATATCAAAGTGACAGCAAAAGTTCAAATTGTCAGCAAAATAACAAACAGGCTGTCACATTGTAAGAAAATTTTACTAAAAAAAGGTTACTTCATCCCAGGTTATAAACACTACCACATTGTTTATTTTTATATATTTAAGCGTAATATTCTGCTAAATAGTTATATTTTTTTTAAAAATAACTTAAATAATTATAGTGACAAACAAATTTTACTATTTTACAATGATTATTTTTAAAAAATCACTAAAAATTGAGATTTAAAACAGTTGTTAATAAAAAAAAAAGTGGTAACCCTGAATTGTTTTGCCTTTGTTTTGATTTCTTGATGACTCAAACTTTTGTTTTTTTACAAATTTAATTTCTTTAAATCTTTTATATAATAAATAGGGAATATAATAATTAGTGTAATTTTTCTACCGTTAATAGATAAAATATTGTATGTAACTATGCAGCAAAGGAAACATTCCTGACTCGTTTAAAGATTACCTACTTCGGTTACACCTCAGCAGGTAATTAACATTTGCCTGCCTCGGCTTCGCCTCTGCAGTAAATTTGTTTAGCCTATCCTCGCCTTTGGCTCGGAACTAAAACTTAAAAACTTGTCAGCAAAATTCCATTTTGCTGCCTACTTACATAAATAACTATTTCAAAATGAACCAATCCAAACACTGAATCCTTCAGTATACCGTCAAAAACCATAATAGCTATAGTTTGGTCATCGAGCCCTAATTTTCAGAGCATCAGAGAACTAATTTTCTTATAATTCTAGCTGCAGAATTATTTAAGTCCATTTATCTTCGTGATTTATATTATTAATTATAATATAATAATAAACTAAGCTAAATTCCCTTGGATTTATATTATATTGTTTAAAACAGATAAAAGTTTTGTTTTTTTATTTATTAATTATTATTATATTTTTATATATATAAAGTGGCTAATCAGCTGATCGGGTTATCAAAATGTTTAGGCACTTCCAGACCATCTAGAGACTCGCGGTTTTTTGCGTTTGGTCCAGAATCGGCCCAAACCGACTAGAAAAATCTGAAAAGTCGAAAAAAATTATTTTTACCCCCCTTAAAAAAATAAAAACGGGGGACGCGAATTGAAGGGTTTCTTCGAAGGGGTATAGCGGCTAAACAGTAAGTCGTATCGAAAAGTGGATAGCACCAACAGTAACTGATTTTAAAAGATCTGCAATTTTGGTTCTATGACTTTTTGTCGTACGATCATCGGTTCTACCTTAAATCGAGTAAATTTGGTCATTTTTGGTCAAATTTTGACTTTTAGCTCTCATGGCGTCCGCGATTTATGCCCGATTTAATTTTCGATTGGGCTATTTAAACCCCACACTAATGCTCTTTAAAACGAGTATTTATTTTTCAAATTATCTGTCTTTTTTGCCGAGAAAAATGAATATATATAGAGAAAAAACGAATTTAAAATACCGTAAATAACGTCATGTTTACGTTTTTTTTTTTAATAAATACTTTTTATAAGCTAAGGTTTATGGTTATGTTATAGTTAAAAACAAGAATAAATAAATATAAACAAATATTGAATAATAAAGTATGTTGTTCGCTAGGTAAAAGATAATAAATACATTAGTTTCCGCGAAAACACACTTTGTAAACAAATGCCCCCTCTCTTTCTCCGTCAGTCTCCCTGACCAGTCTTACGTGTCCAGCCGTGGTGTGCACTTCTACTCCCCAGATCTTTTGTTATACTACCGACATTTATTAAGGTATAATTTTATTCTTATTTATTTAATTGTTTTTATTACCATATTATTGTTACTAGAATTGTTTTTAATAGGTTGTTAAATTCTATATTAAGAAAATGTTTTAATTTATTTAAATGAATATTTTAGTTTATTTAAAAGAATTATTTACATTATTTTAATGAATATTTTACTTTATTTAAATGTATGTTTTATTTTATTTAAATGAATGTTTGTTTATTTAAATGATTTTTTTTACTTTATTTAAATGAATTTTTATGTTTATTTAAGTGATTTTTTTACTTAATTTAAATTTATTTTTATGTTTATTTAAATGATTTTTTTACTTTATTTAAATAAATGTTTTACTTTTTTATTGAGTCGAAACGTCTCTTCACTAATAAAATAACTTCTGAGTTTAGTATCTTCTTACAACTCACCGTCCATCATAACTACGTATAATAAATGTTTTACTTTTTTTTAATTGTTTTATTATCATATTATTATTACTAGAATGAACTGATTTATAGTTTGTTAAATTCTATATTAAGTTGGTATATTTCAGTTTATTTATATGAATGTTTTACTTTATTTAAATGAATGTTTAAGTTTATTTAGGGCAATTTATAGTTTAGTTGTGTGTATGGCAAATTATTTCGACGACATTGTTTTCATTTTTATATATGATGTAGCTAAATTTATATATAGAATTATTATTTCTCCTTGACTTTAACTACTTATGTTTCAATTAATCTCGAGTACTAATAAATAATAAAATAAATTGACAAAGGTTCTATGTTTATTTTTATTATTCTGTAATTTAACTAATCAAATATAATGAAATTTATTTCATGACAGGGCCTACAGTTTACTCTAATATATTAACACTGTGACACAGCCAGCGATTCCTAGCATGAACCTGACGGTTACGACAATCGATTCTACTGCTTTTTACGAACTTCAAAGAAAATTTGTATATATACGCTTTATTTAACATCAGAAAAAATAATGTGGAAGAATTTTTGAAAAAATAAAGAATTAAATATTTCTTATACACGTAACACATATATTAGACGGTTATTTTAGGTTGTAACCTTCTGCAGGATATTTTAATATTTTTTTAAATTACATAAATGTATGTGTCACTCAATATATGATTTGGGTCAGAAAATTGTTTTCATTACCTATCGGTGTAAACATTAATTAGCTGTAATTAATTAATTAGAGATTTATATTTGAGTTTGATCCATGTTGGAAAGTACTTATAGCGTGCTTATGTGAGATCTTCGTAAAATTTTGAAAATATAGATTATTATTTGCATATTTCTGTATAAAGTAAATGTGTTTGATTGTAGAGTAGTAAATATATTTATTTTACACGTTTTAGTTTATTTAGCAAAATAAAGAATAAAGTAATCTAAAAATTAAAGATGGTGGCTCAATCTTAAAAAGAGTGAGACATTTTTTTAAAAAGTGGCGAATTAACACCTCTCATGGAGTTGCATATGAAACAGATTTAAATGACCTTATTGATTTCGTGTATCCTCCCCTGAATCCTCCCTGTATCCTTTCCTGAAGTTCTTTTTAATAGTGAGCAAGCAGCCAATGAGCGATATTAGTAGGCACATATGAAAATGTAAATGAAATAAGTAAATAAATATTAGAAAATTAAATGGATCACAAAGTGTATGTTACAGTTCGGATACAGAAGTTAATAGTGAAATTACCCTGGGGGGGGGGGGGGGGGGGTCAATACATAGATGTGTCAATATTGAATTGTGTAAGCCACTCAGGTTTACCAGATCATAGGTTAACTTTTAAAGAGGGTGCAGATGTCATATTAATGAGAAATTTAAATTCCACTGATCAATTCATTAGTTAATGGAAAGAAACTATTATAGTTAAGATATCTAAATATTTTTTTCAAGTTAGAAAACCGTCTTCGGAGAAACAATATTAATTCCAAGAATAACTTTAAACTTTAAGTTGGAAATAGAGGTGTGGAAACTATGCGTAGACAGTTCCCTCTGAAAGCAGCTTACTCGATGACAATAAATAAATCCCAGAGTCAAAAATTATCTTTAGTTGGTGTAGATCTCCAAGTTTGTAGTATTATATTTGATGAAATAACCTTCTCAATTAACCAATATGATAGTAATAGGTATAATATAGTAATATTATAGCCACTGATTGAAAATTAAAGATGGTTGCTCATTGTTCAATCTTAAGAAAGAGGAAGAAATTGTATACGAAGTGACGTATTAATACCTCTTAATGGAATTGCATATGTAACAGATTTAAATGACCTTATAGATTTCGTGTATCCTCCTGAAGTACTTTTTAATAGCGAGCAATATCTCCAATATTTTAAGGTATATCTCTAATATGTATCTAAATATTATTTTCAAGTTAAAAACCCATCTTTGTTATATATTATCAGAGTTCATTAGAAATAAATCCCAGGGTCAAACATTATCTTTTGTTGGTGTGGATCTCAGAAAAATGTCTTTAGCGCATGAATTTTACGTCATAGTAAGAAGTAGCTTCTTCATTCAAGTTTTGGTACCATGTGAGAGGGTTACAGATGGAATTGCTTATACTCGGAACATTCTTTACTATCCATTACTACATAGTTAAAGTATTTTGTGTAATTATATTATAGTTTTGGGTGTGGCCTAGCTATATGTTTCCTCCGGTTGGCGAGGAAATTCCTATTAGGGAAGCGGAGTTAAATTTTTTCCTTATTTTATAATCATTTTGGAAAAAGTCCTGCGATATTGTGGGAGGACCCATTTTCAAGTAATTTATTTTATTTTAATATTTAAGCCATTTTCATTTTCTATATTAAGCTAAACAAATAATGAAGTATAAAGTATTATCCGAAGAAAAGTGAAGTATAAGTGTTATTCGATGAAATGGCCTACTCAATTAACCAATATGATAGTAATAGATATAAAATAGTAATAATACAGCCACTGATTGCAAGCATGAACCCCGCGCGAAGCGCGGGGCGAATGCTTGTATACTATGTATTTACTTTCATGTAAAAAAAAAACTTTCATATCGAGTTCAATTAATTCTAAAATATGATTTTGAACAAAAGCTCTGTGATTAATTAAACATTGACTTTGATTTATAATAATAATAATTTTAAAAAATTTCAAAAGATTTTTTTTTAAATATTTATCACTAAACAAGTATTGAGTTTATTTTTATATGAATTTAAATGATAATAGTCTTATAGATATATGTTATTTACCTATATTTTAAGATAGAAATTATGTATGTGCATGTAAAAATGTGTGTTTTTTAATATTTACTTAACTCTTTTTATCGATATGATATGAATTGGTAAATCAGAATGGAAATTGGTAAAATATGGGGCATTTAAAATGTCTGTTAAATTAAATTTTTAGATTTAGATGTATGCATTGTTTTTTAAGCTTATTGATTGCGCCAATTCTCACCTAAAAGAATTCTTATTAATACTACGTATTAATTCATAGCGAATCTATTCTAAACGATTAACTGGGCAGTGAGGGTAATTTACACATTGTAAAGGACACTTCTTTAGTTAGTTACTCCCTTTATAGAAAAAACAGAGGGGATTAAAAATCTAAAGAAGGTGCGTACGGAATGTTCTTTTTTAGAATGTTACTCCCTAAATAAAAACAGAAGTGTGATATTCCTTTGTCCCAAAGTATACATTGGACTAAACACCCCTTTGTCTTTAATTATTTAGTCAGTCATTTATATTCTAAAAAACACAGAGGAGTCACAATCTAAAGAAGTACCGAAAACAGTTGGTATAGTTATAGCAACATGTTACAATTTTAAATTTTTTTTTACTATTTGTCTCTTGGGCTAAACTCAGCTGGGCCAAATAATGAACTTTTGCCCGGGAAAATATTTTAATTTTAAACATCCATCAATATACACTAATCTGTTACAATTAACCACTGGTTTTAATTAAATTTGGATATTAAGTCATAATTTGCCAGTTAGTCCCGAATTAATATCAACATTTTCAAAAAGTAAGACTTACAAAGGTCTGTTTACAATGATGATATTGGTTAAGGGTCAAAAATATCAGATCACTAATCTTGGGTTGAACTGCTAATATTTATTAAGCTTTGTTTACATATTTAGTAATATGTAAACTAATTAATATGTAGATGTAATATTATAAAACTAAAAAGAGATGTCCTTTGTAAATAGGACATCACTTTGTAGTTAATTATCAAAGCAATTACTAATTATTAAACAATTAATAATCAATAACTTAGGTTTTCCAGATAAATCAGCGTCTCGAAGAGGTTGTAATCCGACGTTTCGCTTCCACTACTGGATGCATCTTCAGTCGTCAGTATTATCTTTTGTTTGCCTCGAGTCAACATCACGATGCACCACACCCTTGAAGATGCATCCAGTAGTGGAAGCGAAACCAAGGACTTCAACCACTTCGTGACGTAGATTTCAATGGAAAACTAAATTATCAATTATTTTATTAATTAAACAATTATTTTATTAATTTATCAAAACAGTACCTTTTTTTTAAAAAAAAAAAAAAAAAAGGGAAAAAAAGAACAATTTTACATATTAAAAAAACACTTTTAAAAACAATTTTTTATTTATATTCTTCTCAGCAAACCCTTCCATTTGACACTCATATGGGTCGTGGGCTTTCTTAAAAAATAACTAATCCACCATCTTGGGATGTCCGCCATATTGGATTTAGAATGACGTCACTTAAAATGACCTCACTTTTCAATTTTTTCATCCAAACTAAACGTGTATGCAAAATTTCAATTCAATCGGTTGAGGATATCTGCTTTAAAATTTAGTTGCAAGATTTGACCCGAACATACATACATTCTTACATACATCCATACATATAAACATTGCAAGTTAAATAAAAACCAATAATATTCTGGAGTGTAACAGCCTGATAAGGGCTTACGCCTGCCAAAGGGCTCATACAACAACATATGTAATAGATGACACGGTGTAGGCGCGATCCTCGGAACTTGAAGTTAGTTATTCGGAACTTGAAGGGCGCCAATACACTTAAGTTGTCTTATAATAATGGGCTTATGCTATAATGTACTTGTCTCTTTGTAAAATACCTGAAATTCTCGTGATTATACTAAACCAACAATACATAATTGCATTGCTTTGTAGTTTTTTTTCTAAATCTCGTTAAAAGTTAAACTTGACTGTGTTATATTAACTACATATAGTATAGTAGTAGTTAGTTCAAGGTTTTTCTGTAACTCAATTAAAGAAAGAGATAATACCATTATCAACAATAAGTTGGATGTTAAAAACATTAAATAATTACATCATTATATGGTAATAAAACGATTTAAGGACTAATTAAACAAAAATAGTTAACTAAAACTAGAATTGTTTTTAATCTTTAATGTTAGAGTATGTTAATTACTATCAGAACAGATGTAAAATATTCATTTAAACATCTATCTGTAAAAAGTGTTTTACATCTATCTAAAAGTTTTATCTATTAATATCTAAAAAGTTTCAAGCAGATATACTTTAATTTTATTTAATTCTTCTATAACAGGAATAACAAAAAAAACAAAATTAACTGTCAATTGGTGTGGTACATAGCATCCTCCCATCCTATCACGTACTTTATTGATTTTATGCTTATACATGCCATTATTGTCTAATTAGTTTAATTGTTTCCCCCGTCTTTTTCATCTGTCAAAATTGTTTTGATTTTTTACATGGATCGAAGTATCAATTTAGCATTATTTAAAGAGCGCAAACGGTTGAAATTAATCTGGGGGCTATCTGCGGGCTACTTGTGACAAACCATCCAAATTTCATAAAAACTAGATGAGTACTTTTGAAGATATATAGGTGAAAATGAATGTATGTTTGTGCTCAAGTGGAAGAGAAACAAATGGACGCAGAAGGTTGAAACTGATATGGGACTAACAATAGGCTAATTATGTCGTACCATCTAAATTTCATTAAAATCGGATGAGTAGTTTTTAAGATATATTGGTTCGCAAAAATTGAGCGACATACAGACTGAACCAAAAATGTTCCCTAATGTCTAAAACAGATTTCTATCTTGATTTTTTGAAATCGAAGTCATAAAAACATTTCGCCCTTCAGAACGATCATATAGCTTCCGTTACCTTCGGTAAGCTCGGAAGGAAAAAAATTCATATTTTGAACAATAAATAAATTACGCTCATTATGTGGTTTAGAAAAAATAACCTCTTTTAATAAATTTTTGAATTTAATGTTTTACTGTTGTACATTGTTACTTTTAAGTGTATTTTATTGTTACATGACGTATTTCTATTGTATATAGTTTACGATGTAATTTTAAAAAATCTCGATTCAACTCAAAGTCGAAGTAATCGGTAAAACTAAAAGTTGTTTCACCCAGTGGTTTTAATCGGAACTATTTCCTCACTAATTATATTCATGGGGGGAGCTGTTGATTAATTCAGATTACTTAATACATTTTTTAACTTCGTATAAATTATTTAATCTATATTTTTAAACTTTAACTCGAAATGAGAATGTATCGATCTATGTAACGTTCATCCAGTTGTAAAATAGATTCAGATCTTATAATATATTCTATAGCTATATTTATGAGATTTGAAAATAAGCGGTAAAGATAAAAGGAGATGTTATGGAGCAATGTTACCTTTACAGGGTGTTGCAAAACATGTATCGGAAAATTAACGGTATGATTTCATGGGTAATTCTAAAAAATAACTTCTCCTCGGCGGGGAATCGAACCCGGCCTATTTGATCAGAAACTAGATTTTTCCCGGAAAACGGCTAATATCGATAGATTCTTATTTAAAT
Organism: Gerris lacustris; assembly: GCA_951217055.1. Lineage (NCBI taxonomy): Eukaryota > Metazoa > Arthropoda > Insecta > Hemiptera > Gerridae > Gerris > Gerris lacustris. Next base: position 19,929,554 of record OX578286.1, read on the forward strand.
GGACTACATTTTAGGGTAAATTCGTATTGTACGTGACCCACTTTGAAGTTAGGTGATAAAATCCAGCATATTAAATTAAAAACCTTAATTTTGTATACCCTTGAATTTTCAATAGCCGCTCCGCACCGCTTTGCAGTGCGCTCATTTCCTGAAGAAAAACATCCCTCCTGTATATAAACCAGGTATAGAGGTCAAACTCGAAGAAATTTCGAGGTCACGTACAATCCGAATTAGCCCATTTTAGATTTTTTTTTTAAATTAAAATCTTCTGAACGAGCGTCGAGAAATAACTTTTTTTCACCTTATTACAGAATTTGTGGGGGGTAGCGCCCCCCAAATTTGGAGCTAAAATGAATTTCTCAATTTCGCCTTGGGGAATGATAATTCTGAACATGTATGCCAAATCGTCCTAGTAGTTTAGGCTCCAGGCATCTGTACAGACATACGACAGACGGACCACTTTTTTTGGACTGAAGGGACCACAAAACGTGTAAATCCATCAAAATATAGAAATTAAATGATAAGTATTGACATTATCCCATGAACATATATACCTTCAGGGTTAGTTGTTATTAACCCTTAATTTTCTATTACTTTGTGTCTAATCAGTATTATTTTATCTTTTGTTATAGACTGCTATGCGGATAGATGGCTATAAATTTTTCTGCTTCATTCGCGGCGTGCCTTGCTGCTGGTCTCAAGGTACCACGCCAGTTCATGTACTGCATCGCTCAAGGTAATTTCATTTTAACATAAGAAATTAAAAATAATAAATAGTTTTTGAAGAAAAAGATGAAGAAAGGTCATAATCACGAACAAATGAACCCTCTGAATTGTTTGCTTTTTCAGGGAAGTGTTTTGAAAATTGAACTACCCTGAGTGGATGGGAATTTTCCATCTGTCCAATCTTGGAATATTATCCAAAATATAAAATCGAAGAGAATAGAAGAATTGATCGATTCTCATATTGAGAAAAAAAAAATTATATTTCGTTCTTCCTACTTCTTCAGAAATTATTTATGATTTAATTCCTCAAAGTATTAGTTTGTATAATTAAGGGCCTTAACTCTTTCACTTCAAATATAGCCAAAATTCTTATAGTACTTGTGGTATTACAAACTTTGTATTTACAACCAAATCATTGAAATAAGATCATTCTATTATTTGGTGATCTTTGAAGTTATCGAAGGTTGATCCAAAAAAGAAAAAATATTCAATGAATACAAATATTTGCTAGAGGTAGAAAGGGTTTAAGCCCAGCTAAACTACAATGGTTAAGTTGTTAAGGGCTGGGAAGGGAATCTAGGCGTGGCTCTTTTCTTCTTCACCGTCCTTTAATACTTCTGAAAGGTAGAAATTATTACATAATTTAATAATAATAGGTAAACCTACTATTGACTTATAGTTTTTTGTTACGGCCCTTAACTCTTTTCTATATATTGTAATTTTTCAGACACCTTCTTTAACGCTGTCACATGATACACTGCTTTTATATTAGTAAATCCAAATCCAGAGTTTGTAGGTGGCACATTTTTTGTCCTTTCTATTGAAAAATTGTCCTTTTGAATTGACTATTGTCCGAGACAACTCAGACAAACTTTCTCATATACGAGGTCATAATTACTTGGCCCAGTGTTTTCCATTTATTAGTTTTCGTATGTGCATTTAATTATTGTTGAACATTTCATCAAAATTGATCATAAAAATAACATCTCCTGGGCGGGGAATCGAACCCTCTCGTTTTAAGTTTTTTTCTCAGGAACTAGATTTTTTCCGGGAAAACGGCTTATATCGTTAGATTCGTATTCAAATGAACTACATTACAGAATGTTTTAATTAAAATCGTTGGAACCGTTTTCGAGAAATATTTTTTTTCACGTTTTTTCAGAGTTTTCGGGGGGTAGCGCCCCCAAATTTGGAGCTAAAATTCGTTTTTCGATTTCCCCTCGGGGTATGATTTTTCTGAACATGTACGCCAAATTTCGTCAAAATCGGCCCAGTAGTTTAGGCTCTAGGCGTCTGCACAGACAGACTAGAGACTGACTACAGACAGTCTACAAACAGACAGACATTTTTTTAAAAAACCACTTTTTTTGGACTCAAGGGACCTCAAAACGTGTAAATCCATCAAAATCATAATCGAATTTTCGCCCCATCACAATACTTTCTCTTTATATGATAAAGTAAAAAAATTAAATACTGGAGTTTCCTTTTTAGAAATAGTTTAATTAAAGAACTTTCGTCAAAATCTATATATTTATTAGTCAGAACTAAAATTACTAAACAAAATTAGGAAAAAACTGTTTACTCTAAGAAACAGTTTCTTCCTAATTTAAAATCAGGCAAAAACCGATATTCTCTAATCAAAACTAAAATTGCAAAAGTCTCAGGGAAACCTTTATTTCTAATTTTAAATCAGTCAATACCGATATTTATTAGTCAAAACTAAAATTGTCAAAGTTTCTTAGGGAAACCAGTTTTTCTTCAATTAAGAAATCAGTCAAAAAAACGATATTCACAATAAGATATTACAATTAAAATTTACTCTTTTGTATGCAAATCTAAATCGAGGTATATGATAGCAGTTGCTATCACTTAATAAAGGAGCTATTACTTAAGAGGGGAGACCCAAAAATAACGAATTTCACTTTAGAGTTGCTATTACTTAAGAGAGAAATCCCGAAAATAAGGATTTTTACTTTAGAAATGTCATTACTTAAGAGGGAGACACAAACATAACGATTTTCACTTTAGAGTTGCTATTACTCAAGAGGGGAGACCAAACATAACGGTTTTCACTTTAGAGTTGCAATTGCTTAAGAATAGAGACCCAAACATAACGATTTTCAATTTAGAGTTGCTATTACTCAAGAGGGGAGACCCAAACATAACGGTTTTCACTTTAGAGTTGCAATTACTTAAGAATAGAGACAGAGACCCAAACATAACGATTTTCAATTTAGAGTTGCTATTACTCAAGAGGGGAGACCCAAACATAACGATTTTCACTTTAGTGTTGCTATTACTTAAGAGGGGAATCCCGAAAATAAGGATTTTTACTTTAGAGTTGTCATTACTTAAGAGGGAGAACCAAACATAACGATTCTCACTTTAGAGTTGCTATTACTTAAGAGGGGAATCCCGAAAATAAGGATTTTTACTTTAGAGTTGTCATTACTTAAGAGGGAGAACCAAACATAACGATTCTCACTTTAGAGTTGCTATTACTCAAGAGGGGAATCCCGAAAATAAGGATTTTTACTTTAGAGTTGCTATTACTCAAGAGGGGAGACCCAAACATAACGATTTTCACTTTAGAGTTGCTATTACATAAGACGGGAGATCCAAAAATAACGATTAAAAAATTTGCTCGTTATTTTGGATTCCCCTTGACATTATCACATTTCCTTTTTCTTTAGCAGATATTTGTAGATAAAAGCTTTATTTGATTATTCCAATAATTAAAGTGAAGCCCAGAGTGATGTATACAGGTGGTAGGGAAAATGGGATTTACAATCCCATTCGGATCTAATTAAATAAGGATTTGAATTTAAATTAAACTATTTGAAGCTCTTTAGATCTTTGAATATACTCTTATAACAGATTGGCAAAACTCAATTAAGTAACATTTACTTAATTTAAGTACATATTCAAGTTAGAGTTAAAACATTCTTATTAAGATGGGTATAAAATCTAGTTCGTAGGCTTTAAAACATTTTAGATTTTTAGGTGAAGACCGACGTTTTAATTCCACTACTGGAATTGAACTATGAAAGCATCTTGAGGAGTATTGTGCATCGTTAACTTGAAGCATACAAGCTGAGTTCAGTTAGTTATTTCTAGTTAATAGAACCGGGACCGCCCATGGCGCTCAAAGGTAGAGCAAAAACATTAACAACCCCTTCGATCTTGGGCTCATTTTTCTTCTCTCGCCGTCCCCTACACAGGGGTATATCAATGGCGCGGTTTAAATTCGGTTTTGGCGAGATCCATGGTAGAGAGATTTGTCCTTTTATATGTGTTAAGGATTCAGTTTGTAGCCTTGTTTATTCGCTTTGTTGAGTTAACAATACACTCTACACTCCTCAAGATGCTCCCACTACTGGAAGCATCTTAAGGAGTGTTGTGCTTCGTGGTATTAACTAAACGAAGCAAATATTCAGTTTATTGCTTTGTTGAGTAACAACAATGCTTCAACGAAACGTCTGAAGACGTCTGAGAGTAACGGCTGAAGATGCTTCAACGAAATGTCAGACTTTGCATCCCTTATAGTCCAGGAGATCAAGCTAGAATTTTGCGTATAAGTAAATGTTTTGGTGCCTTTTAAGAATCTATGGTCGGCTAAGTTCGTTTGCCACGCATGTTGTTGTTGGGACAAAGCTTGGCAATAGACATTTGAAAAAAAAAAAAAAACCAGTGGAGAGCGGCCATGTCCCACCCTTTTTGGTGGATAATGTGATTTTCATGTTCCTGAGTACGAAATTAGTTAGTAGACCAAAAAACAAGTTGATGGTAGTTTGTCAGTTAATAGGTTAGTTAGCTAAATATTACTCCAAATCAAAGTGGTCGCCTATCAAGTGACAAACTACCATCAACTCGATTTTTGGTGTACTAACTAATTTCATACTCATGAACATTAAAATCACATTGTTCCCAAAAAAAAGGGTGGGACATGGCCGCTCTCCACTGGTATCTTTTTTTTCAAATGTCTATTGCCAAGCTATGTCCTGCAGACGAATTTAGCCGACCATATATTCTTAAATGGCACCAAAACATTTTCTTATACACAAAATTCTAGCTTGATGTTAGCCAGACACTTTTTTGCACGCTATCTCCTGGAATATTAAGACGCTGTCTTCACCTAAAAAACTAAATGTTTGAAAGTGAACATGCGTTATAAAGATCTAAAATGTTCTAGGCGTTGGTGCAGTGAGCTGCATGAGTATTTAAAGATCTCTAATGTAACAGAATATTTCATATTTATAATTTTGATGTTTATTTCCAATCTTATCTCCAGCATTTCCTGAATCTACTTACCTATATTGTTGTTATTTTTCATCTTTCTTGCCCTTTATGACCGAATTACAGTGAAATTTTAACTTAGTAGTATTATACACTTTCTAATGAAGAAAGTTCTGATTGAAATTTTAATTATTTTTAAATTTTGCTTCCGAGCTTACCGAAGGTAACGGAAGCTATGTGATCGTTCAGAAGAACGAAAATATTTTGTCTCCGATTTCAAAAATTCCAAGACAGAAATTCGTTTCAGACATCAGGGAACATTTTTGGTCCTGTGTCTGTCTGTCGTTCTGTCGGTCTGTCGCTCAATTTTTGCGAACCGCAATATATCTTAAAACTACTCGTCCGATTTTAATGAAATTTGTATGGTAGGTCATAATTAGCTCATTGTTGGTCCCATATAGGTAACCTTCTGCGCCCATTTTTTTAAATTCAACATGTGCACAAACATACAATATTTTCACCTATATCTGCAAATGAACTCATCTGATTTTTATGAAATTTGGATGGTTTGTCGGAAGTAGACTGCAGACAGCACCAGATTTATTTGAACCGTCTGCACTCTTGAACTTTTGCTTAATTGATACTTTAATTCAAGTAAAAAATCAAAACAATTTTGACATATTAAAAAAAAACGGGGGAAACAATTAAACAAATTTGACAATAATGGTTTGTAAAAGCATAAAATCAATTAAGTACGTGATAGGATGCGAGGAAGCTATGTGCCACACTCATTGGCAGTCTATTTTTACTATTCCCTGCGTGCAATACAGATTTTACTTTTGTGTATAATCCTTACTTACCATCTGCTAAGATTTTTTCATGTATCACCGCCTTCAGTCAACCTTTCAGCTTTGGTCTAGACACACCACGCTTTAAGAGTAGTTTTGATATGACATTCATTCTGATTACTTATTTTTTCCTTTTTCGCTTTCTGTTACAGAACCGAGTGCGCCGTACGTGTTCTACGGGAACAAGGAGGGCGGTGGAGAAATGGGTAGCTGGGGAGGAGGACCTGAAGGTGGTCACTTCTTAGGAGGTCATCTTCAAAACGGCCCTCAGAACCAAGGCCAGGGTCAACCTAACCAGCAGGGTCAACAACCCGGTCAGCAGACCCAGCTTAATGGTCAACCTAATCAGAATGGTGGCCAGCAAGGTTCGACACCAAGCCCTCCTCAGGGTGCTCCTCAGCAAGGACCAAGAACACCAGGTGGACAACCACCTGATATACATTCACCAGCTCCTTCACCTTATGACCACCATTCTCAAACCGGTAAGCAACATTATGTTAATTGAAATTAAGGATAGCGAGGATTGGTACTTCTTTAGATTGTTACTCTCCTATGTCTTTATTAGAATATAAATTACTGACTAAACAACTATTAAGACATAGGAATGCTTGATCCAATTTTCTTTAGGACAAAGGAATATCACACTTCTCTTTTTAAGCCGCGTCCACACCGGACGCGCATTCGCAAACAGGGTTTGCAAACGATTGCAAACGTTTGCAAACAACTGCAAACACGACGTCCACACCGGCCTCGCATTCTTGACAAACAGGTGTTTGCAAACGTTTGTCCTTGTTCCCAGTTATTTTTTCATTATTTTCTTACAGACTACATCAAGCACTAAATAAAACTACATTGCACTTGCATTAGCTTTGTAATATGGTTCTATCAAAACGCGGTGTAAGCGCAGGCTCATTTATTATCATTGGTGAGTTAGTAAAAAATGGCAATAGTAAAAGATGACGAAGAGTCTGGATATCAAACAATTTTCTCCTCGATCATCCCTGATTTTAGATTATTATTTCTACAAAAATACAACGGCAAAACATAGAGAAATTTTATACAAATAGAAATCTGTTCTTTTGGTGGAAAAAAGATAAATATCAATGTAATATTTCGTCTTTTGAGGGCCCATAGGAGGCTCGGGCCCATAGGCCTGTGCCTTAAGTATATAAGCTTGGAAGGGAAGCAATATAATATCAGTAACGGATAGAAGCAATATCCTGTAACGGACACCCATAATTTTAAACAATAGTAAGACACATTTTTGGTCTTTTATATCATATATTATATATTTATCTATTTAATCCGGTTATTTTTAATATGGGATTTACATAAACTCATCTCTAGTTTCAATCACTATTTATTAATTAGTATATATTATTAATTATAATGTAGTGATTTGATGCTATAGTCATAAATAATACGAATGAAAAAAAATACATTTAATTTAAAAAGTACATAATACATTAAGTACTTACTTAGTAATAGTAGTACATATATAGTAATACATAGTAGCAATAATACAGTAATAGTACATAATACAGTAATAGTAGTAATACAATAATACAGTAATAGTATAGTATTAGTACAGTAGTATTAGTATTAGTACAGTATAGTAATGATACAGTAATAGTAGTAATACAATAATACAGTAATAGTATAGTATTAGTACAGTAGTATTAGTATTAGTACAGTATAGTAATGATACAGTAATAGTAGTAATACAATAATACAGTAATAGTATAGTATTAGTACAGTAGTATTAGTATTAGTACAGTATAGTAATAATACAGTAATAGTAGTAATACATAGTAGTAGTACATAAATAATAATAGTAATAAGTAAGTACTTACAATAAGTAAGTAATAATTTAATTTAAAAAGTCAAACCACAGGCTGTTTGCGAATGCTCAAGGAATTTGCTCTAAAAGCATCCACACCAAACGCGCACAAACTGCAAACATCCTTTGTTATACCGACTCTACCCGTAGCACCCGCGAACACAATCAAGCATTCGTTCGTGCGCGCGGTGCCGTCCACACCGGCCGCGCATCCCTGTTTGCAAACACGATGCGCGTCCGGTGTGGACGCGGCTTAAGGAGAGTAACAGTTTAAAGAAGATCATTCCGTATTCCGTACACCTTCTTTTGATTGTTACTCCCTTCTGTTGTTTTTTACAAGGGGAGTAACAATCTAAAGAAGTGCCCGCTAAGATCAGTCAAATGTGAATATCGAAGCTTTGAATTTACCGACGCGACCTTTCGGTAAATTTTTAATTTTGACTGATACTCGCCATCTCCAATTAATATTTAATTCACATTCGATGCCCACGTAGTTTTTAAAAGAATAAATAATTCAAGTCTATAGTATAAAACCCTCAACTCTAACCTTAACCTAAATTGTTAATGCATAATATAGTTTCAATTTTCAAAAAGTTGATTTCCGTAGTATTAGTATCCCTGTTATAATTTCCTATGATTCTGCTACATTTATTTTTGCAAAACCTAAAGTGATTTGAAATTGAGTAAATTTATATTGTACATGCCAGGCCGAGATTTTGAGCCACCTCTAACCTCCTGTTACCTCCTCTAACCACCTTTAACCACCTCTAACCACACTTTAGGAAATTTCTCTGGCACGTACAATCAGGGGCGGATTTAGCGTCAAGTTTGGGTGGGGGTCACTACCGGGGGGGGGGGGGGGCTCCTGGCATACCCCCAGGAGCGCGAGAGGGAGTTCTCCTCAGGGTTTTCTTTTTAATTTCACCATCTTAAAAACAAGTTTTTACGGATTTCTAAGCCTAAAATTTCCATTTTTACAATGTTACAACACACAAATGAAACAATTTTAAGAAATTTAAAAAAATGGGGAATAGATTACTGCCTGGCAATTTGAAATTTAAAAGAATTTTATATCATAATGAAAATAATTTATTGGTAAATGTTTACTTACAGTATCTTAGGGACTAACTAAATAAGTTATTAAATATAAGTACTATGTTGGGGTGCTCATTTGGGCGTATCAGTGTCATGTAAGAAAATAATTTATAATTAATAAACACATTATTAAATTATGAGAGGGGGAAGATCAAGAAAAGAATTACATACTATACATTAGTTTAATTTAGAAGGGGGGTCCGGGGGCCCTCCCCCGGACAATTTTAAAATATGACCTCTCTAAACAGCGTTTTTTATGCATCTATGAGGTGAACTTTGATTTTAATACTTTGTCATCAAATAAATTAAACTTATGGTGTAATTCGATGGCACAAAAGTATGAACACCAAGTATTTTTAAAAGAATTTTAATACCTACTTAAAAATAGTAATTGTAAAAAAAATTGTGCACCTACTAAAGTAATCATTAATTTATGGAATTTTAAGGAAAAATTTGCATTTTTTATATAACATTTTTATTTTTACATAAATTTATAAAGTAGGTTTTGGCTACTTGCTACTTAATAGCCATTTCAGATTCTAAATTAGTTTTTCACTGTTCACAGTAACATGGTATCAAAGTGACACACAATGGATAATCAATTATTAATGATAAAATATATGTAGAAAAATAAAATAAGATTGGATATTTTAAACATTTTTTAGGTTAAATTCTACATTATATCTCTATATCTCAAACATTGGGGGGGACACGTCCCCCAAGGTGAAGACCCCCGTGATATTCCGTACTTTCTTCCCAAAATACAAATACAGTTATCTTACTTAGTAGTTAGTGCAAAATGAAGACATATATTTTATTATATTTAATTTTTAAATGTGTAAAATTCAATTAACACAAACCCTTGCCAACGCTTCTTTGTAACAAATCTGAAAATTTGAGGGGGGGTCATGACCCCTGTGACCCCCCCTCTAAATCCGCCACTGCGTACAATATGAATTAGCCTGAAATTGGAGTCGGACATAAAACTCTTAACTAGATTATTGGCGTACATTAATACGGTCTAATAATTTTTAATTCAGATCATTCATTTATATTTACCAATTTAATGCCGATTTTCTATTAAAGATGGGGTATAAACTGAAAAGGTTGGGATTTACTTTATTAATTTGTGATTTAGTATGGCTGATGAAATTTAGGTTTTAGTTTTCTAAATTATGTGTTAGACCTAAATTCTTTATACTGCCCGTCCTCTCGATTGAAGTTTCACCGCATCATAGTGTCACAGTAGATTTAATAACTAGATAAATTAATTTAATTCTTAAAATTTGATACAAATAATTCTTTCTGGGGTAATCTGCAGTTATCTAAACAGGTGAGAATCCCTTGGCGGCACAATTTCGATTTCGATTGATTTATACACTTAAGAGATTATATCCCTTTGTCAAAAGGGTTGATTTTTAAGATTTATGCAATTGAAAGATTATATCTATATATATAATTAATACATTTTAGAGATGATATCGCATTGTCTAAAGTCTAAACAGTACATTCGATTGAGGACCCCCCCAATTTTCTAACCTCTTTTCGTAGGTGGCTGGATAACTGCAGTTTTACCTCTTTCTGTTTTTCTTAAAAAAAAAAAAAAAACTAGTTATATGATAAAAATAATATCTGCTAGTGTCATAAAATAGGTTTTAATTAAGTGCTGGCTAAACTGCTGTTTTCAATTAAGTCAATATTCGCTTTGCTGGACAATTTCTCTTAATTTTATACACACAAGAGATTATATCCTTTTGTCAAAGCAGTTCATTTTTAAGATTTATACATTTGAAAGCTTATATCTAAATAATTAATACATTTTAGAGATAATACCCCTTTATCTAAACAGTACATTTGAGTGAGCCCCCCCCCCCCTCCCCCATTTTTCTAACCTCTTCTCCTAGGTGGCTTGATAACTGCAGTTTTATCTATGTGCGTTCTTGATATAATTAAGTGTCTTCTTTTGAAGTCGACAACATTAAATATTTTCCAAATTAAATATTGTCCAAAATTTGTACTCTAGGGAGGGTTAAAATTAGTTCCCTAAATGGGTTTGATAATAAAATTTCTTGAAAAACTGGAATGTTATGATTATTCTTTTTATTATATTTTATCCTAAAAGTAATTCAGAAAATATTCCTATATATATACGACTTTTTATTACTTAGTGACAGGTTCTTTTTTTTAATATCTTCTTCCCTTTTCATGATAGTACATCTTGCGACATTCATAAGTATTGTCGAAAAAGTAGCAAGCGAATAAAAGGAAAGAAAAAAAAATCAAATAAACTCTATTGAAAAAAAAGTGAGCCTCTAATAAAAAAAGGGGAAAAATTCGCTGAAGTTAGAAACTTAATTTTCTCTCTCTTGCTTTAGATATTCTACCTCTCTCTACTTGGGGATTCCTCTCGGTTGGCAGCACTGATCCTCCCACCATCCCCGATCCCAACTCGTTTAGGGAAATTAAACGCTCTCCCGCAGAGCTCCAAGCAACACTGTACGAATGTCAATAAATCATAACCCATAGCATCGTCTTATATTGTAGCCTTTTACAATAATTTTTCTACATTTGCGCCCCTTAATTGCTTATTTTAAAGTAGGAAAAATGAAGTTTAAGTGTTAACATTAGTTAATTAATACTTTTAACTATCTATAATGCTTTAAACGTAATTTGATTCGTTCGTTTTTATGTTAATTTTCATCATTTCAAAATTTACCCGATCGCATTGAACTCAAAAGGTACTGTATGCTTTTTTTCATACACCCCCCCTGCCTTTAATGTAACTTAGATGCATTATTAATTCATAATCGATCACGTAAAATCTAATCATTGTAAAATATTGTTAATTAATTTTAAAATATAATTTTTTGAAGTATTTTTCACTTATAATCAAGTCGAATTTCATATTTCCAGTGATCCGAGAAGTGAAGTTTTTTTTATACGTAGAGAACCCTACGTATAAAAAAAGTCAGGCTCTCCTCCTTTTACAGTTATAAAAGGCATAGGTTTTTTTTATTGTCCTTCGTCTATCTTTCAAAACTTTCTCCGACATTTATTATTCTCCTATATTACATCCTTATTAATAATTTATAATCGATTTGCTTCAGCTGTTATCAACATTTAGATATTATATTTCTCTGTAATTACTTTTATCTTAAATATAATTTATTTAAAGTGTTTTTTTTAAAAAAAAAAACTCAAGTAATTTATTCATTTTATCCAATTTTTTAAAAAAATTATTCAAAACCGTACGTTTTGTTTACGTTTGGTTGTGTTTATATTTTAGTTCAAAGAAAATGTAAGATTAAAAACGTGATTATATTTTATTATAGTAGCCGGTATGTTGAATATGTTTTTATTTTATATCTTTGAACTATTTTTAAGTTTATCCTGATATTTCGGATTTAAATAGGTCGTGATTGGAATTTTTTAAGTATAAGTTTTATTGAACTAAATACATTAATTTATTTATTGTTGAGAGTTAAAAAATTATTTATTTATGTATTTCTTAACCTGATAAGATGTAACCTACTTCCCTGTAAATATTTAAGGTCCAAGTTGACAATCCAGAAAGTGTTCAAAATTTGCGCAAATTGATCATTGAAACTGCTTTAGATAAAGATACCTATCTAAATTATTTTGAGGACAACTAATAACATAATCAGTATAACCATTAATTAACCTCCTGGCCAGGCTGAGAACACCGCCGGAGTGGAAGGCCTGATCAAAAACTTTACTATCTAACTAAGGTCCAAGTAAAGTTTAGTACCTGACACATGACTGATATTCATAATTTATTTAAACTAATTTTTAAATCTATATCCACGGTCAAGAATCGAAATTAACAAAAAGACAAACTTAGAGAATCTTAGCTTAGATATGTCTGACTTTGCATAGAGATTCATCAGATGTGCTAGTGCAACTCCATTAAATACATGGTAGGAATTCCTGTACCTTTTCACATACTAAATTGCAGGGGAAAAGCTAAACTGTTGTATGTCAAATACCCATTTAACATATATGCAATAGGATACATACATAGGAATTGTACATATTGATACATACAATAGGAATAGTCCCGATATTCATGTATACTGTAACTTTGTGGTGACAGTAGTTGATATTGAAAGCTCCTCTTATTATTCCTTCCTCGGTTTTAATAACTACTGCATGTGGGTATCATGTTATTAGAGATCGACAAATATATTCTTCGTGAAAAATAAACTTATACTTTCACAACAAAATGTATATTTTTTTTTAAGGTCTTTAGCTTTAGACTGATACCTTTTCCCGTGATCATAGACAATAAGATTGTAAAAATCTCTCGCTACTCCCTTTAAGTACATAATGAAATAAAGCTAGTATAATATTATTTATGATGGATTTGTTTGTTTTCTGTATTGTTAACAGCAGTGGGAGTGGACGAGGATGGGAGTGTGGATGCGGTGGCGCTCTCGCTCCAAACTAACGGAAACAGTAGCGCCAATACGAATCAAACCAACAATCAGAACGGTATGCAGCCTCAGCCCAACGGCCTGCAACAAACTCAAAACTCAAACATGCAACAAAACCCGAATACGAATATGGGACAGCAGAACGGAGGGAGTATTCAGCAGAATCCGAGTAGCGGATCGGATAGCGATGCACTCCAAGCCCTTCACAATGTCGTGACCCCTTCATCTACACCCGTACCAAGGTGCTTCTCGGCTGATAACCAGCAGAACGGAAACTCAAACCAGCCTCAATACTATCCGAGGCCGCCTCATGTGATCTCACCAACGAGTTTCATGTCCTATCTTAAGCAACCCACCGTCATGATTACTTCCATCAATCCGCATGATCCTAATGCAGATTTGCATCCCGGTAAGCATTTAATGCTTTTCTACTTTTAAACCTATTCTTACTACTATTAAGTTACCTATTTTCTTCTTATTATAGATATACAGTAGAACCTCGCTTACACGACCCTCAATAACACAACAACCTCAATTATGAGTGCAATATAAAATCCCCTTGAAATTGCCATAACACACATTGTTAAATTAATCTCTATAACATGACTATTATTATCCAAACAACCTCTTTAACACGGTTATTTTTCCAATTCACAACGTAACTCAGAACCTCTATAACAAGTCGTTTTGAGAAGTCAACCTCTATGACGTGACTCTATACAGGAATGGGTCGACCTTGAACAAGTCGACTTAAAAATCCCTCGATAACACGACTGATAGCCAAAATAACCTTGATAACACAACCCTCAACAAAAAGAGCACCTCGATAACAAGACTGTTTCCCTAATCCCCTTGAGACACTTCTTATCAAGGTTCTACTGTACTATAATAGATAAATTATCCAAACAGAATAATTTTCTTTTTGAATAATTTATTTTACAAAAATGAAGAGGTTCTTACCGTCGACACTTGCTTGATCTGAGGATCACTAGACCAGTTTCGGCTATACACCATCATCAGCAGAAGATTATAGATCTACACTCTCTCATGTAGACTCTACGAGTTCATTTTGACTCTAAGAGATCTAGGAGACAGCGAGGGTAGTTAAACCACACAAGCTATGCAAAATGCCGTTTTCGCACGAGTTGCGTACCGTATTTTATCTACGATTGTTAGATTTACATAATAAATTCAGAAAAAAATAAACTTGCTGTATGTAAGTTCGTATCTCTCTCTTGATAAAGATGTCATTAATTCTTGAGTTGTATTTTTTGCCGAATTAATTATTTCTGGAAGAGTATTATTCTCCACATTTCCGTCAAAGTCACTTGATTCACTCATTGTTTTTCACTAAAAACTCTATATAAACAGTTACTAGAATAGCAAATTAGTTTTGTTAAATGTAAACAAGCTTGCTAATCGTGCGTAAAGCTGAAGAATTCCTCTTCTTTACCGCCCTAAGGTAGTAAAGAAGAGGAATTCTTCAGAACTATGAGACGCGCATGCACAATGAATACAAGTACGTAAAGAATCACTTTCTACGCATCTAAACAGAGATACAATGTTTATATTTCGTATCAATCGTAGATAAAGATATTTTACCTACTACTCTAATTATTTCACCATATTTTAAATTCTTCCTCTTTTCTCTCCTGTTTATACATATAATAGTTCACACTGAAAGTAATTATCTAAACTAAATTAATTTGTATTTTTCTTTGCTATGTTCTCAGGGATGCAAGAACTGTTAACTGGCGGTAATATTAAAAGTAATTCTAAGAGCAGTAATAGTAATGATCTTAGACTATTTAAATGTTTAACCTGCGGTAAAGACTTCAAACAGAAATCTACTCTTCTGCAACACGAGAGGATACACACAGATTCAAGACCTTACGGCTGTTCAGAGTGCGGCAAGAGGTACCCTACTTAACGTTTCTCTTATTAGATTACTCTTATCTATCATTTATTTATTTTTTAAATTATGATTTATATATTTTCCATTTTTTGTTATTTTATTAAATGTTTTTTTTTTTCTTTCTAGGAAAATGTCACTATACTTTTTGATAGAAAATTTCAATTTTTAATCATTTACATTTTATGATATATTTTCATGTTATGAATTATCACAAATAATTTATTATTATTTTTTATATCTGTGTCAATGGGACTCGAAATATATGGGAATCTTAAATATATTTTTTTTTTATTTTATCAATAACATATTATTTATTTCTTTTTTACTAAAAAACAAAAATCTATTTTATCAATTTGTTTTTTTTTGTTTTTGTTTTATCTATTTATTATAAGAATATTGTAAATACAGGTGGAAAAGGATATAGATAATATATTTTTATTTATTTTAGTTTAAGATTTACAAAAAAAAACTTTTTTTAATATCTTAAATATTTTGGTGTTTGTATATTTTTTTAAATTTATTTGTTTGTTTGTACATTTTTTTGTATATAAACTAGGAGCTTTTGCACCCCAACTACCAAACGATACATTTTAAACTTATAATTTATCCTTTGCACACATTTTATTTTAAATAACATTGTATAATATAATTACTAACCATATTAGATAAAACAATACATTAGATAAAACAATACGGTATTTTATAATCTCTTTGGTGAAAATTGTTTAAATATGGACATTGGTGAAGCGAACGAAGCGAGATTTTTTTTTTTTTTTTTTTTTTTTTAAGAAAATGCACTATGTCGTAAGTTTGTTTGATCAGGGGGCTGAAAATATATTGCTTTTACATAAAGATATCAATCGCTAATCCAACATAGCCGAACGACACTAGTGTGTTGGACACTCGCTTACTCTTGCCTGAAAGCTAGATCATTATCTATATTCCTGGCGATGGTTCAAATCCCAGGGAGGTAACATATGTTTCACAGTGATGATCATATCTAGTGGATGTGTGAAGTGGTCGATTCCCTCCCCGCCCAGCATGTCCTTTACTGGATTTGCTTATCCAAACCACTTATGTGATCTGTTTTTAGACAAAACAGTCTGGAGACTGTCTGCAGAGACTGTCTCCCGGTGCTAAAAATTGTTGGAGAGCGACAATTTTGTCGCTCTCCAAGTCCCGACTGTCCTGGCCCAGACAGACTGCAGATTGTTTTGTCTCCAGTGTGCACCTTGCTTTATTGAAGATTTCTTTTCCAACATCCGGTGGTTTAGAACCCTACAGTCGGGACTTGGAGAGCGACAATTTTGTCGCTCTCCAAGTCCCGACTGTCCCGGCGCAGACAGACTGCAGATTGTATTGTCTCCAGTGTGCACCTTGCTTTATTGAAGATTTCTTTTCCAACATCCGGTGGTTTAGAACCCTACAGTTGGGACTTGGAGGGCGATAAAATTGTCGCTCTCCAACAATTTTTTGCACTGGGAGACAAGTCTCTGCAGACTGTATTGTCTCGAGTGGGCGCCTAGCCTAACAGTAATTATAACTTAAGCCAAATTAATAAAATTTGGCACTTAAACACTGCTTTTTATCAATGCACAAGAGTTTGTTGAACTTAATTATTAAAAATTCATTTGAAAAATGTTATTTAGTATGTCGGTGTTTCTCTAAATCTTTTTTATTTCCTGTTGCCAAATATATTTTAAGAATTTTTCACAAAGCTCAGTTAGTAAGCCACTTTATCATTCTACAGTGGCTTATTTTGTGCCTGTGGCATTTCTTTAGACTGTTACTTCCCTCATAAAAAAACACAGAAGGAAGTAACAATCTAAAGAAGGTGCACAGAATGTTCTTCTTTAGACTGTTACTCCCCTTATAAAAACAAAAGTTTGAAATCCCTTTGTTTTAAAGTACATTGGACTTTCCATTTGAACATCCATTCGTCTTAACAGTTATTTAAACAAAGGGAATGTATAAATAATTTTATCTACGATTGATACGAAATATAAACATTATATCTCTGTTTAGATGCGTAGAAAGTGATTATTTACGTACTTGTATTCATTGCGCATGTTCATTGCGCGTGTCATAGTTCTGAAGAATTCCTCTTCTTTACCACGCTAGCGCGGTAAAGAAGAGGAATTCTTCAACTTTACGCACGATTAGCAAGTTTGTTTACATTTAACAAAACTAATTTGCTATTATTTTATTAAAGTAACTGTTTATATAGAGTTTTTAGTGGCTTTGACGAAAATGTAGAGAATAATACTCCTCCAGAAATAATTAATTCGGCAAAAAATACAACTCAAGACTAGTGCCATCTTTATCAGGAGAAGAGATACGAACTTACATACAGCAAGTTTATTTTCTTCTGTATTTATTATTTAAATCTATCAATCGTAGATAAAGTACGGTACGCAACTCGTGCGAAAACGGTATTTTGCATTGCTCGTGTGGTTTAATACTAAAATCGTGAACTTAAAAAAGACGATCCCTATTATTGTATTTGCATTTTTCTTAATTAGTATTAAAAAAGGTATAAAGAACTTCGCTCGCTTCCAAATTGAACCATAACATCGATTTTTTTTTTCACTTGATGTCATATTGATAACATATCTCAAGGGGGTGCAAAAACTCCCCTTGTTTGTTGTTTTTGAACAATGTTACATTTAAAAAAAAAAAATTACCAAAACCAAAAAACGGAATTACAGTTTCAAAATGGCGGGGACCCTTATCCAGCATGAGAGGATACATTCTGACGCCCGACCTTATGGATGTACCGAATGTGGAAAAAGGTACATTTCACCTTTTAAGACATTGTTTTAATTTTTAGAAGTGTATTTCCATTTTTTTTTTCTTTTATGGGATTTGGGGGTTGTAATTATTTATTTATTATTCTATTATATCTGTTATTTTATTATCGTATATCTATTAAATTGATGAAGAAGGGATGTGCTGTTTATACTTCTTTTCTGATCATTTTTTTTTTTTACTTTTTGTCCCACTAAGGTTTTTAAGTAAACAATAAAAATTTCTCGGGGGGTCTCATTGTGTCCTATATGCCTGAGGCATTCTTCTCAAAACAAAAGTCTAAACACCAAAAATAATTTGGGTAAAATTGCCAGAGAGGTGGTACATATCCGTACTTACGTTTACAATCGTAGAGATGTACAATCGTATGACTTAGTTACAATCAAGAGATGTTTGAACTATCTTTTCACTCTAAATTTACGTTGTTCAGGCTATTAATTAATAAATAACTAATAGCTTAACATACTTTGTTTCAACTAAATTGTCTCCTCTATTTGGTCAGTAAAAAATCATCACAAAATCAGCTTTGTCGGTAAAACACCGCTTAGATTCTTGACAAAGAAATTAATTTATATATTTCTTTATCCCTTCCTTTTTAATTAATAATATTACTTGCTTAAGTCTCCATACATTAATTGCCTCTTCATAATTTTATCTTTTGATTACCAAAATGATTTAAGAAATCTTTTTTTCAATTCAATCCTTTCAGAATTCTTACAGGTCTCTAAGAATGAATGCGGAGCCACACCCACTTCCCTTCCATATTCCAAACCCCTGTTTTAAATATGGTATTGTTTTGTACACCTGGCTCCAATTAATTTTTCGAGCTCTCCAAATACCACCAAACCTAAAAAAAAAAAAAAAACATTTTATTTTAAAATAAATAATTTATTGTAATAATAAATCGAACCTGAAAATCTATCAATCCAAATAAATGAATTTTCTAACTAGCTCAGGTCTACCCATTCTTGACGGCCACACCCTTCAAGTCAACCCACATCTTAAACTGTAACTATTTATTTTTATATATATTTTTTATTATTATTTATTTTTTTATTATATTTATTTTTATTTTATTTGTCGATTTCATTAATAAGAAATAGTCACTATACTTTATTTTTTTATTATGTCCTCCCTTTCTACCTTTTTCTATTTAATGTATAATATATAAAGAATAAATAAATAATAATAATAATAATATATAATTTAAATAAAGAGGATACTTAAATTGGTCCAGTTTTCATCATTAAAAATATTAATAAATTATTTAAGGAAAATATTAGTTTTACATTTTACACAACATTTTGTTTGTATTACATCCCCACTAATATTAGGTTACTATAGGGCAGGGGAGTCCTTTACACATCTAATCAGTGTGAAACACGTCTCACCTGTCTAGAATTTGAACTATCACTAGGTATGTTAGTGGGTCCTTTACATATCTAATCAGTGTGAAACATGTCTCACCTGTCTAGAATTTGAACAATCACTAGGTATGTTAGTGAGTCCTTTACACATCTGATCAGTGTGAAACATGTCTCACCTGTCTAGAATTTGAACTATCACTAAGTATGTTAGTGAGTCCTTTACACATATAATCAGTGTGAAACATGTCTCACCTGTCTAGAATTTGAACTATCATTAGGTATGTTAGTGAGTACTTTTCACATATAATCAGTGTGAAACATGTCTCACCTGTCTAGAATTGGAACTATCACTAGGTATGTTAGTGAGTCCTTTACACATCTAATCAGTGTGAAACATGTCTCACCTGTCTAGAATTTGAACTATCACTAGGTATGTTAGTGAGTCCTTTACACATCTAATCATTGTGAAATATGTCTCACCTGTCTAGAATTTGAACTATCACTAGGTATATTAGTGAGTCCTTTACATATCAAATCAGTGTGAAACATGTCTCACCTGTCTAGAATTTGAACTATCACTAGGTATGTTAGTGAGTCCTTTACACATCTGATCAGTGTGAAACATGTCTCACCTGTCTAGAATTTGAACTATCACTAGGTATGTTAGTGAGTCCTTTATACATCTAATCAGTGTGAAACATGTCTCACCTGTCTAGAATTTGAACTATCACTAGGTATGTTAGTGAGTCCTTTATACATCTAATCAGTGTGAAACATGTCTCACCTGTCTAGAATTTGAACTATCACTAGGTATGTTAGTGAGGCCTTTAAGCATCTAATCAGTGTGAAACATGTCTCACCTGTCTAGAATTTGAACTATCACTAGGTATGTTAGTGAGTCCTTTACGCATCTAATCAGTGTGAAACATGTCTCACCTGTCTAGAATTTGAACTATCACTAGGTATGTTAGTGAGTACTTTTCACATATAATCAGTGTGAAACATGTCTCACCTGTCTAGAATTTGAACTATCACTAGGTATGTTAGTGAGTACTTTTCACATATAATCAGTGTGAAACATGTCTCACCTGTCTAGAATTTGAACTATCACTAGGTATGTTAGTGAGTCCTTTACGCATCTAATCAGTGTGAAACATGTCTCACCTGTCTAGAATTTGAACTATCACTAGGTATGTTAGTGAGTACTTTTCACATATAATCAGTGTGAAACATGTCTCACCTGTCTAGAATTTGAACTATCACTAGGTATGTTAGTGAGTACTTTTCACATATAATCAGTGTGAAACATGTCTCACTTGTCTAGAATTTGAACTATCACTAGGTATGTTAGTGAGTACTTTTCACATATAATCAGTGTGAAACATGTCTCACCTGTCTAGAATTTGAACTATCACCAGGTATGTTAGTGTTTGGACTTTTGGCTGCAATTTCTACTTAGGGAACATTTTAAGTTGTCCGTTACGATTTTAACTTTTTTTGAATTCTTAAATAGTTTCTATGATATATATATTAGAGCTTTTTTTTAACAAAAGTTCAACTAATATTAATAATCAAAATTGTGGAATTGTTATGATTGAAGTTCGCATATTCTCTGATTTTGATTCGATGAGCAAATGCAATTGTCAACTCTATTGATTTCTTAATGTTTACGGGAAGTTATCTTGTAAGAATTCCTAATTAAATCAAGAGCATATGTATTTCATGCAATTAGTAAATTTTTACTTGTAAGATCAATTTTTGGGTAATTTGGTTTATTAATTAACCCATTCAATGCGGGTGGATCCACTGTGGATCCATGCCGTGCTAACGCGCCTGGCGGGTGGATCCACAGTGGATCCAAGCCCCTCCCTTTCACCCTTTGTAGCTCTATTCTCCGTGCCTCGAGTAGAACCATCTTGCAAGGCTCCGTCAGGCCCGCTGACGTATGTATCCACAGGGGATCAAACATTTTTTTTTTTTTTTTTTTTTTTTTATTAACTTTTAAAGATTCTATTCAGTCTCTATAGTAGGTTCATATGAATTAGATTACGCATTCAATGGGTTAAAACTATTAATTATATTCAGTTTTTTAGCAGAGTACATAGCAACTAGCAACACACATAAACGAACTATAATTGTCGTATTATATCAAAAGCTGACATAAAGATGAATGGTATCGATTTTTTAAACCACTAAAGTAAACTTAGCTTATACCAAAGGTATAAGATAGATTTTTGTAGTGGATAAGAATACATTTGTTATTTTATCACATAATTTCAGGTGCAGGGTTGTTTAAATTAGCCACAATCTCACGATATTGAGCGGCTTTAGTATAAACTTGAGCATATCCCTGTATAATGGCGTCAGATAGCAAATTTCGATGTTTTTATGTGAATGTGAGTATATATGCATATCAAAGAAGTGGGTAGGCCTAATTTCAAGAAAGTTTTCAAATTCATAGGACTTGTGCAGACTTAATAGCACAAACTATTCCCATGTTATAAAATAAGTACAATCATGATAGCACAAATGATTTCCCATGTCTTGTACAGCTCATGTATGTACAGTCCCAAAAGTTAACAATTAATATCTAGCTTTAATGGAGTTATGGTTTCTTTAAATTTCACCTTTAATTCAAAATGTATTTTATAATGTACATAACTAAATCTTCCTAATCCTTAAATATCACTTAATTTAAAAGTACAGTATTGCTTCGAATATAAGATGCACTTTTTTTCTCTGTTTTTGCATTACGAAAATTGGGGTGTGTCTTATAATCAAGTTTAACATAAATAACAAACATTTTTCTTCGAACTTCTCTTTCAAGAGTACTGCTAAGATCTTGTTTTTACTTTTTATTTTCAATTCTCTGAATTTTGCCGGGATATCATTGTCGGACCCTCCTATGTCATCAATTTTTAGGAATTTCAACGTGTTCAATTTCTGATGAGATCTTGGGTGAATGGGGTTCCGTTGAACCTATTTTTTTTTTTTTTTTTTTTTTTTAGCTTCAAAATCTAACCTGGCTATTTCTCTGCCAACATGGCTTCTGTCTTGAATCTAAATAAAGATTAAAATGAGCCTTACATCTAAATAAAGATTCAATATTCCAACAATATCCATCGTAGACTTCCTAAATTTGACGTCTGAACAAGTTGTTAAAAAAGAAAACAGAAAGTTGTCCCTCTGAAATAAGGTGCGTCTTACATTCTATGCATTAATGTTTTTCCAAATTTTTGGTTCAAAAATTGGGATGCGTCTTATATTCAAGGGCGTCTTATATTCACTGCAATACAGTAATATTATCACTGAAACTCTAAAACACATATTCCAAATTTCGCACTATCTTCAAATTTTAATAACTTCTTTTGTTTATTATATTTATTTATTTTACAACATTTAGTTATGTCACTACATTTAAAAATAAATATAGCTATTATATAATTCAATTATATATAGCTATTAAAGAATTTTTATGTATATATTTTTATTGTTATATTTAATTTTTTTGTTTCCTTAAACACTTAAACTGCTCCACAAAAAGACCAGCGTGTTCTTTTATTTAAAAAAATGGCATTTTAATTTTTTATTATCGTTTACTCCTGTAACAGGTATATTATAGATTTGGTTTAAGGTATGAATCGATAACATTTAGTATTAAACGAGTGTAGATATAGATTTTAAGATTATTCCTTAAAACAATCTTAAAATTAAATATTTCTCTATTAAATAAATTATAAATATTATTTATTATTGCTGCAAAATTTCAGCCACAGACAATATTCATATGTAATTAAGTTAGATGTACTTAAATTAATTAGGTGGAGATATTCTAATTGTAACCACTAAAAGAAATTACCTCTACATCAATGAGCTACCTACATATTTTACCTGTAGGTACCTACATATTTTACCTGTAGGTATCTACATATTTTACCTGTAGGTACCTACATATTTATATGACCATCATATTTTTTTAGCTACCTACATATTTATATGACCATCATATTTTTTTTCTTATATTTCTAAATAAGAACCTTTTTACTTATTATTATTATTCTTTTTTTTTAATCATTGATATCAAAATGTAATGAAACAAAAAAATGAATGCATTTTTTTAAAAAAAGTGCGCCAGTTTTTTTGTGGAGATCTTTTTTTTTTCTTTCTTTTAATTTTTTCTATTTGCTGTTTATTTGCCTGCACCTTATTTTCCAATTATTAAAAAAACTAATTTGGATAATATAAGAGGCTTAATAATATCTTCAATAAGGATTGAGGTATTTATATACCAAAAGAAAAAAAAATTTTTGGCTGTACAAACCTCAAATATGTTGCCTAATTCGGTTCTCCACAAATTATTTTAATATCAAAAAAGTGATTAACTAAGGCAATAATTTTAATTTAATCATAATTATTTTTATCTTTTCTGATTTTTACATTTATTTCAATGCATGAAATACTTAAAAATAAACAATCTATTAAGAAAAATATATATATTTATAAATATGTTATCAAATATTGTTATTATATATATATATATTTAAAAAGGAAATATATTATTATATTTGTATTGATAAATTCCAGTTTCAAAATGGCGACAACATTAATTCAGCATGAGAGGATACACTCTGATAGGAGACAGTATGAGTGTACTGATTGCGGAAAAAGGTACAAAATCAAAAAAGATATTTAAAAAAAAAAAAATCAAAAAGTTTTAATATTTTTTTTTAAGATAGAATACCTTATCTATAGCGTTAAAAGGGGTGGTGTTCGAAAATATAAAATTTCCTGGATATATCAGTCAACTTAGATAGCAATATGTGGTTATACATTATCAATTATAAATGTTATGAGCCCTTAACAATAAAATTCCACTTATACTATCACATATTGCTAAATGAATTTCAGTAATTTACCCTCTACATTTGAATGTGGGATTTAAAGAGGTAACTATTTGCTTTTATAGAAATCTAAAAGACAATTTCAAATGGATTTTTCCCCCCTGTAAACAATTTAATGTAAACCCCAGGAAAATATTATTTAATTTTGATTAGTTATTGATTGTTTCTTTTATAAAAGTAAAAAAATTCAAAAAACAGTGGAAAAAAATGTGTGCTGGGTTTTTAAATGTGGAGCAGTTTCTATTATTTTGATAACTTTTTAAAGGGTGGGAGGACTTAATTTTATTATTTTTATTTTATATTAAATATTTCGTTTCTATTATTATTATTATTATTATATTTATTTTATTTACTTGTTTAGGAGAGCTAGATTAGTATTTTCGCATATAAAATTAGTTATTTCTTCCGAGAATTTATAGAATTTACGTCATAGCAAATAAATCTCTTGAGAAAAATGTATCAGTTTGTTGGGGGAAAAACCACAATAGTTATTAATAAATCTAGATCTTCCCAAGGAAGACCTACATTTATTAATGGAAGACCGTGAAAGAAATTTTTTGAATTGGGACTGTCACTGTGGTGTTTTACACTTTTATTTTATCATCATCAATGAAACAATCTGTATACATTACCTATTGCTGTTCTTTTCACACTTTTATTTTGTCATTATCAATGAAACGATCTGTGTACATTACCTATTACAGTTCTTTTCCCACTTTTATTTTGTCATCATCAATGAAATGGTCTGGGATCATTACCTATTCTGGTTCTTTTTACACTTTTATTTTGTCATTATCAATGAAACGATCTGTGCACCTTACCTATTGTGGTTCTTTTTACAATAAGATGATCAATTTTGCTTTTTCAAGTTTTATTAACTATACATTTTATGACAAAACAAAATTATACAATTATTATTTTATTAAGTGTTTTTTTTTAAAAAAATTATAGTATTGCAAACTTGTGAAAATAAATGTTATTTCCATTTTAATCACATAATTCTGGATCACGTGATTCTGGTAATTAAAGCCCAAATTATAGAGAAGAATTATTTTATAATTTCTATAATTCGGAATGAATTTTCAAAATTAATAATCCCCCACTTAATTTTAAGTGTCGTTTGGATTTATTTTAAACATAATTTATATTTTTTTTTTTTTTACTTTTCTTGTATTTTGGGTAGAAAACGAGAGATATTCTTAGCTTGTTGACTAATAATTAAGTTTTTTATTTTAACTTCAATATTTAGAACTTAACTTCAGAATCAAAAGTGACATCTGCTCGGGTATCTATATATTAAGGGGGAGGTTGTGGGTTCAAACCCATGTCTTGGCACATTTGTTTACACAACTCAGTATTGATCAGACAGTATTCGCTTCAGTGGTTCATTAAAGTGTAGAGTGGTTGAACTCTATATGGTATTTGTGAACAAGGGCCCAATTAAGTGGTCTAATTGCTAGGTTCAAATAAGTGGATTGTCCTTCCCGTACTACTACGATTAACTTCATCATTATTACAAGCACTAGAATATCTCTAGTATCTCACCCTTGATACTTATTAAAATTTAAAAAAGAAATACAATCAAGCTTAATAATATATTTTAAATACTCTTTTGAATATTTTTTTAAAACATGACCATTTGTTTATTTATTGATTCAAAACTAAATGAAAAATATTTTTTTGAAATCTTTTCAAAAATATATTTTGACTTATAGGTTTATCTTTTATTTAAGCTACTGGATGAATATAAGATTGCATTTGTTAGTTCTACACCAAATAAGATACTTATTTGTCAACGAAACATAAAATGAAATGTATCAACAAAAAAATAATAATTATTATATAAATATAAAATTATTATATTTTCTTTAAAAACACAAAAGTATTATTATATTTGTATTGATAAATTACAGTTTCAAAATGGCGACTACATTAATACAGCATGAGAGGATACACTCAGACACGAGACCGTATGAGTGTACTGATTGCGGCAAAAGGTACATAATAGAGGAAAAAAATGATTTTATATAAAAAACAAAAAATACTTAAAAATTTTGAATTTTCGATATATTTTTTTTTATTATTATTTATTTTGTTTGTTTATTTGATTATTATTATTTATTTTTGTTCTGTTTGGTTTTTTTTATATTTTATCATTTTATATTATTTTCTGCAAAAAAAAAAGGAATAAGAATTGTCACTATACTCTCCTAATATCTTTCCCCCTAAAAATTATAAATAAAATAATAATAATAATAATAAAATATTATATAAATCACGAGGAAAGGTTATAATAATTATATTTAGTCATAATTCCAAACTAAAATGTAAGCACAAAAATAATTTTAAACACATTTTGTTTGAGCTAATGAACAAAAAAAAATAGCACAGAAACAAAAATCCGTCGATCATTCAAAATTTTTAGATATTTTAAATGTACCTTTTATTTAGGGGGGGGGGGAGTAATTTTTATTCTAATATAATAAAGTTACTTTTTTCCAATTTTTTATTTTACTTAAATCAATTTTAGAAAAAAAATAAAAAAAATGAATAACAGCTAAATAATGCTGTTATCAAATTTAATATTTTGTAATAATAATTTTTAACATTATAAAATGTTAATGTTTATAATGGTTAAGGAATTGAGTTATCTAAGTATATATAATAAGTTTCTGTAAATATTTATATTAAGTATTATTTTTTTTTTATTTAAATTAAGAATTAAATTATTCTGTGCAATGTAAAAAAAAATACTTTTAATTAATTCATTACATTAGCCAAATTGTAAATTAAATTATATTGATAATGGAACTGAATAATATATTATTTTTATTATTTATTAACTTATTTTGGACAGTTATTTAAAATATTGTTTACTTTGTGAAAATAATGAACAATCGTTGAATTAAATTAATATTAATTAAACAACCATAATATTAATTTATTTATTTTTTAAATTTAATAAATCATCTAAAGAACATTTTTTTTTAACAGAATAAATCAGTAAAATAACTGTAATGTAATTTATTTATTTAGGTATAATAAATCAGTTTTAAGAACTTTATCTATAATTAATCAGTTATGTTGCATTATAATTGTAAGAAATAAAATAACAATAGACAAAACAGGGGATGATACATTTTAATGTATTATTAGTCCACCAAGAACACTTTTTTCAGATAGAAAAAGAACATTTTATTATTAATGAATAAAATAACATTAAAATTACTAATTATTATTTGAATTTGTGCTTGCTTATTTATGTTAAATCTACACTATTGTGTAGACATATTTATTAAAAAATTTTTTAACCATTCCTCTCTGTATTATTCCAAAATTAAAAAAATGTTTTTTGTATCTATGTTTTCTTTAAAAATAATATATTTTTATCAAATTTCTCTGAAAGTATAGTGACATTTTCTTTGAGAACGACTTTTTTTTTATTTATTTTTCTATTTTATTTATTTTTCTATTTATTTATTTATTTTGTTTTTTTTATTTATTATTTATTTTTTCTTGTGTATTTGAATATTTATCTGGGTGTCAAGACTACCCAGTACATTTAATTTTAACATTATTTTTTGTTTTTTGTGTAAAATGTTGTTTTTAATTATTTATTTGCTTTTTTTTCTTTGAAATATTTGAAGTATAATATTTTATTGTTATTTCTTTTTTTTTAATTTAATTTTTTTTTTCTTCTATTTTTTATAGGTTTAGGCAGCAATCACATTTAACTCAGCATTTGAGGATTCATGCAAATGAAAAGCCTTTTGCTTGTGTCTATTGTGATAGGACATTTAGACAAAGAGCCATTCTTAATCAGCATTTGAGGATACATTCAGGTCAGTTATATGTTTAATTATTTATTATATAATCTTAGGATTTTAATATATTTTATATTATACCTAAGAGGGTAAATTATATGGTACTAACAATTGAACTTATCCCCTGTAACTCATTTATCATTCATGCTTTGGAAGCATACTTGGTGTCCACCCAGCAAGAGAAACTCCCATAGCAACCCGTATAAGTCTACGGCCAAGCGAGTGGTTTTTCATGCCAAAATGCTGCGAAATATGGTAATCCCCCCCCCCCCCTTGTATCTCGTTTATCATTCATGCTTTGGAAGCATACTTGGTCTTCACCCAGTATCAGAATCCCCCATAGCTACCCATATAAGACTACGGCCAAGCGATTGGTTTTTCATGCCGAACTCCTGCGAGAATTCCCTCAGGTAGGGTGGCAGTGGATTCATTGGGGCGACATTGACGGTAAAATACGCAGTGTGAAATTGAGCTGAAGTAGGCCATATGTGCGTTTATTCAAAATAAATCCTTCTCCAGGGTAGTTTACAGTCAATGCTGTATAGTTCATCAAAACACCATTTAAAAACTCAATTTTAAAATAAATAGTTAAGTCAATAACAAAATAGTTGTCATAGTCCTGGAGATAGTGTGCAATACAGTGTGTGACTGACATCAAGCTAGGATTTTGTGTATAAGTAAATATTTTGGTGCCTTTTAAGAATATGTGGTCGGCTTAGTTTGTCTGCGGGACATTGCTTGGCAATAGGCATTTGAAACAAACAAACCGGTGGAGAGCTGCCATGTCCTTTGTCATTTGGTGGACAATGTGATTTTCATGAACTAAACTATAAAGTGACAAACTACCATCAACTTTATTGTTGGTGTACTAAGTTCATACTCAGGATCATGAAAAGGGCGGGACATGGCGCTCTCCACCGGTTTGTTTTTTTCAAATGCCTATTGCCAAGTTATGATGTCTCGCAGACAAACAAAAAGGCACCAAAAGAATTTACTTAAACACAAAATTCTAGCTTGATGTTAGTCACACACTTTTTAGCACACTATCACCTGGATTATTAACACATAGTTCAAATGTAGTAGCGGGAAAAGACAGCGTGTGGCAACCTTTTCAGGGTGAAAACCAATGAATGGGCCCCACCTGCACCATTCAACTGCATATCACCTTGAAGTCGCAGCTCATTTTCCTTCCTTTTTGCGGGAAATCAGGCCTCTTATGGCTGGTCCAATTAATAACGTTGTGATTCATATTTTAGGCATGTTTTCTCGCGGAACTGCGGTTTGAAAAAGCACTCTTTCACCCGTAGCCTAAATGGGTAGCTACTTGAGTAAAGTGATGTCCATATGGTTACATATGCCAATTACACAGTTAATACAGCTAATGGAGTGATTTGTCAACCAGGACTAATCAATTTTGCATATTTTTCTAACCCCTTTGGTAGGCCTAAGCCTTTGATTGGCTGGTGCATTATATCTTTGGCTGGGATGAAAAAGAAAACTTAAATAATTTTATCATAGTTTGCAGGAAAAGAAGTAATTGTTACCATTATAATATATTCAATAATTCTTATAACTGCTTGCAGTAAGAAATTTATTAATGAGTAATTTAATGTTTCACTTTGGCAGTAAAGTAAAATATCTTTTTTTTGTGCTAATTATGGTTTTTCATCCTGTCCAAAGATATAATATATGTTGTTTTTACATTTAGGTAAAAAAAAGAATCATTGCATTTATTTACATTTTTTGTGTACTCACATTCATAACTAATATTTAATTTTTTTTTTATAATTAATTTTAAATTGAAAAGAAGTGACTAATAGAATATGAAATTTTTTAAATGTAAATTGTGTGAATTATTACTTGAGTAAAATTAGTATTTACGTTCAATACATATAAATTAAATATATAGTGTAAATATACAAATAAAGTGTTTAGTATTTTAATTCTATACAGATTGTATAGAACGTAAAGCATACACATAAAGAAATACACATTTTGCTATATTTCAGCTCCTTTTGAAACATGTTCAGCCCTTTAAAATCTTCTTGGTTGTGCTTAACAGAAATTGTTTTATAAACATTCCCCCCCCCCCCCCCCCCCTGTGTGATTACTTATTTTCACAACTTTTTTTTCTCAAAATTGAACTTCTCTAAATACTTAACAAACTAAAATTTAATTTTGCCGATAAGAGAACTTTTCACCGCATGTGTGTTTAGAGAATCCTCTCTTACATACTTAGTAGAAACTTATTTAAGTAGATCTATAATACGTTCGCACATAATATAACAATAACTGGAGTTGTAGAAGTTAATTTTTAAAAGATGAGTGATTTAGGTGTGGTAATATTTAGACAATTAACTTGTTTCTATTATAAAACGTTTCGACCCTTATATTGAAGTTATCCAAGTTAATTGAAATCAAAATTTGGCTGTTAATTTTGGGTCTTTGTACCAAGAAATTTTTTTTAGGAAATTAGGTTTTCTTGCAATACTATCGCAGGAAAGTAATATAATACAAATGGGTCACTCTTTGTTCTTAGTTAGACAGCTTTTAATTCAATTAATAAATTGTGTAGTTTTTATTTTAAAACTGAATTAAAATGTGTTGTTATGGTTAGTTTTGGAATTTGAAGTATATTGAAGTTAGATTTTGGCTGCGAGCGATTGTATGCAGCCGACTGAATGAAAATGTTGGATATTTCCCATTGTTTGTTTCAGATGTGAGTCCTCATCTGTTGTATAAGAACGGACAGCTGTGGCCTCAGGACGTTCCTTTCCCCGGGGACAAGGATCAGTCCGGGAATCAAAACGGATTCCCGGGATCGGGCGACGGTCAAACCCAGGACGGTTGCTTTTCCCCGGATCAAGTAACTCAGTTCCCCGCGTACTTCAAAGACTCAAAAGGTAAACAGAGACGACCTAGAAAGATACATAGGTCGAAAGACGATATAAATATGACGCCTAGGCACCTTTTGAAGTATCCGACGCCCGAAAGTATTTTGAAATACACCAATCCCAATTATAAACCTAAGCCGCGGAATACGACGCCTAAAAAGAAACAGGTTACAGTCGAAACTCAAACTACCGACTTATCTAGATACCCGTACTTAGATAACAGTCCACCTCAGAACAGGTTATCGCCTGAGGACTTACACGATCCTAACCTGTACCCTGCGCACATGCGTTATCCTATTACCGCTCCGTTGAAATACCCTTCACCTTCGACATCTTCACTTAAATACCCGGTACCTTCCTCTACTATTAAATACCCTCTGTCTTCACCCTCTACCTCCAAATACACAGAACCCGATATCTCAAAATATCATCCACATAACTTTAAATACTCGTCTCAGTCCCACTTAAAGTACCCTCTCCATCCTTATAAATACGTCGCTCCAACCAAGAGTGCGAACAACATGCCTCCACACTCCTCATCTAAATAATTCTCTGGCTTTGTTTCTTGACAAAGTTAACTTTCTTTTTATTTTTCTTCTTTTCTGTTTCTTATAAATCCTTGCAGGAGAAAATAGTTTGTTTATTTCTTTTAAACTGTAGTTATGTTCACAAATTTAATTGAAGTTATGGATTTTTAAATGTATCAAAGCTTTATTCTCCTATCAGAATGATAAGTGAAGGTTACCAACCAAATCTTATGGTTTTTAAAGGAACACCACTTCTTGAAATGCTAATGTGTTGACTATTAACTGAAAATGTTAATTGAGTTTAAACTGGTTACTTTACCAGTTATTGTTCAAATGGTTCCTATCACTTAAAGCAAAACCTTGTAACTACCTATCAATTAACAAAATACAAACCTTAAACAAAATTGTTTGCTATCTAAAGTGAAAGTGAATTAGTAAAATATGATGAATTTTCACCTGCACTGTCCTTGATAGACAGCAACATACAACATGCCTGTATGATTATGAAATTTCAGAGTATTTAGTAAATTTATTTACTATTTAAAGTTTATGCCATGATTTTGTGGGACTAGAAGAACCAAAGAAAACAATTTATTTAAAAAAATACCACTTTAGTTTAAGTTAATAAACATAAATAATCAGTACTAAATGACCAATAAACCACAATACAGTTTATGCCAAATGTTTGTTAGTGCATTGACAGTGTGGGAAAGTAAATAAAATGGGGAGCCAATAAGAGCTTAGGATTTTAAAATCCTGAATTCTCATTGGCTCCCCACCCCTATTTTATTTTACTCCCCCACACTGTCAATGCACTAACAAACATTTGGCATAAACTGTATTGTGGTTTTTTGATTATTGGTCAATTAATACCAATTTTTCCTCTTTTAGTTGGATCCATTGTAAGCAAAGTATATAGGTAATTAAATTTTGTTTTAATTCCAAAAAAAATATATATTCACTTTAAAAAATCAAAACTAGAAGTGGGATTAAAATGTATATGAATTTTAACGTTTGGATTAAGTGGTAAAATTTGACCAGATTAAAAATAACTTTTTTTTTTAAATTTGATACCTATTAATTAAAAATAAATAAATATTTTATTTATCCTGCAAGAATTTAATTTCCCCTCTCCCCTCCCTAAAATCCGAATTACAATCCATTGTAATTAATTTTATTTTTAAATTAACTTTTTTTTAAGCTTTAAAAGGTTTTTAAATATTTAACA
The DNA here is from genome assembly GCA_951217055.1 of Gerris lacustris. Taxonomy (NCBI): domain Eukaryota; kingdom Metazoa; phylum Arthropoda; class Insecta; order Hemiptera; family Gerridae; genus Gerris; species Gerris lacustris. The sequence goes on from OX578286.1 coordinate 19,962,217, forward strand.
AATAAAAAAAAAAAAGTTTTTTATTTTTATATTATACATAAATATATAATTAATCATTTTTTAAATAAAAGTAATAAATATATATATATATATTTAGAGAAAAATAGTTTTTAAGTTTGAAGACTGCTTTTTAGAAAACTGATTTATTGCCTCTCCAATTATTAAAATTAAAAAATAAAATAAAATTAGCAATTAATTGGGTTTATGAAATTTTATTATAAAAAATAATACAATGATATCAAATGTGAAATAACTCCTTCCTATAATTTTTATTTTTATAACTACAATTTTTTTTTTTTTTTTTTTTTTTATAAAAGATTATAATTTTACAGTAATCATTGATTGAGCAATTGGGGGAAAAAAACTTTTATTTCGGTAGGATTTGAATTCTGACTTTTTTTTCTTTATTTAAGATTGCTCTTATCTATTATACTACTGCATTTATGTAGAGCATTGTGCAATATTACTCTGAAGATTTACAAAATAAATGATTGAATGTAAGCTTTTTTTTATATATATATATATATATATATATATATATATATATATATATATATATATATATATATATATATATGTATATATGTATATATGTATATATGTATATATATATTTGTATATCTTAATATTTCAAAGCTATATAAGTGCAGTGATAGATTAAGTGAAAGAATCAAGCTCAAATACCACTGTTAAGAGGTTTTTTTTTCTCCTTTTTGTCACTTATTTTTACTCTATAACCCTTAAGCTTTCCTTAAAATGGTTACCATATCGGTATGGTAAATCGGTGAAAATATTTTATTAAAAAAATAATCGCACAAAAACGTATCTTTATTTTTAATTTAAATTTATATATTTTATTTTTATTTTTTTGGATTAGCTTTATTTTTTTAGTTCTAATATGCATGTTTAAAAAATGATTATATAAACATAATAAAAGTTAAAAGGAGATGGTTAATTTGGTTGATGCTTGTTCCACTGGTACTTAAGTCCAAAAAGCTAAGAGGTCTAGTTCAATTCCCAAAAAGGTGAGATGTGACTAAATGCAAACCTTACTCTTAACAATTTGAATGTTTACAAAAAAAAGGAATAAAATTATCATTTATTTTTTTCCTTTCCAATTTTTATTGATTTATTGAAATAGATGTGATTCTTAAACACTTTTCAATCCTTCAGTGCTCAAACTTCATTTTCTTACGCGTTAAGTTGCATGGGGTACAAAACTACCCCAGCCTAAATTTTCCCTATTTTTCCAGGTCTTAAATTTTAACAGTATTGGAAAACTCTGGAGTTTAATTAATAACTGATACTTAAAACAAAACACTTTTTATTGTAATAAATACAAAGAAACAGTCTCTCCACGGAAGGTAATACTTGTTTATTTATCAAAGCAGCTTTCGGCTTTTATAAAGCCATCATCAGTGCCTGGAGTCTTATGTTAGTCTCTGACATAGTATGACTCGCCCACTTCATTTTTTTTTTTTTTTTTTTATAATGTAACTCTAGTTCTACCAAACTCGGCACTGATGATGGCTTTATAAAAGTTGATAGCTGCTTTGATAAATAAGCAAGTATTATCTTCCGTGGAGAGACTGTTTCTTCGTATTTATTAAGATGACCTCCATCAACGCTCTTATTTCCTCAACTTTTTATTGTAATATCGATAATAATTTTATCTGTGCGCATGGCAGTGTGCAAGTCCAAGTTCAAATAAGTATACAGTGTATCTTTACTTGATTTTATTTACGAAAAATCAAAAATGTCATAAAATTTTAAAGTAGGGTAAAAGTATCGAGGAGGAGAATTAAAACTAAAAAAAATTATAAAATTATCATTACCTGAAAAGGTATAATGATACTTAAATTGCATCGAACTGAATAACTAACTTAAAACTTAAGGGTTTTATAAAATTTAAAAATGTATCCTATGCATAAATAATAACATAATTAACAAATAACATCATAGAGAAAGTTAATTACCCTGATATGGTTACAAAACTAAGACTATAGTTGAAGATTACCTAGACCATCAAAACTCTTTAACTCTTTTCAGTTCCGCACATGCTTGTTTTTGCAAAGGTTGAGATACAAAATTACCTCGCACGAGCACTGAAGAGATAAAAATTTGTGTTTCCGGTTAAGTATAATTTGTTTTATAAATTAATTAAACGTAAATTGAGCAGATTGCACTGTTTCGTTGATGCCCTATGCTCCGCTTCGGAGTAACAGGAATTAAGTCAAGTCAAACGTAAATTAAATTTTTGTTTAATGCCATTGCCAATTAGTAAAATTTTTACTTTTTTTAGGGGTAAAACAAGCCTTAAGTATTCACAAGAGGCAAAAAATAACTATTTGGATTCTTGCTTTTGAGAATTCAATTTACTCTTTCCATTTATAAAAGATGTTATATTGTTAGTATCTTAATGTTTCATAGATAAGAAATTTTCATCCAATCCTCATTGCGCTATTTTTGTTTTTATCACGCAATATAATATAGCATTCAATTAACCCCTAATCCTAAAATTTTTTTGACTTCCGTCTTCCGTAATTGCTTACTAAACTAAATTTAGAACTGGTAGTTTTCATTATTTTCTTTTTGCTAAAATTATTTAACCTTACATATTTTCCTTTTTTTAAATATATATTTCCTCTTAAATAAATTTTTGTTCACTCTAAAAATTTTCTTTTAGTTCCAAATTTAATTCGCATTTCACTAAAACCACATTGAGTCATCCGTATTCTTTTATTTGACTTAACCTTATTCATTCATCCATATTTTCTTCTCTTTACCGAAACCACATTTTAAACATCCGTTTGCCTTTAATTTGGCTAAATCTCATTCAAGAATTTGTAATAATCCCCCTTCCCTTATTCATAGTTCCAAACTTCATTTTAAATGTTTTGTGAAAAAAACAACACTTTAACACATCCATATTATTTTAGAATTAATACGTCTGGATATTGATGTTACAATGTAAGTAAAGAAACAGAATTAAAAGGAATGTGGAATAAGGTATAAATTACCAGATTATAAAAAAAAAAAAAAATGAGAAATTGAGAAAAATATGGATGTATGGCTTAATTCTTCTTGTTGCATTTTAACATTTCTATTTTCTTCTTAAACTGCATCTCTTGCCAAATTCTTTTTCATTTACTTCTTCAATCACATCCTTTCCATTTTTTTAATTAGCTCCTTAAACCATATTCCAACCAAATTCTTTTAATTTAATCTGCAGACTACAAGTTCCAAATTCCTTTCATTTATTCCTTAAACCATATCCTTACCAAATTATTTTTATTCATTTAAAACTCAATTTTTTCATTATATTCCGTACCAAAATCCACCGCATTCTGTTCAAATATTTATCTTTAACCATATTTCATGCTTCCAATATCTAATTTCCTTTGGATCTTTTCTAAAAACCATATTAACTCACTCCATATCATATTCTCCTATTTCCTTTTGTTATGTCCTCCTGGCATTACTCATATTTTTTATTTTTTATTTTTTCCTATTAACAAATTGTGTTTTCTTTAATCTAGACTATACAGAGGTTGAAAATGTCGAAAGTATATTGTATGAAAGTGAATTAATTGAAGATAAATATCATCAGGAATAAATTTCAGGTCTGAACAAAAATAAAAAATAAAAAAAACAAAGATTAAAATAAAAACACATTCTCCAAACAACTGAAGATGAATACTTTTTTTAAAAAACACAAATATTGCTTTTGTTTTTGTTTATTTTTATTTTTTTTATTTTTCTTTTCTTTCTTTTTTTTTATTAATAACTGTTGTGAAATAAAAAGAAACAGATTTAGTCATAATAATGAATTTTATATACATATATTTATTACTCTACTAATACTATATATTATTATATTAAAAATTAAAAAAAATCTTTTTTTATTTTATTTTATTTTTTTTTAGTTACTTATTCCATTTTTAAACTGCCATTCTTTTATAACTAATAGTTGTTTTTGTTTTATTAAGTTTGTTTTTTTAAATTTAATAAAAGGAGATAGGAAAAAATTAAAAAGAAAAGTGTGTACACCAGTTTCATTGTTATTTTTTAATTTAGATAAAGAGTCGGGGCTTATATTAGATAAAAATTGAGCAGAAATTCCAGTTCATTTTACCTCAAAATAATTTACCCCGGTTTAGTTTTTTGTTTTTATCTTTACCCCTTCTTTTTTTTAAAAAAAATAAATTTATACTGAAAAACATCGTGGGAGGGTCAATCAAACATTTCTGAAATTTCAAATAATAAAATTTATTTATTATTATTTTTGATTCATTTGATATTTTTTTAAAAAAAGAAATAAGTTAATAAACACTAAAAAAAACAGAGGAGAAAATATAAAGATATATAATACATTTTTTTTCTAAGTGTTTACTGGATTTAAATAGAAAGAACGTAAACATTTTTTTTAAAAAAAGGAACACATTGTCATATTAGGTCTCGTAAAAAAAAATAAATAAATAAATAAATAGCTATATTCTTATTAAATTATTATAAATATTTAATTAATTAAAAAAATTATATTGTATGTAATTAAACAGTTAAATGAGTATTATTATTATAAATATAATGTGCATATATATTTCTTTTTTTTATATATATTTATAGTTTTAAAAACGATTGTAATTTTAGTTTTAAATTAATAATTGTGTAAAAAAAAAATGAGTTTGTTTAAATAATTGAATCATGGTTTGGTTTTAAGATTAATTAAAAAAAATTAAAATTTAAAATAATTTTGTGCATTTAGAAGATGTAGATAAAGTGGATTTTAGACTGATAAAAGTTTTGGGAGATCTTTTTTTGAATTTAGAATTAAGATTTATTGTAGATATTCTCTTCGTAGGGATTCGTTAAAGAAAAAGGCATGTTACATTGAAAATGATACATTGATAAGAGCTATCAATGTATTTTATATCAAGTTATCTTAAAAATTAGTTAATCTTTTGACTTAAGCGCACTATTTGTGAGAAAGCAGGACTCCAGAACTGGTATACTGCTCTAGAAGTTCCCGTGTCTTTTCACTTAAGCTCTTCACTTAAGCTGCTCTGCTATAGATTGGGATTTTGGCAATTGGGAAAGGCTTATAGTTCCTTTTCCAGCCACAAGATGTTGAGGCAGTTGTGCTTTTAACACTAGAATTATTCTGTAGACAGCATAGATTGTCTATCCCAGTTGATGGAGTCAAAGGATTTTTGGCACTTCTTTAGATTGTTACTCCCCTTATAAAAGAACAGAGAGGGAGTAACAATCTAAAGAAGGTGTACGGAATGTTCTTCTTTAGACTGTTACTCCTCTTATAAAAACTTAAGTTGATATTCCTTTGTCTCTAAGTACATTGGACTATACATCCATTTTTCTTAATAGTTATTTAGTCAGTCATTTTTATTCTAAAACAACTTAGGGGAGTAACAATCTGAAGTAGTACCAAAGGATGTGACAAGCTTACATGTGATAAAAGGTTGTTTTGTTTACTTTTAAAGCTATTATGTTTATTCAAAAAGTTGGCGTACATTTAAATAAATGTTTGGAAACATAAGTCCTATGTCGATTCCTAGAGAACTCTAGTGTCAAAAGGAATGGCTTCTTAATGATTCTTGAAGATTTTAGCACAGTTGAGGCATTTAGGGTTTATGAATCTCCATCTGGACTCAAACTTATATTAGGGACAGCGTTATCAAGATGGAGGGAGGGTAGTATACCAAGATCTAATAAAACTTAAGGGTAAAATTTGTCAAAAGGGTAGTATACTAAGAACTAATAAAATTTAGGGAGAAAATGATAAATCGACAAATTATTTGTATTACAGTTTTGGCTGTATTTAATAAAGATTGACAAAGTAACTGAGATAAACCAATTTTTATAAATAGATTTATTTAAGAAAACTTTTGAAATATTGGTAATGAATAGATATTACGATATTAACGTTAACTCTTCTTTCTTCCGCAGCACTTCTGTCTCAAAAGTAATACCCTGATAACGCACAATTGTGGCATAATATTTTTTACATTATTCTGGTGCTTTCTATCATTTAGGGAAATTTTAAGATAGTGGAGACTAAAGTGGGTATTTACAGCTCAATTATTTTTATTCAGCCTAAAGAAAATTTTTTTTTTTTTTTATAAGAAAATACTTCTGATTTCAATCTCTCAATAATTCACTGAGAACTAAGTTATAAATGTTAGTATGGAATCAGTTTTCGTAAATGTTTTTTAATCAAAATCTATTATAGATAATTAAATTTAATAATTTCCTTATGATTTGAAAATTGACTGATCCATCCTATAAAAATACCTAATTTTATTGTTTTTTTTTTAAATATTGATAATATTTTTCCCTATAAATTAAAATGCGGCATCACATACGAAATAATATTGGTAGTAACGTACCATCTTCATAATTAAAAATATTACCGACAACTTAAAAGCCAAAAAACTTTTACTTTCCACTATCTTAAAAAATTTCAAATCTCCTCTCTTGGTGCTGTTATCTATGAAATTTTTGGCTGCTCTTAAAACTGAACTATGATATTTCTAAACTTTTTCTTTTCTCAAACTCTGCGAAAAACGATTGTTTAAGGTAAATGTAACAAAAAAATAAACAAAACTGTAATTAAATGTGATCTATAATAATAATTTTAAAAATGATTTTTTTTTTAAATTATACTTGATATATTTTTTTTTTTTTGAAGCAATTTATTTTATATAATAATAAAAATATGTTTTTCTTTGATTTTTTTTTTTTTTTTTTTTTTTGAATAATGTATTTTATTATTTTTTTAAATTCTTAATTGCTATTTAAAGATAATTAACGTAAAGAAGTGTTCTTAAGCTAGATTTTTTTTACACACATTCAAATTGTGTTCACCAATATTATAGTTTGTTTTATATTACTTTTGTAAATTTAACATTTTTCGTTATCCGGAAGTTCAAAGTGCATTTTTGGTCTATTCTTTGGGTCAAATGCTTTTCGTAACCATTATCTTGGTTGTCAATAATTGATTTCCATTTATTTTAGTTGTGAATGTATCCCTCAAAATATGTAGTCTGTTTCACTCATTATGATATTCACTCGAATTAAAATATGCTTAACTAGACTTCTGAGTTTATTTTGTTGACTTTATCGAGTTAAAATTACTGTGCTGAGCTCTGAATTTGATAATTTTCTCTGATAATTTGAGTTTTAGAAGCAATCTTTTCCAAGTTCTTAGATAAAGTCACTTTGTTCCAAGTCTTTAATCGAGTACATTGGAAATTAACCAAATTTCAAATAAAGTATACCGTCGTTCTTAAGTAAAAGGGAGTGTCTCGTAATTTGAAATTTTGTAGTTATCTCATTCCGTTGGTTGATTTTGAAATTATCTATTGCCTCAAATGCCTAAATAGTCTGCCAATTTGTGTAGCACATAGCTTCCTCGACAAAATAAAATAATCTGATCCCTCTGCTGCTGGGCATTGAAAATGTGATTTTTTGGCTGCTGGGCATTGAAAATGTGGTTTTTTGGACCTGTTCTATTTCAATTTCCAGTGGGATGATTATTATTTAAGATTCAATATTAAATATTATATATATTCAATATTAAAAGATATGGTTTAAAGTAATATGGTATCATCTATGGGCTACTTTCCATGAATCATACAAATTTCTTCGGATAAGTACTTTTAATGATATAAGTAGTTGTTAATAATAATGAAAAAAGTTTGTGCATATGGGTAACAGTAAACAGGTAGGTGTAGACAGCTGAAATATGGGACCAACAATGGCCTAATTATAGTGGTGTATTCAAATTTCGTTAAAATAGGGTGATTAGTTTTTAAGATATGGTAATCCTCGAAAATGTTTCCTGGTGTCTAAAATAGATTCCCATCTAGGATTTTTTTGGAATTCGGAGACAAACCTTTTTTTGTTCAGAATGTTCATAATGTTTCTATTACCTTCAGTAAGCTCAGAGACAAAAGCAGTTCTACCAGTTATATAGACTCAATTTCAGTGGCGTATCCAGGGGGGGCACAGGGGGCACGTGCCCCCCCCCAGGCGGGCCCAGATCCGATAGAGTAAAAAAAAAAAAAAAATATCGGGTTTTTTTTTTTAATACATTTTTTTATATTCACCTCTTATTCAATTTCACCTCCGAAATGCATAAAAACGCTGTTTTGAGAGGTCATATTTTCAAAATTTTGAATATATGAGGGGGGCGGGGGGCCCCCTGACCCCCCGCCTTAGATCCACCGTCCCCCCAATTATTAACTGCAAACGACGCCCGTGACTTACAGTAAGATATTGTACTGCAGTAAGCATCAGCATAAAATTTTCTAACGAATAGGTTCTAAAACAGTTATTGGGCGCGGAATTTTTTTTTTGGGGGGGGGAGCTGCTTTGTTGAATGAGTAGTGTTCTTTTCTTGTTTCCACTACGCCCCCCCCCCCCCCCCCCCCCCCCCATCTGACTTAGAATGTGCCCCCTCCAGACCTAGCCGCTGGATACGCCACTGCTCAATTTTAGTTTATTATAACACTATAGGAATTTGAGGCAATAGATAATCTCAAACAAAAAAAAAATATGGAAAAAGATATCTTCAAAATGTCTTCTTCAGCAATCTACAATACATTTCACCTAAAAAAATTAAGTCTCGTGATAATACTAACTTTGAAAACCTGCTCATTAGGTTTGATTCTTCTAAAAGTACTTTTTTTAACTTGTACACTTTTGCGTAATTATTATAAAAAAAGAATACTTACTAATTATAAATTTATAAAAGGGGTTTAGGACAGGTGTTGCAGCAATATAATTAATAATCTTATAATTTTTTTTTTTTTTTTTAAATATTTCTCTATTTATTTCAGTATCTACAAAAAAATATAAAACAATATAAAGAAACTATAAAATGAAAATGAAGTAATTTTTTTAAAAAAATCTGGCTTAAGTACATTTATCACAAATAAAAATTATTATTTTTAATTTTTTTTACATTTTATGTATATACCTTACATATAAATTTTATACTTTTTTTAAAAGAAAAAATAAAATTAATTCTTTAAGGTTGTATTTGTTTTTAATTTCTTATAATATTTTATAAACAAATTTTAAAAAAATCCATCTGATACATGTATATTCAATAAATTCATATGATATATGTGTATTTATCTCTTCAAGATCTATATCTATAAAATGCTGTAATACATTAATTTATTGTAAATAAATTTTGAAAAAAAAAAATGAATAATAATAAAAATATTATATTTTTTACAGTAATCTACTGCTTACTCTTATTTTTTTTAGTCAAATTATTATTTCTGTTGGGTTTTGATTATTCACACATTTTAATTTTTTTTTTTTAATATATTTTTCATTACTTTTATTTTTAATAACTTTTAAAAAAATATATTTTTAGGTTGTAATTTAATTAATTTAAATTGGACTATTTTTTTTTTCAAAATTTAAATTCATAAGTCCTGCTTCTAAGCCTACTTAATAAAGAAAACAAATATTAAATTATTGTCTTTTTTGTCAAAGTAAAATATAACTATAAAAATTAAAGGGTTAATTTAAAATTTTGATAACAGTTTTTCGTATCAGAAATTTTATTATAAAAAATTGATTTTCTTAATAACGATTGCGTAATTTAATAAAATATGAGGATATTCCAAATGCAGGATGAATTATCACCTTTCGAAAAAAGAGATTTGTTAAAATTAACCAGGTATATTAAATATTTTTCAAGAAGAATTAACTGATGTTAATAATTATTAGTTATGCGAGCATCTAAATGAAAATTCGTCTTAAAGAAATTACGTAAATTGCTTTTCCACGATGTTGAATCAGTTGTCAAAAGTTCTCATCGTTAAATTTAATACAGAGTGCTTTAAATTAAACCATTTAATTTTGGTTGTTTGTGGTCTGCTGGAAGAAAAGGGGGTGATATTGGTTTCTAAAGACATACAGGTACTCTTATGCTTAATTTTATATATTTTGAGTTAAGGACTATGTAAATTTTATCGAAAGTCACCACACAAGAGAATCTAGGATGCACCTGAGAAGAAATCATCAACTATTTGAACAATTATTGGATGTTGAAAATGGTATAAATCTAGGCAGGTTCCCCTTACCTTGGACAGTAGTAAAAAATCAACTTAAGCTGGCAACACTGATAATGGTGGGAAGGTTACTAAAAATAATTTTGTCGAGTTTCGCTCTGATAATAACGCAGAGACAGACGGACAGATAAAATGTCCTCTCTCCCTGAAATTGTACTGGGAGCAAGAGTCCGAGGTAAGGAAAGAAATACAAAGCCAAATTGGCACTTCTTTAGATAGTTACTCCCCTTCAGTGGCGTAACTATGGGCCCGCATTGCGGGGGGGCCCCCAGTGTCAGGGGGCCCCCAAATCCAGAAATAACTATCCTTGTACCAACGTCGAGGGGGGCCCCCAATCCTGAATGCAAGAGGTTTTTTTTTTTTTGCTCATCGATTTTACTTTGGCGAGGGGCCCCCAAACATTTCTTGCGGGGGGGGGGCCTCCAATGGTCTAGCTACGCCACTGCTCTCCTTATAAAAAAAACAGGGGAGTAACTATCTAAAGAAGGTGTACGGAATGTTCTTCTTTAAACTGTTACTACCGTTATAAAAACAGAAGTGTGATATTCCTTTTTCCCAAAGTACATTGGACTAAACATCTCTTTTTCTTAATAGTTATTTAGTCAAAGTTATTTATATCCTAAAAAAACATAGGGGAGTAACAATCTAAAGAAGTAACGCCAAATTAGGCTATAAATCTTTTTAAAAGTGTAAATTTGTTTGAGAAGTTAAGTATCTGTTAAAACCCTCGAATAGAAATAAGTTTTTAGGTGAAGAAATAAAAAAATTATTGTAAAATTAGAAATTAAAAAAGCCACGAGGGAATCAACATAGCCGTAGTTAGCACAGTTAAAATTTACTTGAAATCAAAGTCAAGACACTGACATAAATCTGGTTCAAATCTCAGTGAACACATAGATCAAATGTGTAATTTGGCCCATAATAATGTGCTTTTGATGAAAGAAAAAAAATCAATATTAGTTCTATTAAATTACTAATTTTTAAAGAAATAGTAATAATTGAATTATTTTTTTATTAATAATAAAAAAAATTAAGATATAATCCTAAAACAGTTATTTATTTAAAAGGATTATTTATTCAAATTTTTGAGCTAAAATGTTATCCATGTTTAAATGTAAATCACAGAAACTGTAATATCAAGTGGGCATAGAAGACAAGACTTAAATATAGAACATTATTTGTGAATAATTCTCTTTTTTATTATTAATATTTGTTAATGAAATTCATAGTAAAATAAATTAATAAGAAAAAAAAATGTTAGGAATTATTTTTAAAAAGAAACAAATTAAGCATAAATTTTAAAATATTATTAATTTCTTAAGATTAATAATAATAATATAGTTAAAAAAAATAAAAATAATTAAAGTGTGAATGCTGTTTGTATAATACATTTTTAGAATGAAGTGTTTGTTTTTAATTTTGTATAAATAATTTTTTTTTTAAAGATATTTAGTTTTTATTTTTTAATTCTCTGGATAAAGATAATTTACAACAAAAAATTATATATATATATAAAAAAATAATAATAAAAGCAAAAATGAAAACAAAAAAAACTTGTGTTTTTTTATTGTATTTGGATCCTTTATTTTTATTAAATTAATTTTTAAGTTAATTCTTAAGATATTAATATTTTTAGTACTAGAGTTAAGTATAGATTTTTTTTAATTTTATGTTATTTGCTGCCTAGACCAATATGACAATGTTTTTTTTTAAACTAATTTAAAATTTTATTTTAATTTAAGTAATAGTTAAATAAATCCGATTTAATTATATTTTGTGAATTTATATTATATTTAAAAAAAAAAAATTAAGGGGGTATAATAATAATTACAACGAAATAAACAAGTAACAGCTGTTTTTAATTTTCATAATAAATCAGATTTTTACATGTTTTCATCTAACTCATTTATATATTTTTCTTATATTTCAATTTATTATAATAAATAAATTAATAATATATTTTCTCCCATATATATATATATTTATATATTATCATTTATATTATATTATTTTTGTTTTTAATTTTTTTTCTTTTCTTTTGGGAATGAGCGTTCCCTGCCCTAACCTCACCATTATTTTGGGTTAAATTAAAGAAGGTTATAAAGAAAAATAAAATGTGATTATCGACGGGGGGGAGTGTAAAAGTAATTTTCTGCTGGTGAAATGGACTTGAAGGCAGAAAAAAAGGGAAAAACACCAAAAAAAAATTATATTTCCAAGGGGGGGAGGGTAGAAGTTGAAGGCAGCAAAAAATCTAGGTCATTCCTCCGAGACCCCCCAAAAAAAGTGTTTTTATATGTTGGGTTAGAAACCGGTTTGATGGCGCATGCGCTTTTAATCTTTCCAAGCTCTTTCTTTAGTTTAGAACACTCGACGAACTCTTAACTAAAGAAAAATACCCTCTTATTTCTAGACAACCATTAATTTCAAGCCTTCTAAAAACCTTCCAAGCTCCTAAACGTAGTAAAGAAAAATATCTAAAATGAACGGTATAAGAACGAAAAAAACAGATCGAAACTTACCCGAAAAAAAATTTACAACGTAAAACAATTTAAACCATCTTTTTTAAACAGAAGTGGAAAAACAGAAAAATAAACCATTTTTTATAAAAATTATAAACAAAAGAAAAAGGGCAACACTGACTGAATAAATAAAAGAATAGCTTCTTTTGCGAGGTTATACAAATGCAGGTTATATTATTATTTTTTTTACGTATCGTTTAACGCCCTCGGATGAAAATCAATATCTTTTATTATATTTTATCATATTTTTTTATTGTTGGTTTTTTTTAATCCTTTATACTTTTAAATTGAGGTCTAAGCGTCATATTTATTAAATTTAATTTTATGTGATAAGCTTTTTGGGAAGTTTGTTTATAATTTTTTCGTAGGCTCTTAACACAAGAGATTGAATTTCCATGGTCGTTTTTTTTCATTATTATTTTATTTTTATAATTTTGTTGTTTTTATTTATGTGATATGATATTTAGTTGTTTTGTTTTTATTTTTTTAAATTGTTTTTCTATGTATTATATTTATATAAATTTATGAAAAGGACATACATTTTACATAACATTTTTTATCTTTTAGGTTTTAATAGCTTTAAGTTAATTTTTTTAGTAAAATTTCTTAATTAATCCCTAATATACAATATGTTTGAGATTAATTGTCTTTGGGGTTTTTCGATGCCTTGATAATAATGACCTTTTATTTTACTCCGGCATCCAATCTTTAATATTTCCTTTAAAAATTATCTATTTTTTATCAATTTAGTTGAATCTCTTAATCTACCGAATCAAATATATAGTGTCCTTTCTATCTTTTTGAGTATTGATGTTAATTTAAGGAAATAGTAATTATAATCAGATAATTTCAATAATAAATGGCTTCAGTTACAGGGGGTTAATTAACACTACACTTGTAAGAGTTCAGTAATTATTCCTGCTTTGACAGTGGCTAGTATATCTAGATTTTTGGTTAAAGCTGCACTATTTGGCCCATCTATTTTTTAATTGTCAGATTTACTTACTTTAAAAAAAAAAAAAAAAAAAAAAACATTTTAAAAAATGATTGAGGTTGGTACTTTTCGACCTAATTTAACTATAAGCTTCCAATATTTCATTTAGAAAGAGACTCTTTACGTAAGATAAAAAACAAAACTTGAATTTTATTAAGATACTACAACTGAAATCATTTTTACAAGCTTTTATTTAACTGCAATGTTTGTATGTATGTTAAGGTCAAATCTTGCAACTGCATTTTAAAGCATTTATCCTCAACCGATTGAATTGAACTATTGCATACACGTTTAGTTTGGATGACAATGCATGGTTAGCTAAGTGACGTCATTCTAAATCCAATATGGCTAGGGTTACCATACGTCCGGATTTCATCCAGACAGTCTGGATTTTAAACATCTGTCTGGGTTTTACTAAGATGAACGGGCTCATGAGAAATGGAAAGAAATTTGAAGCATTTTCTAGGGGCAACGTTTCCTTTATGAATATATTTAAAATATTAGCATTCCCCATGTGTCTGCCTGGTACTTCGGCTCCCGCTGAGCATATTTTTTCAATGATGGGGTCTATTTGGACGCCTGAAAGAGGAAGATTATCTCTGTCAGTTGTAAAAGAGCTTCTTAATATTAAAGCAAATTCAAAAAGACAATGAAGAATTTTTTCCTCCAGGTAGGCCAAATAGTGCAAATTTACCAGATTTTCTAATTGAGATTACGGTCTTGACACTGAATTTTTCTCCTATGTGTGATAGCAACTATTGCTATGTTTCCATGAGTTTTCAAAACTGTTTTGGTTTTTGTTCAAAACCGAAAGTGTTACCATACGTCCGGATTTCATCCAGACAGTCTGGATTTTAAACATCTGTCCGGATTTGTCTTCCGCCAGGAGTTTCCTAAACAGTTTTTGCCACAATTTTTTTAACTATGAACGCCAAGACTTCAGTTTGCGCGTTATGAGCTGTGACTTTTGACAGCGTGGGAAAATCCGAAAACAAAAAATGGGGTGGGGAGCCAATTAGAGGTCAGGATTTTGAATTCTAGAAGGTCAGGCCAACTAGGCACACAAATATATCACTGGCCCCACCCTTCCCACTGGCCTAGTGGCTTTATTTTTTTCCTCATTTAGGTTGGCCCATCTGAGTGTCAAAAGTCATAACTCGTAACGTGCATACTGTACTTATAGTTAAGTCAGGTTGCCATATCTGTGCTCATACCTACTACCCATGTCTCAATTCTGTTTTCAATTCAATACCCGTTTCCATGCTATTTTTTCAAATCAGTTTCAATACTAAACCAAAAATTTGATATGACCTTGAACTCAAAACTTTTTGAAATCACCGTTTCCATGGGGTTTTGAATACCAAAACAATTATCAAAACGGTTTGGAATACCAAAACAGTTATCAAAACGGTTTTGAATACCAAAACAGTTATCAAAACGGTTTTGAATACCAAAACAGTTATCAAAACGGTTTTGAATACCAAAACAGTTATCAAAACGGTTTTGAATACCAAAACAGTTATCAAAACGGTTTTGAATACCAAAACAGTTATCAAAACGGTTTTGAATACCAAAACAGTTATCAAAACGGTTTGGAATACCAAAACAGTTATCAAAACGGTTTTGAATACCAAAACAGTTATCAAAACGGTTTTGAATACCAAAACAGTTATCAAAACGGTTTTGAATACCAAAACAGTTATCAAAACGGTTTGGAATACCAAAACAGTTATCAAAACGGTTTTGAATACCAAAACAGTTATCAAAACGGTTTGGAATACCAAAACAGTTATCAAAACGGTTTTGAATACCAAAACAGTTATCAAAACGGTTTTGAATACCAAAACAGTTATCAAAACGGTTTTGAATACCAAAACTGTTATCAAAACGGTTTGGAATACCAAAGCAGTTTTGAAAACTCATGAAGTGTTGTAAATGATTGTATTATAACATTTGACCACTTTTTTGCCTTACCTACCTCTACATTAGAGATTTGTTAAAATTATTGTCCCAAGAGAACTTAATTAAGAGATGAAGATTTGAGAGATTAATGATCCCTGTAATGGGATCAAAGCATTAGGAGTCACAAAATCTCTGGCGCAGTCTCTTCTTGAAGATCTAAATATATTTTTAAACTTATAATAAGGATTATCATCAACTTTTCGGTAGGGATTACTCAAGGAAGCTGCTCATATTGTTAGTCTTCAGTAGTACTTGAGAGAAGTCTTTAAGAATATTCCGTTATAGCATTGGAACTTTAGGTCAATTTTTTATGAAGTCTTGTGTAGGAAACCTTCCTATTTAAAATTTAAAAAAGCTTCTTCGAGCTTTTACAACATTACTGCTTGGTAATATAACAAGAAATAAATTAATTAAATTATTTTTTTATAAAAGCTGAAAAATAAGACTTGTAGTTGAAATTTATAGGTCCCAAAATCACTTATTACTTTATTTAAAAAAGAGTTCGTGTGAAATCCTGCATTTATTAATTTGAGTAAGGAAATAGGGTAGTGGAGTCACTTATAGTCAGATAGATTGAACAAGATGGGGACCATAATTATTGTTTGATCGAGTTGAAATGTCTCTGCTCTAGAAGGAAAGAAAGTTTTATCGCTATATCCGATCATTGTTATAAACAATTTACAGTGCACTGTGAATCGAGGGGTAAAAGATTTCTATCGTTATAATCAGTAGGTCGTTATAAACAATTTCCAGTGTACTGTGAATCGAGGGGTAAAAGATTTCTATCGTTATAATCAGTAGGTCGTTATAAACAATTTCCAGTGTACTGTGAATCGAGGGGTTAAAGATTTCTATCGTTATAATCAGTAGGTCGTTATAAACAATTTCCAGTGTACTGTGAATCGAGGGGTAAAAGACTTATATTGTTATAATCGGTAGGTTGTTATAAACCAATTCCAGTGTATTAGGGAATTTTATTTTAGTAAAACTTTTATAGATAAGCAGTGAAATCACTCTATTTGAAATAAAGAAAATTTTCTCCATAAAAAGTAAACTTCATCGTATAATGCTGGATTTTAATAACTAGTGAACTATCTTTTGTACCTGAGGGATAAAAAATAAATGAGAAAAAAAAGAAACAGTCTCAAAGTGTCCAAACTCCTAAACAAATTTTTCTTTCAAATTTCCTCTCATTTCTCCTGCACTGAACTTAGTACTGAAAAGTTAATATTGGTCTAGTAGTTTTATTTTTTCCCTCACGCAGATTGGTCAATCTGAGGTATCAGATTTACAAATTATAATGGCATGGGTATAGTGTACATCTTCATCCATATTAGAGAGACAAGAAGAAACGTGCACAAGATCTCCTACACTGTTAATTTCTCTTTCAAATTTCAACCTGTCTAACCAGCTCTGAAGATAAATTTGTATAGTAAAGTTAGTAAGAGTAAATATGTATCTTTTTTATTCTTTAAGATCTTTAATAAGGATTTATTATCTTTTTTTTTATTGAATAAGAAAAAGTTGTTGCTTGCACCTGTTCAAAACTGCTTTATATGTCAGATTTGATTTCTTGGGTTAGACTGTGTCAGAGATGTAAATCTCAACTATTCAAACCCATTTGCTGGGAATATTCTTAAGGGAATATGTCGCGTCAGTGAGGTTACGTAAAGTGACGAAGGTTGCTGTGACGTCATGCACCCTCCACGATTTTTCGTCAGGTTATCTTTTACTGGCTCATAACAAACGATTGTTTACTAGTGTTCTGCAAGCATTTCATAGTTGTTTCCTATTTTTATTCTATTAAAAGCTTTTTTAAATGTTTTTAACCTAATAATATAACAGTTACATCGTTAATAAGCCAATAAATGTATACATTATGGATGATAAAACAAATAATTCTTACAAATAACTCAAATTAGACATAAAAGAACTTACCTACAGATGTTACGCCACACAGAAAATGGATTAGTATTGCGGTAAAAGTGACATTTATCTTTTAAAGCTCTATGGTTGCACCCAAATTAAAAGCATTCACACATTTTTCATTCTTAAATTAATAAAATTGATTAAAAAATAATAATAAAATAAAATAGCACTGATAAAACCCATTTGTATATTCTTTGTTATGAGCCAGCGCAGCTTAGCCAACGTAACAACACACTTTTTTTATGTAAGTGACGTCACACTTCCCTAGCGTATTATTCATGATGAAAGTGATTACCTACTGTTGCTATCCCCATTTAGTGATTAGCTACCTACTGTTTACTAGGTCATTTTTTGTAGGCAAATTATTCAAGATGAAAGTGATTAGCTACTGTTGCTAACCCCCTTTAGTGATAAGTTACTGTTGCTAACCCTCTTTAGTGATTAGCTACCTACTGTTTACTAGGTCATTTTTTGTAGGCAAATTATTCAAGATGAAAGTGATTAGCTACTGTTGCTAACCCCCTTTAGTGATAAGTTACTGTTGCTAACCCCCTTTAGTGTTTAGCTACCTACTGTTTACTAGGTCATTTGTAGGCAAATTATTCATGATGAAAGTGATTAGCTACTGTGATTAACTACATCAGAAATTCACAATATCTCTTACCCAAGATTTAGACTTAATTTTTGCTTAATATTATGGATTGTAGTCCAAGACAATCCGTAATTGTACCATTTTCACCATCCTACTGTGAAAACGGTTCAATACTGGACTCTGCCTAGAAATAGGATGTGGGTTTTTTTTCGTGGGTCAGAGAGACAATCCCACGCTAAATTTTAAGAGGCTTTCTCAATAGGATGTCTGCCAAACAAATTTTGTTTCTCACCCTATATAAAAAAAAAAAAAAATTACAAATTACTTTAATTATCATAAAATAGATTAGTAAAATAAAAAACATTGTCATTTTTTGTACATTGGTCATTGCTCTTATATTGATAAATATTATTGAAACATTTAGATATTATTACCTTAGAGAATTTATCTTTTTTTTTATTAAATTAAAACTATAATAAGGGAGACAACCAACACCACCTGTATGAAGCTCGATGTGTATTTTTCTCTTTTCTGCTTCCCCTCTATGGATGATAAATTCTCTAAAATTATTCTACTTATATCATATGTCAACTATTCTAGTTAAATCTTCCTCTTGTTTATAAATTTCATCTTATAGATAAGTATATTGGTTAAAGATTAGATTTTGAGGGGAAACCTTTTTTTTAACAAAGAATACAACGTACGAAAAATATCTTCATAAACTGCTATTCGTCACACAATGGCATTGTGACAAACAGTGCGACTTATCTAGCTCTTTAAAATAGCATCTTGCATCCGAGTCTACCAAGGTAGCGGAAGCATTTTGTTCATACCATTATTATGACCATGGAATCAATCTCTAAAAAATAATTATCAAGCAAATAATTCTTTAATAGTTGGGTCTATTTAAAGAAATAAAAAATACGCTAGGGTGGTCATACGTCCTGCTTTGAATGGGACACTCTCATTATTTTAATCTTGGAAGGCGTA
The DNA here is from genome assembly GCA_951217055.1 of Gerris lacustris. NCBI lineage: Eukaryota > Metazoa > Arthropoda > Insecta > Hemiptera > Gerridae > Gerris > Gerris lacustris. Next base: position 19,981,315 of record OX578286.1, read on the forward strand.
TCGTCAGTCATTAAATGTCCTGTTTTTCAGAAAAATAGGACATTTTCCAGAAGATCTAGGTAAAATGAAAAACTTAATATAAAAAATTACTTTGTTTTCATTATTATAAAATCCATATGAAGCTATCGTCTACTTGCATATGTTTATATCGTTTGTCTGAGAAAGCCTTTTTTGTGTCTTGACGTAACAGACCCAACTCTTCAAGAATTGAAAATTTCCATGATCATTTACTAATATCATCAATTCATCTTTATTTGATTGAACTTTTTAAAATTTAAATAAGGAGCCTACAACTTATTATTTATTAAATATATTTATTTAAATAAATTTATTGTATGGGGTTGTTATTATTCATTAAAGGGATATTTATATGTTAAAAATATATATATAATCTCAGGTGTTACACATGGAGTATTTGGTGCTCAAGGTAAAGTGTTGCCGGACCTGATTCAGCACGGTAGGTCTGCTGGCATGCCATTGTACGTCCGATGTCCTATCTGTCAGAAAGAATTTAAGCAGAAGAGTACACTACTTCAGCACGGCTGTATTCATATTGAGTCTAGACCGTATCCTTGTGGAGAGTGTGGCAAGAGATTCAGGCAACAGTCTCATCTTACTCAGCATCTCAGGTAACCACAGAGAACTTTAGTTAAATTTACTCAGCTCAGTTAAAGTACATCTCAGTTAAAAAATCTCATCGAATAGGTGATGATAAAATCTTCTCTCGTTCTAAAAATTCCAATTTTACATTTGAAGCTCACGTTTACTCGAGCGTTGAACTCTTAGATGGATAATGCTGTCCAACGAACTTAGCCTAAGCATTATTAAAAGTAACATGTATACCAAATTTCAACTAAATCGGTCAAGTTATCATCAACACCTAAACGTTACTGACAGACAGACAGATGCATATTTTGTTAAATTTAAAATGCTCGCTTCAATAAATAGGTGATGGGGAGTTTATCTGTTAACATTCTTGCAAAAGCCCAGATTCTGTAATGAAACCCCTAATCTGATTTTGATTAGTTTCAGTTATTATGACATAATTAGCCTACAGATGGACCCAATTATTAATTTCAATCTTCAACGCACATTGCTTCTTCCTACTGACTTTTATTTTAAAATTTATCACATTATACTTAATTTTAATTATACTTATGTCACCATTTGTTCAGTGATAAGATGCAAGGAGGCTCAGAAAATTGGCAGATGTTTATCCCAACTGTTGTAACTGGTTGTTAACAGTTTATTCTTCTTTTTTTTCTTAAAAAAAAAAATATAAAGCTTAATATTATTTAGGAAATGTTCGTATAGATAATGGAGATGCTACCAGAACTTCATTAGATTGTTACTCCCCTATGTTCTTTTAGAATTTTAATGGTTATAATTACAGTCTTCGCACAACTAGAATCGACGCGTTGACAGCGCGGGAAAAACTAGCAAAAGGGGAGACGAGCCAATGAGAGCTCGAGATTTTCCCGGACAAAAGGTCGGGCCAACTAGGCAAAGATAAATGTCTCTAGTGGAGAGGAGAGGCCCTCTGGATAACAGTATAAGAAGGCTTCGTAGTGGCTTTATTTTTTCCCCCACAGAGGTTGGCCAATCTGTGTGTCACTCAATTTCCCGCGCTGTCAACGCGTCGATTCTAGTTGTGCGAAGACTGTAGTTAAACATTCCTAAATAACTATTAAGGCAAATGATGTTTAGTCCAATGTACTTGGGGTTAAAGGAATATCATACTTTTTTGATTTTGTAAGGGATGTCTGAGAACAACATCTAATAACAGTCTAAAGAAGAACATTCCATACATCTTCTTTAAATTGTTTCTCCCTTCTGTTTTTTATAAGGGGAGTAACAGTCTAAAGAAGAACATTCCATACACCTTCTTTAGATTGTTATTCCCTTTTTTTATAAGGGGATTAACAGTCTAAAGAAGAACATTCCATACACCTTCTTTAAATTGTTTCTCCCTTCTGTTTTTTATAAGGGGAGTAACAGTCTAAAGAAGAACATTCCATACACCTAATAAATTCATTAACATATTTCATTTTTTTTAGCTGCGTATTAAAGGGGTTAAAGGAATATGATACTTTTTTGATTTTGTAAGGGATGTCTAAGAACAACATCTAATAACAGTCTAAAGAAGAACATTCCATACATCTTCTTTAAATTGTTTCTCCCTTCTGTTTTTTATAAGGGGAGTAGCAGTCTAAAGAAGAACATTCTATACACCTTCTTTAGATTATTACTCCTTTCTGTTTTTTATAGAGAGTAACAGTCTAAAGAAGTGCCAAGCTACCTATATACCAATAATAAATTCATATAACATATTTCTTTTTTTTTTAGCTGCGTATTAATAAAATTATTTGATAAGTAAATGTACTTAACAAAAAGATTAGAGTAAAATTAACATGAATAAAATTAAAAATAACTACTATGGCCAATATCTGCATCTGAGATGGTCAATAACTGTGGAAATGTAAAAATATTTTACCTCCAGGCGGGAGAAGAAGTTAACTTAACTGCCTGGTTTTTAGGGTGTTAGTGTTTTAACTGCCTGGTTGAGCCACAGGGAGTTATGACATAACTCCCTGTAAATTCAGTGCAGCCAACTTAATTCTAGTAAAAGAACTGCGTTTCAACGGATGTTACGAAGATTAAAGTTGGCAACACTGTTTATTACAAACTTGACTCGCAATCAGCTATTTTTAAATATTTCTTTGTTTTGTGTTTTGATAAATGTTCTATTAAATGTGTTGTTTTTAGTTAAATTTATTAGTTATTTTTTTAAATTTGCTCGTTTTTATTTAAATATAAAGTTACATAATATTAATTTACGTAATATTATATCTAACTATTGTTTTTTTGTTTTAAATAAATATAAAAATATGTGTTTTTTGTTGAGTAAAATAAGTTGAAATTAATATCTTTCCATATTTTTTTTCTCCCTTCTGGAGGTAAAAATATTTGAAACATTGATAGTTTAAAAGAAATGAAAAGGCTCACTATAGCAGTATTTAAACTCCTCCTTAGGTTCAAGCTGCCAAGATATATGAAATGATAACTGACAAGAAGATTATATTTTGTTAAGAATCTTATTAGGTAATTTATCTGTGAATCACAATGATTCTTTAAAACCATAGAGTTTTTGAATGACCGAAGGAGAGGTTACAAATATTGTGAAAGTGATTATTTTTAATTAAACCAGCTGCCTAAGAATTTAAAACTATAAGAAAATGTTTGATTGAAAAACATTCTTGAATTTATTTTGTTTATTTATTATTTTTCATCTGTTTAGGATTCATACGAACGAGAAGCCGTATGCTTGTATGTACTGCGGACGAAATTTCCGTCAACGTACAATTCTGAATCAACACGTAAGAATCCATACGGGCGAGAAACCGTATAAATGCAGTCAGTGCGGCAAGGACTTCAGGCAGAAGGCAATACTAGATCAACATACTAGAACTCATCAAGGTGATAGACCATTCTGCTGCCCTATGCCTAACTGCAGGTAAATTAAATTTACTATTTCATTTTTATAAAATATAAGTTTTGGAAGTTAAAAATTATACATGGATTTATAAGGTCGAAAATTAAACCTTCATTGTTAAAAGCTAACAATAAAAAAGCAGAAGCTTTGGACTGGAAATAAATTAAAATTGTTAAAAATTAAAGTGATCTTTTATTAAAACAAATAAAAAATACTTTTATTTCAAAAGAACCATTAAAGTTTGGAATATCGACTAAGAATTGAAGGGTACATTTATAAAGACCAACCCAAACACAACTGACCACATTCATGAACTTTCGATTGATTTAGGGGACGGCCAAGGTGGTTGAGACCAATGGTTACTTTACAATAATATAAAAATATGATTTGAAAAATTAGGACTGTCCTCAGATTAAAATTAATATGGGGGTCATCTGTGGGATAACTTTTTGTATTCTATACAGGGTGGTGGGTGGTCCAAAAGTCTCTGGTGGTCCAGAGTGGCAAAATGGGGGTTGCCCCTAGTACACGAGTGGATGGTTACACACTTCCCTTTACATGGTACAGATCCCCTAAGTTCCATTACTTTATTTTAAACCGTTTAGATTTTATAATGATCTAAGTGTTATTTTTTTTTTACTATTTCGCAAGGGTTATTTTGCTATCTTTGCCCACCTGTAGGGGGCAAAATATTGGAGATAGAAAAAATAGTTTCAAGTAAAAGTTTATTATTTTTTACCGTAGCATCCAAATATGCTATCAAAAATATACACTCCAATTTGAAATTTTGAAGTTGGGTGGCCTGGGGGAAAAGTGGGTGGTTGCCCCTAGTGGGTGATTGCATGAAAACAAACTTCCCTTTGCATGGTAGAGATCCCCCAAGTTTTATTAATTTATCTCAAACCGTTCAAAAGTTAAGAGGGGAGGGGGGAGACTTTTGGACCACCCTGTATAAATCTAACACACAATTTTATAAAATATGTTAATAATAATTCGCTTCCAAGCTTACTGAAGTTAATGGAAGCTATGTGATAGTTCTGGAAAACAAAATTTTGTTATGTCTCCGATTTCAAAAATTCCAATACATAAATCCGTTTCAAATATCGGGTAACATTTTTGGGTTTTTGAAACCAACATGTCTTAAAAACTATTCTATTCCAGGAGATAGCGTGCAAAAAAGTGTCTGACTAACATCAAGCTAGAATTTTGTGTATAAGTAAATCTGTTGGTGCCTTTTAAGAATATGTGGTCAGCTAAGTTTGTCAGTGGGAAGTAGGCAATAGACATTTGAAAAAAATAAACCGGTGGAGAGCGGCCATGTCCCACCCTTTTTGGTGGTCAATGTTAGTTTCATGTTCCTGAGTATGAAATTAGTTAGTAGACCAAAAAACAAGTTGATAGTAGTTTTCCACTTAATAGGTGACCTCTTTGATTTGGAGTAATGACTAACTAATCTATTAGGTGATAAACTACCATCAACTTGATTTTTGGTCTACTAAATAAGTTTGTACTCAGGATCATGAAAATCACATTGTCCACCAAAAAGGGCGGTACTTGGTCGCTCTCCACAGGTTTGTTTTTTTCAAATGTCTTGTGCCATGACACAAAATTCTAGCTTGATGTTAGTCAGACACTTTTTTGCACGTTATCTCCTGGACTATTCATCCAATTTTAATGAAATTTTCTGTGGTTGGTCATTTTTGGTCCTAGTATTAGTTTCAACATTCTGTGCCCATTTGTTTCTCTTACACATGTGCATAAACATACATTTTTTACGCCTATATCTTCATCTTCAAAAGTACTCATCTGATTTTTATGAAATTTTGATAGTTTGTCAAACGTAACCTGCAGATAGCCTAGATTAATTTCAACTGTCTGGACTCTAAGTTAATACTTAAATTCATGTAAATAATCAAAATAAATTTTGACATATTTAAATAATGGGGGAAATTAAGTAAATGACAAAAATGGGTTGTAAAAGTTTAGAATCATTAAATAATATGAAGTAGGTTGCGAGGAAGCTATGTGACACTTTAATTTGCAGAATATTTTTATGTGCATAGGGGAGTGGCAATTTAGGCAAAGGGTTTAAATTTATAAGGTACATCTATGGATTAACTTTGGCATGATATCCTTTCAATAAAATCAGATTAGAAGTTATGAAATCTGGCTTTATGTTAAACAATTAAGTAACCATTTTTATGTTTTCAGGCGGAGGTTCTCGACTGAGTCTGAAGTTAAGCGTCATATAGACAATCATATGAATCCACATGCCTCGAAAAGAGCACTTAACTCTACGAAACAATCGTCAAGGAACAACGATAACCCTATTTCTCTAGTTAAACCTGAGTTATATTTCCCTCAATGCTACACACCTTCGTTTAACCAAGGCTACCAACCTTTACCACATCCTCCGCCTCAAACTCTTCTCAACACACCTGACTTCAAAGCATCATCGCACAACCTGAGTCTCCCCCCGCCACAGCTCCCACCTACAGCTGTGGTTCAGTAACCCGAGGCCTGCGCAAAGAGAAAAGGTAAACATCACAGTAAAAAGAAAGTTTGCCAACCTTACATTAACTCAATTCCGTTCTTCGGTCATTTTTAATAATAATAAAATAGCCGAAAACTTAATAAACTCTCATAAAAATAACGAGATTACACAATGGAATATTTAAAATCAATGTAAGTTTTCATCTTCTTTTATTGACTACATTATAAACAAAGTCATTATATACTCCAACTTAGCAAAAAAAAATACTTAAAGTATGCCCGAAAAGTATTAAGTACCTTTTTTTTAGCGCTAAGGCAATAACCACTTTCAAAAGCATCTTGATGCTTTAAAAGCCTATACTTAACCTTCATAATTTCTTTCCTAACCACAATTGTAAATAATAGAATTATAACTAGGATGTGTAAAGTGGCCACTTAAGAAGGGTAAAGTTATTTACCACTGGCAAAATGCAATTAATAAGTCTTCTCAAAATGTGCAAAGGGTTTTGTCAAAAATAATCCATTGTCTTATCAATAAATATGTTTGCTATGTAAGCAAAAATATTTTTTTTCCGTGGTAGGCTGTGAAATAGTAACTTTAGAGCCTAAAAAACATAGCTAAAATCCATTTTTTCATTACGTGGACTTAAAAAATCTTTTCATTACTCCTAGCTGTAAAGAAAAAATCTTTTAGTTCCTAGGAACTAAAATATTTTTTCTTTACAGCGGGTAGTTGTCAAAACTTCCGTTAGTATCGCTGCAGTCTTTGTAGAAATGCTTCTAGTACGATTAAAATCCGCTAGATGTCAATGCGTTTTATTTATCTTTTCTTATATGTGTAACCTCTTTTTAAGGTTTCTTTTTTTAAGTCTTCAGTATGTACTAATATTTGTTATTATTATATATTGATTAGTGATTAATATTTAATGTTTTTTCATTGTCTGCTACCTCGGAAAAAATAGCATATGCTACGCGACTGTGAAGTGTTTTTTCTTTACCTTGGCAATATTTACTGTCTCGCTTCGCTCGACAGTAAATGTAATTGCCGCGGTAAAGAAAAAACTCACTTCACAGCCTTGTAACATAATATACTATTTCGTAACCAACAAAACTCTTATTCAGATAACATTACTTTATTCTTTATGCAAAATTCGTATAATTTTAATTTTACTTTTTAATTAATACCTGTTATTAAATTAGGTAAAATATTTTTTTTTTTATATTAACCCTTTTTATATTGACCTTCTTACATAGGTAATAGAACTAAATCATATATTTAAAATAATAAAATACCATGAAACCCAATTAAAATGATACTTTAGTAAACACATTAAACTTTTTAACTCTGACAGCTTAGGAAAATTGAGAAAAAAAATGGGAGGAGAGTGTATGAGAGCTTGAGATTTTGGCGGGTAATAGGTCGGGCAATGACCTATTACCCGCCAAAATCTCAAGCTCTCATTTACTCTCCTCCCATTTTTTTTCCGACTTTCCCAAGCTGTCAGAGTTAAAAAGTATAATGTGTTTACTATAATAATAATTAATTTGTCATCTTAGAATGAATAAAAACTATGGAAGATGGAAGACATAAAAGAATTATTAACAGTCTTAAAATTAAAATAAAAATTGAAGTAATCTCTGATTAAATAATGATTTTAAACCTGAAATATTGACTTTCAAAATTTAAAAATTTAAAGTTTTTTTTTATTCCAAGAAGAAAAATTAATTATTTTTTTATTCTTCTTATAGTGGCCATTTTTTATACTGTACATTTGGTGGTAAATATAATAGATTTTATTTTACATTAAAAATCGGTTTGTTTCTTTTTAAAATTTTGTTTGAAATTTTAACCAGGTGTTATAATTTATCATCTCATCTTTTGGAAATAGATAATTGAACAAATTTTTGTTCTTTTTAAACTGCTGCAAAAAAATATCTATGTACAGACTTTTATATAAGTATTTTTATTTTTTTATTTTTATTATTATTTGTCGAATATTTTACATACTACCAAAATCGAAATTACAAAACATAATAATCAAATTCCTTACTTGCCTAAAAAAGTTCTGTTTTTTTTTATAAAACAATAAAAAAGCTTAGTTACTGTTGTCACTTAATGCATTTTAGTTTTAAATACAAAATTAAAAAAAAATAAAATATGTGTCAGGTTAGATCAAAGAAATGCCAATTGTGAAAGTTTTTTTGATATAGTAAGTACTGAAAATGTATAAAAATAATTTTAATAATAAGAAAATATGTATATATATCTACATTTGTAGATTACCTTTGATATAATAATGCATATTGCATCAATTTTGTTTTCTATAAATTAGAAAATATATAAATTGATTCAAGATTTTGTTTTATTAATTAAGTAAGATATTGGTCTGATTTATTAAGTTAAGAGATAGGATTCTGCCTGGCATTTCTTTTTTAATAATATGTACATATGTGAATAATTTCAGTATATATATATATATATATATATATATATATATATATATATATATATATATATATATATATATATATATATATATATATATATATATATATATATATATATATATATATATATATATATATATATATATGTATATATAGAATACATAGATATATAAATAATTTCTAAAAAAAAAAAAATGTATTATTTACCATTAGTTCAGAAAAAATAAAAATAAATGAAATTTTAATATTCATTATAATTATTGAATATCATATTAAAAATTACCATTAATAATTAATAAAAAGAAAAAATTATATATACCATTATTGATGGACTTAAATTATATTGAAACTAGTGACACCCAGGGTTACCTAATTATTTTATTTAGCTCAAAAAATTGAAAAATTACCGATGATCTTTGAATAACGAATTGATACCAGTGATCGTCTTTTATATACATTGTTTTTATCCTATTATTGTATTTTTTTTTTTTTTTTAAATATATTTTATTTCTTATCGTTTTAAATATGTGCAGTATTATTTTTCATACTATAATTTTTTTTGGGCATTATCATTATATATTTTATTGGATATTTAAGTGCAAAATTTAAAAAATAAATAATTCAATGCTATTTTAATTTATTATTATTATTTTTTTTTTTTTTTTTTTCACGGTATATTTATTTATTATTAAATGTAAAGGATGAAATATTATTTTTTTGTAGTTGAAAGAAATTTATACAAAAACAAACTTCGCATTAATTAAATCATGTGTGTTAATTATATTTTTCATATTAGGTTTGTTCCAACCACACTTCAAACTGGTTTGGAACTGTCTGACGCATGCGCATCGGACCACATTTGAACGTTTTTTGCTAATGCACATGCGTCGTACAGTTTGAAACTAGTTTGAGGTGTGGTTGGAACAAACCTATTATATTTGTTTTGATTGGTTCATAGGAGGTTGGTGTCATATTAAAGTTTTAGGTCTTGTCCAATGTTGACAGAGTCTGAGTAGTAAAGGTTTTGATATTTTGCCCCCTTACGCTCTGTTGAATTTTTGCCTTTGTTGATAGCCATTCACAAACCACTTACCCGTAGACTGAAGGAGCAACTTCATATCACAGGTACTTACTAATAGTGGGGACTTTCCAAAATCCTCTTACCCATTCCACTTTATTTACAATGCAGGTAACACACTGGAAGTAATGTAACCAGAAATCCCTAACTTATTTTTAAAAAAAAAAATATTTCGCCCATACCTGGTCATCTTCAGGCCTTGAATTGATAATCCAGATTTGCAAAATTACTTTTTATAAGTTATTCTAAGTAGTTAACAATATAATAAGATTGATATATGTGAGTTACTCCATTATTCAGGTTTTATTTTAAATGAAAATGTAAAATTATAAATAGCAATTTTGTAAATCTGGATGATCAATTCAAAGCCTGGAGATGCCCATGTATGGGCGAAATATAGTCAATTTATGAGTTAAAAGAAGGTATTCGTTTTTTTTAACATTTTCAACCCTAATGACTAACCAAAAGAAAAATTGAATTTTTCTACCTCATACTGTACATTAAAATATAGCTTCGGTGATATGTAGTGTTATGAACCACCAACAAAATTGCTCCCTCACCACTTCAGTATATCCCATCGAAATGTATCTGGTTGTGTTTAAAATTGGGGGACAACAAATTGGGGTTGTTTAAAGTAGGGGACAACAAATGCTTAATTTCAATGAGAATGCTCCACTTATACTCCCCTTACCTATCCAACAAGGAGTAGTTGGGGGGCTTCTTCGGCCCGCCACTGGACTCCTGCACTCTTTTCTCCATCAAATAGTGGAACTAATACCCAACCGCTATTTTACTCACTTCAAAGTACAGTTTTCTGATTGATGTGTGGTCTAAGGCCATTTTTGGGGGGTGTTCCCAAAGTAACTCAAAGGCGGGTAGCTTGGACACATAGACTACATAGTGATATGTAGGTGGTCCATTAAGTCAACCACTTGATATAATCACCAGTGTGAAACATTTCTTACCTGCTGGGGATTCCAACCATCGCCAGAGATATTGTTAATAACCTTGTTTCAGGTGAGATTTAGCGAGTACATTAACCACTAGACTACGCCAGCACCCTCCATTTGAGAATTTTTTTACAGGTATACATGAGAATTAGTTCCTCTTTTCCCTAGCCCCTCAAGGCTGTTACTGTTTATTCTTAACTAAAAGGGAGAGGTTCTTCCCCACTCTAAACTTAGCAATGTTTGTAATAGGAGGAAGTTGACTATCTTCCTGTTTATTATCCCTGTAAAAACCCTAAAAATATCTCTAGTTTAGGAGGGGAAATGTCAAAACCTACATCCACTCAGACTTGATCACCACAAAAACACCTAGAACCTTCATAATTTTTATATGTTTTTAATCATAAGATGTTTATTAATAGAAAAAAGTAATACAAAGAGCAACTGTCCCTGGGATTTGAACCCAGTTATCTTCTTTGATCTAAATAATATTATAGTAAGATGTGTCATTTTCTTTTAAAACTTTTAAACACCGACAATATTAATTGTAATGAAAAAAAAAAAAACTTTTTTCCACCGATTGTTTTGTTGATCCAATTTATTATCCAAAAAACACAATAGGTAATGTTTATTACAGGTAAGCTTGGACCAATTTACCTTGATCGTTAATAATTCATTGGAAACAATCTAAGTTAGTAATTACCAGTCTGTAGACAAAGCTCTCATAAACAGAATTTTATTAGCAAATAAATATCCATTTTTCACTAAACTCCAACATTTTCTTTCTTCAAGTCATAAAATTTTATAACTATTTTATTACGTATTTTCTTTTATTATTATTTTTAATTGTTAAAAAAAGATGTAAATATAAATAAAAATTGATTGAATATACCACCTTTTTCTAATTAAATACTACAAACATATATTGCCACCTATTTTTAACTCTAAAGCAAAAAAAAGTCGATCAAATAAATTTAAAAATTAATTGTAATACCTGTGAGTGTTACCAATAAATATATATAAAATTAAATAACAATAATGTATATACTTTAAAAAAAAAACTATAAAGATACTTTTTATGTACATACCTTCTTTTCTAAATTAATGAAAAAAAAAATGTCCTAAAAAAAATTAATTTGGTTCTTTCATATTTTAAATTTACTTTATATTTTATAAGAATTATATAAATAAATATATATATTATAAAACTATATTAAATTTCTACGTAACATTAAAGAATAATATATAATAAAATAATTTTTTATTTATGTAAGTTCAAAATTTTTACCTTATTAAATAAAAAAAAATTATAGAGGTATATATATATAGGTATTTTTAAAGATGAAAAAATAAAAATATGTAGGAAAACATTTTTCATTTTTTTCCTAAAAACAGTTGTAAGTAATTATAAAATGTACATAATATATTTAAAATTAAAATTGATAGATAGGGTTTTTTATAATTTTAAATGTTTTATTATATTGTTAGATTTTATTTTTAATTTTTTTTATATTTTTGAGGTACTTTTTTTTAAAGTTTTAGTATTTGCTTTTTTTGTTTTTTGTGGGAGGGTGATATAAAAGTTGATTTATATTAAATACCCCCGTTTTGATTGTTTGTCATTATTTTTAATTGTTTTAAATTAATGAATTTGAAAAACAAAGCAATTTTTTTTACGGTTCCTTTTATTTAAATTGTATATATTTTTTTTTTTTTAGAATAAAAAATTTATTTTATGTATATGTTTATAAGGTGTTTGTAAAATGTTCTGTCTTCCCTTCTATTATTACCATTTATTTTTTATAACGATTATTCGATGAATTACTGCATTGAACAATGTTTGTTTCTGTTTTCTGTGTGTGATAATAATATATATTATTCGAGAAAGATTATAAAGGGTTAATCTTGACTGAAACTCTTAAAAAATGAATAATGATTAGTAATTGAGGTACTTAATATTTTAATAATTGTCAAACAAATCTATCCCACTTTTTGGTAATTATATGAATACATATACCTTTAATTATGGGTATATGTATTTATAATACAAAAGGGTACTCCTCCATTCTCCCTATTTTTCAAATTATTAAAATATTTTTTTATCTACTGACAACTACCGTGTTACATATAATTTAAAGTTTGTTGCCTATTAAGAAATGTTTCAAAAAATAATCATTTTTGTCTTTTAAAAACAGCAACTGAGTTTCATAAAATGTACATTTAGTCATCTGCTAATGCCAACTGTATTTTATAAATTTACCTATAGAGGAGACATATTTATGAGTTAAACATACTAATAACATAATTAGCAACTCAAATTTCATTTTTATTGTAATTAAGAGTTAAATATTGAGTCAAGTAGACTAATAACATAATAAGCAACTCATTTAAGAATTATTCTTTGTAATTTGTTGATAAATATCCAAGATCCAACCTGATTTTCAAACAGTGGATTTCTGAATAATAGTATATTATAATATATGAGAATTGTATTGTTTATTTTTTTGTTGATCTTTTAAACATGCTACAGAAGAAAAATTATTATATATCTTAAAGGATTTTTATTAATGCATCATATAACTTTTAAAATTTCAAATTTGAACCACCATAGAATTTTTTCTGATTTTTATATTGACATATCTTAGACTCTTATCACCATTGGACTATTGAACAGACTTAGGTATGTTTTAACTAGGTATGCAATGCAGTGGTCTGCTTGCAATATTGAGCTGAGCGTGCATTTTAATCTTAAATTTTATTCATACGTTAAAATCCATATTACAGTAACCTGTTCATATAATGATAGTTAACAATAAACATTTTTATTTATAAACAGCTGAAATCAAAAATAGTAATCTAATTTTTAAATAAAAAACATTTTTTTCCCCCTGTTTTTCTATTTTACCACCCTTAAATTAGTCCACAGGCCACCATAAGAAGTGAGTCGCTGATTGATAAAGTTTTCTTACCTTATGGAATCGCTTATTTATGCCTTGTCCACCGATGAATTGGGTATATGGCAACTGGGTGCTGGGCCATTTCTTTTTTGTTGACATGCCAAACTTGCCCTTCTGCGGGAACATTGAAAAGAGATAGATAAAGTTTTGATTTTCACAGGATCGTTTAATTAAATTATTTACAAAACAGTGGTAAAGGTGGCCACCGATATGAGTGGGCCGTTTTCTTTTCAACGTCCCCGCAGAGCGATATGTTTGGGGCGGTGGACACCTCAAACGGCCCACTCATATCGGTGGCCACCTTTACCACTGTTTTGTAAATAATTTAATTAAACGATCCTGTGAAAATCAAAACTTTATCTATCTCTTTTCAATGTTCCCGCAGAAGGGCAAGTTTGGCATGTCAACAAAAAAGAAATGGCCCAGCATCCAGTTGCCATATACCCAATTCATCGGTGGACAAGGCATAAATAAGCGATTCCATAAGGTAAGAAAACTTTATCAATCAGCGACTCACTTCTTATGGTGGCCTGTGGACTAAATGAAAATATGACAAAAGTGAACATAATAACAATAACTCTTGAACTTTCCAATGACAAGCATTATGAAGGGCATATACTATTTTAACTTTTGTACCCCGTACCCCTGTGTACCAATTTTGACCATTTCAGATTTATACCTTCCTGTGGTTGGTCACTATGGCCGTGCCAAATTTTGTGCGTATCACTTCAGCCATTCAGGAGGAGTATGTGTCCAACAAAATGCAAAGTGTAGTATAAGAGCTTCGCTTCGCTCAGCTCAATGAACACATATTAGGTCAATACAGGATAAAAGGTAGCAATATATTGTTGTAAACTTTTTTTTTTCTCAAATATGAAACTTTTATTTTATGCTCTGATAGAGCAATTTGGATCACTGTTCGTTTAATGATGGTTTAAGCTTGTCTTGAATAGTTTTAAAATCTCCAATCAATTATAAAAAATAATTTTTCTTCTTAGTATAAAAAAATCCATAAACTGCCATCCTATTTAAATTTGTTTTTTTAAAAAATATAAAAGAAGGGTCAGAAACATTATAGACACCCTTGTATATATATTTTTTAGCTGTGCATTTTTTTTAAATAATTGTTTTATAATTTATATATATATATATATATATATATATATATATATATATATATATATATATATATATATATATATATATAAATGTGTATTAATTCTTGTAATTTTTTTTTATAATTAATACTCTTAAATATTGTTATTTCTTGTGTTCTTCTAAGATTTCTTATTTAATTGTGCCGCAATTTTTTTTAAGAATGATGTTAAAACGTACTATTTTTAGATATATATTCATTAATTTTTCTTTTGTCTGTGAAACGAAAAAAAATTGAAATGTAAACAATAATTATTTGTTGAATGTTGATTGTTATTTTTTAATAAAAAAAAATAATATGTTTTATTTTTTGTTCGACATTTTTGTATTTTATTTAATTTTTTTTTTAGAAGTCAAAATATTAATTTGTTTTATTATTTAATTTTTTCCTTTCTCTTTAAAGATGGTTAATGTTATAGTTTATTTTGTCACTCAGTTGTTTTTATGAAATTTTCAACTATCTTATAAATAATATCTTGTTATATCTTTCTGATATGTAAAGTGGTCAATAACCTTTCTTTTAATAACCTCATGTTGTGTTTGAGTCTTCTGTAATGTATTAAACAATCTAGGTTGTCTCATTTAATCTTTGTTTTGGTTTTGGAACTCAAAAATAAACTAAAGATTGGACTTTACTAAAAGTATATTTAATAATCTCTATGAAGAGTTATTTTAGCTTGGTGCATAGGCTTTAGACCAGGATTCGGTGCACATAGCCGAAAAGAGATATAATTTTGACTGTGATCGGTATTGCCTGCGATTGAACGTTATCCGGTTAAGCATTCTAATTATATGGTTTATTCAGCTAGTGGTACAAAGTGCTAACCCCCTTGTCTTCCATTACATATATACTTACAGTCTATAAGATTAGAGTTGGCACAATCGAAGGCG
The DNA here is from genome assembly GCA_951217055.1 of Gerris lacustris. Taxonomy (NCBI): domain Eukaryota; kingdom Metazoa; phylum Arthropoda; class Insecta; order Hemiptera; family Gerridae; genus Gerris; species Gerris lacustris. The sequence goes on from OX578286.1 coordinate 19,996,777, forward strand.
GGAAAATTTTGAGAGGGAAACGATTCTATTGGTCCACCATCTTTAATGCAACTTTAGAAAAAAATGCCCTACTCTACCCCTGTTCCACAAAAAAAATATATAACATGGCAACACTGATTTTCCCTTTTTATAACCCCAGAACTACCTCCACGTTTGTTGTTTCCCGCCTTCGATTGTGCCAACTCTAATCTTATAGACTGTAGTTGTAAAAGCCTTTTGACAGGTTTTCCATTGACAGGGTTCCAATCCAACGCTTTTGCATTATTTATTTATTTATTATAGAAGTCTCTTTTTATATCTACTGAACTAGGCATTACTGTCAAAAATATATTATATTTATTTGTTTCACTTATAAATGAGAACACTGGTTTTATGTGTCAAGCCAGAGATCATAGAATCCTTAAACGGAAAGATTTCCAACTCCCCTCTTTATCTACCTGTGTTAGACTAGTACCGCTGCTCGAGCCATTTGACGGTTCTTTTACACTGTTCAAATGATTTTGAGCTTCTTAATTCAAAGAAATAAATTAATTTCTCAGTTAGCTGGATTCGAACCCAAGATCTCTTACAGCCAACGAGGCTCGTTTTTTTTTTTTTTTTTTTTTTTTTTTTCTTCCTTTATTTACAAAATAGTACAAATGTCTGACAACCAGTATTTGTTTATATCTTAGAATTCGAGGAATGTCAAAAGATCATCAGTTGTTTACAATTTTACAAACAGCTCGACCACTTGTAAGTGGTCGAGTGAAGTGTAAGTGGTCTTACACTTCTAGAATACTGTGTTAGATACCCCTGTGTCAAGCGCTTCTTTAAGCTTATGATTGTTCTAAAAAATAATGTCATGTAAAATACAAAAATGCAATTGTTTTTATTCTAAATAAATGTTTATTTTTATTTACTTTTAAACAAATGATATTTTGGCTTCTAAAATCATATTAAAGTACTGAACAAAATATTAAAAGAGATTTTCTTTATCATTTATATAATTAGGCCTGTTTTTTTTTTTTTTTTTTTTTTTTTTTTTTGTTAAAGAGATTATTTTATAATGTTCATATATTTAACTATCATATTGATGAGATAAAAAGTAATTTGGCTGTTGGAAAAAAAGATGTAAGTTGATAGATGTGGTTCTAATGTAAATGTCGGTGGCTATTTTGTACCTTTTAAAAATATTATTTACTTATACCTTATTCGTTATTTTAATTTATTTATCTTTTTACTCTACTGCTGTGTTTTTTCACTACCGTTTCTTTGGAGAATCCTTTATTTGGCTTCTGTTTTGATAAGAAGAAAAAAAATAATAATAAATCCCTATTATAGACTATTTTTTGTAAAAAGTTCAAAGAGGTGGCGACAGTTGTAATAAATCCTCATACCTTTTACCTGTCTTCTAATTTATATCTGTGACTAAATAACTATTAAGACAAAGGAATGTTTATTCCAATGTACTTTGGGACAAAGGAATATCACACTTCTGTTTTTATAAGGGGAGTAACGGTCTAAAGAAGAACATTCTGTACAACTTTTTTAGATTGTTACTCGCCTCCATTTTTTTTAAAAAAGGGGAGTAACAATCTAAAAGAAGTGCCCAAAAAACGCATGCAATGAACCCACCTTATGATGTCCCTAGTAAAAACCTCAAACAATTTTGACAAAATAAAAATACCATCTCTTAGAATTTTCAAGCAAAATAAGGTGTTGATAAACTCTTTTCTTATTATAAAATATTAAAGGTAAATAAATTAGTAAATTAACTTATCATAAATCTTTGTTTGTGTAAAAGTTCTGAAAAATGAGGCCTTTGTAATAATTTTGCATTAAATTTATTTTAAAATTAAATTTTATCTCTTTTAATTATTTTGTATCTTATTGTTATGTATTTTATTTAAAGTTAAATGGTATATTGAATGTTTAATTTTAGTTTAGTGTTGACAGGTGATAAAGTTATTAATTTTACAATAATTTTTTATTTAATTTCATTTGTTTTTGAGGTACTTTTTTTATGGAGTAATCTTTAGGAATTGAACCAGGTACTTTGTTTTTGGTAGTGGTTACAACACGGTCCCTTAAGACCACACGTATGTAGGCAATATTTTATGTGGAAAATATTTTATTAAAAGAACTATTTGCTTTTTCGGACAAAAGAATAAATATTTTGTTTGTATACTTATTTTTGATTAATATTATTATATATTTTGCTAATATATTAGTTAAACATATCACAGTTTATCGGATGCAAGTTACCTGCTTTTTTCTAATTGACCATATTAACCCTTTAATTCTTCTGTAAGACTGAATTTGCACAAAAAAAGGGAATGGGTGTTTTTTTTTATTAATGATAAAAAATAAAAATAAACACTTTTGAGGTGCTAATAATTAAAAAGAAATACACTTCTAATACTGCTGAGAAGAAATGTATCAAAATACAAAAGCAAATGGATTCAATAAAATACCCTTTCTCCGTAAAATATAATACAGTAGAACCTCGATAAGAAGTGTCTAAAGGGGATTAGGTAAACAGTCTTGTTATCGAGGTGCTCTTTTTGTTGAGGGTCGTGTTATCAAGGTTATTTTGACTATCAGTCGTGTTATCGAGGTTAATGGGCAGTGTTTTCAAGTCTAGACTTGTTCAAGATCGACCCATTCTTGTATAGAGTTGCGTTATAGAGGTTGACTTCTCAAAATGACTTGTTATAGAGGTTCCGAGTTACGTTGTGAATTGGAAAAAATCCGTGTTATTGAGGTTGTTTGGATAATAATAGTCGTGTTATAGAGGTTAATTTAACATTATTTGTTATGACAATCTCAAGGGGATTTGAAAATTGCACTTGTAATTGAGGTTGTTGTGTTATTGAGGGTCATGTAAGTGAGGTTCTACTGTACTGCTATATACATTATATGCATATAGACACATATAGATAGACATTACATTATATGCATATAGACACACATATAGATAGACATTACATTATATGCATATAGACTAATATATTATATTTGCCTTTTATAAGTTCATCATCAGTGACAATTATGGAAGAATTTAAATTACATTAATATGATAAAGATGAACTTACATTAAATCAGAGACTAAGGTTAGACTTGTCTCGATATAATGGAAATTTACATTTATCATATTAATGTAATTCTAGTTCTTCCATATCAGGCACTGATGTTGGAGGTGCTTTGATAATTACACTTATATTTATAATAGTTTCCTCCATCATCACAAATTTCTGATGCAAAAGCAAGTGTTATAATACTATAGAACTGGTTTTTATCTCTTTTTATTTTTTTTTTATTTTTCTAATTTTATTAGTTATAATAATAATTTACTTGTATTACTCATGCATTTGAATACATAGATTTATCATTTTTGTGATGATGATAAAAGTTTATTTATCTTTTGGATGAAGTGGAGTAAAATTATAATGAGGAAAAGTGGCGCAATGTTAATTGATTTTTCATCATTTTTCCTTAAGGCAATTTGCTCTAAATTTTACACATTTCCGTACTTTTAAATTCGTTATTTCCAACCATTTCTAATTTTTATAATACTTATTTATAATTTTGAAGATTTTAAAATTAATATAGTTTTAAAATATCTCTGTCAACATTAAATTAACAATATTTACTTTAAATATCTCTCTGGTGCTCTTCTTAGACTTAATATTAAAAAGAAAATAAATAAATAACATCACATTGTTAATACAAAATATATTTTGTTTTCCTGTTATAAAAACTTGACTTAATTTGAGAAGACATTTTTTTTTAAAAAAAAAATAGCTCATCTGTCTAAATTTTACTGTTATTTTGAACTGTAAATAATATTTTTAATTTTTATTATATGAATTACAACTTTTTATTGTAGATGAATGTTTTTAGATAATTTTTGTGTTCATTTTTTTTTTCTATTATTATTTCTGCTTTTTTTTCGTTAGTGAATGTTGTAGATATTTATAGTTATATTATATTTTTTTTTTTTTTTCTGTTTAAATTTTTATTTTATTTTATTTTTTAATATTGTTGTCATTATTTTATAAATGAAATTTGTAGTGCAGGGCTCAATGCAATACTAGTTAGTAATTTATATAAATTTATTTTGTGTAATTTTTTTTTATAATTATTTTATATTATGACTGCTTTTTTTCCTGATAATATTAAACTACGTGAGTTGCTTCAGCCAAGATTTTGTGGTAAAATTAAATATGCAAAATTAATCTTCAACATTCTTTATCCCTTAGAGACAAGGGCTGGCGCATTGAGTGTGCCATGGGTAAAAAAGTTTCTGTAAATCCCAGATTTACGATGCGAGAATAATAAACCCTCACTTTACCCTACCAATAGAGGCCCCTTAAACAGATGAAACAGTCTGCTTTGATTATTGCTTCGTTCTGCATTGTTTTACCGTGTTTATTTGTCTTGGTGCACCGTATGCGATGCCCATGCCACCATGTCTGGAATAGGGAAATTATGAATTCCGATCAACATTTTTCGGTTTTGCATGAGTTGTCGGATTAGGATGATGGTTGTGAGGAGTTATCTTAGGACTTTGACAACTAATAATAATTAATTAAGGTTGAAAGCCCGATACTAAGTCAGAACGCTGAAGGAGTAATTACTGATTTTTTATAGTAATTTTTATTTTTATAATTAAAGATATCATTGAGAAATACATATGTGATACATTAATTGACTTTTTAGTTTAACTTTTCCAAAATGCAATCTAGATAATCTGGATTTGATCTGTTTATAGTTTGAAAAATGCATTGGCGCATAACGTACGCCGCCCTTGCTTTCATTGTTTGACAACCATAGCCGTGCCGCAAAGGGTTAAGCATCTCAACCACATACATTTTTTTTTAAGTGCCTAACACACTTCAGTTATCCATTTACAAACAAAATTCATTAGTAAATGCATCTTTAAATAATTTTTATGACTTTTTCGACTCTCATTATGTATAAATTTTGTTTTCATTGTAAAATATAGTGTTTAAATTTGTTAATTTTGTTTAATAAGAGTGATAAATGATTTTATTATTTTTTTTAAAAAGAATGAAGAGCACACACACAGCGACGGCGTACAGTAGTCTTGATTATCCGAGTTGGATGGGACCGGTACTAACTTATTGATTACCAATAAACTCGGATTATTGGAAATATAGGAAAAATGTGAATTCTTTATTGAAAAAGAATGCATTCATATTTTATTTTCATTAGGGTTTTTAAAGAATTTCATCATATTCTGTTTTCAATCACAAAACTTGCTGTTACACAACTAACACCCGTGCAATTGTTTTCAGTGTTACACCATTACCTATACGCAACAAAGCATATCTACTTTCACAGCATACGTAAGATTCGGCATGTTTTCGTTCGCCCATTATTAAAATGTCACACGATGCTTTCAGTTAAAGATCTAACTTAGAACTGAAGAAGAAGAAATAAATTAATAGGCTCCCCTGAATATTAAAGTAAATACAGCTACTCAAATAGGAAAGGAATTCCATCAAATACTGAACCCTCTTTACTAGCACTGTCCTAATTGTGTTTAATTCAGGGAATCCGCTCCCCTGCCTTCTTTCCAAGAACTCAAGTTTGACTCGGATTATTGTAAACTAGGATTATCGGAGCTCGGATTATTGTAAACTCGGATTATCGGAGCTCGGATTATCGGAGCTCGGATTATTGAGACTACTGTACAGACTACACAAAACACAAGATTAACATTTAATATGTTATAAGACTCAGTGTGTACATATAATAATGAATGATACACTGAGCGCGTATTCATTCAAGCTTTAAATGTTTCTCTGTTAAATTTATCCAAGCAACCAGATGTTAACATTATTATTTTTTATTTATTTATTTTTTTTTTTTTTTAGCAGATTATTAATTATATCGTTATACCAACTCTAGAAACTTTATTATGTTGTATAAATGTCACAAAATCTTGCTAAACAACTTACTTAAAATAAAATACTGTATTCTACAGTTTTAATTGTTATTACTTTTTTTTCTATTGTGCTACTATAACTTATTTTATTAGTGGCAGCAATTAAATCTTGTATGTATTTAATAAATAAAACAAAAATATATCCTTAAGTTTAAATTAAAAAAATAATTAATCCTGTTCATATAAATGACTGAGATTTTACAAAAACTTTGTATATTTTTAAGCTATAATTAAATAAATTGAAATAAAAAATTTGAACCATACTTGGCTTTTAAATATTAAGACAAACTAAATATTGACTTATTAGTCAAAATCCATTACACTGATCCATTACACTGATCCATTACACTGACCATTACACTGATGATGACTGAATAAGTCGAAACCGGTATGTAAGTCAAAATATATTTATGGTTTGACATTAAAATTATTGAACAAGTAAAAGTGTTTTCTTTTCTTATCAACCTTCACTATGAGTAAATACCATAAAATCTCAATCAATACAACTAACTTCATATTAGTCAAAAGTTTGTTTAGCTCTTTATTTGTATTTGGCCATGTTGAAAAGGTTAATTTAGTCGAGCTTTAAGAACATGGCTCCTATTTTGTCTCTTGGCCTTGGAACACGTGATAAGAGACAAAATAGTGAAACAACTTTTTTTAAAAAGCCCTAAAAAATATTTCCACGGAAGAGAAAGTTCTAAAGGCGCGTCCACACTATGCCAAGCGGCAAGGAATGGCAAGGCCAAATGGCATTGCCAAGTGTAATGTGGACGGCTCCCTTGGCATTTGCTATTTGCCAAGCTTGGCACAAAACGTGCCACTTGACATGTCAAGCCGAACCCGACGATTGTCGGTCCGGATCAAAGAAAGCCAGATAGCAAGAAGTTGTAAGTCGGCCAGACGGCTTTGCCGCTTGGCCTTGCCAACTGGCATAGTGTGGACGCGCCTTAAGATGCTTTTTTAATCAACTCTTCATTTTGTATGTATAACTGTATACTTTTTTTTTTAAATAATGATAAAATTGCTGCCATCTAAAAACTGGAATGTAATAAGTTATAGTTTTACTCATTTTTGCATCTATAATACTGCCTAAGTTTTTGAGAGTCCTATGTTCATGTTTTTTCCTATTTAGTTTTTTCTTAGGATTTAATCTATTCTGTGTATATACGTATAACATATAGATCATATTTTTTATTTCAATTATTTTACTTTTAAATGTATAAGATACAAACAAAAACTTTTTTTCTACATTATAAACTCTTGCCAGATTTATTTTAAAATGTTAACTTTAAAAAAGATACAATTTTTTTTTTTTTTGGAAAAATAATTTTTTGTTTGTTAATTTTTCCTTTAGCTTTTAAGTAGGGACAATCTTAATTTTTATTTCCCTTGCAATTTATTATTAATTTTTATAGATTTTTTTTTTTTTATGATAAAATGTTTATTTACTATTTTATACTTGTGCAAATCTAATAATATATATTTTTAAGATTTTTATTTTTAATTTTAAAATAATATAGTGTAACTTTTATTTAAAAAAAAATATATATATTGCTTAAAAAAAGTGTAAGTAATCCTGGGTACTTTTATTTATTTATCCCCTTTTACTGAAAGAGAAATAATCATTTTCAGGCTTTTTTTTCAATATTGTCAGCAAATGATTTTTTGGAACGAAGTTCTGGTGCCCGGGAGTGAATCCAAAAAAAACTACCAAAATCACCTTCACAAAATAACCGTCACGAAATCTACCGATGACGATAACTTGAGTAAAAGATCACCGAGTTAGTTGAAATTTGGTACACATGTTCATTTTACCAATGCCCAGGCTGAGTTTGTTGGAAATCGTAATCCGCCCAAGCGTTCACCCGCAACGCTCGCGTAAACTTAAGCTTCAAAAAGACGGGAAAAAACGTTATTGAGGAAGCCTGTTCCTTGACTTGTTTTGTTTATTTTTGTTATATGTCAAAATGTCACTTGGTTTTGTAAATATAGAAAATATTATCACGGTCTTGTTAAAAGTAAAATTGATCTATGCTGACGCTTATTTCAATATATTAGGTATATTATTATAATAATGCGTACTTAATCCAAGAAAAAATTCTAACTTCATCTATTTAATGAGACAAACAACTTTTATAATAATTTTTTTTAGTAAAACGAACACCGACACTGTTATGAAGTGATAAAGATCGCTAAATTTATTAAAGTGGAGCTAAACGTTTAAAATAAAGAAAACAACTTTTTTACCGATATTTACCGTTCTAACGTATAACGATTTTAATAAAACTTCTTACACATTGTCTAAAGTACAATTGAAACAGGCATGTAAAATTTCAACCGATAACAAGCAGAAGCTTTAGAGTAGGGAAGAGATAATAATAAAAAATGTGTGTGTGTGTGTGTTTTTATAATATTTTAAATTAATAGGCCGGGTAGGTAGAAAACAGTCCTATTTTAATCCAACATCCTTTAACAAACATACTCTTTAACTATAAACTTTTTTCTTATATTCAACATATATAGCAAGACGCTTGCTTTAATGATACAAATAATGATTTTCTTTTAATTTTGCCTTAACTCTGCTAGGTACAAACAGTTCGTTACTTTTAATTTTGTCTCTTTTCTAACTCTGCTATGTATAAGTACCTAGTTAGCAATGTATACCTACTTAGCAGTGTGATTTTATAATTTATATTTAATGAAAATTGTAAGGAACTTCGTGTGGTGTCCCGCGACACCACACGTATTTTTTTTTTATGTTTCAGTATTGGCTCTTAAGCCTAGTTTACATTGGTAGAGTAAACGGTCGAGTAGCACTCTACCAAGCTACTAGCCTAGTGTGAACGATATGGATAGTAAACTGTCGAGGATAGTGGATAAAAGTTGGTTGAATAAATAAGCTAGTGCGGTGGTAGAGTAGCTTGACCACCAACGGGCGAGTAGATCCCCCTACTTTAGCTATTATACCATCTTTTTCCATTTGTTTTAGAGTTTCTTTATATTTCTCATGAAGAGGAAATGGTACTTTTCTAGGTGGGTGGATTACTGGACTCACATTTTTATCTAATTCTATATGATAGGGTTCACTCAGGCAACCTATCCCTTTAAAAACGTCTTTGTAATCATTTATTAACGATTCTATATCATTAGTTATTGCATTTATTTGATCTACTTTTTTAATCAAATTTAAACTTGTACTGCCTTCAAGCCCTAGTATGGACGGCGTATTCGACTGTATAACAAAAAAATCAATAACTTTTGTAATTTCTTTATGGGAGGCGTTTAAATATATTTTTCCAAGTATTTTTAAGTTTTCACCGGTATAAGTACTTAACCTTTGTTTAGTCTTAATTAATTTATCTTTAGATATTTTGAGATATTTTTAAAGTCGATAGTTAATTATATTAGCCATGGCACCACTATCGAGTTTAAACTTATGATTAATCTTATTGTTTAACATAATATTGGCTGTCCATTCTTTATCCTTATTTTCTCTATGAAGACTGTCAATAAAATATCTATCTACATAGTCCGAACTTGTGTCATCTTCCTTATATCCAGCCAGAGCTCTAACCATCTTACGCTTAAAACAACGGCTGGCGTAATGTCCTTTACGAGAACATGCATTACATACAGCTTTATATGCAGGGCACTTATTTATGGGCTGCTCCAGACCACAGCGGCTACAATCTTTTGTTTTAGATTGTTTATTCTTATAAGCTATAGAGTGAGAATTATTATTTTGTGGTCTTCTATTATGGTAATTACCTTGCTTGAATTGATTTGCATATTTTTTAGAAACAACATCAATATCAAGATGTGGGTTACTTTTCCCAGCTTTAATAAGCTCCGATTGTTCACGAGACTTGTCAATTGTTTGAGCGCATTTAATCGCATCATCTAGTGAGCTTGAATCACCTAATTCGAGTAATCTTTCTCTTATATTGTCACTTTTAACACCACAAATAAAGATGCTTTTTACTAAATCATCTTTTAAATCCTCAAATTCACAGTTAAGAGCTGCATTTTTCAACTCTGTAGCGTAATGTTCGATTTGTTCACCCTCAAGCTGTTTACGAGTAAAAAATTTAAATCGTTCGTATTCAACATTCTTTTTTGGGGAAAAATATCCCTCAAATTTTTCCAATAAATAATGGAGTTTATCTTTTTGATCATCGAGGAACGTAAATGTATTATAAATATTCTTAGCCCCTCATCACCAATTAAATGTAGAAGTTGAGCACATTGAGTTTTATCTGGTTTCTTTACTTGTTCTGACGCTATTAAATAGTTTTCGAACTTTTGTCGCCAAAACTTCCAATGATTGGCTAAATTGCCAGACATATTCATTGGTTGAATTCCTTTAAATTCTGACATATTGATCAATGAACTCAGTGTTAGAATATTTTAGGTATTTATCTAAAGACTATTAGTAAAAGATAAAAACATAAAAACTAACCAGTAAGAGTGAAGTCCAAACTGCGCCATGTAATATATATAAACACTGGAGATGTGACTGGGACGATGTCTACTACACAAGTGAACCCTTTATTTATATAAGAATACAATATATACTTATGGTGAAGTAGTGGGGGTAGAGAATACATTACAACACTTAGCCCAGTATTTTGCATTTACAGTTTTCGTAGGTACATTTTATTATTATTGAACATTTCATCACCTACCTACCTTTACTCCTTCACCTACACCAGCACCTACACCTACCCCTATACCTACCCCTACCTTTTTTTTTTTTTTTTTTTTTTTTTTTTTTTATAGAGGGGATGTTGTTTTTTATATAGGGAGTGTGAGATTTTTACTCACTAAAACCCCTCTTCTTCTCCTTCCAACCATGGAACCGCCCAATAGACATCCGTCATGGCTTGTGTGTCTTTTATTACTCCTGCTTTTCCTCCTGTTGTTTTATTTCTGTGGGTATCCTTTCATCTTTAGCCTTGATTTCCATAATTTCATTTATTGCGGCCACGCATTTTCTCCAGTTACTCTCTGATTCTATCATAGTTGGAATCAGTCTCTCTGTTGTTAGTGTGACACGCAGATCCTCTTGTAGTCGTTCCCTTATTTCCTCGAACCTCGGTCATCTGAACATTGTATGTTCCACCGTATCACTTTCCCCACAGTAGATGCAGTGATCATCATCCTTTTTCCCAATTCTCTTTATATAAACTCCAAATGATCCATGGCCACTTAAAACTTGAGTTAGCCAGTAGTCCGGCTCCCGGAATTTGCATTTCACCCATACCCGTACATCAGGTATGAGCCGACGGGTCCATTGTCCACGTGTGTGTCATTATGGTCCTATTCCTCCTGCCATTTCCTCAAAATTACATCCTCCAGGGATACTTCTTCTTCTTCCGCTGTCTCGTCTTTTTTACGCCTATACGCTGCCTCTCTCTCTTCCCCTAAAAGGTTGATGGGTGGTACTCCCGCAATTACTTGTGCTGCTCTTCCCGACACTGTCCTGTAGGCACTTACTGTTCTCAGCAGCATCTTCCTTTGAACTCGCAGTATTGCTTCCTTGTACTTTTTTACCTGCATAGCTCCAACCCATATTAGCGCTCCATACAGTAGAGTTGACTGCACTACTCCATTTAACAGCCCCCTTTTTCTGGCCCTGGGTCCTCCGATGTTCGGGAGTATTCTTCCTAAGGCCCCAGCTCTCCCTTCCGCCTTTTTTGCCGCCCTTTTTAGGTGCTCTTTAAAATTCAATTTTTCATCTGGGGTTATTCCTAGATACTTCACCTCTCTGGATAATACTATGCTCGTATCCCCTAGATGAAACCTTATGTGATCCCTTTTTCGTGGGCCCCTTAACATTACCGCCTCCGCTCCGTCTTGCTTAGCGCCAGCTGCAATCCATTTTGCTGCATCCATATGTTGATTCTTAGCAAGGACTGGTTCACCCTATGTACCAGCTCCTCCTCGTCCTCTGCCCTTACCACCACTGCTAGATCGTCGGCAAATCCAATCTGTTTTGCCCCTTCTGTCAGCTCCAGCTTTAATACACCGTCGTATATTACATTCCAAAGTAATGGCCCAAGTACTGAGTCCTGTGGTACCCCCATCTTCACCTCCATAAATTCCCCCTGGCCAATCTGAATCATTCTGCCACTCAGGTAGCTCGCAATTATATTTTGCAGATACTTAGATATTCCTCTTTTTGCAAGCTCTCTCCTTATTCCACTCCACAGAGCTGTATTGAATGTGTTTTTCACGTCCAGCGTTATTAATACACTCCACCTGTGTTGCCCTCCTCTAACGTGTTGCAGCACTGCCTCCACTGCTTGTATGGTGGACCTCCCTTTCCTGAATCCATACTGATTTTCGGAAAGGTCCCCTTTTTCCGCTAGTTCTTCTTCTAATCTCCTTTTTACCAATGACTCGAAGATCTTGCTTCCTGTGTTATGCAGGCAAAGTGGTCTATATGAACTTGGTCCTTCCGGGCCAACTACTTTGGGAAGGAGCACTAGCTTTGCCACTTTCCAGCTCTCAGGGAGCTGCTGCATCCGCAGTACTTTTTTTTTTTTTAATTTTATGAACCATTTATTTAAGCAATTTAAATTCACAAACAATAAGAAATTATTGATCTCCTTCTACTATAAAGAAATGTCTCTTTGAGTCGTAGAAGGAGAGTAAACCATTCCACAACAATAGTGATAACAACCACTAATAATCTAACAATGCTTGTTGTTTTTTCTCTCTTATCAATATATCTTCTTAACAATACACTCCTAAATAAACAAATGAGGCAAAATATTGCTATACATTTACCAATACACTTATATTATTCTATACATATTTTAAATTTTATTTAAATCTTTAAACTCTTTAAATTATATTAAATTTTGTCTAAGTTTTTGATTTAAAGTAATTGAAGTTTCCTAGTTTTGATTTAAAAGTATAGTGTTTTAAAAATGGTTAGTTTTATAATTTTATAGTTAAATGAAGCTGTTATTCATTGGTATGTTTTAGAATATTTATTATTGTAGCTTTTTTTTGTTTCAAATATAGTGTTATTTAGAAGCAATATTAATTATTATTATTTTTATTTTATTATTATTATTTTTTTTCCACTTGGTTGAAAACTTTCAGCATCCATTCTGGCTTTATCATGGCCGTCTCCTTTATTGCTTCTATTGGGATGTGGTCCGGACCCGACGCCTTTCCTGCTTTAGCATTCTTCGTCGCCACTATTAGTTCCTCCACCGTGAAGGGACTTGCTTCCACCACTTCTTCTTTTTCCTCCCTGGAGTCTTTTATATCTGGAAAAAGCCCTCTGGCTATTTTCCACTTTCTGTCTATAGTCAGCTCGAACGCCTTAAGCCCACCAATCTTCTTTGTCACTATTTTATACCCGTCTCCCCAGATATCTTGATCGAGCTCCTTGCACAAATCCCTCCATAGGTATCTTTTGGTAGCTCTTATTTTTCTCTGAAGGTCTCTTTTTAAGCTTTTGTGCGTCGCCCTTAGTTCTCCTATATCTCCCTGTCCTGTCCTCGCCGCTCTCGTGACCCTTCGTCTTGCCGCCAGACATTCCGCTCTCTTGCTTTCTATGTCTGCGTTCCACCACTAAGGTACCTTAGCCCTACTTTTGCTGGCTTCCTTGCATATCTTTAACGCCTTTTTGATTACCGAAAAATCTTCCGTTTCCTGTTTTCCTGTGGACAACCATTCTAATGTTATCTTAAACACCTCCCAGTTAAAGTTTGCTATCATTTTGTCCATCCCGGCACCCCGCCTCTTTCCTATCTGCACTTCAAACTGAATGTACTGATGCTCTGTCATAGTTTCCTCATCCAGTACATCCCATTCTTTTACTCGTTTTGCCATCTGCTGAGTGAAACAGGTTATATCTATATGTGATTCACTCCTGCCTCTGATGAATGTTGGCTTGTTTCCTCTACTATACCTATACCTACCCCTACACCTATACCTACTACACCTACCCCTATACCCCTATACCACGATGACGACACAATGACACACGATGACGACATGATACCGACATGATGACGACATGATGACGGCGATCACGACAGGCGATGTCGGCGGAGGACGACATGATGACGATAACGATGACGACATGATGACGACGTGATGATGGCATGATGATGACGATGACGACACGACGACATTATGACGACATGATGACGACGTTGACAACGGACGAAGACATGATGACGACGATGACGACATGACGTCATCATGGTGGCATCACGTCGTCGTCATCATGTCGGTATCATGTCGTCATCGTGTTGTCATCATGTCGTTATCGTCGCCATCATGTCGTCGTCACCCGTAGTCATCGTCGTCGTCGCCCGTAGTCATCGTCGTCGTCGTGTCGTCGTCATCATCATGTCGTCGTCATCGTGTCGTCATAATGTCGGCATTATGACGTCATCATGTCGTCATAATGTAGTCATCATGAATGTCATAATGTAGTCATCATGTTGTCATCATGTCGTCTTCGTCAGTCGTCGTCATCATGTCGTCGTCGTTTCGTCGTCGTGTCGTCATCGTGTCGTCATCATGTCGTTGGTGGCGACATCGTCAGTCATCATCGTTGGTTCATGTCGTCATAATGTCGTCATCGTGTCGTCATCATGTCGTCGACGTCGTAATCATGTCGTCGTCCGTATAGTCGTCTTCATGTCGCCATAATGTCAGCATCATGTCGTCATCATGTCATCGTCGTCATCAAGTCGTCATAATGTCGCCATCATGTCGGAGGCGGCATCGTATCGTCATCGTGGCGTCATCATGTCGTCGTCATCATGTGGCCGGCGTCCGTCGTCATGGTCGGTCGTCATCGTCGTCATCATGGCGTCATTATGTCGTCGTCCTATCATCTACATCATGTCGGCATAATGTGTCATCCGTATCAGTAACTCGTATCAGTATCCCTTAGTATCCGGATCAGTATCCCTTAGTATCCGTATCAGTATCCCGTAGTATCCGTATCAGTATCCCGTATTAGTATCAATATCCCGTATCAGTATCAGTATCCGTATTAGTACCAGTATTCGTATCAGTATCCCGTAGTATCCGTATCAGTATCAGTATCCCGTAACAGTATCTTTATCAGTATCAGTATCCGTATCAGTATCTGTATCACAGTATCCCGTAGTATCCGTATCAGTAACCATTAGCAGTATCTAGTAGTATCCGTATCAGTATCCCATATCAGTATCCGTATTAATATCCCGTAGTACCCGTATCAGCATCCCGTATCGGTATCCATATCCCGTATCAGTATCTCGTATCAGTGTCCCGTAGTATCCGTATCAGTACCCCGTAGTATTCGTATATGTATCCCTTAGTATCCGTATCAGAAACCGTAACTGAACCCGTAGTATCCCTATCAGTATCCGTATCAGTATGCCGTATCAGTATCAGTATCCGTATCAGTGTCAGTACCCCGTATCAGTATCTCGTATCAGTATCCAGTATCCGTATCAGCACCCGCAGTATGCCTATCAGTATCCTGTTGTATCCGTATCAGTATCCCGTAGTATCCGTATCAGTATCTGTATCCCAGTATCCGTATTAGTATCCGTATCAGTATCCATTAGTATCAGTATCAGTATCCTGTATCAGTATCTGTATCACTATCAGTGTCCGTATCAGTATCCATTATGGGTATCCCGTATCCGGAATCCGTATCAGTATCCGTATCCGGAATCCGTATCAGTATCCGTATCAGTATCCGTATAAGTATCCGTATCAGTATCCGTATCAGTATCAGTATCCGTATCAGTATCAGTATCCGTATCAGTATCCATATCAGTATTAGTATCCGTATCAGTGTCAGTATCCCGTATCAGTGTCAGTATCCCGTATCAGTTTCCCGTATTATTATCCGTATTAGTATCCCGTAGTATCAGTATCAGTATCCTGTATCTATATCTTTATCACTATCAGTGTCCGTATCAGTATCCATTATCAGTATCCCTTATCCCGTATCCCGTATCAGTATCTGTATCAGTCTCCCGTAGTATCCGTATAAGTATCAGTATCCCGTAGTATCCATCTGAATCTTAATCTAAATCTGAATCGGAATCGGAATCTGATGTCGTTATTAGTAGACTTAAGACCCAAAGTAATAATTATGCTTCTTTTCACATTTCTGTGTCCGAATTAGATTTTTCGATTATCGATAATCCCGATCTTTGGCCTGCTGGTAGTTTCGTTAAAGAATTTCGAGGTTTTCTTTCTAAAGATAAATTATTTCTGCCAAACCCTGGTACGGAGGGTCCAGAACAATCCCTTTCTCAATGAAATCTTTATCTGCTATCCTACAGAACGTTCGTGGTCTTCGAACCAAATACAATTCTTTTTTTACCTCTATTTCTGGTTCCGATTATGACCTTATATTCGTCACCGAGACTTGGTTCGATTCTTCTTCTCTAAACAGTTTTTATTTTCCTGATTCTTATCATGTTGAACGCTGTGATAGAAACCGCGATCTCGTGAAATGCTCCGACGGTGGTGGCGTCTGTACTGCGATCAAAGATAATATCAGTTATGTCAGACGGACAGATCTCGAATTAAATGTTGAGTGTGTCTGGATCGAACTTCGTCTCAGCAACTCTAAGTCTATATTTATCGGGAACCACTATCTGCCTGACCATCTTGACAACTCTGTTTTTATTGAATATATTCATAACCTTATTGAAATCTTACCACCTGATTCTCCAGCATTCTTTTTAGGTGATTTCAATGTTCCTAAAATGAACTGGTTAAACCTTGAATATGAGGGACCACAAGCTAAGCGTCCTCGAGCATCGGCAATTTCATTTTTATGTAGGTCTCTTGGCCTTACTCAATTCAATGAAGTTGAAAACAGCAACAGTGTTATCTTAGACCTTGTAATGTCCAACATTAATAAACCCATTGCTGTCTCTAGATGTATCGATTCCTTAGTCCCTGAAGACTCTCATCATCCAACGCTGACTTTTGAAATTACCGGTTTTTCATTTTGTGATAATAAGCTAAAGAAAGGGTTCACCTTTATGGACTACAGAAAAGGTGATTACGAATCCTTTCGTAATTATTTATCTCAGGTCGACTGGGCCTGTGTTCTGAACGAAGTTGATGTTAACAAAAGTGCCGACATTCTATCCCGTATTGTCCATGGTGGTATAACTCAGTTTATTCCTGAGGTTACTATAAAACGTAGTAAATACCCTCGGTGGTTTTCATCTGATCTGGTTTATATCATCAAGAAGAAAAATTATTTCCATAGAAAGCATCGTAAAACAGGCCAGCAATATTACCTTAATATGCATCGTATCTATAGACAACTCTTCAAGGGACGTATTAAAGAAGATTTGACATCCTTCCGTCTTAAACTTAATGCTACTCTACTTGATAACCCTAAATCCTTCTGGCTTGAAGTCAAGAGCATGTCTAGTTCTTCACATCGATCCGCTCAAACTATTTCTCATTCATCTGGTACTACATCTGATTGCTCTGAAATCGCACAGGCTTTTTCTGATTACTTCTCATCGGTCTTCCCACCAGCACCTTCCATCTCATCGCTCTCTAACTCTCAAGCTGTTTCAACCGCCTCTTGTTCTACTAACTCTTCACTGTTTAATTATACTAATTCTAGTGCTGTTACCAGTATCTCCTCAGTTCCTATTCCTAATCCTATTCACATCCCGTCCATAAACACTTCCTCTGTCCTTGAAGCTATTTCTTCTCTTAAATGTAATAATTCTTCTGGTAGTGATAATATTCCCAACTTTTTGGTGAAGAAATTTGCAACAGTCCTTGCTCCAGTTCTTTCATCCATTTTTAACCGCTGCCTAACGTCGTCCACTTTTCCTTCTCTATGGAACACGGCAATAATTGTGCCCATCTTTAAGTCAGGTGATCCTAAGCTTGTTTCAAATTATAGGCCCATATCCATATGTAACGTTTTCTCTAAGGTCTTTGAACGTACTCTTCATACTACATTAGCTCCTCTTATTTACAAAATTCTCCATCCTAATCAGCACGGATTCGTTCCAAAAAAATCAACCGCCACTAATTTAGTTTCCCTTTTATCGTACTTGGCTCCTCGCGTCTCTAAAGGTCTCCAAGTAGACTGTGTTTACTTTGACCTAAAGAAGGCGTTCGACCTTGTTAATCATGCTCTTCTTCTTACCAAACTTAAATCTTTTGGTTTCTCTCAACAATATTTAGATTTTTTTTATAGTTATCTTTCTACTAGATTATGTCAAGTGAAAATTAATAGTTTTTTATCATCTTCCTATAATGCCAACTCCGGAGTTCACCAAGGATCAATTCTAGGTCCCCTTCTCTTTCTCATTTTTATTAATGATCTTTGTTCTGTTATACAGTGCCCCTTTCTGTTATTCGCTGATGATCTAAAAATATATCTAGAAATTTCCAGCTCCTCTTCATGTCTTCTCTTACAGCGTAATATCAATAAAATCTTGTGGTGGTGCTCGACCAATAAAATGAGTATCAATATTGTTAAATCCTTAGTCATTAGTTTCTCTCGTCGTCGCTGTCCTATCAATTTTAATTACGATCTTGATGGCTCACCTCTGCAACGTGTTTTTAAAGTTTCGGACCTCGGGGTTCTAGTCGATTCTAGGCTTAAATTTAATGATTACATCGATTCTATAGTTGCCAAGGCATCCCTTCGGTTAGGTTTAATTCGTCGTATTAGCCACGGCCTGTCTTTAGAATGCTTCCTTAGACTCTACACGGCTCTAGTTCGACCACTTCTGGAGTACGCTGTTCCTGTGTGGAATAACCTATTCCGTATCCGATCTGATCAGCTCGAAAGAATTCAACGTCTGTTCGTCAGAATTTGTTATCTTCGTTTCTTTTACAATAAAATCTACTATTCTTACGAATCACTCTCGGAACGTCTAGGCCTTCATTCCTTGTGTGATAGAAGAAAAGCTTTCGAAGTACTATTTCTCTCCAAAGCTTTATGCGGTGACTACAGTTGTGATGAAGTTATATCTCAAGTTGTTATCCTCCCTATCGGTAAACGAGTTGGTAGGTTTGCTTATATCAAAGAGTTATCTGATATTAGTCCTCTGGTTCGTTCAATAAACCATACTAATCGACTTTTTCTTTCTAATAGTACAATATCTATTTCTAAACTTTGCAATCTTAAAACCATCCTATCTTTCATGTGCCCTACAATTTAAGAGCTGAACTCTCTTGTTAGTTAATTGTTCCTAATATCCCATACTTTAATTTTATTTATTTTTCCTATTTTTACCTGACATATCTTATCCTTTATCCTTTACTTCTTTACTCTTCCTGAACGCTTTATCCTTACTTTTCTACTCTTCCTGAACACTTAATATCCTTACTTTTTTACTCTTCGTGAGCGCTTAACCCGTGGCATTTTTTGCTGTTTAAGGCTCGAAAAAAAAAAAAAAAAAAAAAAAAAAAAAAAAAAAAAAAAAAAAAAGAAACGGACAAGGGATAATATCGTAATAGGAATCTGAATCTGAATCGGAATTGGAATCTTATTCTGAATAGGAATCAGAATCTAATCTGAATTTGAATCTGAATCGGAATTGGAATCGAATTCTGAATCGGAATTGGAATCGAATTCTGAATCAGAATTGGAATCGAAATCTGAATCTGAATCTGAATCGGAGACGACGACGACGACGACGACATGATGACGACACGAAGACGAAGACTGCTGACGACAAGATGACGACATTATGATGACATGATGATGACGACATTATGATGCCTTGATAATGATGACGCCATGATGAGGACACGATAACGGCATGATGACGACATGATGCCTACATGATGACACGATGTGCCGTGATGACGACATGATGAAGACGGCGACAATGACACGCCATGATGACGACGACATGATGACGACCGCCGATGACGACGGACGACAACATGATGACGACGACGACATGATGGCGACTACAACGACATGATGACTACACGTTGACTACACGTTGACGACACGTTGACGACACGACGACGACATTATGACGACATTATGACGACATGATGACGACATGATGACGACATTATACACTCATAAACGAGTTCATAACACATACCCCAGCATTTTGAATTTACTAGTTTTCGTAGGTAAATTTAATTATTATTGAATATTTCATCCAAATGTATCACCTACCCCTACACCTATACCTACCCCTACACCTACCCCTACACCTACACCTCACCTTCACATATACCTACTTCTACACCTACACCTACCACTACACCTACACCTACTCCTACACCTACCCTTACACACCCACCTACCCCTACACCTACACTCATAAACGAGTTCATAACACATAGCCCAGCATTTTGTATTTCCTATTTTTGTAGGTAAATTTAATTATTATTGAAGTATCCATATCAGTATCCGTATCAGTATCAGCATCCGTATCAGCATCCGTATCAGTATCCGTATCAGTATACGTATCAGTATCCGTATCAGTATCCGTATCAGTATCCGTATCAGTATCCGTATCAGTATCCGTATCAGTATCCGTATCGGTATCCGTATCAGTATCCGTATCAGTATCCGTATCAGTATCAGTATCCTTATCAGTATCCTTATCAGTATCCTTATCAGTATCCGTATCAGTATCCGTATCAGTATCCGTATCAGTATCCGTATCAGTATCCTTATCAGTATCCTTATCAGTATCCGTATCAGTATCCGTATCAGTATCCGTATCAGTATCCCTTAGTATCCCTTAGTATCCGTATCAGTATCCCTTAGTATCCGTATCAGTATCCCGTAGTATCCGTATCAGTATCCCGTATCAGTATCAATATCCCGTATCAGTATCAGTATCCGTATTAATACCAGTATCCGTATCAGTATCCCGTAGTATCCGTATCAGTATCTGTATCCCGTAACAGTATTTTTATCAGTATCCGTATCAGTATCCCATATCAGTATCCGTATTAATATCCCGTAGTCCCGTATCAGCATCCCGTATCGGTATACATATCCCGTGTCAGTATCTCGTATCAGTGTCCCGTAGTATCCGTATTAGTACCCCGTAGTATTCGTATATGTAGCCCTTAGTATCCGTATCAGTAACCGTATCTGAACCCGTAGTATCCCTATCAGTATCCGTATCAGTATGTCGTATCAGTATCAGTATCCGTATCAGTGTCAGTATCCCGTATCAGTATCCAGTATCCGTATCAGTATCCGTATCAGCACCCGCAGTATCCCTATCAGTATCCTGTTGTATCCGTATTAGTATCTGTATCAGTATCCATTAGTATCAGTATCAGTATCCTGTATCAGTTTTTTTTTTTTTTTTTTTTTTTTTCAAAATATAATTTTTTTTTTACAATATTAACTTTGTATTTATACATATCTATACATTTTGTATAATACCTCTTTGCATACACTTACAAATATTTCTTCAAATTTTTTTTTTCTTTTGGTATTTTAACATAATGAGAGCCCTCAATAGCTTATCCAGCTAGAACGAGGGCTCAGCCATGGACAAGGTAACACCATGCAGAAAACATATATATTGTAAGAGTGCTACTTATAATTTACAAAATAATAATCATTCGTTATTGCATTTGTTTTAATTGTTTACCCCTACACCTACCCCTACACCTACACCTCACCTTCACATATACCTACTTCTACACCTACACCTACCACTACACCTACACCTACTCCTACACCTACCCTTGCACACCCACCTACCCCTACACCTACACTCATAAACGAGTTCATAACACATAGCCCAGCATTTTGTATTTCCTATTTTTGTAGGTAAATTTAATTATTATTGAAGTATCCATATCAGTATCCATATCAGTATCCGTATCAGTATCCGTATCAGTATCCGTATCAGTATCCGTATCAGTATCCGTATCAGTATCCGTATCAGTATCCGTATCAGTATCCGTATCAGTATCCGTATCAGTATCCGTATCAGTATCCGTATCAGTATCCGTATCAGTATCCGTATCAGTATCCGTATCAGTATCCGTATCAGTATCCGTATCAGTATCCGTATCAGTATCCGTATCAGTATCCGTATCAGTATCCGTATCAGTATCCGTATCAGTATCAGTATCAGTATACGTATCAGTATCCGTATTAGTATCAGTATCCGTATCAGTATCCTGTATCAGTACCCGTATTAGCATCAGTATCAGTATCAGTATCCCTAAGTATCCGTATCAGTATCACGTATCAGAATCCGTATCAGTAACTCGTATCAGTATCCCTTAGTATCCGTATCAGTATCCCTTAGTATCCGTATCAGTATCCCTTAGTATCCGTATCAGTATCCCTTAGTATCCGTATCAGTATCCCGTAGTATCCGTATCAGTATCCCGTATCAGTATCAATATCCCGTATCAGTATCAATATCCCGTATCAGTATCAGTATCCGTATTATTACCAGTATCCGTATTAATATCCCGTAGTACCCGTATCGGTATACATATCCCGTATCAGTATCTCGTATCAGTGTCCCGTAGTATCCGTATTAGTACCCCGTAGTATTCGTATATGTAGCCCTTAGTATCCGTATCAGTAACCGTATCTGAACCCGTAGTATCCCTATCAGTATCCGTATCAGTATGTCGTATCAGTATCAGTATCCGTATCAGTGTCAGTATCCCGTATCAGTATCAGTATCTCGTATCAGTATCCAGTATCCGTATCAGTATCCGTATCAGCACCCGCAGTATCCCTATCAGTATCCTGTTGTATCCGTATCAGTATCCGTATTAGATAGAATGACGATACAAGCTCTAACATTTTCTTTTTTTAATTAAATTTTATTATTTTCAAGTTCCAACGAATTAACGTGTGACTAAAAATGAAATTTAATAGGTGAAATGATGTTTACCTTTAAGAATTTTTCATGTTCTTTCAGGTGACATATCATTTATCATTCTATCTTATTCGTCATCTTATTCGTCTTATCTTATTTATCATTCTATTTATCTAGTGCTACTTATAATTTACAAAATAATAATCATTCCTTATTGCATTTGTTTTCATAGAAACTAATTAAAAGAAAAAAAAAAAATAATTAACCCTATTTAAAACAGTAAATAATTAAACAGCTGGCTCGTTGTTGTAAAAGAAAAAAATAAAGGAATAAATAAAAACATAGTTAGCAGCGAGTTCATGGACTTTAGGTCGTAGTATCTGTATCACTATCAGTGTCCGTATCAGTATCCATTATGGGTATCCCTTATCCCGTATCCGGAATCCGTATCTGTATCACTATCAGTGTCCGTATCAGTATCCATTATGGGTATCCCTTATCCCGTATCCGGAATCCGTATCAGTATCCGTATCCGAAATCCGTATCAGTATCAGTATCAGTATCCGTATCAGTATCCGTATCAGTATCCGTATCAGTATCTTTATCAGTATCCGTATCAGTATTAGTATCCGTATCAGTGTCAGTATCCCGTATCAGTGTCAGTATCCCGTATCAGTGACAGTATCCCGTATCAGTTTCCCGTATTAGTATCCATATCAGTATCCCGTAGTATCAGTATCAGTATCCTGTATCAGTATCTGTATCACTATCAGTGTCCGTATCAGTATCCATTATCAGTATCCCTTATCACGTATCGGTATCAGCATCCCGTATCAGTATCTGTATCAGTCTCCCGTAGTATCCGTATAAGTATCAGTATCCCGTAGTACCCGTATCAGCATCCCGTATCGGTATACATATCCCGTATCAGTATCTCGTATCAGTGTCCCGTAGTATCCGTATCAGTAACCGTATCTAAACCCGTATAGCCCAGCATTTTGTATTTCCTATTTTTGTAGGTAAATTTAATTATTATTGAAGTATCCATATCAGTATCCGTATCAGTATCAGTATCAGTATCCGTATCAGTAGTATCCGTATCAGTATCCGTATTAGTATCAGTATCCGTATCAGTATCCTGTATCAGTACCCGTACTAGCATCAGTATCCGTATCAGTATCCCTAAGTATCTGTATCAGTATCACGTATCAGTATCCGTATCAGTAACTCGTATCAGTATCCCTTAGTATCCGTATCAGTATCCCTTAGTATCCGTATCAGTATCCCGTAGTATCCGTATCAGTATCTGAATCCCGTAACAGTATTTTTATCAGTATCCGTATCAGTATCCCATATCAGTATCCGTATTAATATCCCGTAGTACCCGTATCAGCATCCCGTATCGGTATACATATCCCGTATCAGTATCTCGTATCAGTGTCCCGTAGTATCCGTATTAGTACCCCGTAGTATTCGTATATGTATCCCTTAATATCCGTATCAGTAACCGTATCTGAACCCGTAGTATCTCTATCAGTATCCGTATCAGTATGTCGTATCAGTATCCGTATCAGTGTCAGTATCTCGTATAAGTATCCGTATCAGCACCCGCAGTATCCCTATCAGTAACCTGTTGTATCAGTATCCGTATCAGTATCCATTAGTATCAGTATCAGTATCCTGTATCAGTATCTTTATCACTATCAGTATCACTATCAGTATCCGTATCAGTATCCGTATCAGTATCCGTATCAGTATCCGTATCAGTATCCGTATCAGTATCCGTATCAGTATCCGTATCAGTATCCGTATCAGTATTAGTATCCGTATCAGTGTCAGTATCCCGTATCAGTTTCCCGTATTAGTATCCGTATCAGTATCCCGTAGTATCAGTATCTGTATCACTATCAGTGTCCGTATCAGTATCCCGTATCAGTCTTCCGTAGTATCCGTACAAGTATCAGTATCCCGTAGTATCCGTCTGAATCTGAATCTAAATCTAAATCTGAATCGGAATCTGAATCCGTATCAGTATCCGTATCAGTATAAGTCCCGTATCAGTATCCGTATCAGTATCTGTATCAGTATTCGTATCAGAATCCGTATCAGAATCCGTATCAGTATCTGTATCAGTATCCGTATTAGTATCCCTATCAGTATCCGTATCAGTATCCGTATTAGTATCAGTATCCCTTAGTATCCGTATTAGTATCCCTTAGTATCTGTATTAGTATCCCTTAGTATCCGTATCAGTATCCCGTAGTATCCGTATCAGTATCCTGTAGTACCCGTATCAGTATCAATATCCCGTATCAGTATCCGTATTAGTGCCAGTATCCGTATCAGTATCAGTATCAGTATCAGTATCAGTATCAGTATCAGTATCAGTATCCGTATCAGTATCCGTATCAGTATCCGTATCAGTATCCGTATCAGTATCCGTATAAGTATCCGTATCAGTATCCGTATCAGTATCCGTATCAGTATCCGTATCAGTATCCGTATCAGTATCCGTATCAGTATCCGTATCAGTATCCGTATCAGTATCCGTATCAGTATCCGTATCAGTATCCGTATCAGTATCCGTATCAGTATCCGTATCAGTATCCGTATCAGTATCCGTATCAGTATCCGTATCAGTATCCGTATCAGTATCCGTATCAGTATCCGTATCAGTATCCGTATCAGTATCCGTATCAGTATCCGTATCAGTATCCGTATCAGTATCCGTATCAGTATCCGTATCAGTATCCGTATCAGTATCCGTATCAGTATCCGTATCAGTATCCGTATCAGTATCAGTCCCGTATCAGTATCCGTATCAGTATCCGTATTAGTATCCGTATTAGTATCCGTATCAGAATCCGTATCAGTATCCGTATCAGTATCCGTATCAGTATCCGTATCAGTATCCGTATCAGTATCCGTATCCGTATCAGTATCAGAATCCGTATCAGTATCAGTCCCGTATCAGTATCAGTCCCGTATCAGTATCCGTATCAGTATCTGTATCAGTATCCGTATCAGTATCCGTATCCGTATCAATATCCGTATCAGTATCCGTATCAGTATCAGTCCCGTATCAGTATCCGTATCAGTATCCGAATCAGTATTCGTATCAGAATCCGTATCAGAATCCGTATCAGTATCTGTATCAGTATCCGTATTAGTATCAGTATCTCTTAGTATCCGTATCAGTATCACGTATCACTATCTGTGTCAGTAACTAGTATGAGTATCCCTTAGTATCCGTATTAGTATCCCTTAGTATCCGTATTAGTATTCCTTAGTATCCGTATTAGTATCCCTTAGTATCCGTATTAGTATCCCTTAGTATCCGTATTAGTATCCCTTAGTATCCGTATTAGTATCCCTTAGTATCCGTATCAGTATCCCGTAGTATCCGTATCAGTATCCCGTAGTATCCGTATCAGTATCAATATCCCGTATCAGTATCCGTATTAGTGCCAGTATCGTATCAGTATCCGTATCAGTATGTCGTATAAGTATCCCTATCAGTATCAGTATCCATTATCAGTATCCCTAATCCCGTATCAGTATCAGTATCCGTATCAGTAACCATTAGCAGTATCTAGTAGTATCCGTATCAGTATCAATATCCTGTATCAGTATCAGTATCCGTATTAGTGCCAGTATCCGTATCAGTATTAGTATCAGAATCCGTATCAGTATGTCGTATCAGTATTAGTATCAGTATCCGTATCAGTATCCGTATCAGTATCCATTAGCAGTATCTAGTAGTATCCGTATTAGTATCTGTATCAGTATCCGTATCAGTATCCGTATTAATATCCCGTAGTACCCGTATTAGCATCCCGTATCGGTATCCATATCCCGTATCAGTATCTCGTATCAGTGTCCCGTAGTACCCGTATCAGTACCCCGTAGTATTCGTATATGTATCCCGTAGTATCCGTATCAGTAACTGTATCTGAACCCGTAGTATCCCTATCAGTATTCGTATCAATATGTCGTATCAGTATCAGTATCCGTATCAGTATCTCGTATCAGTATCCAGTATCCATATCAGTATCCGTATCAGCACCCGCAGTATCCCTATCAGTATCCTGTTGAATCCGTATCAGTATCCCGTATCAGTTTCCCGTATTAGTATCCGTATCCGTATCAGTATCAGTATCCGTATCAGTATCAGTCCCGTATCAGTATCAGTCCCGTATCAGTATCCGTATCAGTATCTGTATCAGTATCCGTATCAGTATCCGTATCAGTATCCGTATCAGTATCCGTATCAGTATCAGTCCCGTATCAGTATCCGTATCAGTATTCGTATCAGAATCCGTATCAGAATCCGTATCAGTATCTGTATCAGTATCCGTATTAGTATCCTTATCAGTATCCGTATTAGTATCAGTATCCCTTAGTATCCGTATCAGTATCACGTATCACTATCTGTGTCAGTAACTAGTATGAGTATCCCTTAGTATCCGTATTAGTATCCCTTAGTATCCGTATTAGTATCCCTTAGTATCCGTATTAGTATCCCTTAGTATCCGTATTAGTATCCCTTAGTATCCGTATTAGTATCCCTTAGTATCCGTATCAGTATCCCGTAGTATCCGTATTAGTATCCCGTAGTATCCGTATCAGTATCAATATCCCGTATCAGTATCAGTATTAGTGCCAGTATCGTATCAGTATCCGTATCAGTATGTCGTATAAGTATCCCTATCAGTATCAGTATCCATTATCAGTATCCCTAATCCCGTATCAGTATCAGTATCCGTATCAGTAACCATTAGCATCAATATCCTGTATCAGTATCAGTATCCGTATTAGTGCCAGTATCCGTATCAGTATTAGTATCAGAATCCGTATCAGTATGTCGTATCAGTATTAGTATCAGTATCAATATCAGTATTAGTATCAGTATCCGTATCAGTATACATTAGCAGTATCTAGTAGTATCCGTATTAGTATCTGTATCAGTATCCGTATCAGTATCCGTATTAATATCCCGTAGTACCCGTATTAGCATCCCGTATCGGTATCCATATCCCGTATCAGTATCTCGTATCAGTGTCCCGTAGTACCCGTATCAGTACCCCGTAGTATTCGTATATGTATCCCGTAGTATCCGTATCAGTAACTGTATCTGAACCCGTAGTATCCCTATCAGTATTCGTATCAATATGTCGTATCAGTATCAGTATCCGTATCAGTATCTCGTATCAGTATCCAGTATCCATATCAGTATCCGTATCAGCACCCGCAGTATCCCTATCAGTATCCTGTTGAATCCGTATCAGTATCCCGTATCAGTTTCCCGTATTAGTATCCGTATCCGTATCAGTATCAGTATCCGTATCAGTATCAGTCCCGTATCAGTTTCAGTCCCGTATCAGTATCCGTATCAGTATCTGTATCAGTATCCGTATCAGTATCCGTATCAGTATCAGTCCCGTATCAGTATCCGTATCAGTATTCGTATCAGAATCCGTATCAGAATCCGTATCAGTATCTGTATCAGTATCCGTATTAGTATCCTTATCAGTATCCGTATTAGTATCAGTATCCCTTAGTATCCGTATCAGTATCACGTATCACTATCTGTGTCAGTAACTAGTATGAGTATCCCTTAGTATCCGTATTAGTATCCCTTAGTATCCGTATTAGTATCCCTTAGTATCCGTATTAGTATCCCTTAGTATCCGTATTAGTATCCCTTAGTATCCGTATTAGTATCCCTTAGTATCCGTATTAGTATCCCTTAGTATCCGTATCAGTATCCCGTAGTATCCGTATCAGTATCCCGTAGTATCCGTATCAGTATCAATATCCCGTATCAGTATCAGTATTAGTGCCAGTATTGTATCAGTATCCATATCAGTATGTCGTATAAGTATCCCTATCAGTATCAGTATCCATTATCAGTATCCCTAATCCCGTATCAGTATCAGTATCCGTATCAGTAACCATTAGCATCAATATCCTGTATCAGTATCAGTATCCGTATTAGTGCCAGTATCCGTATCAGTATTAGTATCAGAATCCGTATCAGTATGTCGTATCAGTATTAGTATCAGTATCCGTATCAGTATTAGTATCAGTATCCGTATCAGTATACATTAGCAGTATCTAGTAGTATCCGTATTAGTATCTGTATCAGTATCCGTATCAGTATCCGTATTAATATCCCGTAGTACCCGTATCAGCATCCCGTATCGGTATCCATATCCCGTATCAGTATCTCGTATCAGTGTCCCGTAGTACCCGTATCAGTACCCCGTAGTATTCGTATATGTATCCCGTAGTATCCGTATCAGTAACTGTATCTGAACCTGTAGTATCCCTATCAGTATTCGTATCAATATGTCGTATCAGTATCAGTATCCGTATCAGTATCTCGTATCAGTATCCAGTATCCATATCAGTATCCGTATCAGCACCCGCAGTATCCCTATCAGTATCCTGTTGAATCCGTATCAGTATCCCGTATCAGTTTCCCGTATTAGTATCCGTATCAGTATCCCGTAGTATCAGTATCAGTATCCTGTATCAGTATCTGTATCACTATCAGTGTCCGTATCAGTATCCATTATCAGTATCCAATATCCTGTATCCGTATCAGAATCCGTATCAGTATCCGTATCAGTATTCATATCAGTATCCGTATCTGTATCCCGTATCAGTATCTGTATGTCTCCCGTAGTATCCGTATAAGTATCAGTATCCTGTGGTATCCAACTGAATCTAAATCTGAATCGGAATCGGAAACGGACTAAGAATGGGAATATGAATCTGAATCTGAATCAGAATTAGAATCTGAATCAGAATTGGAATCGGAATCGGAATCGAATTCCGAATCTATATCGGAATCGAAATCATAATCTGAATTGGACACGACGACGACGATGTCATGATGACGAAGACTGCCGACGACATGATGACACGATGATGACGACATTATGACGTTATGATGGCATGATGACGACACGATGTTGCCGTGATGACGACATTATGACGACACTATAACGACATGACTATATGAACGACGACACTATGACGACATTTGACGACACTATGACGACAATATGACGACATTATGACGACACTATGACGACATAATGTCGACATGACTATATGAACGACGACACTATGACGACACTATGACGACATTATAACGACATTATGACGACACTATGACGACATTATGACGACACTATGACGACATTATGACGACATTATGACAACACTATGACGACATTATGGCGACACTATGACGACATTATGACGACACTATGACGACATTATGACGACACTATAACGACATTATGACGACATTATGACGACATGACTATATGAACGACGACACTATGACGACATTATGACCACATTATTACGACACTATGACGACATGACTATATGAACGACGACACTATGACGACATTATGACGACATTATGACGACATTATGACGACATTATGACGACATTATGACGACATTATGCCGAAACTATGACGACATTATAACGACACTATGACGACATTATGCCGACACAATGACGACATTATGACGACATTATGACGACATAATGACGACACTATGACGACATTATGACGACACTAAGACGACATTATGACATGACTATAGGAACGACGACACTATGACGACATTATGACGACATTATTACGACACTATGACGACATGACTATATGAACGACGACACTATAACGACATTATGACGACATGACTATATGAACGACGACACTATGACGACATGACTATATGAACGACGACATTATGACGACATTATGACGACATGACCATATGATTGACGACACTATGACGACACTATGACGACACTATGACGACATTATGACGACATTATGACGACATTATGCCGACACTATGACGACATTATGAAGACATTATGACGACATTATGACGACACTATGACGACACTATGACGACATGACTATATGAACGACGACACTATGACGACATGACTATATGAACGACGACACTATGACGACATGACTATATGAACGACGACATTATGACGACATTATGACGACACTATGACGACATGACCATATGATTGACGACACTATGACGACATTATGACGACATTATGACGACATTATGACAACATTATGACGACACTATGACGACACTATGATGACATTATGACGACATTATGACGACACCATGACGACATGACCATATGATTGACGACACTATGACGACATTATGACGACATTATGACGACATTATGACGACATTATGACGACACTATGACGACACTATGATGACATTATGACGACATTATGCCGACACTATGACGACATTATGACGACATTATGACGACATTATGACGACATTATGACGACACTATGACGACACTATGACGACATGACTATATGAACGACGACACTGACGACATGACTATATGAACGACGACACTGACGACATGACTATATGAACGACGACATTATGACGATACTATGACGACATTATGACGACATTATGCCTACACTATGACGACATTATGACGACATTATGACGACACTATGACGACATTATGACGACGACACTATACAGACATTATGACGACATTATGACGACACTATGACGACATTATGCCGACACTATGACGACATTTTGACATCTTAATGTCAAAATGTCATACATGTTTTACAATTTAATTTTTATAATTATCATAATTTTTTTAATTTTTTTAATTTATTTAATTTTTATAATTATCATAATTTTTATAATTTTTATAATTATCATAATTTTTTTAATTTTTATAATTATCATAATTTTTTTAATTTTTATAATTATCATAATTTTTTTAATTTTTATTATTATCATAATTTTTTTAATTTTTTTAATTTTTTTAATTTTTATAATTATTATAATTTTTTTAATTTTTTTAATTTCTATAATTTTTTTAATTTTTAAATTTTTTTAATTTTTATAATTATCATAATTTTTTTAATTTTTATAATTATCATAATTTTTTTAATTTTTATAATTTTTTTAATTTTTTTAATTTTTTTAATTTTTTTAATTTTTTTAATTTTTATAATTTTTTTAATTTTTTTAATTTTTTTAATTTATTTAATTTTTTTAATTTTTATAATTTTTTTAATTTTTTTAATTTTTTTTAATTTTTTTTTAATTTTTAATTTTTTAATTTTTTTAATTATCATAATTTTTTTAATTTTTATAATTTTTATAATTATTATAATTTTTTTAATTTTCATAATTTTTTTAATTTTTTTAATTTTTATAATTATCATAATTTTTTTAATTTTTATAATTATCATAATTTTTTTAATTTTTATAATTATCATAATTTTTTTAATTTTTATAATTATCATAATTTTTTTAATTTTTATAATTATCATAATTTTTTTAATTTTTATAATTTTTTTAATTTTTTTAATTTTTTTAATTTTTATAATTATCATAATTTTTTTAATTTTTATAATTATCATAATTTTTTTAATTTTTATAATTATCATAATTTTTTTAATTTTTTTAATTTTTTTAATTTTTATAATTATCATAATTTTTTTAATTTTTTTAATTTTTATAATTTTTATAATTTTTTTAATTTTTTTAATTTTTATAATTATCATAATTTTTTTAATTTTTTTAATTTTTATAATTTTTTTAATTTTTATAATTTTTTTAATTTTTATAATTATCATAATTTTTTTAATTTTTATAATTATCATAATTTTTTTAATTTTTATAATTATCATAATTTTTTTAATTTTTATAATTATCATAATTTTTTTAATTTTTATAATTATCATAATTTTTTTAATTTTTATAATTATCATAATTTTTTTAATTTTTATAATTATCATAATTTTTTTAATTTTTATAATTATCATAATTTTTTTAATTTTTATAATTATCATAATTTTTTTAATTTTTTTAATTTTTTTAATTTTTATAATTATCATAATTTTTATAATTTTTTTAATTTTTATAATTTTTTTAATTTTTATAATTTTTTTAATTTTTATAATTATCATAATTTTTTTAATTTTTATAATTATCATAATTTTTTTAATTTTTATAATTATCATAATTTTTTTAATTTTTATAATTTTTATAATTTTTTTAATTTTTATAATTTTTTTAATTTTTATAATTATCATAATTTTTTTAATTTTTATAATTATCATAATTTTTTTAATTTTTATAATTTTTTTAATTTTTATAATTATCATAATTTTTTTAATTTTTATAATTATCATAATTTTTTTAATTTTTATAATTATCATAATTTTTTTAATTTTTTTAATTTTTATAATTTTTATAATTTTTATAATTTTTTTAATTTTTATAATTATCATAATTTTTTTAATTTTTATAATTATCATAATTTTTTTAATTTTTATAATTATCATAATTTTTTTAATTTTTATAATTATCATAATTTTTTTAATTTTTATAATTATCATAATTTTTTTAATTTTTTTAATTTTTTTAATTTTTATAATTTTTTTAATTTTTTTAATTTTTTTAATTTTTATAATTATCATAATTTTTTTAATTTTTTTAATTTTTATAATTTTTTTAATTTTTTTAATTTTTATAATTATCATAATTTTTTTAATTTTTTTAATTTTTATAATTTTTTTAATTTTTATAATTTTTTTAATTTTTATAATTATCATAATTTTTTTAATTTTTATAATTATCATAATTTTTTTAATTTTTTTAATTTTTATAATTATCATAATTTTTTTAATTTTTATAATTATCATAATTTTTTTAATTTTTATAATTATTATAATTTTTTTAATTTTTTTAATTTTTATAATTATCATAATTTTTTTAATTTTTATAATTATCATAATTTTTTTAATTTTTATAATTATCATAATTTTTTTAATTTTTATAATTATCATAATTTTTTTAATTTTTATAATTATCATAATTTTTTTAATTTTTATAATTATCATAATTTTTTTAATTTTTATAATTATCATAATTTTTTTAATTTTTATAATTATCATAATTTTTTTAATTTTTATAATTTTTTTAATTTTTTTAATTTTTTTAATTTTTATAATTATCATAATTTTTTTAATTTTTATAATTATCATAATTTTTTTAATTTTTATAATTATCATAATTTTTTTAATTTTTATAATTATCATAATTTTTTTAATTTTTATAATTATCATAATTTTTTTAATTTTTATAATTATCATAATTTTTTTAATTTTTATAATTATCATAATTTTTTTAATTTTTATAATTATCATAATTTTTTTAATTTTTATAATTATCATAATTTTTTTAATTTTTATAATTTTTTTAATTTTTTTAATTTTTTTAATTTTTATAATTATCATAATTTTTTTAATTTTTATAATTATCATAATTTTTTTAATTTTTATAATTATCATAATTTTTTTAATTTTTTTAATTTTTTTAATTTTTATAATTATTATAATTTTTTTAATTTTTATAATTATCATAATTTTTTTAATTTTTATAATTTTTTTAATTTTTTTAATTTTTTTAATTTTTATAATTATCATAATTTTTTTAATTTTTATAATTATCATAATTTTTTTAATTATCATAATTTTTTTAATTTTTATAATTATCATAATTTTTTTAATTTTTATAATTATCATAATTTTTTTAATTTTTTTAATTTTTTTAATTTTTATAATTATCATAATTTTTTTAATTTTTATAATTATCATAATTTTTTTAATTTTTATAATTATCATAATTTTTTTAATTTTTTTAATTTTTTTAATTTTTATAATTATCATAATTTTTTTAATTTTTTTAATTTTTATAATTTTTATAATTTTTTTAATTTTTTTAATTTTTATAATTATCATAATTTTTTTAATTTTTTTAATTTTTATAATTTTTTTAATTTTTATAATTTTTTTAATTTTTATAATTATCATAATTTTTTTAATTTTTATAATTATCATAATTTTTTTAATTTTTATAATTATCATAATTTTTTTAATTTTTTTAATTTTTATAATTTTTTTAATTTTTATAATTTTTTTAATTTTTATAATTATCATAATTTTTTTAATTTTTATAATTTTTTTAATTTTTATAATTATCATAATTTTTTTAATTTTTATAATTATCATAATTTTTTTAATTTTTATAATTATCATAATTTTTTTAATTTTTTTAATTTTTATAATTTTTTTAATTTTTATAATTTTTTTAATTTTTATAATTATCATAATTTTTTTAATTTTTATAATTATCATAATTTTTTTAATTTTTATAATTATCATAATTTTTTTAATTTTTATAATTATCATAATTTTTTTAATTTTTTTAATTTTTATAATTTTTTTAATTTTTTTAATTTTTTTAATTTTTATAATTATCATAATTTTTTTAATTTTTTTAATTTTTATAATTTTTTTAATTTTTATAATTTTTTTAATTTTTATAATTATCATAATTTTTTTAATTTTTATAATTATCATAATTTTTTTAATTTTTATAATTATCATAATTTTTTTAATTTTTTTAATTTTTATAATTTTTTTAATTTTTATAATTTTTTTAATTTTTATAATTATCATAATTTTTTTAATTTTTATAATTATCATAATTTTTTTAATTTTTATAATTATTATAATTTTTTTAATTTTTATAATTTTTATAATTATCATAATTTTTTTAATTTTTATAATTATCATAATTTTTTTAATTTTTATAATTATCATAATTTTTTTAATTTTTATAATTATCATAATTTTTTTAATTTTTATAATTATCATAATTTTTTTAATTTTTATAATTTTTATAATTTTTTTAATTTTTATAATTTTTATAATTATTATAATTTTTTTAATTTTCATAATTTTTTTAATTTTTTTAATTTTTATAATTATCATAATTTTTTTAATTTTTATAATTATCATAATTTTTTTAATTTTTATAATTATCATAATTTTTTTAATTTTTATAATTATCATAATTTTTTTAATTTTTATAATTATCATAATTTTTTTAATTTTTATAATTTTTTTAATTTTTTTAATTTTTTTAATTTTTATAATTATCATAATTTTTTTAATTTTTATAATTATCATAATTTTTTTAATTTTTATAATTATCATAATTTTTTTAATTTTTTTAATTTTTTTAATTTTTATAATTATCATAATTTTTTTAATTTTTTTAATTTTTATAATTTTTATAATTTTTTTAATTTTTTTAATTTTTATAATTATCATAATTTTTTTAATTTTTTTAATTTTTATAATTTTTTTAATTTTTATAATTTTTTTAATTTTTATAATTATCATAATTTTTTTAATTTTTATAATTATCATAATTTTTTTAATTTTTATAATTATCATAATTTTTATAATTATCATAATTTTTTTAATTTTTATAATTATCATAATTTTTTTAATTTTTATAATTATCATAATTTTTATAATTATCATAATTTTTTTAATTTTTATAATTATCATAATTTTTATAATTATCATAATTTTTTTAATTATCATAATTTTTTTAATTTTTATAATTATCATAATTTTTATAATTATCATAATTTTTATAATTATCATAATTTTTTTAATTTTTATAATTATCATAATTTTTATAATTATCATAATTTTTTTAATTTTTATAATTATCATAATTTTTTTAATTTTTATAATTATCATAATTTTTTTAATTTTTTTAATTTTTATAATTTTTTTAATTTTTTTAATTTTTTTAATTTTTATAATTATCATAATTTTTTTAATTTTTATAATTATCATAATTTTTTTAATTTTTTTAATTTTTTTAATTTTTATAATTATCATAATTTTTTTAATTTTTTTAATTTTTATAATTTTTTTAATTTTTTTAATTTTTTTAATTTTTATAATTATCATAATTTTTTTAATTTTTATAATTATCATAATTTTTTTAATTTTTTTAATTTTTTTAATTTTTATAATTTTTTTAATTTTTTTAATTTTTATAATTATCATAATTTTTTTAATTTTTTTAATTTTTTTAATTTTTATAATTTTTTTAATTTTTTTAATTTTTATAATTATCATAATTTTTTTAATTTTTATAATTATCATAATTTTTTTAATTTTTATAATTATCATAATTTTTTTAATTTTTTTAAATATCATAATTTTTTTAATTTTTATAATTATCATAATTTTTTTAATTTTTTTAATTATCATAATTTTTTTAATTTTTTTAATTTTTATAATTTTTATAATTATTATAATTTTTTTAATTTTCATAATTTTTTTAATTTTTATAATTATCATAATTTTTTTAATTTTTATAATTATCATAATTTTTTTAATTTTTATAATTATCATAATTTTTTTAATTTTTTTAATTATCATAATTTTTTTAATTTTTATAATTTTTTTAATTATTTTAATTTTTTTAATTTTTTTAATTTTTATAATTTTTATAATTTTTTTAATTTTTATAATATTTTTAATTTTTATAATTATCATAATTTTTTTAATTTTTATAATATTTTTAATTTTTATAATTATCATAATTTTTTTAATTTTTATAATTTTTTTAATTTTTATAATTATCATAATTTTTTTAATTTTTATAATTTTTATAATTTTTTTAATTTTTATAATATTTTTAATTTTTATAATTATCATAATTTTTTTAATTTTTATAATTTTTTTAATTTTTATAATTATCATAATTTTT
Organism: Gerris lacustris; assembly: GCA_951217055.1. NCBI lineage: Eukaryota > Metazoa > Arthropoda > Insecta > Hemiptera > Gerridae > Gerris > Gerris lacustris. The sequence goes on from OX578286.1 coordinate 20,034,259, forward strand.
TTAATTTTTATAATTTTTTTAATTTTTATAATTATCATAATTTTTTTAATTTTTTTAATTATCATAATTTTTTTAATTTTTATAATTATCATAATTTTTTTAATTTTTTTAAATATCTTAATTTTTTTAATTTTTATAATTATCATAATTTTTTTAATTTTTTTAATTATCATAATTTTTTTAATTTTTTTAAATATCTTAATTTTTTTAATTTTTATAATTATCATAATTTTTTTAATTTTTTTAATTATCATAATTTTTTTAATTTTTTTAATTTTTATAATTTTTTTAATTATTTTAATTTTTTTAATTTTCATAATTTTTTTAATTTTTATAATTTTTATAATTTTTTTAATTTTTATAATATTTTTAATTTTTATAATTATCATAATTTTTTTAATTTTTTTAATTTATTTAATTTTTATAATTTTTTTAATTTTTATAATTATCATAATTTTTTTAATTTTTTTAATTTTTATAATTTTTTTAATTTTTATAATTATCATAATTTTTTTAATTTTTTTAATTTTTATAATTTTTATAATTTTTTTAATTTTTATAATTATCATAATTTTTTTAATTTTTATAATTATCATAATTTTTTTAATTTTTATAATTATCATAATTTTTTTAATTTTTATAATTATCATAATTTTTTTAATTTTTTTAATTATCATAATTTTTTTAATTTTTATAATTTTTTTAATTTTTTTAATTTTTATAATTATCATAATTTTTTTAATTTTTATAATTATCATAATTTTTTTAATTTTTATAATTATCATAATTTTTTTAATTTTTTTAATTTTTATAATTTTTTTAATTTTTTTAATTTTTATAATTTTTTTAATTTTTATAATTTTTTTAATTTTTTTAATTTTTATAATTATCATAATTTTTTTAATTTTTATAATTATCATAATTTTTTTAATTTTTTTAATTTTTATAATTATCATAATTTTTTTAATTTTTTTAATTTTTTTAATTTTCATAATTTTTTTAATTTTTTTAATTTTTATAATTTTTTTAATTTTTTTAATTTTTTTAATTATTATAATTTTTATAATTTTTTTAATTTTTATAATTATCATAATTTTTTTAATTTTTATAATTATCATAATTTTTTTAATTTTTAATTTTTTATAATTATCATAATTTTTTTAATTGTTATAATTTTTTTAATTTTTTTAATTTTTATAATTTTTTTAATTTTTTTAATTTTTATAATTATCATAATTTTTTTAATTTTTTTAATTTTCATAATTTCATAACTTTTTTAATTTTTATAATTATCATAATTTTTAATCGTCATAATGTCGTCAGAATGTCGTCATAGTGTCGTTATAATGTCGTCATAGTGTCGTCATAATGTCGTCATAGTGCCGTCAGAATGTCGTCAGAATGTCGTCATAGTGTCGTCATAATGTCGTCATAGTGTCGTCATAGTGTCGTCATAGTGTCGTCATAGTGTCGTCAGAATGTCGTCATAGTGTCGTCATAGGGTCGTCGTTCAATTAGTCATGTCGTTATAGTGTCGTCGTTCATATAGTCATGAGGTCATAATGTCGTTATAGTGTCGTCGTTCATATAGTCATGTCGTTATAGTGTCGTCATAATGTCGTCAGAATGTCGTCATAGTGTCGTCATAATGTCGTCATAGTGTCGTCAGAATGTCGTCATAATGTCGTTATAGTGTCGTCGTTCATATAGTCATGTCGTTATAGTGTCGTCATAATGTCGTCAGAATGTCGTCATAGTGTCGTCATAATGTCGTCATAGTGTCGTCAGAATGTCGTCATAGTGTCGTCATAGGGTCGTCGTTCAATTAGTCATGTCGTCATAGTGTCGTCGTTCATATAGTCATGAGGTCATAATGTCGCCATAGTGTCGTCGTTCAATTAGTCATGTCGTCATAGTGTCGTCATAAAGTCGTCATAGTGTTGTTCATAGTGTCGTCTTAATGTCGTCTTAATGTCGTCATAGTGTCGTCACAGTGTCGTCGTTCATATAGTTATGTCGTCATAGTGGTGTCATCGTTCATATATTCATGTCGTCATAGTGTCGTCGTTCATATAGTCATGTCGTCATAGTGTCGTCAGAATGTCGTCATAGTGTCGTCATAATGTCGTCATAGTGTCGTCATAGTGTCGTCATATGTCGTCATAATGTCGTCGTTCATATATTCATGTCGTCATAGTGTCGTCGTTCAATTAGTCATGTCGTCATAGTGTCGTCATAAAGTCGTCATAGTGTTGTTCATAGTGTCGTCTTAATGTCGTCATAGTGTCGTCATAGTGTCGTCGTTCATATTCATGTCGTCATAGTGGTGTCATCGTTCATATATTCATGTCGTCATAGTGTCGTCGTTCATATAGTCATGTCGTCATAGTGTCGTCAGAATGTCGTCATAGTGTCGTCATAATGTCGTCATAGTGTCGTCATAGTGTCGTCATATGTCGTCATAATGTCGCCGTTCATATATTCATGTCGTCATAGTGTCGTCGTTCATATATTCATGTCGTCATAGTGTCGTCAGAATGTTGTCATAGTGTCGTCATAGTGCCGTCAGAATGTCGTCATAGTGTCGTCATAAAGTCGTCATAGTGTCGTCATGATGTCGTCATAGTGTCGTCAGAATGTCGTCATAGTGTCGTCATAGTGTCGTCGTTCAATTAGTCATGTCGTCATAGTGTCGTCGTTCATATAGTCATGAGGTCATAATGTCGTTATAGTGTCGTCGTTCATATAGTCATGTCGTCATAATGTCGTCATAGTGTCGTTGTTCATATAGTCATGTCGTCATAGTGTCGTCAGAATGTCGTCATAGTGTCGTCAGAATGTCGTCATAGTGTCGGCGTTCATATATTCATGTCGTCTTAGTGTCATCATAGTGTCGTCATAATGTCGTCATAGTGTCGTCATGGTGTCGTCGTTTAATTAGTCATGTCGTCATAATGTCGTCGTTCATATAGTTATGAGGTCATAATGTCGTCATAGTGTCGTCGTTCATATAGTCATGGCGTCATAATGTATTCATAGTGTCGTCGTTCATATAGTCATGTCGTCATAATGACGTCATAGTGTCGTCATAATGTCGTCATAGTGTCGTCAAAATGATGTCGTCATAGTGTCGTCATAATGTCGTCAGTTGTGTCGTCATAGTGTCGTCGTTCATATAGTCATGTCGTCATAATGTCGTCATAGTGTCGTCATAGTGTCGTCATAGTGTCGTCATAGTGTCGTCATTGTGTCGTCATAGTGTCGTCATTGTGTCGTCATAATGTCGTCAGAATGTCGTCAGAATGTCGTCATAGTGTCGTCATAATGTCGTCATAGTGTCGTCATAATGTCGTCATAGTGCCGTCAGAATGTCGTCAGAATGTCGTCATAGTGTCGTCATAATGTCGTCATAGTGTCGTCATAGTGTCGTCATAGTGTCGTCATAGTGTCGTCATAGTTTCGTCAGAATGTCGTCATAGGGTCGTCGTTCAATTAGTCATGTCGTCATAGGGTCGTCGTTCAATTAGTCATGTCGTCATAGTGTCGTCGTTCATATAGTCATGTCGTCATAATGTCGTCATAGTGTCGTCATAGTGTCGTCATAGTGTCGTCATAGTGTCGTCATTGTGTCGTCATAGTGTCGTCATAGTGTCGTCATAGTGTCGTCATAGTGTCGTCATAATGTCGTCATAGTGTTGTTCATAGTGTCGTCTTAATGTCGTCTTAATGTCGTCATAGTGTCGTCACAGTGTCGTCGTTCATATAGTTATGTCGTCATAGTGTCGTCATAGTGTCGTCATAGTGTCGTCATAGTGTCGTCATAGTGTCGTCATAGTGTCGTCAGAATGTCGTCATAGTGTCGTCATAGTGTTGTCGTTCAATTAGTCATGTCGTCATAGTGTCGTCGTTCATATAGTCATGTCGTCATAGTGTCGTCATAATGTCGTCATAGTGTTGTTCATAGTGTCGTCTTAATGTCGTCTTAATGTCGTCACAGTGTCGTCATAGTGTCGTCACAGTGTCGTCGTTCATATAGTCATGTCGTCATAGTGTCGTCGTTCATATAGTCATGTCGTCATAGTGTCGTCATAATGTCGTCATAGTGTTGTTCATAGTGTCGTCTTAATGTCGTCTTATTGTCGTCATAGTGTCGTCATAGTGTCGTCATAGTGTCGTCGTTCATATAGTCATGTCGTCATAATGTCGTCAGAATGTCGTCATAGCCTCGTCATAGTGTCGTCATAATGTCGTCATAGTGTCGTCATAGTGTCGTCGTTCAATTAGTCATGTCGTCATAATGTCGTCGTGCATATAGTTATGAGGTCATAATGTCGTCATAGTGTCATCGTTCATATAGTCATGTCGTCATAATGTCTCCGTTCATATAGTCATGGCGTCATAATGTCGTCATAGTGTCGTCGTTCATATAGTCATGGCGTCATAATGTCGTCATAGTGTCGTCGTTCATATAGTCATGTCGTCATAATGTCGTCAGAATGTCGTCATAGTGTCGTCATAGTGTCATCGTTCATATAGTCATGTCGTCATAATGTCGTCAGAATGTCGTCATAGTGTCGTCATAGTGTCGTCTGAATGTCGTCATAGTGTCGTCGTTCAATTAGTCATGTCGTCATTATGTCGTCGTTCATATAGTTATGAGGTCATAATGTCGTCATAGTGTCGTCGTTCATATAGTCATGGCGTCATAATGTCGTCATAATGTCGTCGTTCATATAGTCATGTCGTCATAATGTCGTCATAGTGTCGTCGTTCATATAGTCATGTCGTCATAATGTCGTCAGAATGTCGTCATAGCCTCGTCATAGTGTCGTCATAATGTCGTCATAGTGTCGTCATAGTGTCGTCGTTCAATTAGTCATGTCGTCATAATGTCGTCGTGCATATAGTTATGAGGTCATAATGTCGTCATAGTGTCATCGTTCATATAGTCATGTCGTCATAATGTCTCCGTTCATATAGTCATGGCGTCATAATGTCGTCATAGTGTCGTCGTTCATATAGTCATGGCGTCATAATGTCGTCATAGTGTCGTCGTTCATATAGTCATGTCGTCATAATGTCGTCAGAATGTCGTCATAGTGTCGTCATAGTGTCATCGTTCATATAGTCATGTCGTCATAATGTCGTCAGAATGTCGTCATAGTGTCGTCATAGTGTCGTCTGAATGTCGTCATAGTGTCGTCGTTCAATTAGTCATGTCGTCATTATGTCGTCGTTCATATAGTTATGAGGTCATAATGTCGTCATAGTGTCGTCGTTCATATAGTCATGGCGTCATAATGTCGTCATAATGTCGTCGTTCATATAGTCATGTCGTCATAATGTCGTCATAGTGTCGTCGTTCATATAGTCATGTCGTAAAAATGTCGTCATAGTGTCTCTGGTAATATAGTCATGTCGTTATAATGTCGTCATAGTGTCGTCGTTCATATAGTCATGTCGTCATAATGTCGTATAGTGTCGTCGTTCATATAGTCATGTCGTCATAGTGTCGTCATAATGTCGTCATAGTGTTGTCATAGTGTCGTCTTAATGTCGTCATAATGTCGTCATAATGTCGTCATAGTGTTGTCGTTCATATAGTCATGTCGTCATAATGTCTCCGTTCATATAGTCATGTCGTCATATTGTCTCCGTTCATGTAGTCATGTCGTCATAATGTCGTCATAGTGTCGTCGTTCATATAGTCATGTCGTCATAATGTCGTATAGTGTCGTCGTTCATATAGTCATGTCGTCATAATGTCGTCATAATGTCGTCATAGTGTTCTCATAGTGTCGTCTTAATGTCGTCATAATGTCGTCATAATGTCGTCATAGTGTTGTCGTTAATATAGTCATGTCGTCATAATGTCTCCGTTCATATAGTCATGTCGTCATAATGTCTCCGTTCATATAGTCATGTCGTCATAATGTCTCCGTTCATATAGTCATGTCGTCATAATGTCTTCGTTCATATAGTCATGTCGTCATAATGTCGTCATAGTGTCGTCGTTCATATAGTCATGTCGTCATAATGTCGTCATAGTGTCGTCAGAATGTCGTCATAGTGCCGTCATAGTGTCGTCGTTCAATTAGTCATGTCGTCATAATGTCGTCATAGTGTCGTCGTTCATATAGTCATAAGGTCATATGTCGTCATAGTGTCGTCGTTCATATAGTCATGTCGCCGTTCATATAGTCATGTCGTCATAGTGTCGTCGTTCATATAGTCATGTCGTCATAGTGTCGTCATAATGTCGTCATAGTGTTGTCATAGTGTCGTCTTAATGTCGTCATAATGTCTCCGTTCATATAGTTATGTCGTCATAATGTCGTCATAGTGTCGTCGTTCATATAGTCATGTCGTCATAGTGTCATCATAATGTCGTCAAAATGTCGTCATAGTGTCGTCATAATGTCGTCATAGTGTCGTCATAGTGTCGTCATATTGTCGGCATAGTGTCGTCATAATGTCGTCATAATGTCGTCATAATGTCTTCATAGTGTCGTCGTTCATATAGTCATGTCGTCATAGTGTCGTCATAATGTCGTCGTCATGTCGTCGTCATGTCGTCATAATGTCCTCGTTGTGTCGTCATTGTCATCATCATGTCGCCATCACGGCAGCATCGTGTCGTCATCATAACGTCATAATGTCGTCATCATAACGTCATAATGTCGTCATCATCATCGTGTCATCATGTCGTCGGCAGTCTTCGTCATCATGTCGTCGTCGTCGTCGTCGTCGTCTCCGATTCAGATTCAGATTCCGATTTAGATTCTGAATTCGATTCCGATTCCAATTCTGATTCAGATTTCAATTCTGATTCAGATTCAGATTCCTATTCCCATTCTTAGTCCATTTCAGATTCAGATTCCGATTCCGATTCAGATTTAGATTCAGGTGGATACTACAGGATACTGATACTAACTAATACGGATACTACGGGAGACATACAGATACTGATACGGAATACAGATACGGATACTGATATGAATACTGATATGAATACTGATACGGATACTGATACGGATTATGATACGGATACGGGATATTGGATACTGATAATGGATACTGATACGGACACTGATAGTCATACAGATACTGATACAGGATACAGAATACTGATACTACGGGATACTCATACGGATACTCATACGGGAAACTGATACGGGATACTGATACGGATTCAACAGGATACTGATAGGGATACTGCGGGTGCTGATACGGATACTGGATACTGATAAGAGATACTGATACTGATACGGGATACTGACACTGATACGGATACTGATACGACATACTGATACGGATACTAATAGGGATACTACAGGTTCAGATACAGTTACTGATACGGATACTACGGGATACATATACGAATACTACGGGGTACTGATACGGGTACTACGGGACACTGATACGAGATACTGATACGGGATATGGATACCGATACGGGATGCTGATACGGGTACTACGGGATATTAATACGAATACTGATATGGGATACTGATATAAGATACTGATACGGATACTAATACGGATACTACTACATACTGCTAATGGATACTGATACGGATGATACGGATACTGATACTAATACTGATACGACATACTGATACGGATACTGATACGGATACTGATACTGATACTGATACTGATACGGATACTGATACGGATGCTGATACGGATACTGATACGGATACTGGCACTGATACGGGATATTGATACTAATACGGATACTACGGGATACTGATACGGATACTACGGGATACGGATACTACGGGATACTGATACGGATACGTAAACGGATACGGATACTGATAAGGATACTAATACGGGATACTGACACTGATACGGATACTAATACTGATACGACATACTGATTCGGATACTGATACGGATACTGATACGGATACTGATACGGATACTGATACGGATACTGATACGGATACTGATACGGATACTGATACGGATACTGATACGGATACTGATACGGATACTGATACGGATACTGATACGTATACTGATACGGATACTGATACGGATACTGATACGTATACTGATACGGATACTGATACGGATACTGATACGTATACTGATACGGATACTGATACGGATACTGATACGTGATACTGATACGGATACTGATACGGATACTGATACGTGATACTGATACGGATACTGATAGGGATACGGATACTGATACGTGATACTGATACGTGATACTGATACGGCTACTGATACGGATACTGATACGGATACTGATACGGATACTACTAGATACTGCTAATGGATACTGATACGGATACTGATACGGATGATACGGATACTGATACTAATAATGATACGGATACTGATACTAATAATGATACGTTATACTGATACGGATACTGATACGGATACTGATACGACATACTGATACGGATACTGATACGGATACTGATACGATATACTGATACTGATACGGATACGATATACTGATACTGATACGGATACTGGCACTAATACTGACACACTTTTAAACGAATTCAGCCAAGTAACAGAAAAAGAAATTGACAAATACATTACGGAATTAAAATCCGATACAGCTCCTGGTGTAGACAATATTTAATCTCAATACTTAAAAACTGCCAAAGAAAATTTAATAAAACCGATCTGTTACATTAGTAATGTCTGTCTGAAACAAGGTGTTTTTCCAGATGTATTAAAACAAGCTGTAATAACCCCTCTGCATAAGCAAGGGGATAAGACTGACCCATCAAACTACAGGCCCATTTCTATAGTATCAAATATATCAAAAATTATCGAGAAATGTGTAAAAAACAGACTGGTACAATATCTAGAAAGTAATAAAATTATATCGAATAAGCAGTACGGTTATATTAAAAATAAGAACACCTCGCACGCTGTATATAAACTGACAGACCTAGTTACCGATGACTTGGACAGGGGAATGAAATGTTTAGCTGTTTTCATTGATCTGAAAAAAGCGTTCGACACTGTGTCACATAAAATATTGCTGGAAAAACTTTATGACCTCGGAATAAGAGGAACGTGTCATAATTTATTTCGGAGCTATTTAAGTAACAGAAGCCAGCAAGTTAAACTTAACGGTATTCTGAGTGATCCGGTAAATGTGACCTTTGGAACGCCTCAGGGAACAGTGACAGCACCATGGTTGTTTTTGGTATATGTAAACAGTATGCTCAAATTGACGGATACTTACACAGACGTAATATGCTTTGTAGACGATACGCTATTATACATTAGAGGCAAGACTTGGAGCGAGGTCTATTTAAAAGCATCCACTGGTCTTTCTAAAATTAAATCCTGGTTTGATAAGAACTTATTAACTTTGAATTTACAAAAAACGAAGTACATGTGTTTTTCTCACGATAAAAGAGGACAACCGCGCACAACCGAACCACTAAAAATACACGAAACTAATTGTTCATTATATAATTTAACATCACTGAGTACTTTTACAAACTCCGACACAGATACTAACACCGACACTGGCTCCTGTAACTGTAATTCAATTGGCCAAGTTAACAAAATAAAATATTTAGGTGTCATTGTTGACAATCATTTAAAATGGAAAGAACACATTGTTTGGATTACATCCAGAATAAGAAAAACCTTGTACACATTTATTCGAATCCGAGAGTTTGCGAATAAAACTGTTCTGAAACTGCTTTACCACGCATTTACAGAGTCCATCCTAAACTATTGTATATTAGCCTGGGGAAGTGCCTCACAGACATACTTAGAACAAGTAAGAGTAATACAGAAAACTATCATCAAAATATCACTTAAAAAACCTAAACGTTACGCCACTAATCTTACTTTTTCCGACTTTAACGTTCTGACTTTAGACTTAATATTTAAAAAAGCAGTTTTACTCAATTTTTTTCAGAACGATACAAGACTTACTGTTAATCATGGGTACATAACGCGCGCTCAAACACTTAACACAGTACTGACTCCCTATTGTAACACAGAAAGAAAACAAAAACATGCTTCATACCTTGGTCCTGTTTATTTTAATCAACTTCCGTCATCAATTCAATCTATAAAGACATATAATTCATTTAAAACTAATATCTCTAGTTACCTCTTGGACTCAATTAAACAACAATAATTTAAATTATTTCTTCTTAGCATTCCTTGGTAATTGTATGTTCACTATATATATTAATTTTTATTTCATTATTTTTTTTTTTTTTTTATTATTATTATTTATTTTTGTTTTTTCTCTCTCTCTCTCTCTTTTATAAGTACACGCTTATGGGGGGAAAAAAAGATTAAATAAATATACAATAATACTCAACGCATTTTATTTAAACTGTATAACACTAGATTTATGGAAAAAAAATTATAATTAAAAAAAAAAAAAAAAATGTATTTTATGTTTAAAGGTTATTGTGGTACAGTATTTACAATTCATATTAAATAAGTCGAGACAGGGTCCTCTCTCTAGGTAAAAATGTACACCTACTGAGGGCCCTCACCATGTAATTTATTTATTTATTTTTTTATAATTGTTCTGTCTTTTTGGTGGAAATAAATATTATTATTATTATTATTATTAATACGGATACAGATACTGATACGGGATACTGATACTGATACGGATACTACTAGATACTGCTAATGGTTACTGATACGGATACTACGGGATAATGTGATACAGATACTGTTACGGATACTGATACTGATAAAGATACTGTTACGGGATACTGATACTGATTCGGATACTGGCACTAATACGGATACTGATACTGATACTGGATATTGATACTGATACGGATACTACGGGATAATGTGATACAGATACTGTTACGGATACTGATACTGATAAAGATACTGTTACGGGATACTGATACTGATTCGGATACTGGCACTAATACGGATACTGATACTGATACTGGATATTGATACTGATACGGATACTACGGGATAATGTGATACAGATACTGTTACGGATACTGATACTGATAGAGATACTGTTACGGGATATTGATACTGATACGGATACTACGGGATACTGATACGGATACTAAGGGATACTGATACGGATACTTAGGGATACTGATACGAGTTACTGATACGGATAGTAGTACGTGATACTGATACGGATACTAAGGGATACTCATACTAATCCGGATACTGATACGGATACTGATAGGGATACTGATACGGATACTGATACGGATACTGATACGGATGATAGGATACTGATACGGATGATACGGATACTACTAGATACTGCTAATGGATACCTTTACGGATACTGATACGGATGATACGGATACTGATACGATATACTGATACTGATACGGATACTGGCACTAAAACGGATACTGATACTGATACGGGATATTGATACTGATACGGATACTACTAGATACTGCTAATGGTTATTGATAGGGATACTACGGGATAATGTGATACAGATACTGTTAGGGATACTGATACTGATAAAGATACTTTTACGGGATACTGATACTGATTCGGATACTGGCACTAATACGGATACTGATACTGATACGGGATATTGATACTGATACGGATACTACGGGATACTGATACGGATAGTGATACTGATACGGATACTAAGGGATACTGATACTAATACGGATACTGATACGGATACTGATACGGATGATACGGATACTGATACGAATACTGATACGGATACTGATACGGATACTGATACGGATACTGATACGGATACTGATACGGGATTCTGATACTGATACAGATACCGGATACTGACACTGATACGGATACTAATACTAATACGGATACTGATACGGATACTGATACGGATACTGATACGGATACTGATACGGATACTGATACGGATACTGATACGGATACTGATACGGATACTGATACGGATACTGATACGGATACTGATACGGATCCTGATACGGATACTGATACGGATACTTCGGGATACTGATACGGATACTAAGGAATACTGATACGGATACTAAGGGATACTGTTACAAGTTACTGATACGGATACTGATACGTGATACTGATACGGATACTGATACGGATACTGATACTAATACGGATACTGATACGGATACTGATAGGGATACTGATATGGATACTGATACGGATACTGATACGGATACTGATATGGATACTTCAATACTAATTAAATTTACCTACAAAAACTAGTAAATACAATATGCTGGGCTATGTGTTATGAACTCGTTTATGAGTGTAGGAGTAGGTGTAGGTGTAGTTGTAGGTGTAGGAGTAGGTATATGTGAAGGTGTAGGTGTAGGGGTAGGTGTAGGGGTAGGTGTAGGGGTAGGTATAGGTGTAGGGGTAGGTGATACATTTGGATGAAATATTCAATAATAATTAGTCATCGGCGGTCGTCATCATGTCGTCGCCGGCATCATGTCGTCATCACGGCACATCGTGTCATCATGTCATCATAATGGCGTTATCGTGTTGTCATCATGTCGTCATCATTATCATGTCATATGGACGGATGATACGGATACTGATACTAATACGGATACTGATACGGATACTGATACGGATACTGATACGGATACTGATACGGATACTGATACGGATACTGATACGGATACTGATACGGATACTGATACTGATACGGATACTGATACGGATACTGATACGGATACTGATACGGATACTGATACGGATACTGATACGGATACTGATACGGGATACTGATACGGGATACTGATACGGGATACTGATACTGATACGGATACTGATACGGATACTGGCACTAATACGGATACTGATACTGATACGGGATTTTGATACAGATACGGATACTACTAGATACTGCTAATGGTTACTGATACGGATACTACGGGATACTGTGATTCAGATACTGTTACGGATATTGATACTGATAAAGATACTGTTACGGGATACTGATACTGATTCGGATACTGGCACTAATACGGATACTGATACTGATACGGGATATTGATACTGATACGGATACTACGGGATACTGATACGGATACTACGGGATACTGATACGGATACTAAGGGATACTGATACGGATACTAGGGGATACTGATACGGATACAAAGGGATACTGATACGAGTTACTGATACGGATAGTGATACGTGATACTGATACAGATACTAAGGGATACTCATACTAATACGGATACTGATAGGGATACTGATACTGATACGGATACTGATACGGATACTGGCACTAATACGGATACTGATACTGATCCGGGATTTTGATACAGATACGGATACTACTAGATACTGCTAATGGTTACTGATACGGATACTACGGGATACTGTGATTCAGATACTGTTACGGATATTGATACTGATAAAGATACTGTTACGGGATACTGATACTGATTCGGATACTGGCACTAATACGGATACTGATACTGATACGGGATATTGATACTGATACGGATACTACGGGATACTGATACGGATACTACGGGATACTGATACGGATACTAAGGGATACTGATACGGATACTAGGGGATACTGATACGGATACAAAGGGATACTGATACGAGTTACTGATACGGATAGTGATACGTGATACTGATACAGATACTAAGGGATACTCATACTAATACGGATACTGATAGGGATACTGATACAGATACTGATACGGATACTGATACGGATTCTGATACGGATTCTGATACGGATTCTGATACGGATTCTGATACGGATACTGATACGGATGATACGGATACTGATACGGATACTGATACGGATGATACGGATACTGATACGGATACTGATACGGATACTGATACGGATACTGATACGGATACTGATACGGGATACAGATACGGATACTGATACGGATACTGATACGGGATACAGATACGGATACTGATATGAATACTGATATGAATACTGATTCGGATACTGATACGGATACTGATGCGGATTCTGATACGGATACGGGATATTGGATACTGATAATGGATACTGATACGGACACTGATTGTGGTACAGATACTGATACAGGATACTGATACTGATACTACGGGTGCTGATACGGATACTGATACAGATACTGATACGGATACTGATACGGATACTGATACGGATACTGATACGGGATACTGATACGGAATACTGATACTGATACGGATACTGGCACCAATACGGATACTGATACTGATACGGGATATTGATACAGATACGGATACTACTAGATACTGCTAATGGTTACTGATACGGATACTACGGGATACTGTGATACAGATACTGTTACGGATATTGATACTGATAAAGATACTGTTACGGGATACTGATACTGATTCGGATACTGGCACTAATACGGATACTGATACTGATACGGGATATTGATACTGATACGGATACTACGGGATACTGATACGGATACTACGGGATACTGATACGGATACTAAGGGATACTAATACGGATACTAAGGGATACTGATACGAGTTACTGATACGGATAGTGATACGTGATACTGATACGGATACTAAGGGATACCGATACTAATACGGATACTGATACGGATACTGATACGGATTATGATACGGGTCTGATACGGATACTGATACGGATACTGATACGGATACTGATACGGATACTGATACGGATGATACGGATACTGATACGGGATACAGATACTGATATGAATACTGATACGGATACTGATACGGATACTGATACGGATTCTGATACGGATTCTGATACGGATACGGGATATTGGATACTGATAATGGATACTGATACGGACACTGATAGTGATACAGATACTGATACAGGATACTGATACTACGGGTGCTGATACGGATACTGATACGGATACTGATACGGATACTGGATACTGATACGAGATACTGATACTGATACGGGATACTGACACTGATACGGATACTGATACTGATACGACATACTGATACGGATACTGATAGGGATACTACGGGTTCAGATACGGTTACTGATACGGATACTACGGGATACATATACGAATACTACAGGGTACTGATACGGATACTACGGGACACTGATACGAGATACTGATACGGGATATGGATACCGATACGGGATACTGATACGTGTAGTACGGGATATTAATACGGATACTGATATGGGATACTGATACGGATACTGATACGGATACTACTAGATACTGCTAATGGTTACTGATACGGATACTACGGGATTCTGTGATACAGATACTGATATGGATACTGATACTGATAAAGTTATGTCGTCGATTGTCACTAAGTCTAGATCGTAACACGTTACAACGCCTTTAATTTTATTTAAAAATTTATGGGGTTCGACCGTAACCTGAAGATATCTTCAGGTAAGAGATATCCGCTTGATCGTGATTATACGTCGGTACAAGGAGAGATCCGTCTCTCAGTTTTTGCGCACCCTTAACATTGCCTGATACTTGCGACAAAAGTTTATCGATAAGAAACGGCGAGACATTGGCCATCGATTCACCGTTCGCCCGTTTAACAGTGAGGAAGCTGTACTGGGGTACAAACAGGGATTGACTGAAAATTGGGGGAGTACTAGTTCGCTGGCGTTTGTTTTTAATTGAGGATGAGGTGTCTGCGTCATTATTGTTTTATGTATTTATTTTTGTTGACATTGTTGATGTAACAAATTGGGATGCTTTTGAGTCTTTTCCTAAACGGAAGTGAAAATTTTCATCTGCTTCAGGATCTGGAGGCCGGGTCCAAACCCTCTCCATGCTTAATAACACTTTAATATAACTATAATTATAAGATAAAGATTTGTTAAAAACTTACGTGTAAAACTGTCACTTTTTTCCTCTTCTAATATCGCTGAGGTATGTGTTATGAACTCGTTTATGAGTGTAGGGGTAGGGGTAGGTGTAGGTGTAGGTGCAGATGTAGGGGTAGGTGTAGGTGAAGGTGTAGGTTAATTAGCTATAGTGACAATGTCACATTTTAATTTAAATACTGGCGGGAAAAGACACATTTGGCCAATGAGAGGTAAGGTAGGCGTGGCCTCAGCGGAACCTCTTTAGAAATTCAATAGTGGCGGCTCAAAAGGTTAATATAATATGCACCTCTACTAAAGTCGGTGACTTCATAGGAACCCTCGACACTCCTGTATCTCAGCATCGATATATAATTAGTAGAGTTCGGAATTTTCATATCTATTTTTATTGCCCCAATTGATTGATTTTTCTTTACAGATTATAATGTTTGGAAGGCACTAGACCATTTTAAATTCAAATTTAAAAATGCATATTTCGGGCATTATTGCATATTTTTGCATAAATATTCTACTTTTTCAGAGTGCATATTTTATATGATATTTTTATTCAAACATATATTGTCTAGATACCAAAACCTTTTAAGGATTAGAAGTTATTCACTGTCTAACGGTGCAGGTAAACCCCCTGTCCTAAGCTTCTGCTAGGAACCTGCGGGGACCTTCCAAATATAATTGAAAAACTGGAGTCTTGCGGTTTAGAACTGACGAAGGCTGTAGGTCTCCACGAGGAACTTAAGGAGAGTAGTAAGGGTTGTCGATTGGTAATATCTTTAAAGTTAGACGGATAGAGGCTGGGTTCGATTCCCCTCCTAGAAGAAGTTATTTTTATGATAAATTTTGATAAAATGTTTAATCATCATTAAATGTACCTACGAAACACGAAAACTAATAAATGGAAAACACTGGGCTAAGTAAATATGAGCTCGTACACGATAAAGTTTGTCTGAGTTGTCTCAGACCGATTTTAATTTAAACAATGTACAAAAGAATATTATTTTTAAATAACAAACTATTTAATAAATGGTTACACGAAAAGATTTTAGGATTGAGTTCGCATCGGTATTTTATTGTAACAATAATTTATTTATATCAGAGGGCTAATTCGGATTGTACGTGCCCTGGAAATTTCTTCGAGTTGGACCTCTACCTGTTTTATACACAGGAGGGTTGTTTTTCTTTAGAAAATGAGCGGAGCACCGCGAAGAGGTGCGGAGCGGCTATAGAAAATTCAAGGGTACACAAAATTAAGGTTTTTAATTTAATATGCGGGATTTTATCACCTAACCTCAAAGTGGGGGCACGTACAATCCGAATTTATCATATCAGAGAATATAAATTTTTAAACCAGTGAAGGGGGGGGGGTGTTATTTGCACCATTTATCGATATTAAATAGCTAGAAAACATTACAGATAAGAAAAAAATATTATCGGTAGTAACCAATTTTTATTAAGTGGAACTAGAATACTAGAAACTAGAATGTATTCATAAAAATATATTTATATTATATTTTATAAATTTTATTATTTATCAAAACTATTCAGGGCGATTTTAAGGAAAACGGAAAGAAGAAGAAGAAGGCTTGTCAGATAATTTTGTTTATATTGCAGTACTGCTAGCTGTCATTTCTTTTGTTTTCTTAAATATCGTTTTGTGACTGTTTCCCATGTAGTTTTTATTCGAAAGTTTTTTAATTTATACGTTTTTCATTGCAACAAAATGTACAGTAATAATTCTTGTGTCAATTGAAGAGTTTAATGTCTTGATATAAACTAAACTTTAATCGCAGCCATCGGCTTCTTGTACGGTATCCGTGATAGGAACACGCCTTAAATTAAACTTTTAATCAAATGATATAAGTGTAATATTCTCTCTATTCTCTGCTCATTCAGTGCCGGATGTTGTTTTTACGTGAAATCCGTCTAAGGACAATGATTATTCGCGTGTTATAGTTATTTCCTATTATTTATTCTGTTTCTGGTGTGAATTTCAAGTTGAATTGACGAAGATTGAAAATGTCGCGGCCGTTCGTACCAAGCCAGAAGAAACTGGCAGAAAAGTTAATTTTAATAAATGATCGAGGATTGGGAATGTTAACCAGGATTTACAATATCAAAAAGGCGTGTGGCGATGCCAAATCCAAACCGGGATTCTTGTCTGATAAGACTTTGGAGTCAAGTATCAAATATATCGTTCGTAGATTCCCCAACATTGATGTTAAAGGATTGCAGCCTATCTCGCAATTAAGAAAAGAGATTATTAAGTCTTTATCTCTTTACTATTATACTTTTGTTGATTTGTTAGACTTTAAAGATAATGTGTGTGAAATTCTTACTACGATGGATGCATGTGCTATTCAATTGGATATAACATTAAATCCGGATTTAACTAAAGCCTATTTGGATCTTGTAGTTACTTACGTTTCTCTTATGATTCTGCTGTCCAGAGTTGAGGATCGTAAAGCTGTTTTGGGTTTGTTTAATGCCGCTTATGAAATGGCGCACAGTCAGAGCGATCATAGTTTCCCTAGATTGGGTCATATGATTATGGATTACGATCCACCTTTGAAAAAGCTTTACGAGGAGTTTGTTCCTCACAGTAAACTGTTGTATTCGGCTATCGCATCTCTTACGAGTGTTTACCAAACGAGAAATGTACCTGCGGATGTTTGGAGATCCGAGCAGAAGTTGAGTATAGTCGGAGCACCTGCACAGCTTCTTAAACCTGCTCAAACGGACTGTATGTCTGCAGAATTAATACCTTTGGAATCTTTAGACAAATGGGTAATTTTGGGTATCCTTCTCTGTCATACCTGTTTGAATCAGGATCCAATTAACAAGATGTGGTTGAACGCTCTAGAAACGTCTTGGGTACTTGTTTTGTTCCGAGACGAAGTCGTTTACATTCATTCTTATATTCAGAGTTATTTCGACGGAGTCAAAGGTTACGGAAAGAAAATATCCGAAGTCAAAGAAATGCACAGTCAAGCTTTGCAGAAAGCTACTTATAAGCATCGTGAACGCCGTAAATTCTTAAGAACAGGACTAAAAGAGCTCGGTTTTATTTTAACTGATCAGCCGGGTTTGTTAGGGCCTAAAGCCCTTTTGATTTTTATGGGTTTGTGCTACGCTCGTGACGAAGTTTGTTGGTTGCTTAGACACAACGATAACCCTCCGCAGCAGAAAGGTAAAGGTAAAGGGGCTGAAGATTTAGTCGATCGTCAACTACCGGAATTACTTTTCCACATGGAAGAATTGAGAATTCTTGTCCGCAAGTATAGTCAAGTTGTTCAACGTTATTTCGTCCAGTATTTAAGCGGCTTTGATGCTATCGCTCTTAATAGAGTTGTTCAAAATTTACCTGTGTGTCCTGAAGACGAAAGTATTATCTTGAGTTCATTTTGCAATACAATATCAAGTCTTACTGTGAAACAGGTTGAAGAAAATGAGCTATTTGATTTTAGAGGTTTAAGAGTCGACTGGGTGAGATTACAAGCGTCGACTTCCGTTGTCAAATCGCCACTCTCTTTGGTCGAAAATCGTGGTTTGGCTAATTTGCTCGATACAATTATATTTCACACTAAAATGGTCGATTATTTGGACGAAATGTTAGTTGAAACATCGGATTTGTCTATATTTTGCTTTTACAATAAAATTTTTGAAGAGCAGTTCCACATGTGTTTAGAATTCCCGGCTCAAAACCGTTATATTATAGCGTTCCCTCTTATTTGCAATCATTTTCAAAGCTGTACTCATGAATTATGCCCGGAAGAAAGGCATCATATTCGAGAGAGAAGCTTGTCTGTTGTCAATATGTTTCTAGATGAAATGGCAAAAGAGGCCAAAAATATAATTACAACCATATGTGATGAACAATGTACGCTAAGTGATAAACTACTTCCGAAACACTGTGCACAGTTGATATCTCAAGCTGTCAATCGGAAAAAGAAAGATAAAACGAAAAAAGTCATCCCGGAAACACCGAAACCCGGAGCGGAATCTTACCGGAAAACTCGTGAAGACCTAACAACGATGGACAAACTTCATATGGCGTTAACCGAACTTTGTTACGCTATCAATTATTGTTCAACTGTTAATGTGTGGGAGTATACCTTCGCTCCTCGTGAGTACTTACATCAGCATTTAGAGAACAGGTTTTCAAGAGCTTTAGTTGGCATGGTCATGTTTAATCCCGACACAAGTGAAATTGCAAAACCTTCTGAGTTATTAGCAAGTGTTCGTGCGTACATGAATGTTTTACAGACTGTGGAAAATTACGTTCATATCGATATTACACGTGTTTTTAACAATGCTCTGCTACAGCAAACGCAACAAGTGGATAGTCACGGTGAGAAAACAGTAGCCGCTTTGTACAACCAGTGGTATTCGGAAGTTTTACTAAGGCGAGTCAGTGCTGGTAATATCTGTTATTCGACGAACCAACGTGCTTTCGTCAGTTTAAGTGCAGAAGGAGCTATGCCGTTTAATGCCGAAGAATTCTCAGATATCAACGAATTAAGAGCGTTGGCAGAACTTATAGGTCCTTACGGTATGAAACTGCTTAACGAAACCTTGATGTGGCACATTGCAGGTCAAGTGCACGAATTGAAAAAATTAGTCGCAGGTAACAAAGAAGTTCTGATTATTTTACGTACGAACTTCGACAAACCCGAAGTAATGAAGGAACAATTTAAAAGATTACAGCACGTAGATAACGTTTTACAAAGGATGACCATTGTTGGAGTTATATTATGCTTCAGACAATTGGCACAAGAAGCTTTAGTTGATGTTTTGGAAGATAGAATACCTTTCTTGTTAAGTAGTGTGTTGGATTTCCGTGATCATATACCAAGCTGCGATGTTTCTATCGTCGATGAAATGGCGTCTGCGGCAGGTCTACAATGTCGGGTAGATCCTGTATTAGCCGCTGCTCTTAGAAATCAAAAAGCTGAGTTAGACGAAGACGAACATCTTCTCGCTTCATTGCTAATGGTATTTGTTGCTGTTTCGATACCAAAATTGGCCAGAAACGATGCTTCATTCTACCGAGCCTCTTTAGAAGGCCATTCTAATAATATTCATTGTATAGCATCTGCAGTCAATAATATTTTCGGAGCTCTATTCACGATAGCCAATCAAGGTGACATAGAAGATCGCATGAAAGAATTCTTAGCCCTCGCATCTTCTAGCCTTCTTAGACTCGGACAAGAACCTGACAACGAAATGACAAAAAATCGCGAATCGGTATACTTACTTTTGGATCAGATAGTTCAAGAATCCCCATTCTTAACTATGGATCTATTAGAATCATGCTTCCCTTATGTATTGATTAGGAATGCATACCACGCAGTCTACAAACAAGAAAATTCACAATCTTAATCAGTTATTTTTATTATTATTTAATATCTCTTTAACATTATTTGTTGTAAGGAGCATCTTGTAAAAATACTTTCAGAGATTTCAAGCACTTGACAAATAACCTTCCAATTTAATATTTGTATTTTTTTTTTTTCTTGGACTGAAAATAAGTAATTTATTGTCACACACATTGTCCTTGTATATAAGTAACACATTAAATAAATTAGATTTTAATTAATAATTGTTAAAGGCGTAAGAACAGAGTTCCTATAGTCTCTGTAAAAATTTCCTTTTGGGATTTTGGATTTCAAGAATAATTTGGCGAATTGTTTATCAAAATTTCTAGAACCAATAAGGTGTCCGACTTTCAAAATTTGAAAATTATTAGTAATATTGCAAAGCTAATAAGCCGTTATTTATTTGTTATTATCATCCATTCTTTGATCTGGTTCAAACGTTGATTTTGTTACGTACTAATTGCTAAATGTCTATCTATATTGTTATTCTAAATTAATATTTATTTTGAGAAAGAGACCATTGCTTAAAACTCACTCTTTAATGATATTAATGAATTATTAATTTTCTTTTAAATAATCAGAGGCGGAATTCATCTTTAAGACAAAGTATAAAACTATACTTGTATGTCCCCTGCATGACCTCATAACATGAGAGAAAAACCAATATATTATATTGTTTCTCCAAATACCTAATAAAAAAACCCAAAACCAAAAGGAAATTATGCCTATTCTATGGTTTTTTTTCTTTTTAAATTTGATAATTTATTTATTTATTTATAAGCTTAAGTTATATAATTAAATATATATGAATATAAATATAATTTTTTTATTCTTCTAAAATTTGTAGAATTTTATTCTAGAGTGTTATGAAAGAAATTTCTGTTTTTCTTCATTTATTTATTTATTTATATGTTTTTTTTTATGATTTTGAGAAATAAAAATCAATTGCTTTAAATATGTTGTAAGATTTTTTTTTCTTTTTATAAAAATAAGGAATAGCCAAAGTTTTTCCAACTATTTAAAATTATAATTAGCAATATTATTTTTTAGTATTTATATTGTTTTTTTTAATTGGATAAATTTATAAAATTTTGGTATACATATTTTTCTTAAATGATCACATCTTATTTGTAGGAGTTGAATTTAAGATAGTATCCCCTCCTGATTGGATGCAATGGGTAAAATGTGAAAATTTAGGGTTAAGTATTTTTTGATGCCAAATCATAAAACAAATAAAATAAAAACATTTTGTCCAAAAAATAAAATTTTAGGGGGCTGCCCTTATCCCTTAGTGGTATAAAAAAAAGTTTACGACCTATTCTCAGACCTACTGAATAAACCCAAAAAATATCATAAAAATCAGTCAAGCCATTTCAGAGGAGTTTGGTTACAAACACTGTGGCATGAGAATTTTATATATAGATTATCCCAAAATATTTAATACCCAGTTAATTTACCCCCCAGTTCTAATCGCATGAGGGGTTTTTTTTTTTCTCATCAATTTTGTTTGGCGAGGGGCCCCCAAAACGTTCTTGCGGGGAGGCCCCCAATACCCTAGCTACGCCACTGTTTGTAAGCCATTTAAAGTTAGATTTTTTGATAGCGCATTATTGTTTTTTATTTTCTTTCTTTGACTACAGAAAAAATAGTCCAGCATGGTTCTTTTATTTTTTTTTTTAATTTCCTTTTGTTCTGTTCTCATTAAATTTAAACGGGATGTTTCTTGGTCAACTTTTTTTAAGGCAGCTTTCAAAATTGTTTGGCCTATTTTATAAATTTATTTAAGGTTTTTAATTTACAGATAATAATCATAATTCAAATAAATCACAAACGTCAACATACCTCCAAACAAAACATGCCTCATGATTTTTTTTTTTTTTTTTTTTTTTCTACAACCTATATCTCTTACATTTCTTGTTGGGATGAAAACAAAAAAATAACATCCCATAACAAGGATATCTAAATCAAAATTTAAGAGGTGCAAGGAATTGAAAGTTCCTGATCAATGTAAAGCGGCTCGCACACTGTCAATAGTATTGTCAATACTTTTGACCGGGTGCGGAGTTGGTATTAATATAAAAATACAGTATTGATGAAAATTTGTTATTGAATTGCATATTGACAATAGAATTTTCAATATTATTGACATTAATAATGATTGTGTGTGGGGGGCTTAAAAGAGAGTACCTCTCGAGATCAACATACTGATAATGAAATCAAAGAATGCATGACACATGAAATTATTTACTGAATTCTTAGGGGGAGCCAAGGCATCCCTTAATGTATGTATTAATAAAATTTCTAGAAACAGAGTGAAGCGCACACACAACATAACTGGTGAACTATATTAAAATAACAAATATTTTTTTAAATATTAAAAATAAATTCAAAATAGATATTTATGAGGTACAAAAGTAAGAAAAGTAGGAGGTTTCCTACTAAAAAAGTAGGAAGTTTCCTACTAAAAAAGTAGGAGGTTTCCTACTAAAAAAGTAGGAGGTTTCCTTCTAACTAAAAAAGTAGGAGGTTTCCTACTATTATGTAGGAGGTTTCCTACTAAAAAAGTAGGGTTTCCTACTAAAAAAAGTAGGAGGTTTTCTTCTAAAAAAGTAGGAGGTTACCTACTAAAAAAGTAGGTTTCCTACTAACCCCTGTTTGTCTATTAAAAAGCAGATTTCTTAAGAATTTATTTGATTTTCTGATCTTTATCTCATAAAAATATACGACTTCGTAAAAATAAAATAAAAAATAATTAAAAACAATGTTTACGTACCTCAGATAGTTAGCCTTTCCTTTGTCCTTGGGATTTCCTCGTTAGGGGTCTGTTTCTTTATTTTAGATTCTAGAAGAGTTTGAAATAGTTTTTGAGACATTCGGAAATATAAGATAAACCGGTCTTCAAATGAACTTAATTCTCTCTCCCAAACTGCTCTTTTTTCATTTTTTTGTGCTGCTTGCCTCAAAGTGAGCAGAAGCAGCAATTCTTCTTTGACAAAGCAACTGCGAGACATGCTGATTATAATAATGAAACAACACAAGCCCCTCCCTACATTCCTTGCCCCCAAGAGGGGAGCGAATCCCTTGTCCTTGTTATGTTTTATCCACCCCACATCGTGACAGAGGCAGACAGTCCACTTCAGTTTGACCTTGCTTTAACCCTCTGCCCGGAACATGATTTGTATCCCCAAGTTTCGGAATATTTTTTACCGACACCCTTTTTTTCTACATTTTTAGATCATTATTTCATAAGATGTTCAGTATGACACATGCTAAGTAGAAAACATAATTTAAGACCTTTATAACTATCCTATTTATAAAAATCATTGAAACAGCAGTAACAATAATTATCATATGAGTGCTGGAACTACGGTAAAAATTACGGGTTTAGTGATAGTACATCGGTAAATCTTAAGGACAGGAAAAAAATCTAACCAAATGCGTAATACTGGTAGATTTTACCGACAGACCTCGATGATACTGATGATTATGCCCAGAGAAAAACAGGTAACGGAGCGGCGACCGTCTCTCCTTTATGCTAAGATGTCCACTGAAAGTGTCTTCGGCCACAACCATATATTGTTCACTTAAAGTGCTACCGGCCAATATTTAGTAAACTATAGCAGTAAAAAGTACCGATGTTCCGAACAGAGGGTTAATACTTTTTGTTTTACTGCATTTGAAATCGGCAAGTTATCCAAACGCACCCTGTACTTGTCAAAGCGGAGCTTAACAAAACTTAGGCCTCATTCACACTAGAGATTCCGGAATGCGATTCACGAATCGAAGATTCTAATGATACCAGGCGGCCTATGTATTTTGCTTATGTCCATTCAGACTACGATTCCCGTATGCGATTCGTATGAGATTCTCAAATCGAATATCTTGTCCCCGTGAGCCGCCTCGATTCTTTTTAGAATTCTTCTCGGAAAGCGGCTATATGGGCCCATTCAGACTAGGCGATTCCGAATCGCATTCCGAATTCGCTTCAACTCTTGCAATTTATTTTCGTTAAATAAAATATTTTAATTATAAATTCATAATAATTACTGTAATATCATTAATTATAATATTTTATTATAAATAATTTTATTTACGTTGCATAAAATATTTTAATTATATAAATATATTAATAAATCAATGTAATATATTATTTATAATTTTTTTTTTTTTCAATTGTTTTATTTACTTTAAATAAAATAGGTTAATTATGAATATAATAATAAATAAAATATAATTAATTATTTAAAAATTAAATACATATATATGTTAGTGTATAATAAAAGTGGGATCAAAACTAGGAAAAGTGGGGGGAAGAAGCCGCCGAGATACTGAATCTTGATACTTTTTTTAATATCATACTCGAATCGCATTCCGGAATCCCAGTGTGAATGAGCCCTTAGGTTAACAACACACAGGTTTAAAAAAAAAAAAAAAATTAACTACAAATATATATAATAATTAAAATTAATAACAGTTATTTCACTTTTTTATATATATAATTTTTTACAAAAAAAAGAAGGAAAAAAAAATCTTTTTTTAAATAAACCGGGAAACATTTTTTTCCTTTGTTGTTTTTTTTTATTTATTTATTTTTTTTTTTAAAGAAATACCTAAAGTTTAATAAATATACACAATTATATTACAAACAAACATAACAAAGAAAAAAAAAAGAATTATACAATAAAAAAAAAAAAAATTCTAAGAGATCTTATGACTACCATTTCATCCATGGATTAATAATTTTATAATTGAAAAATTATAAATGACAAATTTGCTCAATAGTAAATTTAAAAAAAAAAAATTAAAATTATTTAACCGGGTAAAAATAAATATAAGGAATATTTGCTTATTTCTAACATAAAGTTGATAATAATGATTAGTACATTAGATATTAGTTTAAAGTTAACCAGTGTTTTGAAAAAAAAAAAAGAAGTACAATCAGTCCATAACTTTCTAAAATAAAAAACACCGTGAACGGATGATACCATTAGACGTACAGGAAAAAGGAATTACGAGAGGTAAAGGTAACTGCATACAATATTACCTTAAGTTGAAAAAAAATGTTTGAAAATATTGAGCAAATAATAATAAAACAAATAAAATGTAAAATTACGAAGTTGCATGCTTAATTTCATTACTTTCTTTAATGTTTTATGCTCAATCTGATTTTTTAATATGTTTACGAGGCATCGTTGATTCGAGCAAGAGAACTCAAATAGACTCAAAACCGAAGAAAGAGTATTAATAGTTACTAAAGTAAAAATTTATGCATGTTGGTACTTCTTTAGATTGTTACTCCCCTATGTTTTTTATAGAATATTCATGACATTGAATAAATAACTATTAAGACAAAGGGATGTTTAGTCCAATTTACGTTGGGACAAAGGAATATCACACTTCTGTTTTTATAAGGGGAGTAACAGTCTAAAGAAGAATATTGCCTACATGTTTAGTGCATGAGGGTAAAAACAAAATTAAATTCTTAAACAAAATATCATTACCTTAATCCCTAGAAAAATATTTAAGGATGGTCTCAATTCTTTCTTTTCACAATTCTCATGAAAAGAAATCTTCTTTGTTTTTATCAAATATTCCCTGAATTCAAGTTCATTACCACAATTCTCTGAATAAATCTTAACACACCTACAAGAGACAATGTTATTTCTTGTTTATACGGCTAAAGATTAAAATTAAATTATGGAAAAAATTAAGTTACAAATAAATTTTCGTGAATAGACAAAAGTTACGGATTGACTGTATTTATTTTATTTTTTATTTTTGTTCTGAGGAAAGATTTTGCAACCCAAAAAGGACAAAAATTAAGATTTATCTTCTAAAAGTGAGCAAAATCCTTTGTGTTTTAAATTTACTGCAAGGTTAATTCATAGTGTTCATGTTTAATTCTTAATAAATGAAATATTATCCTAAAATTGACTAAAAAAATAAAAGTAAAATCACTTTCTTTACTTCAAATTTAAATAATACAAATTTTTTTTTTCTTTTTTTTACATATTAAAAAAAAATGTACATTTAAACTTCGGTTTACGAACAAATATCCTGTGTATATGACTCACTTGCTAATAGGATTTCAAGTAAGAAATAAAAAAATTAATACGACAAAGAATAATTTTCTTAGGGTTTTAAACACATTACTAATATCTTACATACATTGATTCTTATAGAAATAATTGTTTTGTTTTTTGAACAGCTCACTTTTCAAACAGATATACGGAACACATTAAGTTCGTAAACCAAAGTTCCTACTGAACATACAAAATGAAAAAAAACAAAATTTTAAATTATATTTTAAATACATACATACTATATGTACCAACACATATATAATATATGTATATAGAAAATGAAAAAAAAATAACAATTTTTTTTTAATTTTGAGCAAATTGTATTACTATCTTTCAATAAAGATAAAAATAAAATTACATAATAATAATTATTAACGATTATATAATTATAAAGTAACAACATTTTTTTTTTTTTTTTTTTTTTTTTTTTACATTTTTCCTTCATATTTTAATAATTGGTGGTTGCAGAATTAATCATTTTTATAATAACAGTAATTCACTATGTTCTTTCAAAACTTAAAGAAAAAATTAATTTACTAATTATAATTAATAAACGATTAATTTTTTTTTTAAATATAATAATCGTATTATTATTATTTATGTTGTATTTACAAATGGTTAAATTTACACATATTATTATAGTTTAGTTTATTTATTTTTTTTTTTTTAGTTAAAATAATTATTACTGAATGATTGTCCAAAAAAATAAATAATAATAATAAAAAATGAATATCTAAATTTTTAATACATATTTACTCTTTATTTTCTAAAATTAATCGAAGAGGCATTTGGTACTCAGTGTTACGTTGTTATTAGTTAAAACCTACCAGTATACTTTTATTGGTACTTCTTTCGATTGTTACTCCCCTATATTTTTATTAGAATATAAATGATTATAATTAAATAACTATTGCGACAAAGGGATGTTTAGTCTAATATACTTAGGGACAAAGGAATATCACACTTCCGCATTTATAAGAGAAGTAACAGTCTAAAGAAGAACATTCCGTACACCTTCTTTAGATTGTTACTCCCTTCTGTTTTTGTTTTTTTTATAAGGTAAGTAACAATCTAAAGAAGTAAACTTTTATTTCATTATTATTATTAAAGTACTATTTGTTTATTTAACAAAATATAATAATTAAAGAGGATCTTAAATGTTTTCTTAGTTTAATCAGTGTATTTTAAAAGACCAATTTAAGTCAATCGGAGAACAAAAAAATAACATAAAAGATAATTCTGCATCTGAGATTGGATCGATGTTGTTTTGAGTTCTCAGATTACCAGACTATTACAGACCAAATCTGAAATGAAATAATATCACAGTCTTTACTCAGGTAAGCAACAACCAAACCTCAGATAAATTATACTGTAGTTATAAGGGAAAATTGCAGTAACTCCAATTTTTGGCATTTTTGAGTAACCTTATTCTTATTCCCTTGATTTGTTTTGAAATTATCTAGCATCTTAAATACATATGAGCATTTAAAAAAAACAACGTAAAGATGTAATCCACAATATGACCACATTATAAGTTTATTACTGCAAAATAGGAATTTAAGACAGAAGATGACCCTAAAAGGGTCGAAATGTCTCATGCGATAAAATTAATTTCTTATTATTACACTTAAGTAATTCATCAAATAGAAAAATAGAAATATTTCTATTAGAAAGGTGTTAATCTCAATGTTTTTGCTGAATGGTAATAACTTTAAAGAATATATAACTTAATTGAGCTTTTAAAATTGTTTAGTGTATTGTATAGTTCTACTCAGAAAGATCCTGAATATGTAGTGAGATGTTTATTTAAACATTAAATCTTTAAAAAAAAGTAACATTTAAGATCCTCATTTAAAAATATCATTGATAACAGAAATAAACTTTAAGTGTGTATACATGAAAGTTCGCATTTTTTATATATTATATAATATATATATACATTATAGACATGTTTTAAACATTTTTTTAAAAAATATGTTTAATATTAGAAAGAGCCCTTAGACCTATGGCAACGGGCTTAATTTTATATTTAGAAAAAAAATGTAAATTAATTTAGATAAGTTATTATATCTATTTGAAGACCAACAAATCAAAAAGAAACATTTATTTTTATTGGAATAAAATGTGGTTGTTCTTAGCTTAGCAATAACAAATCATTTCGAGTTGCGTAATCGGGACACTACTCGATTATATAAATGATTGAATTAAAAAACAATTTGAAAGCAAATCTTACAAAAAAAAAAAATATTAAAGCTGAAAGGATTTAAAGAAATAATTTGCTCTTTTAAAAGTAACTTTATTGTACGAATAAAAGTAGTTGAAGGATCTGATGATATGAATAGAAATTAAAATATCAGTGTAGGAGTACTGATGATTATATCAAGTGAATATGTGATATCATCGCTGACATCCTGTCATGCTTTAAACAGGACAAAGCTATATTTGTATATTTGATACCTCCTACTGTCTTTAGACTTGGAACCCAAGCGTTCGGACCCAATTTAGGTTTAACTCCATTGATAAATTAAAAGAAAAACACCCTGGGAGTTAATAGTTTTTAAAATTTTTAGCCAGATCTGCTATTTCTCTTCTTGCCAGCAGTGAAAATGGGACACTGAGTTTGTACAATAAAGTTACTTTGGCACTTCTTTAGATTGTTACTCCCCTATATTTTTTAGAATATAAATGACGTTAACTAAATAACTATTAAGACAAAGGGATGTTTAGTTTAATGTACTTTAGGACAAAGGAATATCAACTTCTGTGTTTATAAGGGGAGTAACAGTCTAAAAAAGAACTTCTTTTTAATTAATCGCAACTTTGGTACTTCTTTAGATTGATCTCCCCTATGTTTTTTAGAATATAAATGACTGACTAAATAACTATTAAGACAAAGGGATGTTTAGTTTAATGTACATTAGGACAAAAGAATATCGCACTTCTGTTTCTGTAAAGAGAGTAACAGTCTAAAGAAGAACATTTCGTTCACCTTCTTCAGATTGTAACTCCCCTCTCGATTTTTTTCTATAAGGGGAGTAACAATCTAAAGAAGTGTCGTTACTTTTGGTAAATTTATTTATTTATTTCTAATCAAGTGAATTTCACTGCTCACCAGTACAAGTATAAAAACAACCATTTACTTAATATAATAAGAATTAAAGCAGAGATATTTCAATTTGAGTTAAACGACAAATAACATTACTTTTAGTCGATCTATAACAGAATTAATCAAACTTAAAACTGTATATAACAACTTTCGCATTAACAATGGAAAGACCGAAATCATTATGTCATTAATTATAACATACCGTTAACAAAACAACCGAATCTTAAATCACCGATCTTTAAAGGGGGGGAAAACAAATTATTGTGACGATAAATTGAGCATATTAACTCTCCAAGTCTTTATTCAGTGTAGTGAAAAGGAACATACATTTTAAATACCCTCAAAAAAAAAAAAAAAAAAATCATGCGCAATCTCACCACACCTACTAGAGTCTAGAGAATACAATTTTAGCAAAAAGGATGATATTAGCCATAAGCTATGTAAATATCAAAGTTTTGTGATTGCAAGCAATTCCATACACACTTAAAGAATAAAACTACTTAATATATAATCATCGTTAGTTCTTTAGATTGTTGTGTCTCTCCAAAGTTTTTTTTTAGAATATTAATGTCATTGACTAAATAACTATTAAGACAAAGGGATGTTTAGTCCAATGTACTTTGGGACAAAAGATAATCACACTTCTGTTTTTATAAGGGGGAGTAACAGTCTAAAGAAGAACATTCCACACACCTTCTTTAGATTGTTACTCCCCTCTGCTGTTTTTTATAAGGGGAGTAACAATCTAAAGAAGTGCCTAATCATCCACTAAATACAGAAAAATATGTTTTAAAAATAATAATAATGGAAGAAAAAAAAAAAGCAACAAAAATTGCTATGACAAAAAAAAAAAATCAGTCAATATTGATCTTATTAAAAATTAGTTAAAAATTGATCAGTCAAAAATATTACATTCAATATACAATTTTTTTTGGTTTGCATTTAACAAAAAAAGAAACACAAAATTTGAGTTGTTCATGTACAATAAATTAGATTATACAAAAAAAAAGGTTTTAAATTATTTGTGAATGATTTTTTTTTTTTAATTAATTAGTGGTAACATTAATGCTATAAGATGGCTTAGTTAATAGTGCCAATTTAATTACATTTTTTGGGGGGATAAATAAGAATTCTATTTCTAAATATTAAAAAAAAAAAATTAAATTAAATGTACAGCTAAAATAATGATGATTTTTAGGCCATTTTATTTTAGACCTAAAATGATATGATACAATAAATTATGATTTTAGAGTGACAAAGAAAGTGATATGAGGGTGTACAGTATATAATCCTTTTAGTGATAATGGAAACAAGCTTCCATGGATGGAATTATCAAATTAATGTTTTGTTTTATTTTCCTTTTGTTTTTGTAGGTATGAAGTTTAATTTTTTAACTTTTCAAAGGAAAATAAGCATTGTTATATTTAATCAAAGCAATAACAAGTTTTTAATTAATTAAAAACTAATTCTGTTTATTTAATAAACTACATTGGTTTTTTTTTTTTTTTAGTACAGGAAATTTCACTTAAATCGGTTATCACATTTTACTGACGGCGAATGTCGAAACAGACCTACTTATTAAATCTACTTTAAACAACTTAAATTAAAAAAACCATCAGCTCAGTGATAAAGGACAATAGGTTAAAACATTTCCTGTATTACAAAAAATCCTATTTTGTGATTCGACATGAATGATGCAAAATATTATATCTATTTTGGTTACAAATATATTGTGGTTTACAATGAACTGCTCTCAATATATATATATAAATATATATATATATATATATATATATATATATATATATATATATATATATATATATTATTAAGAGTATGTTCCACACAATATTGAGTCAAAACAAATAGTAGAGGAAGCTTAAATTAGTCATGTTCCGCCAAATTGAATATGTTATTTTTTCTAAGGAAGAAGGCATTCTTTTATTTGTGCAAAGTTTGATGTTCATTGCTATTTTAAGAATGTGTTGATTTTTAAAAATAATAAAAATATGTGTGAGACTCTCACGCATTAGAAGTGAAACTTAAGTTCTGGAAGCAGTTGATTTTATGCATTGCTCTTATTGCATTTGTTGACGATTTTATTATTTCAGGATTAAGAAATGGTTATTTGGAATTTATTTGAAAATTAAAATATTTTCTAAAAAAACATGAAAACCACAATTATTTAAATTATATTATTATAATATATATAATTTTACGCTTATATACCAATTCTGTGAATTGAAAAATCATCTACCTCCGTGGTGCAATGTTTAGCACTTATGCCAGCTGAATCAGAGGTTAGTGGATCGAGACTCGTCTAAGTGAAAGATTTTTACAGATAAATCAACTGCCGACTTAAGCCGGCAGTTGATTTACCTATAAAACATCTTTCACTTAGACGAGTCTTGAATCACAAACTTTGTTACATTCAATTTCGTTTCATCAAAGCCAATTTACTCTACCACGCCTAAAGTTTCACTTCAAAAATAAATAATATAAATCAATAATCATTTTAAAGACAAACATGAATGTCAGAGGTGTTGATACTGCAAGTTGCTACAAGAGGAAGTGCTTAATGGAAGTAATACATGGAGATCGTTAAATAGGCTAAAACTTAAATATTGAATCATTTTTAATTCTTAAGGGTAGTATTTTCCAACTTGATAGGTTAAAGTAACCTTGGCCACCCTGAACCTAGTTTATATATATTTCAGTTGGGTACTTCTTTAGATTGCTACTCCCCTATGATTTTTAGAATATAAATGACTTTGACTAAATAACTATTAAGACAAAGGTATGTTTAGTCCAATGTACTTTAGGACAAAGGAATATCACACTTCTGTTTTTATAAGGGGAGTAGTAGTCTAAAGAAGAGCATTCCGTACACCTTCTTTAAATTGTTACTCCCCTTTGTTGTTTTTTTTTTATAAGGGGAGTAACAATCTAAAGAAGTGCCAGAAAGGATATGTATAGACAACCATTATAAACAGTTCTTCCTGAAGTCAGTAATCCTGAACAAATAATCAATTCCTCACAGCTACAACTTCAGTGACCAAATAACAGATTTTATCGTATATTATACACATTATTTTATTTAACTTTTAATTACAATACTGAAATATTCTAATAATTATTAACTGAAAAAAATAAATAATTACATTAATTGGTAAAAATGTGTTACTCTAATGCAAGATAAAAAAAAATAAAACAATTTTACAAACGTGAAAGAACATTTTGCAAATAAACTGTATTTAGATTTTTTTTTTAAATTTTATTTAAATAAATAATTATAATGGTGAATAATAAATTAAAATATGCATTATTAATTAATAATTAGTTATTTATATAAATATTTACAAAACAAAAAAAAAGGAAAAACTACAAATAATAATTATAAAATTAGGAGACTTTTTTATATTTAAATTTTTTTTGGTGGATATATATATATATATATATATATATATATATATATATATATATATATATATATATATATATATATATATATATAAATTAATTATAAATAAAAATATACATAAATATTCTAGTACACTAACCGAGACGGGATTTTGTTAAGGAATTAACTTTTTTCGTTTATTGTCCACAAGTGGTAAATATTTTTCAATGGGATTTTTATGAAAGAAACAAAATAGAAAAAGAAAACTAAGAGAAATAAACGTATTTGATGCGAGAAAAAAATAATTTGCATGTTGCTTAAAGAAAGGGTAAAGGGAGAGGAACGCAGTGGAGGATAGGATTAAGGTGGGGTAGGACGAAAGTCCTTATCTGTTGATGCCTATACTAGCACCGTTGTGTTGGGCTGGGATTGGTTGACCATTCGGCGAATTACTGCACATCACTGAAAAAGAAAAAAGAAAAACCTATTATTATGATTTAAGAGTAATTCTTATTTAAAAGGGTAAGTTTAATTGTTTCAGGTGAAAAATCCCGTACTTCAAAATAGTCCAGGAGATAGAGTGCAAAAAAGTGTGTGACTAACATCAAGCTAGAATTTTGTGTATTAGTAAATCTTTTTGTGCCTTTAAAGAATATGTGGTCAGCTAAGTTCGAGTGCGGGACATGGCTTGGCAATAGGCATTTGAAAAAAACAAATTGGTGGAGAGGGGCCATGTCCTGTCCATCTTGGTGGACAATGTGATTTTCACGATCCTGAATACAGAATTAGTTATTAGACCGAAAATCAAGTTAATTTTAGTTTGTCACTTGATGGGTTAGTTATTTTACATATTACTACTTCAAAACAAAGTGATCACCAATCTGTACTCAGGATCATGGAAATCACATTGTCAACCAAATTAGTCGGTCGGGACACGGCTACTCTCTACTGGATTGTTTATTTTTAAAGGACACCAAAAGATTAACTTGAACATAAAATTTGGTACTTCTTTAGCTTGTTACTCCCCTGTTTTTTTTCGAATATAAATAACTTTGACTGAATATCTACTAAGACAAAGGGATGTTAAGTCTAATGTACTTTAAGACAAAGGAATATTACACTTCTGTTATTATAAGGGGAGTAACAGTCAAAAGAAGAACATTCTGTACACTTTTTTACTTTCTCATATAAAGAGAAAGTATTGTGATGGCGAGAAAATTCGATTTTGAGATTTTGATGGATTTACACGTTTTGAGGTCCCCTGAGTCCAAAAAGGTGGTTTTTAAAAAATGTCTGTCTGTCGTCTGTGCAGACGCCTGGAGCCTAAACTACTGGGCCGATTTTGACGAAATTTGGCATGCAGAATATCATACCCCGAGGCGAAATCGAGAAATGAATTTTAGCTCTAATTTTGGGGGCGCTACCCCCCCAAAACTCTGAAAAAACCTGAAAAAAAATTATTTCTCGAATACGATTCCGACAATTTTGATTAAAAAATTCTAAAATGTAGTCCATTTGAATACGAATCTAACGATATAAGCCGTTTTCCCGGGAAAAATCTAGTTCCTGAGAAATTAGCTTAAAACGCGGATGGAGAGAGCCCGGATTCGATTCCCCGCCCAGGAGAAGTTATTTTTATGATAAATTTTGATGAATTGTTCAATAATATTTAAATGTACATTTGAAAACTAATAAATTGACTACTACAAATTGATAACTAATAAACACTGGGCTAAGTAATTATGAACTTATATATGAGAAAGTTTGTCTGAGTTGTCTCGGACCGATTTTTTTAGATTGTTACTCCTCTGTTTTTTTTTTTTTTTATAATGGGCGTAACAATCTATAGAAGTGTCTAAAATACTAGCTTGATGTTAGTCAGACACGTTTTTTAAAAAAAATTGTACATTTATATGGATAAATAAAGTTTTAAACTATGATTTTTTAATTACTGTGGCAGTTCGGCCCTACGGTTTTTACCTTTAATTCGTAGTCTAACCATAAGTATACTTATATGAAAAAAAAAAAAAAAAAAAAAAAAAATGCATTTATCCTTTTCCAGGGTCTAACAGGTATTAAATTATTACTGTCATGTCAAAAATGTGTAAACCTCAATGCAGTTAATTTTGGCCATGTTAGAGACATGTGTTGCATTGCACATGTTTTAGCTTGTCTTGATAATGCTAATAAAGCATGATTTCCATTGTTTATAGACCACATTATAAGCTTCTTATGTGAATTCTCTATGGTAGGCCTAATCCAATTTTTACTTTCTCATACTCGTATTATATTGTATATAAAAGAGAATGTATTGCGATAATGTAGTTACACATTGAGGTATGAAAACTTATTAAATGTAGTTATCTAGGTCATTGGTTCTTAACCGGGGGGCCGCGGCCCCCCAGGGGGCCCCGAAAGGTATTTAGGTACTATATATATTATATTTGGAGATTTTAAGGGGGCTGTAGTTACCAAAAGGTTAAGAACCACTGATCTAGGTAATTTTACTACTATTGTTTTCAGGTGATGTAATTCTTTTGACAGGGAGTATTTTATACTTTATAAATAAGATAGTAAAAATGGTTTAGAAACAAACCATAGTCATTAGCATTTAGCGAAACATTTCTTTTCTTTTCACTGACTTAACAAATGTGACTGTGGGAAATTTTCTGTTGATAAATTGTCAACACTGAACTGAAAAAAAAAAAAAAAATTGAGCATTCATAATTACCATTAGGTGTATTGTTTTTAACAAAAAGATAGTAAACCTTTGGTCAAAGACGATATGTCACCGTAGTATAAATTAGTTAGACATTCGTCACAATTAAATGATTACGTTCGAAAAACAAAACATGATTAAAAATTCAAGGCTACAAAAAAAAGTCGACAGACAAACAAAATAAATAAATAGAAGAATGGAAAAGAATAAAAATAATCCGACAAAACACAATTATTTACATTTTATTTCCTTTAGAGACTTCAAGAGAATGCAATTTTCAAGAAAATGATAAAATCCAAGAATTAATTAAGAATTAATTCGTATTTCACATCAAAATAATAATAATAATCAGCTCAAATGTTTAATATAATTCCACTTCATTAATTATTGAAAATATAATTATAATTACTCTTTGGCCTTATTTATTTATCAATTAGTGCAGTACACAAGAAATTTGTTCTTATACACAAAGAATATGTTTAACGAAACAATCTCAGTCCATGTTTCAAATAAAGGTCAAGTGTGAGCTAATCAGGACACAGCGAGGGTCCATAAGCAACACAGTAATTGTTTAAGTAGTACATATTAATGGTGCTGTTATTACATATTCTACTGTTAAAGTAATCTTTGTATGGTGATTAGTGTAACCCAAAAACACCATGTGGAGGTAGATTAGTTCACAAGACATGGCGATTCACATAAAGCCTACTTTGAACTATCCTATGGGTCTGATATTCTCAAAACACATAAACAAACATCGAAAAGTATTATTTGCCAGTGCACCGGACTATAAACATATAAATATATAAAAAAAAAACGTATTTTGTCAATAAAAAAAAAAAAAAAAAAAAAAAAAAAAATATATATATATATATATATATATATATATATATATATATATATATCCAAAAAGTGCTATCTTTACTTTTGGTTGAAGATTTGGTTGAAGAATGTTCAGGATTTTTTTTCGGATTTTTTGCACTTTAAATAAGCAAGATAGAGGAGGGGGGAGGGACATTATTCACACCAACTTCAAACTCGCCTATTCTCAACCTATCAAACCTTATAACAAAAAAAAACACGACAGCTGAAGGGACAGACAGATACACGCAGGAAAATATAAGGGCCCTTGGTTTTGCCTACAGACCCTAAAAGTAACCAGGCATTGCTCTAACTCCCTTGTCTAAATAACTATTAATTCTTTTGTCAATTCCTATCTAAATAACTACAGTAGAACCTCGCTTACACGACCCTCAATAACACAACAACCTCAATTACAAGTGCAATTCTCAAATCCCCTTGAGATTGCCATAACACATAATGTTAAATTAACCTCTATGACGCGACTATTATTGTCCAAACAACCACTATAACACGGATTGTAAGATTTAATATAACACACTCGTTAAGCACTCATGTATTTACATGATTTGACATCTTGATATGACACGGATTTTTTCCAATTCACAACGTAACTCAGAACCTCTATTAACAAATCGGTTTGAGAAGTCAACCTCGATAACACGACTCTATATAGGAATGGGTCGACCTTGAACAAGTCTAGACTTGAAAACCCCTCGATAACACGACTGTTCAAGGCCAAAATAGCCTTGATAACACGAGCTTCAACAAAAAGAGCACCTCGATAACAAGATTGTTTCCCTAATCCCCTTGAGACACTTCTTATCGAGGTTCTACTGTATTAAGACAAAGGGCTATTTAGTCCAAAGGTGATAACATCCCTTCGTCTAATTAACTTCTAAGACAAAGGGATATTTACACATTAAAGAAACTTAGGGTGGATTAACAAGCAAATGAGTGCCATATAAATTAATGATTTACAAACTTTTTC
Source organism: Gerris lacustris (assembly GCA_951217055.1). Lineage (NCBI taxonomy): Eukaryota > Metazoa > Arthropoda > Insecta > Hemiptera > Gerridae > Gerris > Gerris lacustris. The sequence continues at coordinate 20,072,595 of OX578286.1, forward strand.
ACTTTATGGTGCCCTAAGCAATTACATAGATTTTTTGCCACACTTCCTAAAGTCAGAACACTAATAGTCACACTTTTGAGAACACAGAATTGGTTCATAAGTGCAAAAAAAAAACTAATAATAAATCAATCAATTACTTTAAAAAATTATTCAAACTTTTTTTAATTATTTTGTTTTGTAAAAAAAAAAGAAAGTATTTAATATAAGAGCAGTTTAAACATTAAGTGGATTATTATTAATAAGTACAAATGAGTCAATAGCCTCAAGATTTTTTTTTTTCAACAACCCTAATCTTTATATTATCTTATTATTATTATTATTATTACTCAAAAATTGTTATTTTTAACGTTCAAGTGTATCAGAGACTTTCTGCCGATGATCATAAAGATGATATCTTGAGAGTAGGAAAGATAACAGAATTTTAATAAAAATCGTTATCAAAAGGGCACACATTTATAAGTACTTATTTTATAAATAAAAAAAAAAAACAATACATTAAACACGCGCACATTGTGTGTGTGTTTTTATTTAATTTTATAAAATTATCAATATCACATTGAAATTAAATGTTTTATTGATTATTAAAAAAAAAAAAAAAAATAGTCTGCCAATGAGTACGGCACATAGCTTCATTTTGTATACTTTAATGACTTTTATAATTTTACAACCTATTATTGTCAAATTTATTTAATCCCCCCCCCCTCCCCCTGTTTTTTTAATCTGTCAATTGTTTTGATTTTTTGCATGAATTAAATATTAAGCAAAATTTAAAGAGCGTAGACGCTTTAAATTTATCTAGGGCTATCTGTGGGCTACTTTCGATGAACCAGTCAAATATCATAAAAATCAGATGAGTACTTTTGAAGATATAGGTGTAAATAAAAATGTATGTGTGTGCATGTTGTAGAGCAAGGATTCTCAACCTTTCAGGCTCTGTGCCTCCCTTTGAACACTGGGAGCTCGAGCCACCCCCCCCCCCCCCCCCACCATATTTGTTCAATGCATGTAGCACAATCGGAATATGAAACTGAAGCTGGTTAGATGAGCATCTGTAAATTTGTTGTGCTGATCTTCTTGTCTAGAAGTCATAAAAAAAAGCAAGCATATTATCTTTGCAAAAGCAATGAACTTCTGAGTGAAAAAGAAGACTTTCTTGGACACTATTCAATTCTAGACACAACGCCTCAAAGAACAACAACGTTCAAAGCGCTGGATTTGACATGGTTTACTATTTTAATTGCTATGGTTAGCAACGTTGTGTTGTAAATAAATACAATGTGTAACTTACTGGACTGAGGTGGTTGCTGCTTATCCACGGTCATCCTGGAGAAAGCAACAAGGGCGTCAGGGAAATTTGGTGGTGTTGCTGGTGTATTGCACGGCGTGCAAATCTATAAACAAAAAAACACAAAACATTAGTATTTGTTCACTACTGGAATATATATACACAGTATATAATATAACATCGATAACTGGAATCTTGATATTTTGAAATTCTAGGAGAGTCAAAGTGATAAACAGTTCTCCTAGCTAATTTGAGAGTGCTAATACAGTGGAACCTTGATAATTCGGATTAATTGGGACCAGACACTGTCCGAATTACCGATTTGTCCGAATTTTCGAATATGCTGTAAAACAACTTTTTCGCAGACGAGAGGACCTGATAAAGGTGGGCCTAAGCTTCTTCTTTGGGTAAACCATATGTACATCGCATCTTCTAAATGTCATCATTTACCGTTCGTAACGTTTTCCAGTTTTTTGACCCCTCTTCAGAATCTTGCTTTGATTGCAGTATGCTATCTCATTTTCGTTTTAGATGTCCCCACACCATACTTTTTTGCAAGAGATGCTCCACTTTCACCTTTCAAATTTTTATTTATAGAATTTGTAGTTATTAAATTTTTCAGTAGGCAGTCCGGATTTTCGAGGCTCCGGATTTTAGAGGTCCGAATTATCGAGGTTCTACTGTAATCTTATCTTGATAACTCAAAAAAGTACATAACTCGAAGTAAAAACAGAGTACATTGAATTTTGAGTTATTCATGGTCCTTCCACTGTATATGTAGAAAATAATTTTTTACAATCAATCAATTATTATCAGCAAGTGATTGATTTTTTTTTTTTAAACTAATAAAATTGATAAAAAGAACAAAAACTTATTTCTTAGGTCAAATTGTTAAAGGTTTTAATTAACTTGCAATAATGCCATCATAAATATATGATCTGTGAAATTTTCTGCTTTTTAGGTAGCTGGGAAGTTTTAAAAAAAAACATTACAAAATTTGTACTTTAAAAACTAGTGAAGTTCAATTTGAAGAAGTGAATTTAGATTAAATCAGTAAAAAACTAAAAAAAAAATGTAAATTAGTGTGGCACATAGCTTCTCATCCTATTTTGCATACTTTAATGATTTTATACTATTAATACCTATTATTATCAAATTTATTTAATTTTTCCTCGGTTTTTAAAACTGCCAAAATTGAATTGACTTTTTTTTACATTAATTTAGCAAAATTTAAGGAGCATAAAACAGTTGAAATTAATCGGGGGCCATCTGCAGGCTACATTCGACAAACCATCCAAATTTCATAAAAAAATCAGATAAATGCTTTTGATGATATAGGTGTAAATAAATGTATGTTTTTGTGGATGTGGAAGAGAAACAAATAGGCGCAGAAAGTTAAAACTTAAAAATATTTGTTCTTCATAATAATCAAATAGCTTCCGCTGCCTTCGGTAAACTTGGAAGCAAAATATTTAACAAATGTGATATTAAAAGAAATATATTATTTTGACTTTTTATTCTAGTATTTTTAACGAGTAGAGAGCAAACTGTTTTTTTTAATAGTAGTTTATATTAAAAATTAATCCCTTTTTTATTAAACACATATTAAGTAGAGCATTGAGTATAAGAGGGATAAGGGAGGGGAATAATCAGTTAAAATAGATTGCAGCTATCAAATACTATTTAGAATTTTATTTATAACATTTATTAATCATCTTAAAATATATTATATACTTTTTTTTGTCTATTTTTTTTAAAAAAAAAGAGTTAACTAATGTAGAAAAAAATAATGGAGTGTTTGTTCTGAAATGATAAGATAACAGGAGAGTGATATCTCCTCGGTGGACCTCTAACAATAAACTCACTCTTATATAAGCACACACACACACACATATATATATATACATATATGAGTGTGTATAATTGTATGTTAGAAAGTAGTATGGCTGCCTTAGAAGCTGTTAATCCATCTGGCTTTTCAACTCCATTTTGTTTATTACCTATCCAATTAGGGTGAAACTCACCAATTATTGTTGGCACCCTTAAGAGCAAATTAGACCTAAAAAATAGCTGAAATTACTACGTTTTCTTACATTTTGATTTGTAGGGTTATCTCAAAGTATTCCTTACCTACCAAAATATTTTTTCATATGAAACCAAAAGTTTATTTAATTTGGAGAAAAATGAAGAATTACCAAAAAAAGGTTTCTTTAGTATCGTGAACATGAAATGGTACTTCTTTAGATTGTTACTCCCCTACATTTTTATTAGAATATAAATGACTTTGACTAAATAACTATTAAGACAAAGGGATGTTTAGTCAAATGTACTTAAGGACAAAGGAATATCACACTTCTGTTTTTATAAGGGGAGTAACAGTCTAAAGAAGAACATTCCGTACACCTTCTTTATGCTGTTACTCCCCTCTGTTTTTTTATAGGGGGAGTAACAATCTAAAGAAGTGCCGATGAAATTATTAATTGGATGAAGTACCGATAAAAAAAAAAATGCACAATGAATGAGAAAACTTTAATAAAAAAATCAATATTCCAAGGGCCTCCATGAAAAGTTAACATTTGGAAATTGTAAACTCTTGAGTGCGATATGACCTTGTCACAACTCAAAATTCTTTGGTTGTCCTTCAGTTCAAAATATGCCACTAATCTCAGTCAAATTTCTTATTAAAAAAAAAAAGTTTAATGTTTTTTTGACAAAAATCGCATGGAAAATTTTACAATTACCACAAGTGTAATATATTATTGTAATCAAGTACTTAATGTCTTTCATTTTTTTTCCCCCACTCAAAATTTCAACAAAAAAATTCAAAAGAGTAGAAAAACATGAGTAATTTTTAACAACTGATAATTTTGATTTTTGCTTTTATTAAAAAAAGATCTTACGATCTTCAACAATGTAAAATTATGCAAAAAATAACTTTAATAATTCAAATTTTCATGTTTTTTTATCTATTTTTGAATGTTATTGGAAACATACCGAGTGACAAACAGACAAAGTAATGCAATTATAAGGGATTCTTTTTTTTTGGTTCTACCTGTTAGAATATGTGCAACACTGTTATTAATTTATATGTTGCTATGGATATTGTTACTGTCATCTTGTTATATTCTTGTGAAAATATAATTACTTCCTCTTTGTGTGTGATCCCTAAGTGAACGTTTTTGTGTTTAATTTAATAAGAAATAATATGCTTATAGCCATAATCCCCAACAGGTTATGGAGCCCAGAGATGGTGAGTTCGTTCCAATTTATTTATTAAAATTAAGAATTTATAAAAATTTCGAAAAAAACAAAACAATTTTTTTATGTCACAGTGGTTTGTTTACAAATTTAAAGAAAATAAAAGTTCGTTTTTTAAAAAAAAAATAATATTTTAAATTTCAAATAAAATTTTGAAAGTAAAAATGTGTTCCTCAAATTCAATTAATATTGAAAAATTAATTGGTAGAAGTAACTATAGTGAATGGAAATTTGCTATGAAGGCACTTCTTCAGTTAGATGATTTGTGGGAAGTAGTGCAAGGTTCTTTTGCAGATGCAAAAAAAGACCAAAAGGCTCTTTCCAAAATAATTTTATCAATAGATAAAATTAATTATTCCCACTTAAAAAGTGCGAAAACTTCAAAAGAGGCATGGACTTCTTTAGAAAAGGCATTTGAGGACTCTGGGTTGACTAGAAAAGTTGGACTATTAAGATTGTTAGTGACAACAAAGTTAGAAATGTGCGCGTCAGTTGATGAATATTGTGATAAAATAATATCGACGGCTCATAAGTTAAATGAAATGGGGCTAAACGTAGGTGATGAATGGGTCGGAACTTTATTATTGGCTGGATTACCCGACAGTTATAGACCAATGATCATGGGAATTGAAAGTTCTGGTATTGCAATAACTGGAGACTCTATCAAGGTCAAGTTACTCCAGGATGTTAAGTTAGAAAATAGTGATAGTGTAACATCGTCTGATCAAGATTCAGCATTGTATTCAAAATCTAACAAGAATCAAGGTTGGAAACCTCGCCGGTGTTACAATTGCGGGAGTACCTCGCATGTTCAATCCCAGTGTGACTCTGGTAGGAAAAAACAAAATTTTCAGAATAAAAAGCCTAACAGAAACAGTTACCAAAAGAATAAAACATTTTTGGCTCATATTTCTTCAAATAAAATTGAAGATACAGCCTGGTATTTAGATTCTTGTGCATCCACCCACATAACTAATAATATTTCATTATTAAAAAATAATGTAACCAAGAAAAATGTGAAAATTGTGACTGCTAATAATAGTGATCTAGTGGTTGAGTCTGTAGGAAGTGCGGTTATTGATGTTAGTGTTAATGGGCAATCATGCTCTATAGAGGCAAAAAATGTTCTCTATGCTCCTAATGCCGCTGTGAATTTACTTTCTGTGAGTAAAATCGTTGGAAAAGGACATCGTGTAGTGTTCGATAAACGCGGAGCGCGAATTATAGACTCTGCGAACGAGATCGTGGCAAAAGCGTATTATTCAAACGGGATCTATAAAGTCGATACGTGTGATCGTGAAATCGCGTGTAGTGTTACTGAGGATAAATATTTGTTTCACCGAAGGCTTGGACATTTAAATAGGAACAGTATGCAACTTTTGAAAAATATGTCAATTGGTTTTAAAGGTGAAATCAGGACAAAAGATCCGTGTACTATCTGTGTCGAAGGTAAACACAGTAGAGATCCATTTAAACCAAGTAAAAGTCATACAAATGAAGTATTAGCTCTGGTTCACACAGATCTCTGTGGACCGATGGAAACTACCTCGATGGGTGGTAGTAAATATTTTCTTACTCTGATCGATGATTTTTCTAGAATGATTTTTGTATATTTTCTGTCTGAGAAAAGCGAAGTAATTAATGCTTTAACAGAATTTAAAGAGTTAGTTGAAAATCAGACGGGCAAGAAAATAAAAGTAATTAGGTCTAACAATGGGACAGAATATGTCAACAATAAATTTAAAAATATATTAAAGCAATCTGGTATTATTCATCAAACGACGATAAGGTACACACCTCAACAGAATGGTGTAAGTGAGCGAGCCAACCGTACCATAGTAGAGAAAGCTCGTTGTATGTTGTTAGATGCAAGATTACCTAAAGAATATTGGGCTGAAGCAACCAACACTGCTGTCTACCTGTTAAATAGGTCGCCGTCTAAAGCTGTCAAAGATATTACTCCCTTTGAGGCATGGTTTGGTAAGAAACCTAATTTATCTCACCTTAGAGTTTTTGGTTGCCAAGCTATGGCCCATGTCCCTAAATCTTTGCGTAAGAAATGGGATTCAAAGTCTCAAAAGCTTATCTTTGTTGGGTATTCTGAGTGTGTAAAAGGTTACAGATTAATTAATCCGAAAACAAAGAAAATTATTTTTAGTCGAGATGTAAAATTTTTGGAAAATACCAAGAGTTTGTCTGAGATGCCTAAAGCTAACAAAAATACCTCCACTAAAATACAATTATCTGAATCCAAAGTAGTGATACCTTTAGAAAAACAGAGTGAAAATGGTGATAATGAAGACTCTGAAATAGAAGATGTTTCATCAATTTATCCTACTTCAGATGTAGATAACTCTCAAGAAGAGGAAGAATTTTTAGATACTACTGAAGAATTTGAACAAAACGATGAACAAGAAGAACAAATTGATAACGAAGAGCAAAATGATGTTATTCGAACAAGGTCAGGTAGGGAAGTGCGCAAGCCTGCATACCTTGATGACTATGAAATTTATTCAGCTTTTTGTACTATTGATACAAATGAAGATCCGAAAACCTTTAAAGATGCTACCAAAATAAAAGAGTGGAAGGTAGCTATTCAAAATGAATTAGACTCTCAAATAAAACTTGGTACCTGGACTCCAGCTGAGTTACCTCCAGGGAAAACAGCCATAGGAACCAGGTGGGTTTTTAGAACTAAAGAAGATGGAACGAAGAAGGCAAGGCTAGTTGCTAAGGGGTTTCAATTTAAAGAAGAAGATCCTTTAAGAAGTATGTATTCTCCGGTAGCAAGGATGTCTACTATTAGAACTCTGTTAGTTCGTGCACTCCTGGAAAATTGGGATATTCGCCAGTTGGATGTGCCAACGGCATTTTTAAATGGAGAAGTTGAATCTGAAGTGTATATTAAAGCACCTGATGGTTTAAAAGTCGATAAAAACGTAAAAACTTTAAAATTAAAAAGAGCACTCTATGGTCTTAGAGAAAGCCCAAAATGCTGGAACAATAAATTTAATGAAGTTATAACTAAATTAGGATTCAAAAGATCTCAATCTGATTTTTGTCTGTATTATAAAAATAATGTTTGGTTAGTAGTTTTTGTAGACGATTTATTGGTAACAGGCAAAAATAATGAAATAAAATCTCTTATTCAAGGCTTAAAGAAACATTTTAATGCCAAGGAAATAGGCTCTGTTAAAAGTTTTCTCGGTATGGAAATTTCCAGAGACAAAAATACCTTGAAAATTTCTCAAAAGAAATATATAGAAAAATTACTGAAGAATTTTAATATGAATGAGGGAAGAGGTGCAGCTACACCTATGGAAGTAGGCTATCAAAATTGTAAAGAAGATAGTATAGCAGAAGTACCTTATAGACAATTAATAGGTTCTCTCATGTATTTATCTTGTACTTCGAGACCTGATATTATGTTTTCTACTTCGTATTTAAGTCGAGTTTTGGATCGTCCATCATCTTCATCATGGAAAGCAGCCAAAAGAATTTTGAGATACTTGCGTTCATCAATAGATTTTAAATTAATTTACCGTAAAGGAAATAAAACATTAGAGGCTTTTTCCGATGCTGATTGGGCGGGGGATAGGACTGATCGCAAAAGTACCAGTGGATCGATAATCCTATACGCTGGAAACCCAGTCAGTTGGTTTTCCAAAAAGCAGAACTCAGTAGCTCTCTCTACGGCTGAGGCAGAGTATATAGCCGCTGCCACCTCGGCTCAAGATCTCATGAACCTAAAGGGGATCTTGAAAGATTTCAATGAGGAGTTCACACCAACTCTTCACATGGATAATTTAAGTGCTATATCTATGTCGAGCAGCTACGAAAACTCCAAGCGTGGAAAACACATCGATATAAAACAACATTACCTAAAAGATTTAACGTGTAAAAAATCGCTAAAAGTTGATTATATTAATACCAGTGATAATTTGGGGGACATTTTTACAAAAGCCTTAGGCAAAGAAAAATTTTGTAAGATGCGCTCCTTAATTCAAATTAATTAATTTTTATTTAAAAAGTAACTTAGTCAGGCTCTCAATGTTTAAAGTTTGTTTGTTAAAGTCCTGACAGTATTTTATATTTTTTTTGTGTTATCCGTTAGAGCGATTCGTACTCTTTTGTACTTTATAGTTTTTCTTAACATAAGAGTTTGAATCGAGGAGGAGTGTTAGAATATGTGCAACACTGTTATTAATTTATATGTTGCTATGGATATTGTTACTGTCATCTTGTTATATTCTTGTGAAAATATAATTACTTCCTCTTTGTGTGTGATCCCTATGTGAACGTTTTTGTGTTTAATTTAATAAGAAATAATATGCTTATAGCCATAATCCCCAACACTACCAATGAATCCCTAAAAGGGGCTTGAGCCAATTTTTGGCATCTATTATTTGTTAAATGTATCCAAGTAAGGTGGGAAAAGCTGGTTATAGGTGGTTAGAGCTATAGTTAGGTATAATGTGCCAATCACTATCTCATGTTGGCACTTCTTTAGATTGTTACTCCCCTTATAAAAAAAACAGAGGGTAGTAACAATCTAAAGAAGGAGTACGAGATCCTCTTCTTTAGACTGTTACTCCCCTTATAAAAACAGAAGTGTGATATTCCTTTGACCCAAAGTACATTAGACTAAATATCCCTTTGTCGTAATAGTTATTTAGTCAAAGTCATTTATATTGTAAAAATCATAGGGGAGTAACACTACAAAGAAGTACCCTCATGTTGATAACTAGAACTGATAAGACACCTTCTAAGTATTTTCCAGTGCACTATGTCCATAGACTATTTTGAAACAATTTCAAGTAACTTCTTTTGGAAAGTGCGCTAGGGTGACAACAACTGTCATTAATTGGCTTGTTGACCCTAAATTATTATTTATTATTATTTTTTTTTTTTAAGAATTTAAAGTTATACATATAAAACAAAAAATTATAATTTTTAGAAAAATGTAGAATATCGTGGAATGTAAAATGGACATTTGAATTCCACTTTCGTCTGCAGTCCTAGATGTTATGAGATATTTTAAACATTAAACATTTCTTTAATTTATTACGAGCATACAAGCTATAAAGACTAATTGAGTAAACACATAATGTGTATTTATGTATTGATAGATTGAAAAATAATTATTTATTATGTCCTTATATCGAACTGATAACAGAAATGCATTAATTATATCTTATCTTTGATATCACCGAAATGAAAATAATATTTATAATGCAATAAATGATTCGATGTAATAAGGAATGTATGTTTAAAGCAGTAACCATATCTTTAACATTTTACATAATTTATTAGTATTAACTACCTTTCTTAAGTATTTACTTACTGATTATATACTTTATCACGTGAAGTCAAAATTTGGCTTAGCTAAATAACTGCACAGTTGCATTACAAAGTTGTATCTGATCTTTGGATGATCTAAGCCTTCAACAATCTTTTACCCCATAGGTTTTTACACCACAAATTATGAATTATTATTTTTTATCCAGAAATTAAAATTAAAAACCATGTAAACATAAAACAATAACAAAAGAATAAATTGGCACTTCCTCCACCCCTCCACACAACCATACTTTATTTACACAAAAAAAGATAATAATAATAAAAAAAGCAAACAAACAAGTGGTTTGTGTCACTTAAATGATAGTATTTAACATGTGTAAAAAAATAAAATTCAAAGTGATAAGGGTAATCATTTAAAAAACATGATTTATTTCTAAAGCAGATGGTATTATCTGTAGATTACAATTTTAACGTAAAGAATGGCAGCAATAAAGTTGATTCAATAGAAGCAGCTTTAGAATCTTTTTATTCATATTTGCTTCCTTATAATTTTAATTGTGTTTTTTACACAAAATAAATAAATAAAACTTTTTTTTTTTATCTTGCTTTAAAGATCAACTTTTTTAAATACATTATTTGAAGAATTAAAATGATTTTTAAAAGAATCATTAAGTATATTTGTATTTAATATATACACATATCGTTGCTGTCTCCTTTAATTTTCAATGATGTGTTTTTATAATTATGTCTTGAGAGGTGTTTTTTTTATTTTTTTTTTTTTTGCGATATTTTATCCCAAATTTTGGTACATTTTAAAGCAATATACTTAATTCTGTTGATTAATTATTTAGATAAAATTAGTCTGCTCATCAATAAAGAAAGTGTCATTTTTAATTATTATCATATAGTTATTATCATAGCTGCTTATCCTATCATTAGTGGAATAGTGGCGTGTGTTATAGTCGTAATAATAGTGTAAGTAAGTAATAGTCCAGGGGATAGCGTGCAAAAAAGTGTCTGACTCTAACATCAAGCTAGAATTTTGTGTATAAGTTAATCTTTTGGTGCCTTTTAAAAGTAAATGGTCGGCTAAGTTCGTCTGCGGGACATAGGCTTGGCAATAGGCATTTGAAAAAAACAAACCGGTGGAGAGAAGCCTTGTCTTGCCCATTTTAGTGGACAACGTGATTTTCATAATCCGGAGTACAAAATTAGTTAGTAGATGTTAAGCCTAGTCCACACCAGTAGACATGTTGCGAGACATCTTCTGAGACCGTCTATGGTCTAGGTCTAGCGTCCACACTTGTAGACACGTTGCGCAACTTGCCTAACGTTGCACCATGTCTACCATTTAGAATGGAAAACCATAGAAATGCGATTTTGGTCTAGCAACGAGACCATAGAGACCGTTTGTCTCAGCCGATGTCTATAGACAAATTGCTAGACATGTCTCTGAGACCAAAATCGCGCAACATGTCTACTAGTGTGGACAAGGCTTTAGATTGCCTCTTGATAGGTTAGTTATTCAAATATTACTCCAAATCAAAGTGGTCATCTGTCAAGTGAAAAAATTACATAAACTTATTTTTGGTCTACTAACTAATTTTGTACTCAGAATAATGAAAATCACATTGTCCATCAAAATGGGTTGGACATGGCCGCTTTCTACTGGTTTTTTTGTTTAAAAAATATCTATTGCCAAGCTATGTCCCACAGACAAACTAAGCCTACCACATAGTCTTAATAGGCTTCTAAAGATTGACTTATGCACAAAATTCTACCTTGATGTTAGTCAGACACTTTTTTTCACGCTATCTCCTGGACTATAAGAATGTGGACAAGATTGAAATTAATAGGGAAATATCAGTGAGCTAAACCTCAAATACTGTACAAATTTACAAATTAATAAGATTTTTTTTTTAAATTATAGATGTTAATTGGGAAAAAAGGGGTTTTCCCAATTATTTCGTACACAAGAGGAAGTAAGGTGTAAGGAAGAGTAAGATTGATATGGGATTGTCTGAAGGTTACCTTCTATATACCATCTAAAATCGGGCGTTGTTATTAACACAAAAATGTTGGTAGGCAGAGCTAGAGTTGAACATGAGTCCGAAAATTTTAATTTGGAAATTTAATTCTTCAGAATGATTGTTACCTTCCGTAATTAAAATTAGATTATTCATTTGTCCTAAAAGGGCTAATAATGGAGTAAAACTAATTTAAAAAAAAGGGTATAACACTTTCTCTCCCCGGTGAAAATTTTATTTTTCGATGGTCAAAATCAATAAATCAAACACGTCTGAAGTTAAGATCGCTAGGTTTGTAAGAAGTGACTAAAAATAAATTTTAAATGATTTTTTAAAATTAAAAAAAAAAGAAAGTTTATATTTAAACCAGCATTTGAAATATGTTTATAAACTAAAATAAACAATAAGCTAAATGATTGTGTTTTGTGACCTCCGTCAAAAAAAATAAAAAAAAGAGTATTTCAATAATTTCAGACTGTTAGGTAGACAGGAGCCAAAATTCAATGCACTCTTAGAGAGGTAGGGGGGACAATAGCGAGAGGTAGATTAACGCCTTGTACACACATACAATATGTTTTATTAATAAAAGAACATTACAGGGAAGAATATAAAAGACAAGGGGAGAGGTGGGTGAAGCAGTATTCATAGGGGGAACAGTCACAAGTGGGATGCCATATTGAATTATTGCCAAATTGGCATCCGGACCATAAAGAGGGGGGGGGGACCTACACGCAAGATAAATACATAACATACATTGCATACCTGTCCCAAATGGTGTGCTGAATTTGGCATAGCGGCTTCTTGAAAGAATATGCTCAGCGCCGTCTAAATAAAGCATAAAACAAAACAAAAAATTAGAAAAAAAAAATACATAAATATTTATAAAATAATATATATTTATAAATATAATATATATATGTAACATTTCTCTATTTTAAACTTTGACCTTTTATTTATTAATTTTTAATGATAATACATTTTTTTCTATTTATTTTATATATCTTTATCAAAGATAAATAATAATAGTCTTTATATTATTAGCCAAGGTTAAAATACAAATAATGTCACCTTTTTAATTTCATTTTATATTTCTTTATTTATTTATTTTTTTTTTTACTTCCTTAATCATAAAGCGGCTGATGATAAGGAAAAATAAAAATAAAAATAATGATATTATAATCTGCTTCTTTTTTTGTAATAATTATCTATGGTTATTTTGTACTGGTATATCACTAAGATATGACATTTAGTCAATATTGATAATTAAGAAGGAATAAACATAATATAACACAAATTGTTCTTGATTTTTTTTATCTAAATATAATTATTAAAAACTTTAGACAAATTTTATTTAAAATATATAATAAATAGAGAATTGAATATATATATATATATATTAAGATGGTAATGTGGAACTGGATGGTAATAGAGAAAACTACTTAAAAAATATGAAGATGAAGGAGAAAAATCAGTCCGAGATAACTCAGACAAACTTTCTCATATACGAGTTAAGAATTACTTAGCCCAGTGTTAGTAGTAGTAGTAGTCTAGTACTTTCTACTAGAACGGGTAGGACGAACCACTTGTTCGAACCTTGCAATTAGGCCATCACTTAGGCCCTTTTTACGCTCTGTGGTAGAGAGTTCCAGCCACTTCACACATCATACCTCTGTACATAGTACCGCCGAAGCGAGTATGATGTGATCAATAGTGAGCCATATAAATCAGAGTGTCATGGCGAGGAATCGAACCCCGTCTCGTTCCACTCATGATTCAGTGATGGCCGAGCAGACGTGGTTTAACCCACACGACCACGCTGGCTCTCTTAGCCCAGTGTTAACAATTTTTATTTTTTTATTTTATTTTATTTTCAAGTGCTTGTAGTTTTCCTAGGTACAATTAATTATTATTAAACATTTAATCAAAATGTATCATAAAAAAAACTTCTCCTCATGGGGGAAACGAACCTGGCCTCTATCCGTCCATGTTTAAAGCAATTTTCTGAGGAACTAGATTTTTCCCGTGAGAACGGCTTGTATCATTAGATTTGTATTTAAATAGACCACATTTTAGAATTTTTTAATTTTAAAATCATCAGAACTGTTTTCGAGAATTTTTTTTTCAGTTTTTGGGGTAGCGCCCTCAAATTTTGAGCTAAAAGTCATTTCTCTATTTCGCCTCGGGTTATGATTTATCCAAACATGTATCCCAAATTTCGTCAAACTCGACCCAGTACTTAGGCTCTAGACAACTTACAAACATTTTTAAAAACCACTTCTTTGGACTCAACAATAACAACCAACCATCAATTTGATTTTTAGTATACTAAAATACTAACTAATTTCATACTCAGGATCATGAAAATCACATTGTCCACCGTAAAGGGCGGGACACAGCCGCTCTCAACCTGTTATATTTTTTCAAATGCCTATTGCCAAGCTATGTCCTGCCGACAAACTTAGCCGACCACATACTCTTAGAAAGCACCAAAACATTTACTTATACACAAAATTTTAGCTTGAGGTTAGTCAGACACTTTTTTACATCTCCTGGACTAATAGGTGTTAAATAAAAGTTTGTGCCCATGCAGAAGACAAAGTAATCAAAGACAGTTAAAATATAATAAAGGACCAAAAATGTTTTTTTTTTTTAATATAGGGTGAGCAAAAAAAAATCTGTTTGACAAACAACCTTCTTAATGGGTTGTGTGGGTCCTCTGACCCATTAAAAAAGACTTCACCCTATTCCTAGGCATAGTTCAGCACATTACCGTTCACCAAAAATGGGCTAATTATGATTTACCTTCTAAATTTGATAAAAATCGGATGATTGGTTATATAAATCATGGTGATCGGAAAAATGTTTAACGACAGACAGGCTTTAGAACAAAAAAGTTCCCTGATTTCGGAAACAGATTTCTGTCTTGGAATTTTTGAATTTGGAGACAAATAATAATATTCTACACAATTATCAAAATCCTTCTATTACCTTTAGTAAGTTCAGAAGCAATATAACTGAACTAAAAGTTTTAATTGTATTAAAATCCATTTACAAATATTTTGTTATTATAGAAGAAATAATAACAAGAGGTCCAAAGTAGAAATTCAAAAATTGCGGGAAAAGTAAGGAAATTAATATTTTATAAAGTTTAGGAATGGAAAATAAAAAAAAAACACGAGGCCTGATTAAAGTCACTGACAAGTGTTACACATATTTCAATACAATAAGACATGTGCTTTCATTCGAATTGATTTCCAGGCTTAAAAACCTTGAATTTGAAAAGATAAGGTTGTATAAGAAAAAAACTATTTGAGTTACAGGTAAATTAAAATTTACGGAAAGGTATAACAACATTAGACCTTTTTACAACATAAAAATGTAAAGAGGAAAAAATAAAGAAGTAACTAGTAACAAATAAGAATAAAGAAATAAAAAATTAGAGAAAAAAACTAAATAAAATAATATAAAAACGCTTCGGTTTTAAATATTTTATGACTACAAATATATTGATAAAGATCAAGTCTTTTTAATTTGCTTTCTGTATACTAACATATTTAATAAATGACTCAGAATTCTATTTCGATTAATTTAAAATAAACAATATTAGTTATAGAAATGTTTTTCTTTTAGTTTATTTAATTATTTAACCGCAAGTATACTAATCTAAAATCATTTAATAAATATGTAGATATTACTTTCAGGAATAAGTAACAATGCATTGTTTGACTTTATTTTCTAGTACTCATATTAGTATTTGAATTAACTTGTTTATTATTGTTGATTTATTTTCAACTTTTTTTACTTTCTCATATACTAAGTATTTATAGGGAGAAAGTATTGTGGTAATGCAAAAATTTAAATTTGATGGATTTACATGTTTTAAGGCCCCCTGAGTTTAAAGAGTGTTTTTTTTCAATGTAAAATCTTTGTTCCAATTTAAGAATATTTCTTTGAAGAATTTTAACAGGAAACAAAATACTTAAGTGCAAAGAAAAAAAATTACAAACATTTTAGATGAATATGCAGGGTCGGTTTTTAACCAGCAAAGACGAAATTTATTGTTGTTTAAATAGAAGATTTTTCTTAAAACCTTAACAAAATCTGTCTCCTTTCACGACAATCTTAAATTTTGAAAACCTATCGTGTGTGTGGAATTCAAATTTGGCATGGGTGTCTCTAAGGCGGCTTTCACACCGAAGTAGCAAGTCGCCGGATGCATGTTTCCAGGAAGCACCAGATTATCTAAGGAGTCGAGATAATTGAACGAGCCTCTACACTGAAGATGCATGTGTTACGTGCATCTTAAAAGCAAGTGGCCATACACATCTTGCTTGATGTACATGGACTATTTATTTTTGGAAGCAAGGCCTTCTGTTCACCGAACTAATATTTATGAACTAATTTGAGAAAATGTATTACGAGTTGTCTTGGACAGATTTTTTGTGAGACAGCAGTCTGTAGTTTTTACCTCATGCTTATGTACATGTCACTATTGCTATATACATATCAATATTGCTATAAACATATCAATACTGCTAATAACAATGTAATAAGGTGACTTCTTTACATCGTTACTCCCCTCATAAATAAAAAACAGAGGGGAGTAATAATCTAAAGAAGGTGTACAAAATGTTCTTCTTTAGATTGTTAATCCCCTTATAGAAACAGAAGTGTGATACTCCTTTGTCCAAAAGTACATTAGACTAAACATCCCTTTGTCTTAATAGTTTTTTAGTCAGTCATACATTATTATAAAAAAAAACATAGGGGAGTAACAATCTAAAGAAGTGCAGTAATTTGTAGTTTTTAATATTGAAAGAGAAACACAAATAATAATAAATTATATGCTGTATACATAAAAAGAAAGTGAGACAAGAATAATTCCAAATATTAGAGATTGCCCAAATAAAACACCCCAAAATATTGTTGGTTTTATGCAGAACACTTAAGCCTCTAGTTTATCTCTGGTATTGATAACAGCCCTATTATTAAATAGAATTTTGGAGTGTATTCTTCTGAGAACAATATGTTACACTTAAATACACAATCAACTCCAAAAAAAAATTTCAGTGTAGAGCTCTCTTTTTTTTAAATTAATCTTATTTTTTGTTATAATAAAACATTATTAATTAAAACTTTTTTTTATACTTAGATTAATATCTCAATTTAATTTCAAATTACATTCTCTTAACACACATTTAACCCTTAAATAAATATTTGTTTAAAACACATTACTTTTAAATGTTTAAAAAATTATATTGATATACACACATACAATTATTTTTATGGTACAATAAAAAAACAGAGTTGACAACAGGAACATAATTAAATATTAGAAGTGGGATGCACTTTTTTACAATTTTTTTTTTTTATGTTCTTAAATCTTGAACATTATTATAAATGATATATATATTTTTTTTAAATATTTATATTGTGTCAAGATAGTAGCAACATTCAAGTATATAAAATTCAATTTCAAGAGGGTAATATGAAAGATTTTTTTGTTTTTCATCTCAAAAGTTTGAGCAAATTAAATTTTTTTTTCCTCTTGTACATCTCTTTAAATATTATAAGTTATATTTATTCTTCTGTTTCTTTTATATTGACAAATATTTTAATTATTGGTTAAAACAAATTTTAAGTTCAATATAAAATGTAATGAATAAAACATCAAATTTCAAAATAAAAAGAACTTTTTATATACTACGTTTTTAAATTTTCTGTTTAATCGTATGTAATGTTGATAATATAATTGTTATTGTCATATAATATATAACAGTGAAAAAAAAAAAATAGTTCCGAATTTATTTACTTCACATAAATGACAACCATCTAGAGAGCTGATCTTAATATAAAAGGACAAATCTTTGTACAAGGGATTTCCCCAACACCAAATCTAAAGCGTGCCATCGATATATTTAAAATAATATAAATAATACAATCGATATTTCCTGTCATTCAATGTTTATCTATCACAAATTTGAGACCCGTCAAAATGAAGATTCAAAATATGGGACATGGCAAAACAAATAAAATAACTTGCAGATTTTTTCCGAACTAACTTTCCGTACAGCAAAATTTGCTGAAAACCAATTAAATTCTGCTGAAAGGATGGCTAAAAGTATTAAAATAATGCATTGTCATCGTGTTCTGAGCTATACTAAAAGTTTCAAATGTCTAGCTATTCGGGAAGTTAGTTAGAAATCTATTGCCAGATTTGTACCGGACAAACATACAAGAAAGCAAGCTAATAAAAACGTAGTAAAAATTGACTAATTTTTTTGTTATGAAAACAACAAAAAAAAAACTAATATTAATTCAGACTGGTTTTGACCTCTCGTCATCAAAATTATATTATATTAATTCTTTATTAGAAGATGAGCTTTTTTATACCAGGTCTCACAGTGTCTCCATCAAATGCACATTGGTAGATAATAACTCTGAAGAGGATTATATAGTGGACTAATGTATAGTATCCTTTATTTCCTAAATATAGGAAATAAAAGTTCAGTTTTTGAATATGATTGATAAATTTAACGTCGAGTTTATATTTAAGAAGACCTCGTCATAATTATGATAAGTTAAATGAAAAGCGCTTTAAGCATCCTTAAAGCGTTATTTTTGTCACACACCTTAATTTTCCAAAATTACTCAACTTTATCTTATATATTATGATAAATTTATATATTTAATTGTGTATTTTATCTTAGGATAAAATGATAAAAAGTGTTTATTACAGAGAATTTTAGTTAAGGCAGAAAAGGAAGTGTAGTGTTTTTAGATCTATACTAATTGTTTCTGTCAATACAAGGAGAATCGGAAAATATTTATTTAGAAACACATAGCTTAAAGACATTTAGACGTAATGCTTGTTTGTTTATTTTTACAATAAATTTAGTTTAACTAAGAAAATATAGTTTTTTCCAAGATGAATTCTAATGACGTTTCTACAAACTGTGCATTTGTTTATTAAGTTACTTGCTGCTGGAAGTGAAACTATGAATGAAACATAAGTGTGAAAGGGATCATAAGTATGAACACATGCTGAAAAAGAGAAATTACACTTTTGAAGGTACTTCTTTAGATTGTTACTCCCCTATGACGTTTTAGAATAAAAATGACTTTGAAAATGAGATGTTTAGTCCAATGTACTTTGGTACAAAGGAATATCCCACTTCTGTTTTGATAAGGGGAGTAACAGTCTAAAGAAGAACAGTCCATACTACTTCTCTAAATTGTTACTCCCCTCTGGTTTTTTTATAAGGGGAGTAACAATCTAAAGAAGTGCCCTTTTGAAAAGGAGGCCTTAGATTGGGAACCTACAGCGTAGGAAGAGAAAAAGAGGAAGATCTCTGGCACACCGAGGAATTGGAAGAAAGCAAAATCTGGAACTAGATGAAGTTCCTTTGTTGATGCAATGTTTCACAAGGAACTATAAGCAGCAGAAAGCAAATGGAACTTTTTTCATAGAAGGACACATAATATGATTAGCCAATTTTATTAAATTAACCAACATATTTATAATAATAATAAAAATTGAGGTACAGGTACAACAGCCCATGTAAGGGCTAAGGCCTGCCAAAGGGCTTATACAATGATATAGGAGAGCCAGTGTGGCCGTGTGGGTTAAACCATGTCTGCTCGGCCATCACTGAATCATAAGTGGAACGAGACGGGGTTCGATTCCTCGCCGTGACACTCTGATTTATATGGCTCACTATTGATCACATCATACTCGCTTTGGCGGTACTGTGTACAGAGGTATGATGTGTGGAACTCTCTACCGCGGGGCGTAAAAAGGGCCTAAGTGATGGCCTAATTGCAAGGTTTGAACAAGTGGTTCATCCTACCCGTTCTAGTAGGAAGTACTAGACAATTACTACTACTATACAATGATATTAGTAACCGGTGATACAGGGTAGGAGTGTCAATCCTATTACCTGCATAATCGGTAGAATTGGCATTTGTAACAGGATTGATGCCACTTCACTTAATAGCTACCCATTTAGCAACTTAAGTGGCCCTTGCAGGAATCGGGAATATAACCTGTATCCTCCAGTTTCTATGCACAGATGATAGCAATTTTCTTTGAATAATTAATTCACTCTAATATTATGCCGAGGGACATCACCATCTCATACATTTTTTAAAAAAAAATAACCCTTCCTAACCTTTAATTTTTACAGGCAAATATATAAGTACCTTCAACTACATATCGACCATAATACCTGTGGTACAATGAACATTTATTATACAAAAGAACATAACTCTCCAAGCAATTAGTTCAAAAATATCATTTGGAAAGGTCAGGAAAAAATATGTTTAACTTATAAATAGCAAGAGGGTCACACTTGAAGATATTGGCCGAAATAAAAATACATCTTCTACCCAACTATTAATAAATATAACTACCTAATATCATTAAATCATTCTTAGTTAATCTTCCTGACTACAGATGATATTTTATATTATATATAAGAGAGAGTCTATTCACCTACTCTTTCTTTGTTGTAGTTCTTGGGCTCTGCCAAAAAAAAGAAGTTTCAAGATATTAACATTGCATTTAATAAAATAAGCTGGCAAAACTAAAAAAGATTAAGTGAGGAACACCACTTTCAGTTATCCCATAGCAACAACCCTCAACTCGACAGAACCTAAAGTACCCAGGGATAAATGGGCGTATCAGATGATCAACAGCAGTAATATTCACTTGCTTGTTTAGTGCTATCCTGAGTCAAGGTACCTTAACAAAATCCAACTCTGGACAGTTGAATTTGAATTTGGTTAAGTTACCTTGATTGTAGTATATATATATATATAATATAATATAATTGTGTAGCTTAAACGAATAGTGACAGACTGACAGACATTGTTTAGTGCTATCCTGAGTCAAGGTACCTTAACCAAATCCGACTCTGGATGGTTGAATTTGGTTAAGTTACCTTGATTGTAGTATATATATAATATAATTGTGAAGCTTAAACGAATAGTGACAGACTGACAGACATTGTTTAGTGCTATCCTGAGTCAAGGTACCTTAACCAAATCCAACTCTGGACGGTTGAATTTGGTTAAGTTACCTTGATTGTAGTATATATATAATATAATTGTGTAGCTTAAACGAATAGTGACAGACTGACAGACATTGTTTAGTGCTATCCTGAGTTAAGGTAACTTAACCAAATCCAACTCTGGACAGTTGAATTTGGTTAAGTTACCTTGATTGTAGTATATATATAATATAATTGTAAAGCTTAAACGAATAGTGACAGACTGACTGACAGAATAACTACGGATTTTTAAAAAATTCCCCCCCCCCCCCTGCTTTCTAACAATTGACAATAACCAACCTGGTTGGAATAAAAAGGGCTTTTTTTTTAGCATAAACAGGATGAAACAGTAATCTCCTAGTCAGCTTGAAGATAACCCAAAGAGGGGTCGAAATAGTAGCAAAAGTGAGCTTTTAATTTTTTCTTTTAGATCCTACTATCAATAAGAATCATATACAAGGAAACAAACCTCTCTACTCTAATAAATAAAATAAAAGCACAAAAAAATGAAAACAACACAAAGAATAATTGATATTTTGTAATACTAATTGATTTAATGTATTGTAATTGATATAATGTATCACGGTTGCAAAAAAAATAATAAAATTATAAAATAGACTGCCAATTAGTGTGGCACATAACTTCCTCAAATCCAATTATGTACTTCATTGATTTTATGCTTTTACAAGCCATTATTGTCTAATTTATTTAATTTTTTCCCCGGCTTTTTTAATAGGTCAAAAATGTTTTGAGTTTTTACATGAAGACAGTTGAAATTATTCTGGGCTATCTGCAGGCTACTTTCAACAAACCATCCAAATTTCATAAAAATCAGATGAGTACTTTTGAAGATATAGGTGTATGGTGTATGTAAATAAATGTATGTTTGCGCGCAAGTTGAAGAGGAAAAAATCAGTCCGAGACAACTCAGACAAACTTTCTCATATACGAGTTTATAATTACTTAACCCAGTATTTTCCATTTATTAGTTTTCAAATGTACATTTAAATATTATTGAACATTTCATCAAAATTTATCATAAAAATAACTTCTCCTGGGCGGGGAATCGAACCCAAAATAATTTTTTTTTTATGGTTTTTCAGAGTTTTTGGGGGGTAGCGCCCCCAAATTTAGAGCTAAAATTCATTTCTCGATTTCGCCTCGGGGTATGATTTTTCTGAACATGTATGCCAAATTTCGTCAAAATCGGCCCACTAGTTTAGGCTCCAGGCGTCTGCACAGACGACAGACGACAGACAGACAGACATTTTTTAAAAACCACTTTTTTGGACTCAGGGGACCTCAAAACTCAAAACGTGTAAATCCATCAAAATCTCAAAATCGAATTTTTGCGCCATCACAATACTTTCTCTTTATATGAGAAAGTAAAAATGGGTGCACAAGGTTGAAACTTATATGGGACCAACAATGGGCTAATTATGTCCTACCATACAAATTTCATTAAAATAAGACGGGTAGTTGTTAGAAAAAATTGAGCGACAGACAGACACTGAACCAAAAAATTTTCCTTGATGTCTGAAATGGATTTCTGTCTTGGAATTTTTTAAATCAGAGATATAAAAATTTTCCGTTCTTCAGAACAATCACATAGCTTCCGTTATCTTCGGTACGCTCAGAAGCAATTAATAACCAACAACTACAAACTAACAAATTTTTATATTAGAACAATTTAATAAAGGGAAAACATTTGTATTATTTGCGGTCTCACGTCAACTGTCCGAAACCAAAATGCGGTTTCTCGCTTGACTCGCTTATAAAAAAGGGGGTTAAAATATAATTTAACATTAATTACCTCTGAGTTAAGCTCTTTTTCTTTTCTAATTAAAAAATTCATTCCTCAACTTAAAATTGTGAAGGGAAACATATTAAAATTAAAATAAAAGAAATACTAACAAAATTTTTAAATAAATAATTTTTTAAGTTTATTTAAAATTTCAAATTGATAAAAAAATTCTTTTTTATCTTTAAATACAATTAATACTTTAATACTGCGGTAGAACATTAGGCAAAATTATCTTTTTATTTTTTATTACAAATTTTATATTTTTTTTTAAATACACAAAATTTTTATGTGAACCTTTTTACATCTTTATTATATATATCCTATATCCCATTGTACATGTCTTGAATGTTTAAAATTAATAAATTCCTACTGAGAGTTTCCACGAGGTAAGGACTCTTAGTTGAACTTTGATATATGTTCAAAAAATGGCGTACATGAACCAAACTATGCAAATAATTAATATATAAATTTAATATTCTCTGAAAAATCGTAGATACTGTTTTAACTGGAGAAACTCTTATGCTCGCTGAAGTAAGATTAAGATGAGTAGAGATATGATCACCTTGGATCAAAATTCTAAGTTCGCACCGACATGGTGGATTAATGGTGAGACTCGTGTCCCGAAGATTTATGCTAGGAAGATTTGTAGCAGTAAGTTTTGTGGCAGTAAGCTTTGGCTCTACAAAAATCAAATGATCAAAATTAGTTTTCCTTTAATTACTTCCTCAAACTACTTTAAAAGAAATCTCTACTCAAAAAATTTAATGAAGTTAAAATTTAAGTTTTTTAAATACTTACGATAAAAATCAGCAAAGTGAAGCTCTAGTCGTAGTAAATTAAATTTGGATGAAGATAAAGTAGTACAAACTTGTACACTAACATGACTTGATAAAATAACAAGAAAATCTTGTTTTACTAAAAACTACATAAATGGCGAATTTACAAAGTTATTATCGTCTCTCCAGACGGACTTCCCAGTGCCCCTCTATCGTCTACGAGAACAGCCGGATCAGTGAATTTTCCTTCGTACCCCACGAGGTACCTAGGCTATTACCCCTTCTCTAGTATGACGTCAGAACGCGAACATAATTACGCAGGTTAACCAACCTAATAAATAATTAAACAAAGATTTACAATTATACATTTCAAAATCTAGGGCAAAATTCCTAACAGCCCCTAAAAAAATATCAATTAACTAAACAAAGTAATTAACTGCAATTAACATGATTAATTATTACTTAAGGTTCATCATAAATACTTTATAATCAAGTGGGATACCACATTTACCCCCTTGTTAATTTGGTAAAATTTTTTGTTGTCTACAAAAATTTTCTTACATAGAAAATTAGTCATAACAAACTTGACTTGTTAGTCCTCTAAAATCAATTGACATCAATCATCAAAAAAAAATTTTAAAAAAAATTTTTTTTTTTTTTTTTTTTTTTTTTTTTCAAAACAAATTCTAAGTTTTTTTTTTTTTAAAACGTTAAAATAAATATTTTAAATTAAATAATTAAAATAGAAACTGTAAACACAGATTAAAATCATTAACATAAATTAGTGAATAACTTAAATTATCACAAGTCAACAAATAAAGTTCATTAAATTAATAATTAAAAAAAAACAATTAAAATTCAGTTGGAAATTTATATTTCCTTACATTGTAATCCTTCATCATGGTCAAAAAAATTAATTACTACATACATTTTTTACAATTTCAATGTAACAAAAAAAACAATATCGGCGACAATCAATTTGTCCATTTTCTTTTATACTTGAAGTTATTGAAAATCTTATTTGAACTAACATTTCGTACTATTTTATTCGAATTAACAATTGAACACATATTAGGTTCTAATTTGTCATTAACATTTTCTGTTACTTTCACAGTATTTAAACATAACATGTCAGAATTACAATAATCTTCTCTTTTATGACATGGTTGATATGACATGATCTGTATCTTTTCTTTTTCATTTTCATTCACATAAACTTTAATATTTTCAGCAAATAAATTACCGAAATGACACTCATCTAATTTACATTCAAAATATTCGATATTATTATCATTATCATTATTTTTATTCGTTTTAAACAAACTATTACTTACGCCATATGTTTCTATTTCACTATCCAACAGAATTTCAACAGCTTCATTCTCAACACAATCCCCTACAACTGGCAACTCTTTCACACATATTTCGCGTTCATTTATTATTTCCTCACTCAAATTGAATTCTTCGAAGATATTATTTAAACTAATCTTTTCATTATGATTATTTTCAAATAAAAGTGCTAAACAAAAATCGTCAATATCACACTCGAATAATTGGGAGTCTTTATCACGGTTATACTTGTCCTGTTTCAAAACCTTCTTCACGTTTCTTAATTCATCTAAGCGCTTGTCTAAGGTTGAATCAGCTGTAACTTTACGCGTTCCATTTCTCTTATCAATCTTGTCAATTTTTATCATTTTAGTTTTATAGCAAAATCGATTATATTCAACATTGGCTATATGGTCATAAATAATATCACTTAAATTATTATTAAAATTAAAATCATTATTAAAATTATTATTATTTGAAAATTGTCTTTCGTCGCGTCTATATTGCTCTCTATTTCCTTCATAATACCCATTTCCGCGATCACTTCTACACAACTCTTCTGTCGTAAATTCAGTTAACAATTCTTCAAAACCTTCAAGAGTTTCTACTCTTGAACATTTAAATACGTAATAGAAATAATTTCCATAACTTTTGGCTATTTGTGTCAATATTTTCTTATTTGATATAGTATACTCGTCCGTAAAAGCATACTTGGCCTCCTTGTATATTTTATGTAGATATGTCGTAGGATTTAATTGACCGTTGAATTTACTAGTCAAAATTTTCTCACGTATTTTCTCTCTCACATTCTCATTCCAATATCTTTTTTTAAAACGCACTACAAATTCACACCACGGCATTTCATCGTCAAGCGTGTTAAGCCAATATTCTGCCGGACCTGTAAACACATTTTCTACTACATATCTATAATCATTCTCTAATCCTTGCCTGTTAATATACTTTTCTAATTTATTTAAGAATAATAAAGGACTAATTAATTCAGAGCTCTCTCCCTCAAATTTCATTAAAAATTTTTCATTAATGTTGTTACTGTGTCTGGCTATACTACTAATTTCGCTATGATCCTCTCTATTTCTCTCTTTTATTTGACTTAATTCTTTATTTTCTAATTCCGCAATTTTACTATTTAACTTATTAATTTGTTCGACTAAATTCGTGTCAGTTAATCTATTCACTTTTTCGATTAGACTCAAAATTAACTCATTACTTAGATTCTGATTTGGATTATAGTTTTGCTCGATAACGGGATTTACGTCTATTTCTTCGATTTCCAAACTCGCATTAGGATTAGAATTATCCATATTTAAATTCTTTGACATAAATCTAGTAATAACCATTAAACAAAAATTATTTTTTAAATAAAATTTAAGGTTCACATAAAATTATAAATTAAATTTTTAATTTAGAAAGCATACGCTAAAAGCAGTAAATGAACGAATAATATAATAATTAACTCTTTGAATCGGCCTTATCAAGTCCATTTGTCCGGTGCGCCAAAATGCGGTTTCACGCTAACTCTCCGGAACCAAAATGCGGTTTCTCGCTTGACTCGCTTATAAAAAAGGGGGTTAAAATATAATTTAACATTAATTACCTCTGAGTTAAGCTCTTTTTCTTTTCTAATTAAAAAATTCATTCCTCAACTTAAAATTGTGAAGGGAAACATATTAAAATTAAAATAAAAGAAATACTAACAAAATTTTTAAATAAATAATTTTTTAAGTTTATTTAAAATTTCAAATTGATAAAAAAATTCTTTTTTATCTTTAAATACAATTAATACTTTAATACTGCGGTAGAACATTAGGCAAAATTATCTTTTTATTTTTTATTACAAATTTTATATTTTTTTTTAAATACACAAAATTTTTATGTGAACCTTTTTACATCTTTATTATATATATCCTATATCCCATTGTACATGTCTTGAATGTTTAAAATTAATAAATTCCTACTGAGAGTTTCCACGAGGTAAGGACTCTTAGTTGAACTTTGATATATGTTCAAAAAATGGCGTACATGAACCAAACTATGCAAATAATTAATATATAAATTTAATATTCTCTGAAAAATCGTAGATACTGTTTTAACTGGAGAAACTCTTATGCTCGCTGAAGTAAGATTAAGATGAGTAGAGATATGATCACCTTGGATCAAAATTCTAAGTTCGCACCGACATGGTGGATTAATGGTGAGACTCGTGTCCCGAAGATTTATGCTAGGAAGATTTGTAGCAGTAAGTTTTGTGGCAGTAAGCTTTGGCTCTACAAAAATCAAATGATCAAAATTAGTTTTCCTTTAATTACTTCCTCAAACTACTTTAAAAGAAATCTCTACTCAAAAAATTTAATGAAGTTAAAATTTAAGTTTTTTAAATACTTACGATAAAAATCAGCAAAGTGAAGCTCTAGTCGTAGTAAATTAAATTTGGATGAAGATAAAGTAGTACAAACTTGTACACTAACATGACTTGATAAAATAACAAGAAAATCTTGTTTTACTAAAAACTACATAAATGGCGAATTTACAAAGTTATTATCGTCTCTCCAGACGGACTTCCCAGTGCCCCTCTATCGTCTACGAGAACAGCCGGATCAGTGAATTTTCCTTCGTACCCCACGAGGTACCTAGGCTATTACCCCTTCTCTAGTATGACGTCAGAACGCGAACATAATTACGCAGGTTAACCAACCTAATAAATAATTAAACAAAGATTTACAATTATACATTTCAAAATCTAGGGCAAAATTCCTAACAGCCCCTAAAAAAATATCAATTAACTAAACAAAGTAATTAACTGCAATTAACATGATTAATTATTACTTAAGGTTCATCATAAATACTTTATAATCAAGTGGGATACCACATATTATTATACTGCTTTGACTACACGTGGGTCATTAGAGGTAACATTCAATCATGATTAATGTAAATAAAATAAAATAGATAATTAAATAAATATAATAGGACAAATCAAATAAATATAATAGGAAGATTTATAAGGAAAAAAACAAAACAAAAACAGAATGGAATTATCTAACGAAGAAAATAAATCATAATAACAAAGCAATTATAAATTATGACATAACAACAAAAATTAAAATAATCACTTCTGTTTTGTAATTTTATTTCTTTCCAATTTTATTTCTCATTTGGTTTTTTTTATGTTGATTTGCATAGATATAACTAAATATATCTAAGAATAATAATAATTTAAGTGTGATTATTGTTTATATTTATTTAAATAATTGAGAAACATAATGTTACCTAGTTAGATCGTCATATAAGTAGTTTATTCTTTAATTTAGTCCTATTGTTTTAGTATGAACTTATTACTATTACTGTAATATGTAGGCTATTCTTTGTTTCACCCCTATATATCGACCAAAAGGGATTAAAGGAAATAATAGAGTACCTACAGTAGAATTACATGTACTTCGTTTTTTAGAATATCAATGATTTTTACTAAATAACTATTAAGACAAAGAGATGATTAGTCCAATGTACTTTGGGACAAAGGAATATAACACTTGTGCTTTTATAAGGGGAGTAACAGTCTGAAGAAGAACATTCCCTACACCTTCTTTAGATTGTTGCTCCCCCCTTATTTTTTTTATAAGGGGAGTAAGAATCTAAAGAAGTGCCGAATTGTAATTCGGCGAGTTGTAACTAGAGTTAATATTTTTTATAAAAAAAGGATAATTGTACAAATAACCCCAGATTTGAACTGTAAACAAAACAAAAACCACTAAAATAACCTGATCTCAACTCTCTAGTGGCTTCCAGGTGTTAAAACTTAATTAACATAAACAGGTGTTAGTTCACTGAGGGGTGTTCACCTTCTGTCATTTGTTTTCTCCTGTTCAATTTTCTATTTTAGAATCGGTTATATTGACCATTATTGCAGTCTCTAGTAAATAAGAAATGAAGAAATCGAAGAATGGATTTAAGGATTTTTTTTTACGTTTTTCAGAGTTTTTAGGAGCAGCGTCCCCAAATTCAGAGCTAAAATAAATTTCTCGATTTCTTCTCAGGGTATGATTTTTTTGAACATGAATGCCAAATTGAATGGAAATCAGCTAAATAGTTTTGGATCAACAAACTACTGATAGACAATTTAAAAAAAAAAAGAAATGAACTCAGGAGGCCTTAGAACATGTAAATCCATCAAAATCGAATTTTAGCGCCAACAAAATATTTCTTTTGGAACAAAGAAGTAATTGCAATAATGCATTTTTTAACAGGGAAGCTAAAATAAACGACAAAAAATTATTAGAATTAACATACATTAGAATAAAAAGGACGATTTTTGTAGTATATATGTTACAAACTATCATTCAGACGTTGTTTTTGTTTTATTTAATGTAACAGGTTTCCCGGACACTTGTGACGTATAATAATCATTTTTACGTAATACGTACGTATATTATCATTTTTACGTACGCTTTATTATCCTTTATCATTAATTTCACAATATTTAGTTACGTAATTGTACCACAGAAGGAGGGATATATAATATATATACCACGAATATGAGAACGCAAACAAGAAATTGTAATAATATGTACGTGAAAATGAATTATAACCAATATCAATTATTACAAATTGTAAAGTCGGCCATGTTTTATCCAGAGGGCCAGAGGGTAGGAAACAACAATAACAAATAACAAGAGTGTTTTTGTAAAAACAGACTACAACCCCCCCCCCCCCCCCCCCCCTCACCCCACATTCGCAATCTCCCTATTTTAGACTCCGCCTATTTCATTGTTACTTTGTTTACAAATTTCCGGAACAAAAACAAAATATCCTACAGCAAACAAGTCGAAAATAAAATCTATAATTCTTCATGAAAATCAACGTTCAAAAGACAGTAGATTGGATAAAAAGGTGATAACGCGTACGTAAAAATAAACAGGTCAAGTGTGTGCTGGTCAGCACACAGCGAGGGTCCCTGTATAGTTTAAGTAGTACCCTATTGATGGTGTTTTTTAAAATGCTATATTACTTTGAACTATCATATGGGTCTGATATTCTCAAAACACATAAACAAACTTCTGATAAAGTATTTTTTACCACTGAACCGGACAACAACCATATAAATACATCGAAAAGACCATAGTTATAAAAAAAACGTATTTTGTCAATAAAAAATAAAATAATATTTTTTTCGAAATTTCCAAAAAGTGGTATCTTTACTTTTGGTCGAAGAATGTTCAGGAGTTTTTTCAGATTTTTTGCACTTCACATAAGTGAGATAGAAGGGGGGGACACGTTTCACACCCACTTCAAACTTGCCTATCAAAGTTATAACCAAAGAATTGTACATTTTTGTAATCAGCTCGACGTACCCTTTCATATGATACCCCTCACGGTGTCGAAAAAAATTAAAACAATTTCAACCCTTAAGTTTTTTTACCCTAATTATTTTTTAAAATATTTTTTTTAATTCGCTATATTTTTAAAATATGTGGGCAGGTACAATACACATACATGCCAAATTTCAAAGTGATCGGACGAAAGGTGTAGCCGTGAGAGCAGGCGACAGGACGGACGGACAGACACACGCAGGAAAATATAAGGGTCCTTGGTTTTGCCTACGGACCCTAATGATAATAAAACGTACGTCAAAATGATAAAACGTAAAAATTATAATAAAACGTACGTAAATATGATAATAAAACGTACGTAAACATTATAATAAAAAGTACGTAAAAATGATAATAAAACGTACGTAAAAGTTATAATAAAACGTACGTAAAATTATAATAAAACGTACGTCAAAATGATGATGAAACGTACGTAAACATTATAGTAGAACGTTCGTAAAAATGACAATAAAACGTACGTAAAAATGATAGTAAACAAACAACGTAAAAATGATAAATACAAGTAACGAAAAAGATAATATAGTGCGAAAAATGATAATATACGTATGTAAAAATGATAACAATCAAAGCAGAAAACAAGAAACAAGAATGGAGGCAATAACAAAAATCAATAGAATTAATACATGGGTACATTACAGTAGGTATTACATCATTTTAAGCGTTTCCCAGGGGAATATATACAATAATATATATTTAACATATGCTTATACAATTTTATATACTTCAAAAATTAAACAAAGTTGGAAATAAAGAAAGTAAGTTATATTTAACTTGTCATTTTCAAAAATAAACGTTTACAAAATAATACATTTTCTTTGTTTTAATTTCTGAGATTTATTTTTACTTTTTTTGTACGTAACTAATGTAAGTTTTCAATGATACGCATGGATAAGTACAGTAAACACAATAACAAGAAAATATGAGAAGAAATATACGAAAGAAAAACAAAACGTATTAACTAAAAATGAATAATAATAAATCAAAAAGAGTATTGTTTGAAAAATTACGACTTAATAAAAAAAGAAATACCTACTTGAATAATTTATTTTTTTGTGGCTCACTTATAATATTGTGTACCATTAATTTAAATATTATAATAAGTTATAATGTTAATGTCACAATTATTAAACATTAAAATATTATTTATTAATAACCCTAAATTGTATATGAAAAATTAAAGAGAAAATGTAAACACTGTGTGTTTAACTAAAAAATATTTTTTTTTTTTTTTATAAATAATTGAGTTTCAAGTAGTGATACTTATTCTTCTATAGTGAGAGGACTTTGTTTCAAAATGGCGGCCGTATTTGTCCTTACTGTCCAAAATGCGGCCATTTTGTTCCAAAATGGCGTAACAACACTTTTACAAAAAGATTTTGTATTGACACAAAAGAAACTACCTAACTTACAAATTTCAAGATTCTTTCACTGTTAATTTAGGAAATCTTGAATTTCTCATATAAATGGCCGCCATCTTAAATCAAAATGACGGATCGTAAAAATACTTCTTAGCAAGCACCTGGGGACTAAGAGGAACCTACCAACAAAATTGCATTGTCATAGGTCCAGTGGTTTATGAAATTCGTAATAAGTCAATCAGTCAGTTGTATTTGGATTTTATATAAATATAAGAGAAAATGTTACTTTTATATAAGATAACATACAGAACGAAACAACAAACTAAAAAAAAAAAAACCACAATTTGTGTTTATTTCTGGTTTTACAATTCTTTTTTCTTTCTCATATAAAGAGAAAGTATTGTGATGACACGTCAATTCGGTTTTGAGATTTTTATGGATTTACACGTTTTGAGGACCCCTGAGTCCAAAAAAGTGGTTTTTCAAAAATGTCAGTGGTCTGACGTCTATGCAGACGCGTGGGGCTCAAACTACGGGGCCGATCTTAACGATATTTGGCATACATGTACAGAAAAATCATATCCCGGGGCGAAATGAAATGAAGCCCCAAATTTGGAAGCGCTACCCCCCAAAAAACTAAAAAAAACGTGGGAAAAAATGATTTATCGAAAACGTTTCCGACAATTTTAATTAAACAATTTCTAAAATGCAGTCCATTTAAATACGAATATAAGTCGGTACGGGAAGGAACGATATATTTCCCGGGAAAAATCTAGTTCCTGAGAAAATAGCTTTAAACGCGGACGAAGAGAGGCCGGGTTCGAATCACCGCCAAGGAGATGTTATTATTATGATAAATTTTGATGAAATGTTCAATAATAAATTGAATGTACCTACGAAAACTAATAAATGGAAAACACTGGGCTAAGTAATTATGAACTCGGATACGAGAAATTTTGTTTGAGTTGTCTCGGACCGATTTTTTTCACGCTTTGCTTAACTTAATTTGTTTTTTGAGGTAAAAAATGTTGAGTATAACTTTCCGACTAACAATCAAGCTGGAAATTTTTTACAGATTGTGAAATGTATTATTATTTACGATGTAAATGTAAGCAAATATATTTTAAAGAAGTAATATTCTAATAAAAGAGAGTATTTAAAAAAAAAAAAAAAAAAAAAAAAAAAAAATGGCATATGATGAACATAATGGAAATAATAACATAAAACCTTTGATTACATCAGAAATACTTAGGACGTTAAAATACTCAAAAATTTGTTTATTTATAGTGTTTTCTTTTTTAAATTTAAAACCTAAAAAAAAATGTAATATGACGAAATTTTAAATAATATTGAGTAAATTTATAACACGCCAAATATTTAAATTATATGCAATTTAAATGGCTACAGTTAGCCAGATATTTTTTAAACGTATGCAAATAAATATTAATTTTGTCATCAAATAATAGTGAAAAATGTTTGTTTTGAGATTTTTCTTTTAGTTATAATAAAATTATATATTCCACTGTAAAGGGGAATTTAGACATGTCCTTTTATTTAATAAAATTTGATTTAAAAAGTTACTAGTTTGACATTCATATTATCTTGTATTATATTTGTGTGAAAAAACAGACGAGAATTTAATTACAAAGAATAAGGTATCTATTAAGTAGGATTTCTTTACAGTCACCATCATAAAACAACTTATTAAAAAAAATAAAAAAATAAATAACAATAAAACAAATAAATAAATAAAAATAATGAATAAATGATGCAGACATAATAAATATGTTATCTCTATATGAAATATCTAGAGGAAAAAAAATAGTCACAAACCACAAAGTGTTTGAAGTATGACAAATGTGGTTACAAGTTGCATTTTAGACAATTATAAGAAACATATTATGGATTTTTTTAAAAGCAAAATATTATACAGTAAAGAGAGTTTAAACTAACTATGTTCTTTGCCAATTAATGTGGCACATAGCTTGCACACATCTTATCACATAGTTTAATGATGTTAAACTTTTATAACCTAATATTGTCTAATTTGTTTAATTATTCCCCATTATTTAATGTGCTCAGGGGTTTGAAATTAATATGAGGCTATCTGCGGTTTACTTTCAAACAAAACAAATTTATTAAAAATCAGATGAGTACTTTTGAAGATATAGGTGTAAATAAATGTATGTTTGTGCACATGTGGAAGAGAAACAAATGAGCGCAGAAGGTTGAAACTTATATGGGACAAACAATGGGCTAATTATGACCTACCATCTAATTTTGGTTCACAAAAATGGAGCAACAGACAGACACGGGATCAAAATATTCCCTGACGTCTGGAAACGGATTTCTGTCTTGGAATTTTTGAAATTGGAGATATCAAATTTTTTGTGTTCTTCAGAATGATCACATAGCTTCCGTTACCTTCGGTAAGCTCGGAAGCAAAAGCTATCAAAATATCTATTTAATTTGGTTTTTTAAATTTTGTGGGTTTGGCTATTTTTCCACTAGCGTCCATAATACTCTGATACATCTAGGACAGCACGCCTTGAGATTACAAAGAGGATAAATTTAAAAATTATATCTATTATTAATGTTATAACAACATGTTAGGAAATTGTAATATATTAATATAATGTGACAAAACAACATCCTGTAGCTTATACCTGCCAAAGGGCTTATACTACTTTAATTGCAAGGACTAGGTAAAAATCTACAAATCGCAATGGATAACTTAAAAGAGGAGATATTGAAAGGATCCTACTCTAAAGTTGTCAGAGTGGCAGAGAATAATTTTATAAAGTTTCAGGCAAAATCTGTATAAATGGCTATGGATAAAATTAAAGAGGAGACGCAAGATATGGTAAAACCTATGTAAACCAAATGAATTATTTAAAAGAGAAGATATGCCAAAGAATCAATTCTAAAGTTGGAAGAGAATGATATTCTAAAAGAGAAGATATCCCAAAGAATCTACACTAAAGTTGAAAGAGGATAATATTCTTAAAGAGAAGATATCCCAAAGAATCTACTCTAAAGTTGGAAGATGATAATATTCTTAAAGAGAAGATATCCCAAAGAATCTACACTAAAGTTGGAAGAGGATAATATTCTTAAAGAGAAGATATCCCAAAGAATCTACACTAAAGTTGGAAGAGGATAATATTCTTAAAGAGAAGATATCCCTAAGAATCTACTCTAAATTTGAAAGAGGATGATATTCAAAAGTACCAGGCAAAAATTACAAATGGCAATGGATAAAACCAAAGAGAAGACACAAGGTAAAATCAACATAAGGCAAATAGATAATTTAAAAGAGAAGATATCCCAAAAATCCTAATCTGAATTTGGCAGAGGATACTTATAAGTATCAGGTAAAAACTGTAAATACGGCTATGGATAAAATTAAAGAGAACACACAAGGCATGGTAAAATCAACAAAAGGCAAATGAATCATATAAAAGTGAAGATATCCTGAAAATCCTACTCTAAAGTTGGAAGAGGATCATTTTCTAAATTCTAAAGTATAAACCTTTCGCTCACCTCAGTCACTACAGAGGACAGTAATTTTCGAAAGCTCCAAATAGCTGTGGACAACTGGAAGTGGGCATATGACACTATGTCCTTATAATATGATAAGTCATGATTGCTACCACAAGATTATAGCCCTATCTAATTACAAAAGTAGGTTTTATAAAATAATAACCTGACTCAAATCTACTGTCACAAGGGCTGTTGCTGTGCTCAGTTTTTTCCTTAATTTATAGTCGCTACATATGAAAATTTTAAACTTGGATGATTTTTTTATAGGCAAATAAGAGTTCAAGCTAAAAGATAATATAAACATTTTTCCAAAATGATTATTAGTTCAGAAGTTACCAGCCACTGAAATTGAGTTATAGGAAGATGCAAGAACAAAAAAAAACTTCTCTTCAAAAGATTTATAAAATTTAATGAAGTTATTTTATCTGATTCGTCAGATAATTTAGAATATGGTGATGAATATTAACCAGAATATTCCGTCAAAAAAAAGGGGTCAGCCCTCTGGTGGTTCCGCCAGAGAACCACATTTCACCGCTTGAGGAAGTCTGGTACGACCACAATGACCATTTACCAATATATGGGGATGTAAAAGATGCAGACTGATATGGCTGCACATCAACCATTTATATGAAATGCAGTAAATTTAATGTTAATGTGTACATTGCGTGAAAGGGATAAGGTAAAAACAAACAACAAAAGGCAATGGATAAAATCAAAGAGAAGATACAAGGTAAAGCTTACAAAGGACAAATAGATAATTTAAAACTGAATTTATCCCAAAGATCCTACTCTAAATTTGGCAGAGGATACTTTTCTAAAGTAACAGGCAAAAACTACTATGGCAATGGATAAAATCAAAGAGAATACACAAGGTAAAATCTGCATAAGGCAAATTGGATCATTTTAAAGAGAAGATATCCCAAAGATCATACTCTAAAGTTGACAGTGAATGTTTTAAAGGTGCAGGCAAAAATTACAAACGCCAATGGATAAAATCAAAGAAAAGATACAAGGTAAAACCTGCATAAGGCAAATGGATCATTTAGAAGAGAAGATATTGTAAAGACCCTACTCTAAAGTTGGCAGAGAGAAAGCTTCTGAATACATTGGCACACAATATCTCTAATCATCTATCACCACCTCCTTCCACCGTACTTGGATGCATTTAACAAATATATTTTTAATTTTAAACTGTACTGGACTAAAGGGTGCCAACTACTGGCTCAAATGACTTTGTGTTCGATAATTCATCATTTTTTCCTCCAAATAAAATTCAAGTTACGCTTTAAGATGAAAAAAATTTATGTTGGTGGATAAGTCTTAAAAGAACAGTTTTAAATATTATACAAAACAAAATGTTAAGAAAATGTAGTAATTAAAATTAATCAGTGGTGTTCAGTAATGAGCGTTTGTGGTATTATATAACATTAAACATTTGGTAACATTCTTAAATACTTATAAAAGTTTGTGAATTCCCTTAATAAGTGATGGATTAAGGTCATCGACTGTGTTTTCCTCTAATGTATCACAGCGACTCATCATGAAGGAGGTGTAGTTCAATAACTAAATAACAACTTTACACAAAATTATTGTAACTGAAACAAATTGACCAATTTTGGCTGTTCTAATGCAGACTTCTTCAGAGAGTCTTATGGTTATTGAAAGACGTGTCACTTGAACTTCTAAATTCTTTCAGTAATCATTATATTGAAGGCTGCATATATAGCAAGAAGGCTGCATTTCTTCACATAATATAATGATTACTGAAAGAATTTAGAAGTTCAAGGGAAACGTCTTTCATTAACCATAAGACTATCTGAAGAAGGCTGCATTAGAACAGCTGAAACCAGTCGATTGATTTTATTACAATAATTTTGTGTGAATATGTCGTTTAGTTATTGAACTACAGCTCTTTCTAGAGATAGAATTCGGTACTTTCCTTCATCGTCCCTTGTAGCAAACAATTCATTCTCGTATTCTGTTTTTCCACCGTTCAAAAAATAATAACTTTAATAAAGGATTATTAAAAGAATCAAAATCATCTATAGGCTCAATGGTAAACAGATGCGAACTTGTAATCAGAAGAATGCACACCACTATATTCACTATGACCACTATATTTTGATGACTACATACATACATCAGAACTATTTTTCCACTAAATACACATAAACAATAAAAAGAATAAAACAATAAAAGGAAAAATGTATTGTTGTTTAATAGCAATAAACATAATAGAATTTTACTCTGCGAGTCATATTTACTCATTAACAAGTCAAAATATTTGATAAAAAACAAATAATTGAAGCGAGCTTCTTATATTCAACAAAATATGCATTATGTCTGTATGTCAGTAACGTTTACCAGTCCGAGGATAATTTGAGTAAAATTGGATCGATTTAGTTGAAATTTGGTACATAATATGGTCCTTTTATTAATGTTCAAACTACGTTCGTTGGACAGCGTTATCAGCCTAAGAGTTCCTGCGCAATTCTCGTGTAAAAGTGAGCTTTAAATGTAAAATTGGAATAATAGGAGGGGAAAAGATTCTATTATCACCTACCGATGACCACTAAGAAGCAATAAAGATAGTTAAAACTATTAAAGCGAACCTTAACGTTTAAAATAGAGAAAACAACGTTTTTACAGATATCTTACGTACTAAAACAATGATTTTAATAAAACTTCATACACATCGTCTAAAGTACAATTGAAACAGGCATGTAAAATTTCAACCTGGTAAAAGCAGAAGTTGTTGTGCATTGAAGTGATACATTTTATAGTAGTTAACTACTATAAAAACTATACTAAGATTTCCGAAGCGTTTATTTAGTAGAATAGTAAAAGTGCAGGGTGGCTCCCTCACTACTAGACACTATTACAATCATACTCTTAAACTATTAACTCATCATGATTATCTATTTTCTCAATATTCAATTCATACTTATTACTATACACTCGCTTTAATAAGGGGCCTGGGTGGCTCGGAGGCTAGAGCGCTTGCCTTGCGATAAGGCAAATTAAGCAGCATCGAGCCGGGTCAGATGGTGACCGCAGCTCTGGGTTCGATTCCCGAACCAGGCCCCCCACTCAATGTTCACCCAGCATTGTTTAAATAAATGGGTAGCTGCTCGAAAAGAGTAGCGCCACCAGGTTTCGGCCTGGAAACCATGAAATACACTCTCAGTTCGATTCACATCGAAAGAGAGTCATGGTTAACGACCAGACACTTCACTCTAATGTGAAGAAGTTAGGTTTCTAACCCGGGTTTGTTCAATGGGCCCACCTAAGTGGCCTATGTCTTCGGGCATAAAGGCCCCCCAGAATAAAATAAAAATAAAAAAAATACGCTCGCTTCAATGATAGAGCCACGCAATGCCTAGAATTATAATAAATAAACAACATCGTCAATTTTCAAATTAAACCCTAACATATGATTTTATTCAATTTAAAAATGTATTTCTTAGCAAAATTTATGTAGTAATAAGAAAGTTTAGTACAGCTTTAATGAATACGGTTCATAAGCCCACAACACACTGTTTTGTTTTATCATTATTGTGTCAAAGGGACATAATCAAATCACTATCACATAAATATAAGTAGTAATATTCCCTTTTCTTTAATAAACTTTAGACGAAGAGCTATAATCTATAAAATTATAAAGGCAAAAAAACAATCATTTTGTTCTATTTTTTTGTTTATAAAAAAATATGTTTATTTTAACAATGCATATGCATTTTTTGCATATGTGCCCTAAATAAATATACCCAATAAATAAATAAATAATCAGATATTTCGAAATGAACCCAATAAAAAAATAAATAAATATATTAGACACGGAAACTATCCAAAAATAAATAAATGACATTTAGTACATTTAAAAAGTTTATTTACTTAATTTGTATTTATTGATTTTGATATTTTATCTTAATTAATAATTGAATAATAATTACTAAAGAGAGAAATAATTATTAATCGATACTTTATTGCTTTTAGATGTTTAAGATTATTTTCACAAAACGTAGAAACAATTTTTCAATAAATAAATATGGGTTACTCTGCAGAACACAGAACGAAAATGATAAAATGTGATAAAATTTCATCACTTTTATACTTCGAGAAAGATTATATTTCCTTGTCAAAAACAACTTTTAGATAAATATACAATCATTCCAACCTTTTTTTCTGAACATTTTATTAGACACAAAGGTATATTATCACTTTAAAATATTCTAAGTTATGCATATATATTTTCCAAAATATGATTATATACATAAAAATTAACATATTATTTATGATTTCTTACCTCAAATTGCCAATGAGCTGCTTGGAGTAATTGTTTTGCTTGTTCTCTTGCACAACCGGCAGCCAAAACAAATTGATTTATCATAACTTGTTCCCGTAAAGAGTCCATTTCCTTTTATTTTGATATTTTCTTCTTTGTTATTTTTTTAAAAAAAGAAAATAACCAAAACAAAAGTTGCTTTTTTAAAAGAAAATTATACTTAACGGACACAGCTCTTAGTTATTTTTTAAAAGTTCTTTAAAAATCAAAATAATAACATTTAAATAAAAACAAAAAAATCACACTAGAAGAAAATAAACGAAAAATAATAATTTACTTTTATCAACACAATCTTCAAAAAATAAACAAAGAAAAGGAAAATAAAGAAAAAACAGTCTTACCAAAAATAAATAAAATAAAACAAAAATTCCCTCTTTTATTTCGCGAAAAAAAAAAAATACTAGTTAAAATAATAACACGTTTTTATATAA
This sequence comes from Gerris lacustris, assembly GCA_951217055.1. Lineage (NCBI taxonomy): Eukaryota > Metazoa > Arthropoda > Insecta > Hemiptera > Gerridae > Gerris > Gerris lacustris. The sequence continues at coordinate 20,112,510 of OX578286.1, forward strand.
TTTTTCTTTCTTCTATTATTATTTCACTTTGAATTTCAATTTATAAAATTGATTTTAATTATTATTTTACACAAATTTAAACAATGATTCAAAAATAACAAAGATATATCAAAATAAGAAAAAAAATCTATAATTGTTATTGTTTACTTTTTTACTTGAAATGATATGTGTTTATTTATATATATTTTTATTTTCGAGTAAATATTTACCACTAAGATATTTTCCGGAATTATTTAATAACAATTTATTTAAGGTAACATTTATAGTTTTTAATTATGTATTTTTAAAAAAGAGTATATTAATATATTTTTTAAAACTGTAAATAAAATAATACGGTGTAATATTTTTATTTTTGTAGTAGAAACCTTGGTTTTGATGTGTTCATTTAGACGTAATAATAACAACTTTTATTAGGAACCGAGATTTTAATTAATTTAAAATAAATTTGACAAGATTCACTTTAGAAAAATAATGTTTTCTATATTTTTATTTTCTGTTATAATTATGCGCACAGACAAAACAATACCGCCGTACTGATTTTGATGGCCAGTCTTGTGTGGTAAGGACAAAGTACTAGCGACTGTTGTTTTTTTTTCTCTTTCGTTCTATACTAGTGACGTCATAGGAAAACAGCAATGGCCGCTCCCCTCAGCAGTTTAGGTGGGGAGAGAGAGACAATCGTAACGTATCACGTTTCCACGATGTATCGATGTATCGTTTTATTTTCACTAAGATCGATAGCTTGGTCAAATTCGAAAATGCTGAATAACTAGGATTAATTCATTGGATTGACAGTATTAATTCCCATGATTTGAGGTTTTGATTGCAGAATATTTGGAATTGGATCAATCTTGTTTCTTCAGTTTCTGAATTACCACTCTAAATGTTCAATCATACTTGTCAAATATTGTCAGCATGCCCATGACTGAACGTCTATATATGTATACAAGCATTCGCCCCGCGCTTCGCGCGGGGCGAATGCTTGCAATCAGTGGCTGTATTATTACTATTTTATATCTATTACTATCATATTGGTTAATTGAGTAGGCCATTTTATCGAATAACACTTATACTTCACTTTTCTTCGGATAATACTTTATACTTCATTATTTGTTTAGCTTAATATAGAAAATGAAAATGGCTTAAATATTAAAATAAAATAAATTACTTGAAAATGGGTCCTCCCACAATATCGCAGGACTTTTTCCAAAATGATTATAAAATAAGGAAAAAATTTAACTCCGCCTCCCTAATAGGAATTTCCTCGCCAACCGGAGGAAACATATAGCTAGGCCACACCCAAAACTATAATATAATTACACAAAATACTTTAACTATGTAGTAATGGATAGTAAAGAATGTTCCGTGTATAAGCAATTCCATTTGTAACCCTCTCACATGGTACCAAAACTTGAATGAAGAAGCTACTTCTTACTATGACGTAAAATTGGCCGGCGCTAAAGACATTTTTCTGAGATCCACACCAATAAAAGATAATGTTTGACCCTGGGATTTATTTCTAATGAACTCTGATAATATATAACAAAGATGGGTTTTTAACTTGAAAATAATATTTAGATACATATATTCACTTAAAATATTGGAGATATTGCTCGCTATTAAAAAGTACTTCAGGAGGATACACGAAATCAATAAGGTCATTTAAATCTGTTACATATGCAATTCCATTAAGAGGTATTAATACGTCACTTCGTATACAATTTCTTCCTCTTTCTTAAGATTGAACAATGAGCAACCATCTTTAATTTTCAATCAGTGGCTATAATATTACTATATTATACCTATTACTATCATATTGGTTAATTGAGAAGGCTATTTCATCAAATATAATACTACAAACTTTGAGATCTACACCAACTAAAGATAATTTTTGACTCTGGGATTTATTTATTGTCATCGAGTAAGCTGCTTTCAGAGGGAACTGTCTACGCATAGTTTCCACACCTCTATTTCCAACTTAAAGTTTAAAGTTATTCTTGGAATTAATATTGTTTCTCCGAAGACGGTTTTCTAACTTGAAAAAAATATTTAGATATCTTAACTATAATAGTTTCTTTCCATTAACTAATGAATTGATCAGTGGAATTTAAATTTCTCATTAATATGACATCTGCACCCTCTTTAAAAGTTAACCTATGATCTGGTAAACCTGAATGGCTTACACAATTCAATATTGACACATCTATGTATTGACCCCCCCCCCCCCCCCCCCCCAGGGTAATTTCACTATCAACTTCTGTATCCGAACTGTAACATACACTTTGTGATCCATTTAATTTTCTAATATTTATTTACTTATTTCATTTACATTTTCATTTGTGCCTACTAATATCGCTCATTGGCTGCTTGCTCACTATTAAAAAGAACTTCAGGAAAGGATACAGGGAGGATTCAGGGGAGGATACACGAAATCAATAAGGTCATTTAAATCTGTTACATATGCAACTCCATGAGAGGTGATAATTCGCCACTTTTTAAAAAATGTCTCACTCTTTTTAAGATTGAGCCACCATCTTTAATTTTTAGATTACTTTATTCTTTATTTTGCTAAATAAACTAAAACGTGTAAAATAAATATATTTACTACTCTACAATCAAACACATTTACTTTTACACTATACAGAAATATGCAAATAATAATCTATATTTTCAAAATTTTACGAAGATCTCACATAAGCACGCTATAAGTACTTTCCAACATGGATCAAACTCAAATATAAATCTCTAATTAATTAATTACAGCTAATTAATGTTTACACCGATAGGTAATGAAAACAATTTTCTGACCCAAATCATATATTGAGTGACACATACATTTTTGTAATTTAAAAAAATATTAAAATATCCTGCAGAAGGTTACAACCTAAAATAACCGTCTAATATATGTGTTACGTGTATAAGAAATATTTAATTCTTTATTTTTTCAAAAATTCTTCCACATTATTTTTTCTGATGTTAAATAAAGCGTATATATACAAATTTTCTTTGAAGTTCGTAAAAAGCAGTAGAATCGATTGTCGTAACCGTGAGGTTCATGCTAGGAATCGCTGGCTGTGTCACAGTGTTAATATATTAGAGTAAACTGTAGGCCCTGTCATGAAATAAATTTCATTATATTTTATTAGTTAAATTACAGAATAATAAAAATAAACATAGAACCTTTGTCAATTTATTTTATTATTTATTAGTACTCGAGATTAATTGAAACATAAGTAGTTAAAGTCAAGGAGAAATAATAATTCTATATATAAATTTAGCTACATCATATATAAAAATGAAAACAATGTCGTCGAAATAATTTGCCATACACACAACTAAACTATAAATTGCCCTAAATAAACTTCATTCATTTAAATAAAGTAAAACATTCATATAAATAAACTGAAATATACCAACTTAATATATAATTTAACAAACTATAAATCAGTTCATTCTAGTAATAATAATATGATAATAAAACAATTAAAAAAAAGTAAAACATTTATTATACGTAGTTATGATGGACGGTGAGTTGTAAGAAGATACTAAACTCAGAAGTTATTTTATTAGTGAAGAGACGTTTCGACTCAATAAAAAAGTAAAACATTTATTTAAATAAATTAAAAAAATCATTTAAATAAACATAAAAATTCATTTAAATAAAGTAAAAAAAATCATTTAAATAAACAAACATTCATTTAAATAAAATAAAACATACATTTAAATAAAGTAAAATATTCATTAAAATAATGTAAATAATTCATTTAAATAAACTAAAATATTCATTTAAATAAATTAAAACATTTTCTTAATATAGAATTTAACAACCTATTAAAAACAATTCTAGTAACAATAATATGGTAATAAAAACAATTAAATAAATAAGAATAAAATTATACCTTAATAAATGTCGGTAGTATAACAAAAGATCTGGGGAGTAGAAGTGCACACGACGGCTGGACACGTAAGACTGGTCAGGGAGACTGACGGAGAAAGAGAGGGGGCATTTGTTTACAAAGTGTGTTTTCGCGGAAACTAATGTATTTATTATCTTTTACCTAGCGAACAACATACTTTATTATTCAATATTTGTTTATATTTATTTATTCTTGTTTTTAACTATAACATAACCATAAACATAACCTTATAAAAAGTATTATTTATTAAAATAAACGTAAACATGACGTTATTTACGGTATTTTAAATTCGTTTTTTCTCTATATATATTCATTTTTCTCGGCAAAAAAGACAGATAATTTGAAAAATAAATACTCGTTTTAAAGGGCATTAGTGTGGGGTTTAAATACCCCAATCGAAAATTAAATCGGCCAATAATCGCGGACGCCATGAAAGCTAAAAGTCAAAATTTGACCAAAAATGACCAAATTTACTCGATTTAAGGTAGAACCGATGGTCGTACGACAAAAAGTCATAGAACCAAAATTGTAGATCTTTTAAAATCAGTTACCGTTGGTGCTATCCGCTTTTCGATACGACTTACTGTTTAGCCGCTATAGCCCTTCGAAGAAACCCTTCAATTCGCGTCCCCCGTTTTTATTTTTTTAAGGGGGGTAAAAATAATTTTTTTCTTAATACTTAGTTGGGTCATATAGGGTGTAAAAATATGAAGATCACTGCATAAACAGGCTATATTTCGCCCCCCTCCGGGGCATAATTATGCCTAATCATAATCAGTAATAGTTTCACATAATGTTAAAAATCGAATCAAAGTATCTTAAAATATGTAGGTATATAAATAAAGTTACAAAAGTAGTTTTCACCAACTATCACAGTCATTTAGCTAAATTTAACTGAAACATATAAAATTAATAAAAAATAACATCACAATCACAGTCAAAAAACACTTAAAATCTTGAGTGTTTTTTGACTGTGATTGTGATGTTATTTTTTATTAATTTTATATGTTTCAGTTAAATTTAGCTAAATGACTGTGATAGTTGGTGAAAACTACTTTTGTAACTTTATTTATATACCTACATATTTTAAGATACTTTGATTCGATTTTTAACATTATGTGAAACTATTACTGATTATGATTAGGCATGATTATGCCCCGGAGGGGGGCGAAATATAGCCTGTTTATGCAGTGATCTTCATATTTTTACACCCTATATGACCCAACTAAGTATTAACATTGATAAAATAGGGACATCTAGAAAACTTATGAATATAATTTTTTTCGACTTTTCAGATTTTTCTAGTCGGTTTGGGCCGATTTGGGACCAAACGCAAAAAACCGCGAGTCTCTAGGTGGTCTGGAAGTGCCTAAACATTTTGATAACCCGATCAGCTGATTAGCCACTTTATATATATAATAATAACTTCTGTATAATAGTCCCTTAAAATGTAGCAGAAGGCTGAAGCATTGTAATATTCCTGAAGAACGACGATTTTTCGCTTCCTTTGCTTACCAAAGGCTGTGGGATCGTCTGAAGAACGAATTTTTTTGCTTCTTTTGTTTACCAAAGGTAACGAAAGCTATGAGATCGTCTGAAAAACGGCAATTTTTCCTTCCTTTGCTTACCGAAGGTAACGAAAGCAATGTGATCGTCTAAAGAACGAAATTTTTTCCTTCCTTTTACTTACCGAAGGTAACGAAAGCAATGTGATCGTCTAAAGAACGAAACTTTTTCCTTCCTTTGCTTACCGAAGGTAACAAAAGCTGTGTCATCGTCTAAAGAACGGCATTTTTTGTTTCTTTTGTTTATCAAAGGTAATGAAAGCTATGTGATCGTCTGAAAATGGTACTTTTTGCTTCCTTTGCTTACCGAAGGTAACGAAAGCTGTGTAATCGTTTGAAGAACGGAATTTTTTGCTTACTAAAGGTAACGAAAGCTATGTGATCGTCTAAAGAATGAAATTTTTTCCTTCCTTTGCTTACCGAAGGTAACGAAAGCTGTACCATCGTCTAAATAACGACATATTTTGGTCCCTAGCTTACCACAGGTAACGAAAGCTGTGTCATCGTCTAAAGTTCTAAAGAACAATATTTTTTGCTTAATTTGCTTACCTCAGGTAACGAAAGTAGTGTGATCGTCTAAAGAACGACATTTTTTGCTTCTTTTGTTTACCAAAGGTAACGAAAGCTGTGTGATCGTCTAAAAGAAGGATATTGTTTGCTTATTTTGTTTACCAAAGGTAAAGAACGACATTTTTTGCTTCCTTTGCTTACCTCAGGTAACGAAAGCTGTGTGATCGTCTGAAGAACGAAATTTGTTATGTATCCAAGACAGACCTTAGGAAACATTTTTCGTCTTGTGTCTACTACTCGTATCCGATTTTGATGGTTGGTCACAATTAGCCAAATGCTGGTTCCATATTAATTTCAACGTTCTGTGTCCATTCTTTTTTTTTTATTCCGCATGAGCACAAACTTTTTGTTTTTTGTTTTTCAGCTATATCTTTAAAAGTACTTATTGGAATTTTGAGAAAATTTAGATAGTTTGTCGAAATTAGCCAACAGATCGTCCCTTATTAATTTCAACTGTTTGCACTACTTAATTATTGCTTAATTAATACTTTTACTGTATTTAAAAGAAAACAAAACCATTTTGACGGATTTAAAAGGGTAAATTCGGAGACATATAAAATAATTTCATTCTTCAAAACGATCACATAGCTTCCGTTACCTTCGGTAAGCTTGGAAGCAAATAATATGTAGCACAAATACTAGGTATATGATAATTAAAAAGAAACGTGATCCCAATAATGTTTCTTCGTTACCTTTCGTAAAGCTGGAAGCAAAAAAAGGGGTTAAAAATTAAATAATTTAGACAATAACAGGTGGTAAAGCCCATAAAAATCATATATAGTGTAAGTGTAAGCTATAGCACGAGAGGAAGCAATGTGCCTAATTGGTAGACAATTTTGATTTAATAATTCGATAATAAATGTAATATAGTACATTCGATTTGTTAAGGAATGTATGGATACAAAAGTTAAAGGGTAGAACTGCAGTTATCATGCCACCTTAGGAAAAGTGATTAGAAAATTGGGAGGGGGGGCCTCACTCGAATGTACAATTTAGACAAAGGGATATCATCTCTAAAATGTAATAATTATACATAGATATAAGCTTTCAAATGTATAAAATCTTAAAAGTAAACTGTTTTGACAAAGGGATATAAGTGTATAAATTAAGCGAAATTGACCGTATTGATAATGATAACTGCAGGTTAGCCAAGGTAAGGAATTACAATAAATAGTATATTGGACTCCTAATTTGAGACCCACATTGAATTATTAATTCATTTTTAGCATATAATTATTATTATTGAATTATTTCTGTTTTATACTTAAAACTTTTAACTAATGTTTTTTTTTGTTTTTTTATGTGCATTTTTAAATAAATTTCTGATTGAAAATTGTGATGTAAATAAATTGTTTTTTGTATCTGTAACTTATAGTTGTATTTTACAATTGCCATATTCAACCTAAATATAAATTTACATAATACATAGAGAGAATTTAGCGTTCTTTGTTCTTTTAAAACCAATTTTAAATATTAATGTGTAGTATATTGCGTTAATACAGTATAATACATAATGAGCATTAGACCTAAATAAAAACAGTTAAATTTTCAAATAATTCTAATTCACTACAACGATCGATAGACCAAGTCTCGATAAGTAAGTTAATTCAGTATATCGATACATTGATTAGTGAGTAAAAAGGTGATTGTAAAGTGTATGTGTAGACGTGTGTCCGTGTATGTTTGTAGAAACCTCCCTATTCATATAAACAAGGTCAGTTCACCCCCACTACCATCCTCAGACACACCAGTTCGAAAGTAAACAACAACTGCTGCCAACCTACACTAAAGCAAAACATTACACTTACCTACTTCCAGCAAAACAACCGTAATACCGTTGAAATTCCCTCTCTACATTTTAACCTCGAAGTGAAATTTCCCTACTTTTCAACGAGGAGATAATCAGCTGATCTCTGTTTACAACTAGTGGACGGTACCACGTCAATGAAGGAACGAGTTGACCTTGAAAACATCCGATTCTTATAACCATCAAGTCTTCAATGCGAACTTGATCTTTTTTTTTTTATTTTATATACAATAAATATTTTTAAAAAACCTCCCTCTATAGCTAAATATATATATTTCTCCAAATTAATTCGGATATTTTCGTAAATTAACTATAAATAGAATTTTTTCTAACTCTTCTTTTACTTTTTCAAATTTAATCATAAAAGCTTTATTTTTTCTATTCTATATCAATAAAAACAGAATAACCATTAGTCACTTTAAATGTTAGCCAATATCCCAATAAAATTAATTCTAAATTAAGAAATACAAAGAGAAAGTTAAGGCGCTACATCCTGAAAAAAAGGAACTTATAATAAAATAAACTTATCATAAAAAAAAAATATTAATAAATTTGTTTTTAAGTTTAAAAATGAAAATGGCTCTTATAGTTTTATTAATTATTAGTAAGTTTCACAGAATGTATTTATATCATCTACTTCAGCGGTTCTCAATCTGTGGTACGTACCCCCAAGGGGTACGCGAAAATCTATTAGGGGTACGCGGTTAACTATCAAAAACCCAAAAAATTATATTGGTACATTTGCTAGAATTTAATTTTGACAACAGTTTTTGGGTAAGGGAAAGTTGCAAGGACACACGGCACTTATTACTACTGTACTTGTGGCTGGAGTTAAGGTACGTTTTCCTAGACGCGACGTCAGCGATTGACGCTGAGCATTGGTCGCTGGTACAAAAATATTGTTTGCATGTTAAGAGTCGCTTAGCTAGGAAAACGGTAACATTTAAACTCAGAAGAGAAGTCCTCAGCGACAGTTGCTGGAGACTATCGCTTGAGTCGCGTCTAGGAAAATAAAGCTTTAGACTGAAACAATAGTCAGTGAGTACTTTGTGCTTGGATAACGAAACATCATGTGATCCAACATCAAAACAGAAGTATTGCAATACTTTGTTAATTAACTTTTGGATCAGTGTAGGAAAAGAACATAAGGAACTATTAGACATTGCTGTAAAGTACCTACTGGGGTTTACGACAAATATTACTAGTGTGAAAAGGGATTTTCAAGTTTAACTTACTTGAAGAACAAATATAGAAACAAACGTTAATGTTGAGGATGATTTACAGCTGTATTTGACCAAGCTGGAACCAAACATTGATGACCTTTGCAAACTTAAAACAAGCTCAGTGCTCACACTAATGTTTCATGAGAATATCTTTTCTTTTCTGTCTAATAAATAAAAACTTGTTAATAAAATCTCAATTAAAAAGTCTTGTTTGGAATTAAAATGACCTATTCATAGTTTTTTCTATAACGTAGCAATATTAGCAGTAGTTAAATAACACTTTATTTAATATAACAAATATTTATAAAAAAAAAAGGTGTTGTTGTAAGCAGGGTTACCATTAACTGTGGTACGCACAGTTAATGGTACACAAAAAGGGGTACGTGGGTTAAAAAAGGTTGAGAACCGCTGATCTACTTAATTGATATTTCTTAAACTTACTCAACTAAGGTTTGCACACATACATTCTGAAAAGGGTAAATAAATAAATCAAAAGCAAATTTATTTTTTTGGAATAGTTATGTGTAATTAACTATTATTTTTTGCTAATGTGTTATTAGTTTTTTTGATTTTTTTTTTTTTTAATAAAAAATTGCTTCCGAGCTTACCAAAGTTAACGGAAGCTATGTGCGGTGGTTCTGAAGAACGGAAATTGGGAACGGAATTGGGATTTCAAAAATTCCAAGACAGAAATCAAGACAACACCAGGGAACATTTTTGGTTCCGTGTTAGTCTGTTTGCAAAAATTGAGCGACAGACTGACAGCTGTCGCTCAATTTTTGCAAACCAACTTATCATAAAAACTACACGTCCGATTTTAATGAAATTTGTATGATATGCCATTGTTGGTCCCATATAAGTTTCAACCATCTGCGCCCATATGTTTTTCTTCAACATGCGCACAAACATACATTTATTTACATCTATATCTTCAAAAGTACTTATCTAATTTTTATGAAACTATTAACCTGCAGATAGCCCCACATTAATTTGAACCGTCTACGCTCTTTAACTTTTGCTAAATTGATACTTAATTCATATAAAAAATCAAAACAATTTTGACGGATTAAAAAAACAGGGGAAACAATGAAACAGATTAGACAATAATTGCACGTGCCCCCCCCCCCCCCCCCCCCCAGACGGGCCAAGACCCGATAGAGTAAAAAAAAAAAATACGCCGTATTTATTTGTAATACATATTATTACATTCACCTCATATTCAATTTCACCTCAGAAATGCATAAAAGCGCTGTTTTGAGGGGTAATTTTTTTAAAATGCAGCAGCTTTTTGAATAAGTAGTTCCCTTTTCTTGTTTCCACTACGAATTCCCCCCCCCCCCCCCCCGATCTAAACTGACTTAGAATGTGCCCCCTCCAGACCTAGCCGCTGGATACGCCACTGACTCCCCGCATGTTTTTTAGAATTAAGATAACTTTGACTAAATAACTATTAAAACAGAGGGATGTTTAGTCCAATGTACTTTAGGATAAAGGAAGATAACACTTCTGTTAAGGGGAGTAACAGTCTAAAGAACATTCCGTACACCTTCTTTATATTGTTACTCCACTCTGGTTTTTTTTTTTATAAAGGGAGTAACAATCTAAAGATGTGCCAGTTTTCCTTCTAAATCCTTTTAAAATTAAGTCATTTATCTTGCATCTACCTCTGTAACAAAATTTAATTTGTTATTTACTTATATGAATCAAAGAAATTCATTCACATTTCAAAGTAGCATTTTTATACCAAAATGTGCAGAATTTAAATGTTCCTGTTCAACTGATCAAGATATATCATAATTTAATATTTTTTAAGTAAAATTCTCCATAAAAATCAATTTAAAAAAAATTTAACAAAAAGTATCTAACTTATATTAATAGAATAGACTATATTTTTCAATACAGCAAAGTAATGAGGGTTAGTTTCACCTCTAGATATAAGGGTAAATTTTGGCAATAATACACATTTTAACACTATTTGGCACAATCTTTATAAATGAATGATATTATTTCATTATGTCCACTAACCATTAAAATAAAATTGTAGGTTTGCTAGTGAAGAACATGTTTCATCGAAAAAAATGTTGTTTTTTTTGGTTTTTAAATAGTGATGTAGCTCTGGGGTAAAGCTTAACAATGGTACATTTCTCAATAGCTAAAACACAAGAGTACACTAGGTTAATAAAGAATTTTATTATAATTTTGTTCAGAACATTTTTACTTTAATATCTTAAAAACACTCAGTTTAGACGATAAGTTCTTGCTGCATCCCCATAGCTAGTGGTGTTTGCGTATACACTTTCTATTAACAGTCATTGACTGACTGAAAATAATGGTCTAATACTCAGTCTACTAATTAAAAAAAGTGATTAAAGTGTTAGAGGCTCAAACACCCATAAGTTTAAGATCTAATGCTAATTTCTGAGCTGAATTCTAAATGCCTCATATTTGTTTTTATTTAAAATATTTTAATAAAAGCAAGCTGTAAATATTATGAAATTAGTAAGACAAACGGCAGAAGCAAATGATTTAACTCTATTTGTATGTATACAAATATTTTTGTCATACTATAATCTGTTTATCATTAGTGAAATATTGGTATAATTAAGTCTGATATTCTAGAGAACACCATGTGTATACCGATGTTTCTAATCTGTTACTGAAATTATTCTCAAGGGGGTTGTTCATGGTGAGTGCCATTTATGCAACATTCACAGAATCTCTGGGTTTCACAGAATCTTTAACATGGTCTTGTTGAAGATCAAGATTTATTAGGCTCTGGCAGCGGAAACCTACTTTATAAAAAATGTATCAGCCTCAACATTAGAAAGTTAGTAACACAAAATAAATTTGAGCAAACCTGTCAAATATTATCATCGGCAGAAGTTTGAGCTGGTAAATCTTGGTACAGTCTATGAAGAAATCTTCAGCGTAAGCTTGTACTTCTATTGGACCACACCAATACTCGATGATCAAACTATAAAAATTTACAGAAATAAACTTCAGCAGGTAATAATTTACAATTAGTTTATTAATATATCAGATTTATTTTCATCAATATCTCTGAAACTAGATTATTCCAAGGAAAATAGATTATATTATTAATCTTGTATTCAAATGGACTAGTCCAAAGACTAGTTTGGACTAGATCAGCGCAGGAAAAGAAAAACTAGCAAAAACTAGGAGAGGCCTTTGCCCTTAGATGGGCCTAGTTACCTAAAAAAAAAACATGTATAATTTATTTTTGTTTAATTATTTTTAAATTAGCAAGTGTGAGTATATTATTACTTGAATTTTAAAATTTACTATTATACAGAGCACAAAATATGATTTATGTATCTCAAAATTGGTAATAAACGGCTATTTTTATTTATTTTTTATTATTTAAATGGACTAAAAAATACAATTTTTTTAAATCATTGATTTGTTTCAGCAAAAAAACTAAATGGAAAAAGTGGTGCTAGTCCAAGTAAGTTAAAATCTAAGAGGAGGTTGAACAGATTTCATTTTTAGTACTGTATTTTTGCCAATAGGTGCGCTGAATTAAATATTTTAAATATAGTAGGTACCAGGAAGTTATAATCTATTAGGAGGTCGCTAAGTTTTAGGTTTCCGTACAAAGGACAAAAAGAAACCTTATATAACGGCTCTGTCTGTCCGTTGCTTGTTTCAATTCATAAACTACTGTAGCTAGGAATAAACGGCCAATATGGCAGGCAACTTAAAAAAAAAAATCTTAGTAACTATGACATGTTATACATCAATTTAAAGGTCTTGAAATGAAGAAAAAGAATATGCAAATATTAAAATTTCACAAGTAATATTTTTAAGATGGCGGGGGACTAAAAAAAGGTTTTTAGTAACTATGACATGTTGTACATCAACTTAAAGGTCTTAAAGTGTAGAAAAAGAATATGCAATTATTGAAATTTTCCAGATGGCGGCCAATATGGCGGGTGACTAAACATTGTTTTAGTTACCATAACATGTTATAAATCAATTTAAAGTTCTTGAAGAGTAGAAAAAGAATATTACTACAGTAGAGTCTCGCTAATCCGGGTTTAACGGGACCGAATCCAGTCCGGATTAAACGGAATCAGTTTTAATGTGTCTGTAGAACAAGCTTTAGTAGAGTAAAGCTATTAAAATCGAGATTTATAGCTAAAATAAAATGACAATCTATTACCCAGGTGGCAGGTATAGAAGGGACTTCCTGAGAAACAGGCAGTTCCGATATGAAATTCAAGGAGCGATAACCATTTCACAAAAAGATGAGACATTAGACATTGTTGGCTTGGCAAAATTTCATGGAACTGGGTTGAGCCGCCGCTACATGTTTCTTAAAACCCTTCCCCATCTCAGTCACATATAATTGTATACTTCCTGGAATACACTTCCTTTATATCTTCCGCCCTACATTTCTATGGAACCGAAACAGATTTATCAATGTTCTTACTTATTCTTAAATCTGTTAATTTTTAACAAAATACCGGGTATTGCTCGTGTTAGACTGTTTGATTATACACCTATAAACTATACTAGGAACAATTTCTATACATTTTAATAGACAATAAAAGCAGAAACTCCAATTAGCTTAACAATTAATAAATCTTAACAGGCCCTGGTTCCAATTTGTACATAGTTTTTGGCCCGTCTGGATTATACGGATGTCTGGACTAGCGGGGTCCGGATAAACGAGACTCTACTGTATTACAATTAGAGTAATTATATTACACTTAATAATTTTAACTTTAATGTACAGAAACCAGCGATTATCGCCCCACGTACGAACGTGAAGCGTGCCTTACTTGTTTACTTTACAATATTTGACCACTAAAGGTCGACCAACAAGTTATGCTCCCCACTTAAAGTCTACTAAGGCTTGTTGAGTATACCTGTATGACTGAACCCTCTTCTCTCCTGGAGTGAGGTCTAGTGCCTTATATTTTTAAAAAAAATTCCTAGGGACAGACCAGACCTAGTGGACTACCATCCAATGTGTTGTTAAGGGTCCGTGTCCAATGTGTAGTTAAGGGTACCCAACTCTATTTCACAGAAGTTTCATTAAACTGTCTAACAAATTGTAGTACATATTAAGTATACACCTCCACCTCAAAGATGCAAACTATTCACAACAAACACTGCACTCTCTTTGCTACTTCCTTCAGGGAACTACCTGTTTGCAGGTGCTCACTCTCCAAAGGGGGATTTGTAAAGAGGAAGCCAAGTCTAGAACATTTTAGGAAAGCAGGTAGACCTTAGGCTAGCAAAGGCTCGAATATGTGTCTAGTGGTGCTTTCCCCCACCAAGAATTCATCAGACAAGATGAAGAATCACAAGCCCTTCCATAGATTCACACGAGGAGTTCTATCTTAGCTCTGGAGGTGTACACTTCATACATCAATATCTCCTACATACAAGTATAGATCAATAAATATATCCAACACATAACCAGTTTACTCTTTATTCATAATCCAAATCCCCCGTTAGAAAATTTCACACGCTCGTAAGCATACATACCACACACCAAAATACTCAAGAACGAGCAAGATTTCAATCTAGCACAAATGCTACTAAGATGATTACCCATGAAAGATTGACTGATAATACTAGCGCCGTAACTTTTGATATTGCAGCAAATTCTTAACATAGTTAAATATATATTACCAACTGACATGCAACATAAGAATTGATGTTAAAAGCTTTATTGCATGTAGAGAATCTCTTTATTTCTTAGTAGGAGGCATCTCTTTTCTTGTGGCCAATCTAAAACAAACTATAGAAGATTAGGTACTTTTTTTATTTAGAATATAAATGACTTTGACTAAATAACTATTAAGACAAAGGGATGTTAAGTCCAATATTCTTTGGCACAAAGGAATATAACTTCTGTTTTATAAGGGGAGTAAAAGTCTAAAGAAGAACATTCCATACACCTTTAGATTGTTACTCCCCTCTGATTTTTTTTTTTTAGAATATAAATGACTGACTGAATAATTATTATCACACTAAGACAAAGGGATGTTTAGTTCAATATACTTTGGGACAAAGGAATATTACACTTCTGTTTTAAAGAGGAGTAACAGTCTAAAGAAGAACATTGAGAACACCTTCTTTAGATTGCTACTCCCTATGTTTGTTTTTTTTAGAATATAAATGGCTTTGACTAAATAACTATTAAGACAATAAAATGTTAAGTCCAATGTACTTTGGGACAAAGGAATATAACACTTCTGAGTTTATTAAGAGGAGTAACAGTCTAAAGAAGAACATTCAGTACACCTTCTTTAGATTGTTACTCCCCTATGTTTTTTTTTTTTTACTTTCTCATATAAAGAGAAAGTTTTGTGATGGCTTGAAAATTCGATTTTGATGGATTTACATGTTTTGAGGTCCCCAGAGTCCAAAAAAGTGGTTTTTAAAAAATGTCTGTCCGTCGTCTGTCTGTGCAGACGCCTGGAGCCTAAACTACTGGGCCGATTTTGACGAAATTTGGCATACATGTTCAGACAAATCATACCCCAAGGCGAAATTGAGAAATGAATTTTAGCTCCAAATTTGGGGGTGCTACCCCCCAAAAACTCTGAAAAAAAAAAATTCTTGAAAACGGTTCTTAAAACGTGGACAGAGAGATCCCGGGTTCGATTCCCTGCCCTGGAGAAGTTATTTTTATGGTAAATTTTGAAATAATTTTCAATAATAATTAAACTTACTTACAAAAAATAATAAACGGAAAACATTGGCTAAGTAATTATGAACTTGTATATAAGAAAGTTTGTCTGAGTTATAGAGGTTGTTTGGATAGTAAGTGTCGAGTTATAGAGGTTAATTTAACATTATGTGTTATGGCAATCTCAAGGGGGATTTGAAAATTGCACTTGTAATTGAGGTTGTCGTGTTATTGAGGGTCATGTAATCGAGGTTCTACTGTATCTATTACTTCAGGAACTCTGAGACAAGAAACTGATCAATCTGTGTGGAGATGTTATTTGGTTATTGAACTAAACCTCTATAAGGCGGCTTTCACACTGTGTGCGAGACTGAGCGAGGCCGATTCCACTTGAGAAACAAATACATGTATTACATAGGGCTATTCACAATAAACGCCGAGCGTTTTTGTTAGCTAAGCATTTTCGGTCACTGAAAACGCATTGAAAACGGTTGTACGCAGACTGGTAGATAATCGACCGATCGGCTCGGTCTCCCGCAGTGTGAAAGCCGCCTAATGAGTCGCTATCACTCATTGGAGAAAAATACAGTTGGGGACATCAATCAATATTGGAAAACTGACCAATGATATTTGAAAAACAGAATAATATCATTGGTCAACCACCAAATAATAGATAAATATTTTATGTAATTAATGTAAAAAATCATTTTTTTTTTTATACTAGATATTTTTATTTTTTTTTACATTTATCATAATTTTTTTTCACATTAAGATTTTCTTTTCAAAAAAATACACATAGTTTTTTTTAAAATCATAACAGTTAACAAGTTTAAACACACATATATTATGTACACAAATAAAAATCATAAAATTAAAATAAATTAATTTGAATTTGTTCTTATATAATACAAACATCTAAATATATATACACACATATATAATACTTTATCATAATTAATATTAATAATTAACAAATGTAACAACAATTTTTACACAATCAATACTATGTACATCGCACTTTCCGAAGAAAATAGTAATAACAAGTAAATTTTATTATTTCTTGGGAGAAACTTAAATTTAATTTTTTTATTTATTACTCTTTTCTTTGGATGAGTGTCAAAAAACTGTTTTGGTTTAAAACCAAAAGCGTTTCCATGAGGAGTTTCCAAAACAGTTTTCACAACAATTTTGAAAACTCTAAACTCCCAGACTAGTTATAGTTAAGTCAGGTTATCATATCTCTGTTCATCATTCACACTGCGCATGTCTCAATTCTGTTTTCAATTCAATACCCATTATTTCCATGCTGTTTTTTTCAAAACAGTTTCAATACAAAACCAAAAATGTGCTGTTATGAGCTTGAACTTAAAACGCTTTGAAATCACCGTTTCCATGGGTTTTTGAATACCAAAACCGTTTTCAAACTGGTTTTGAAAATTCATGGAAATGTAGTAAAAGTATTCCAAGAGGAAAAATTTGCTTATTTTTGAATTTTTTAAAAAAGTCATCCTTCATAAAAACTCAAAACATTTTCTTGATTTTGTGTACAGAGTGTTCAGTTTCTTTAAAACTTTAAAAAAAATTACCAAAAGTAAACTACCCTTATTTTTAACAGCATACAAAAAAAAAAAAATGTTATTGAGAAAAGTGGTTCAGAATTGAAAAAATGGTGTAAATATTAAATTTCATTTTACTTGACAAAAAATAAAATAAATTACTTTCAACTCAAATTATAAGCCAATAGAAGAAAATTAGAAAAAAAGTTTTTTCTTTAGCATCGCAATAAGTAATCATTAATAATTCTAATATTTACACCTTAGAAAACAACTGTCACAAATACCTTAAAAGTGTTGAAAAAAGTTAAAGAACCAATTGTATTTACATCTATTTTTGCACAAATTCATCAAGCATTTTGAATGTTGAGAATTCTCAAGGGGAATACCATCATAGAGATCATAGATTCATTGGCGATAACCTGTGTAATTCTTTCCTTTAGCTCAAGTTAATAACCAGGCGTTCGGCTCTAACTTATTTGTTTATTAAAATAGAGTATACACAATTTGTTATTGTTAGCTTATTGTTTAGTTTCAGAAAAAAATAACTCAAATTTAATACAAATACTTGATGTGTAAGCAATTTATTTTATTTTACTACGTTTTTATTAGCTTGCTTTCTTGTTTGTTTGTTTGTCCAGTACAAATCTTGCAATAGATTTTTAACTAATTTCCCGAGTAGCTAGACATTTGAAACTTTTAGAATAGCTCAGAACACGATGAAAATGCATTATTTTAATACTTTTAGCCATCTTTCAGCAGAATTTAATTCGTTTTCTGCAAATTTTACTTATGGAAAGTTAGTTCGGAAAAAATCTGCAAGTTATATTATTTGTTTTGACATATCCAATATTTACGATCTTCATTTTAAGTGTTTCAAATTTATGATTTATGACAGAAAATTTAAAAACGTAGTAAAAAGTTCTTTTTATCTTGTAATTATTCTTTAAATAAAATAATATTTCCTTATTAGAGTACTTGTTAGAGTTACTTTTCTAAATAATATTTTTCGATAGTATCAAAAAAAGGGTAGTACTCTTAGTAAGATAATGAATACCATGTAAAAATATCAAGAAAAGATTACCATTTTAAGAGGTTTAAGAACAAGCAAGAAGTTCTACAAAGAATAAAGCAGGACAGTTCAGGATGGAGGGAGAGAAAAAACAGGACTTTTTTTGAAAACCCAAAAATAAGAAAGAAACTTTTTCCTCCTGGACACACTTTATATATATATATATATATATATATATATATATATATATATATATATATATATATATATATATATATATATGTGTGTGTGTGTGTGTGTAGAGAGAGAGAGAGAGAGAGAAGAAAATCCCAAAGAAAATAGTAATATTTTAAACAAATGTAAAATACAAAATGTTTTTTTTTTTACAAATGTAAAACAATCATTATAAAATTTACTAATTTGGAGTTATTACTGTTTCCTTTGGGACTTGCGACATGAGAAACTAAAAAAAAAATTAAATTAATTATATTTACACATACAAATAATAAAAATACAAATAAATCAGTCTGTGCAAGAAGATACAAATAAATATGTTTTATTTTACATAAACAATCAGTCAACGATTAACTAAAATAAATGCTTCTTTATTTGTCTTAACATAATGTAAGTCATAAATTTAACAGTAATTATGACGTAAAAAATTATAAAATTATTATAATTAAAAAAAAAAAAAATGTTATTAAGTAATAAAATACACAAAGTTAAAATATATCGATAAAAATACAAATCATGTATTTCTACTATGATTTATACTTTGTATAGGGTTTTAATAATGGACCATAATAATAATAATAATTGGTTGTGATGAGTATTAGAGGATATTTGGGTTAAAGTGGCGAAAAGGTGGTATTTTTCATCAAGCCAACTCCAAACCAGAGTACACTTCTATACCAACAGATGTAAACACCTATTATTTTAAACGGGTCGTACATTTATTGCAAATTTAAGCATTGCGAGAAGTGTCAGACATATATCCCCGACATATATCTCAAGCAATTTCTCTCAGATGTAAACACTCAAAGCAATATCTGTCTGGCACTTGACATTTATTGCCGAAGAGAAGTGTCAGGTGTAAACGCACCTTAAAGCTGGGTTTACGATCTAAGTATACTTGGTCCAGGTAACTTTGATCAAATCCACTTGATCCAAGTGGATGTGAAAATTTGGATGTGTAAGCATAGTTTACACAATCCAATTAGTGGAACTTTAATACACTTTTAAGTAGAGGCTAAGATAGATTGTGTGATATGTTTTTCCCTCAAAAACTTTCCATGATTTTTTTTTTAAGTTTTTAAGATTCATACTTAAATTGTTAAAGAGTAACATCTAAATTGTAGCGTTGAGAACCAATCGATTGAAAACAGTCGACTAAACGGTTGTTTTAAAATATTCATTCATTCGGTTGTGAATATCTAGTTTTCATTCGATTGATATCAGTCTATAGTTTGGAGTTGTAATTCGGACGTGTATATGTGGACGTGTGTATAACAAGATAACGAGTGTCATGCGCCTTCTCACCCCTCCTCCGCTCTGAGCCCTTCACCGTCGCTCCTTTCCCCCACCCAAAACCAAAAAACATCCGAATGAAAAATTCAACTGGATTCAGTCTCAGTCTATATTTTTCATTCGAATGAAAAGTATGTCGTAGCAGGCTGTAGTTTGGGACGAGATAACGCGTGTCAAGCGCCTTCTCACTCTCGCCCCCCTCAGCTCTGAGGCCTTTACTGCCTCCACCGTACTACTCCTATATAAAAAAAAAACCATTCGATTGAAACATTCGACTTGCGGGTTCAGTCTCGGTCTATATCTTTATTCATATATCCTATACCCGCTATAAGACTGTTTTCAGTCGATTGAATTCAATCGACTGTTTTTTCCTGAATCGACTTATTCATTCGGTTGTTTTTTCTAGTCGGTTGTCCCAACGCTACTAAATTGTACTTATTAAGTATTTAAAACAGTGGTAATATATAACCTTCTTGTAAACAAAACCTGGCCAACCTCAAATCTTTGTCATTTTTTGACAGCTCTTACTCCTCCACAAACCAAAAAGAGGTAGTCACTGGACTACTTCCTTTTCACAAGTAGATCAAGTCAAATAAAACGATATTAACTAAAACACTCTCAAATATTTATAATTGTAACTGCATTAAACAATAAGGTGAAAAAAACAAAAAAAGTTTCTGATATTTGACACGTGGGCGTCATTTTTGTTTTCATCAAAATCTACTTTGATCAAAAAAAGTTGGGGCCCATAAAATTTATGCATCCAAGTAACGTCAAAGCCCGACTTGGTCCATGTAAAGCTATGTGCCTTTAGAGAAAGGATGAACAAATTTCTTCAAAAAAATATGGAAAAAATTGTGTGTGGAGGCCAAGGGGTAAACTCAAGACTGTAGAGCCACTTAGTAAAAAAGTGATTGAATATTAGAAATTGACTGACCACAAATGTTAAAGTAATTTATTTGATATTTTGGAAGAGTCAAAGTTCCAGCTATGAACTCATATTTTAATTTTCAGAAGAACAGTAGATAAATAAGTAAAAGGAAGACCGTTAGAAGACCAAGAAAGTGAGAAGGAAGAAGACCAGGGGAGAACTGAAAAGGCCCTAAATAGAATGAGGTGAAAGTCCTTTGTTGCAGCTCTATGATTAGTATTCCAATGGCTTAGTATTTTAAAAAGAAATAAGTGGATAATACTACTCTATATATAACAATTTTTTTTAAGAGAAAAATTAAATGTAGGTATTTTAAGTTATAAAAAGTGGCACTTCTTTAGATTGTTACTCCCCTTATAAAAATAAACAGAGGGTAGTAACAATCTAAAGAAGTTGTACAGAATGTTCTTCTTTAGACTGTTACCCCCCTTATAAAAACAGAAGTGTGATATTCCTTTGTCCCCAAGTACATTGATTCAACATCCCTTTGTCTTAATAGTTATTTAGTCGAAGTCATTTATATTCTAATAAACCTAGGGGAGTAACAATCAAAAGAATTACCATAAAAGTAACATTTAATTACCATCCTACTTATGTATAAACTAAATAAGAATCAACCTAATACATTACGCTTCTCAAACAAATTAATTAACAAACATTTAATGCATATTTTAAAACCAAAACAATTTTTTTTTTTTATTCTTATAAAAAGAAATAAAAATACATAAACAAAACATATTTCATGTTAAAGAATACTAAAACCTCGTTCACACTATGGCACAAATCTCAATGCCGCGACATTAGTGTCACCAGGTGTCGTCGTTTGAACAGTAGATGTCATTTTTTGATATTTTAACACTGCCAGTCGAATACGTAGCATAGCCTTTTTTGTAAAACAAACAAATAAAATAAATTTGAATAAAATTGTAGGTAAAATATGATTATTTACATTACATAAACTATTATATTGCTTTGTTCTGGTTTGCTAATTTGAAGAACTATCACGACTGTGTGAACAGGTCATAACATTCAGTGTCGGCAAGTGTCAAAAAATTTCACGGCAATAAAAGCCACAACATTAATGCCACCGTGTGAACGATGCTTTACATTGATTAAATGGTATTATTCTTTCTAACATAACATAAAATTAAAATAAGACAACATACACATACAAATAAATGGTTAAAAAATGATGGTGTTGCATTAAAAAAAAAAAAAAAAAAAAAAAAAATGGTAGAGTAAGAAAGCATACTTTGAGAAAAATTCTTTTAAAATAATTTTGGATCCAATGAAACCCTCAACAAAAATATTTAAGCCTAATTTTTTTCCATTTAAGGATTAATAAATCAATATGGTAAAACCCTATTAATTATTGTTCAATGTCAATCAAAGATGAAAAAAAGAAAAACAGAGTTCAATATTAAGTTACACTTTTATACACATAACACTTCATATTACATCAATATAATAAAACATAAATATTCCACAGTTTTCCTACTAATTAAGTTTTTTTTTGGTTTAAATTTAATAACTAACACCAAGAACATTTTATTTGTTGAAAAATACCATAAAAAAACATCAAGTATAGAATTAAACAAGATTGTTTTTACAACAAACATTACACAAAAAATTAATTTTAATTTTTTGGAAAGGATCTAGTGGGATATTATGAGATAAAAGCTACGAGAGCACCAATTATTAATTATAATATTAACAATTAGAGATTATATGATTAACACCAAAGAATAATTAAGATTTGATTAAATTGTATTATTATTTATAATTACAGTAGTGTGCCTCAACATGGCTTTTAGCAATCCACTCTTCACTAACCAGGTTGAACAATGGTTTGTAAGTGGTTAGTGTCATGGTGGCTTTAAATAATTTGAGCTGCCTAGTGGTTTTTAAAAAGGCAGCAGTAAACAACATAAGAAATATAAACCGGGTATGATTTGAGTGTGAAGCTATAGAGAGTGCTCACATTTGAAAATATTATTATTGTTAAATGTTTCTGAGTAGGAGAAAATAAAAAATAGTACATTACACGTCGAGAGCGGAAAGTAGGGAGTTTGCACCCGAGCGTAGTAAAACCACACGAGCAATGCAAAATGCCGTTTTCGCACGAGTTGGGTACCGTACTTTATCTACGATTGTAAGATTTTAATAATAAATACAGAAAAAAAATAAACTTGCTGTATGTAAGTTCGTACCTCTCTCTCTTGATAAAGATGGCATTAATTCTTGAGTTGTATTTTTTGCCGAATTAATTATTTCTGGAGGAGTATTATTCTCCAAATTTTCGTCAAAGTCACTTGAATCACTCATTGTTTTTCTCTAAAAACTCGATATAAACAGTTACTTTAATAAAATAATAGCAAATTAGTTTTGTTAAATGTAAACAAACTCGCTAATCGTGCGTAAAGCTGAAGAATTCCTCTTCTTTACCGCCCTAGGGTGGTAAAGATGAGGAATTCTTTAAAACTACGAGACGTGCATGCACAATGAATACAAGTACGTAAAGAATCACTTTCTACGCATCTAAACAGAGATACAATGTTTATATTTTGTATCAATCGTAGATAAACAATTTTACTTTAGGGTAGAGTAAACACTTCTTTAGATTGTTACAAACCTTATAAAA
This sequence comes from Gerris lacustris, assembly GCA_951217055.1. Taxonomy (NCBI): domain Eukaryota; kingdom Metazoa; phylum Arthropoda; class Insecta; order Hemiptera; family Gerridae; genus Gerris; species Gerris lacustris. The sequence goes on from OX578286.1 coordinate 20,135,923, forward strand.
AAAAAAACCAGAGGGGAGTAACTTTCTAAAGAAGGTCAACGAAATGTTCTTCTTTAGACTGTTACTCCTCTTATAAAAACGGAAGTGTGATATTCCTTTGTCCCAAAGAACATTGGACTAAACATCCCTTTTTCTTAATATTTATTTAGTCAGTCATTTTCTAAAACAACGTAGGGGAGTAACAATCTAAAGAAGTGCCGAGTAAACAATGCTTTAATCTTTCAACTTAGAGTGCTACAAAGGTAATGTCATGGTTAACTAACTAAATAGTGGATTCAGTCGAAGTGGTCATAACCACTCCAGTCGACAGCTAAATCAACCTAAGGTTTACAAACACAGTCGCGTGCTGTGGTTGGTCTTTCCAGACACATCAGTAACTTCTTGATCCCCCTGGTTATTATATAGTGATTCCGAAAGCACCCTTAAGCTAAAGCTACACTGAAGGGGGCAAGAAGGTCTTGTGTACTTGTTTCACATGTATTTAGACAGAATCAACCTCATTCGTGGCCACCGTACCTCCTCCCTCCTAATAGAACCCCCTCACCAGATTATGAGACTTTTGTTAATGCTTTCAGGTGGTTTCGCCAATGAATTTTCACCATGATATTAAAAATAAAGTAAGCTGGTTTACATAATACTATTTGTAACGGATAAAAAATATTTGAACCAAAATTATATATGATATACTATTCATCTTCGTCCATTAAAAGAAAGTCTCTTGCACCAAAAACAAATATCCCCCAGCACCACTTTAATTTGTAACCTTTGAACAGTTATCTTACAAATCTAAAAAAAAACAAAAAAAACTCACTCCTTCTTAGACACAAATCTCTAATTTAAGTACAATGTGCACATCCATTTTTAAAAAAAAACACAATTGGCGGATCATCTCTAATTATATTAAACTAACATTTTGAGTCAGGCAACAACTTATCATATAAAAAAAATCAACATTAGCATTTTTGTTAAGGAATAGAAAAAAAGTATTTTAAGATCTTATGAGCTAATGTATACAACTTTTTCTTGATGAAAACTCAATTTTATCACGGAAAAGAATATTTTTATTTCACATGAGTTCAAACTTGTGACTGGTAAAACTTGAGTATTTTTATTCTTATGGGGTTCAAAACCCAGTTACAAAGACCATATATGTATCAGTTCCGGATTTAGGACTTTTGAGGCCCTAGGCCAAATTTTACTAGCCCCCCCCCCGTCCACATTGTTTTTTCATCCTAGTTTTTACTGATGAACTATAGAAGTTCTTTAATTGGGTTTTCTTTAATTTTTTTTTTTTACAAAGCCGTTATGGTAAGTTAATATTCGTAGGCCTAACTTAAGTCAAAAGAGTATAATAAACTATAGTCAAAAGAGTATAATAAACTATAATAGATTGGAAGATTTTTTTAACTCTTGAAATACTTTTTAATTTGGTTTCCGTAGTACATATTATGTGGTTAGATTTTATAATAAATAGGCCGATAAAACTCACTCTTTTTATTGAATTTTAGTAGTTTGTAGAACCTTTTTTAAAAACTTATAAATATAAAATGTATAGTTCAGGAGATAGGGTGCAAAAGAGTGTTTGACAACAATGTTTTGCCCATATCTGCGGCCCCCCTAAGCCCGCAGCCCTAGGACGCGGCCTAGAGGTAAATTCAGCTCTGCTAGGTATGTCCATGGTTCATTGAGTAATGCCGGCAAGGTAAATCTTTAATCTTGCAATTCCCATGGCGTTCTGCATGCAAACATATGTCTGTGTTTGGGCTTTCCAATCGTTCAGATATACGAATTCTTCATGATGACCTTCATTACCATCCTTAAAAGTTGGTAATTGTGCAGGAACTCTCGCAGGGGTGATTTGAAGTGGCCAGCCCGCTCCCCCGATTTTGCCCCTTATGGGGTTTCTAGAAATCCTGCATTTATGTCAACCATCTAAGGATTGTCAAAACTTTAAAAATGATGAATTTTCTCTTTCGTATCAAATAGGGGTTTACAATTAAAAATGAAATAAAGTTAACTACCTCATTTCACAATTGGCTATATTTCATTCCTACATTGGAACATTATCAAATCTATTAAGAATGATTGATAAACTCTTCATCCTTTTTAATCATCCTTAATAGGTTTGCTAATTTTCCAATGTAGGAATGAAATATAGCCAATTGTGAAATGAGGTAGTTAACTTTATTACATTTTTAATTGTAAACCCCTATTTTTGACACAAAAGAGAAAATTCATCATTAAGTAAAGGGAACAACCAAAATAGATATGCAAAACTTTAAATTTGTACCTAACATTATAAAAAAAAAAAAAATCTAATTCGTAAATTGGGTTTCATTACGTTTTGGAAGTTATGTTGCTCCTATATAATGGATAGATAGGGATAAAAATTAAAAATAAATAAAAAAAAAAAAAAAAAAAAAAAAAAACATAAATATTACAACAAATATTAAAAGTTTTATGACACATACTAATAATGCAAATTTTATTACCGTAGAAATGCTCCGAGGAATTGAATTTCTATTGAAATACCAAAATGCTATTATTGAAGAGCACGTTTTTTTAAAAAATAAATAAAACAACACTTCTGTACAAAATATTATACAAAGATTTACAAGAATAATAAAAAATTTTATACATCAAGTTAAATTTTTTTGTGTGTATTTTAATAGAGGAACAAATCTAATTTTTTTTTTATAGATTTAATAAAATTATTATTTTTTTTACAAAAAATAACAAATGTACAAATATCATTTATTACAATGAGGCTATTATATTATATTTATATTATAGTAGACAGACAATGTGATATTAATAAATTTTCTTATAAAGGACTTAACCCTGGCTACACTCTATACACATGTACGGATAAATATTTGCGGATAATAAATGGTTGGTAATATTGAATAAATCTTGCAAATATTAATAAAGTTTTACTGTCCTTTCACAAGCCTACATAACAAGAATTCATTTGAATTACAGATTTTCAAAAAAAAAAAAAAAAAAACCTTTTTACTTTATGTTACGCAAAATCGTAAATTATAATATATGAACAGAAATTTTAACCTTCCAAATAACAACACAATTTTGGAAAAAAAAAAAAAAAAAAAAAAAAATCATACAAGAAAATAATAATTTAGTCATTAAATTAAAAATAAATAAATGACAGTTTTCACATACAATACATATTTGTTTTAATTTCTTTGTTAACAAACGTATTATAAATATAATACTAAAATAAACAAAAACAAATTGGTTTTAACAATAATTAACCGATTATAAGTTCTTTGATATTTTTAATGAGTAAAAAGTTTATTAAATATTTTCTTTATGAATTTATTATTAAAATCCAACAATTGTATGGAACGCAACTCGTGCGAAAATTGCATTTTGCTTTGCTCGTGTGGTTTTACTACCCTCGCTATCGCTCGGGTGCAAACTCCACACTCTCATGCAAAATGCTACTTTCCGCACTCGACGCGTAATGTACTATTACACATAACTTAAGAAGCAGAGAATGAAGATTAATAGTGAATTAATTAAACAACCTCAGTCAGACACTTAAAAAGTGTTTATTTCTTATTTTAATCAATGAAAACTGCAATTAATAACAAAAATATTCCTTCTTATCGACATTTCCATCAATGGGTTTTGAGTTTTGACAAACACATAATAATCTGATGTAAAAATAAAATTATGTAAATTAATTTTTTTTTATTATAGTGTATCATTTGGATCGTTCCCTCTCGACATTAAAAATTTGTGATGTAATAACATATTATACAATATTATATTATACGGGACTAAAACTACAACCAAAAAAAAAAAAACATATTATACAAAATTAAAAAAAAAGGAAAATTTATTACGTAACAAATCCATTTGTTTTCAAAGAACTTTCCATCCAATTTAAGAATAGATTTTTTTTCTTCGTACTTTTTTTCCCTGCAATTCCTGTGAAGCCTTTAAAATTAGGACAATAGTCCAAAAGCGGATGTATAGACTCTTTCCAGATTTCGTTAACATTTTCTGCCGCTGGAATTTCCATTGTGTTGAAACCTGAGAATAAAGAAGATATGGACGGAGAGAAATCATCATCACTCGGTGGAATGTTAGTTTCGACTGGAAGTTTTTTGTGATCACCATTTTTGACCTTTTGTCTTCTCCTAATACACCTCGGCTTAGGATTGGTCTGTATTTTATCAGGTAACAATCTTGGAGAAGGTTCACAATCGTCCTTTAAATTGTCTTCTTCCTCAGGAATCAATTCTGTTTCTTGTGTTCCTTGAGCGACTTTGTCCGAAGTAGTAACACGTTCCCATGAAGTGTCACGAATCAATTTGCCAACGGCTTTCTTGACTTTTCGTCTTTTCTTTATACCGTTAGCCTTTCGACTTGTAATTGTATTTTTATTAGAGTTGGCTTCACCAACAGGAAATTTTCTCTTCGTTCCCAGGACAACTCTATCCAAATTTATCACCTGCTCATATGATGTGCCTTCTCCTCCCACCAGAGTAAATTGATTATTCTTCTCAAACAAGACATAAGAACCGTCAATCTCATCTTTAAGAACCAATTTCTTTTTCTTTCTTCGTCTCACTCGTTTTTTGCACGTATCATTTTTTATATTTAATTCGAGTTCTTTAATATGATCGGGCGATCGTCCGTAAATAAGGAATGCTAAAATTCCCACCATATATTTAGGGTTTCCACTGTTGAGAATAGTGACGACAGTGTTCATCTTATTGAAAAAATCAGAGTTCTCGATGAAGAGTTTAGAATTAGATTTACATAAACAAAAAAAATCCGTATAAAAATAATAAAAGACGGAAGATAAATCACCTAAGAGATCTTCTATAAGAGAAGGAGGAGGAGCACACTTTTTACAGTAACCTTGAGGAGGTTCTTTAAAATATTGAGTTTCGGCATCGCTATCAGAATCGACCGGGTTCGATTCTTTTATTTCAGCTGTCGATTTATTATCGGTAACAGTCCACCATTCTCTCGGTTCAACTTCACTTTCACTATCGGACAAAGTAATCGAATCGTTAACGGCATCGATAGTAAAGCCGTTTTCACTGAAACTCATCGTGGATATGCCGCTAATACATTTCTTTTTATCTTGATCGGGATCCCAACAATTGCTTACTGAAGATACATTAATATTTTTCGAGACGTCTTCCTGTTCATTCTTTTCAGGAACTGAATTTAAAATGTTTAAATACTTGGGAGAAAGAGAAACGAACGAGGGTCCGTAGAGACTGTTATGAGCTCTAATAACACATCTTCCATTTACTTCACAGGAAGCATCACACTTGTGCATAGTCGGTGAATAATTATCTCCACACGTATTTTCACTGGCCAGAATGTATTCTTGGGAATCGGAACGTACATCATAGTTATCGTTAGACTTGACAGGTGAACTTATAGATTTAAAGCTAACGACTTCTGAATTATGGTCTCTTGAGTCGTTATTATCTTCAGGTTTTATTTCGTTGCTCGATAAAATAGTTTCACTAGTATTTACGTTCAAATCATCGGTGCTAACATTATTACAATTTCCAAATGTTTCTTCTTTGAACAGAGGATTTTCAATGATTTCAATATAAGAAGACATTCCATTTTCCTCGTGACTTCTTAAAGGGTCATTTTCTTTTTTTAAACTAAGGTCATCTTCGACATTTTGGTAAAGTAAACTTACTTCTTCTCTAGAAGTTGCCTTTCCATCTGAACAATTATTGTCATGTTCTAATTTCAATAAATTGCCCTCCTCGTCACTTTCCCAATCCGATGCGTATTCTCTTGCACTATTAATCCCATTGTTAATACTAGAACGATCATAAATTTCCACTACACTCCCGCACGATTGTCTTGGATCGATTATATTCTTTCTCGAATTAGTATTTTCTAAATCTAACGTAAGAACTGAATCTTCGGAATCTTCAAGTATATTGTGAACTGAAGGCAGCTCGAGTTTGACCTGCGTGTCAGGTGAATTAATCTGATGGTAATCTTCTTCTGCTAAACTAAATCCGTCAAGTTCAACCTGGAATTTTTTTACAAGATTTTTATTACTAAAATGAATGAATCAGGGTCATAAATTCATGAAGCATTTAAATTAGGTGGTTACGTAACAAAGTGCACCTAGAAAATAAGTAACTCTAATACATATCACCCTTACACTATGTGTTATCATAACTCTGGATGTTTATTTTCCATTCAGGAAAAATAAACCCTTTTTGTTCAAGGTTTTGTACACAAATATTGTTGTCGTGCTTCGCTAACGTGCTTCGAGAGTGTTATTCTTATTTTTTAATTCTTAAAAGATGTAATTTTTTTATTTAATTATTTTTTTTTATACTATCTTTTTTTTTTAAAAAAAAAACCCTAAACAGGCCGATATTTTTTTTTTTTTTTTTTTTTTTTTTTTAAATTACATTATAAAGAAGGGTTCAATTTTCAAAAAGAAAATTAATATTTTTTTGTCTAATTTATTTTCTAAAGAAGTATTTCACTTTTTACCGATACACAGAAAAATAAATTCAATAACAATTAAATTATAAAAAAAATCAACTCTTTTATCAATTATAGCAAAATATTTTCAGTTTGAGAACCACTTTTTAAATTTAGGGGGTGCTGCCTACCCCACCCCAAAAAAGACGGAAAAAAAGAAATTCTCACAACTGTTTTATAAACAATGGAATAGAAACATTTAAATTCTTGGCTAAGTGAGAATATCTAGATACCCCATGGTTTAGGGAATACCTAGATGCCCCCAGAAATATAATAATAATCCCTTATCATTATAATAATAATCCCTTATTATTATATAATTTAAGTATTTAAGACTTACTTACATTTCCGAGTAAAGCAGAGGTTTTTTTCATGAGAAAAATTGGCTCAGACATATTATTAATGTATGTAATATATATTTTTCAGAGGTAACTTCACTTTGCTTATGATCATGTTAATGGTTAGTAATAATGCATAAAAACATCTTTAGTAAGTTATATGGTATTTAATTAGCAGGGTGTTGAGCTCAAATCAGCAGAAAGCCTCGGGTTCTAAACTAGAAGACACAGGTAGGTGGATCGATTGAGCAAACCCAACTTTCTCCTGTTTAATGCAGGATAGGAGTGAATCGACTACTTTACACATCCACGTATGTATCGATAGATATTGACAGGTGAGAGTTTTACGAGTACACTTACCACTTGGCTACACCTAGCTCACACACATCATGGCGTTAAAACTTGTAGTCCAGGAGGTAGCGTGAAAAAAAGTATCTGACTAGCATCAAGCTAGAATTATGTGTAAAAAAAAGGAAAGTCTGGAATAAACGGAATCAGTTTTAAAATGTCTACAAAATAAGTTTTAGTTGGGTAAAAATATTTAAATTGAGATTTTTATCGTAAAAAAATACTTCTATTAGTCTCAAAGACTGTTCTGTCACCAGCCCGAATATCAAATAAATTAAATTAAAATGGCAATCTATTAAGCAGGTGCAGGTATAGAAGAGACTTCTAGGGAAACAAGCTGTGTTCTGAAATAAAATTCGAGCAACGCCTAATCATTGCACAAAAAGTTAAGACATTGTACACTGGTGGCTTGGCGAAATTTCTCGAATTCTCCGTTGAACCGCCGCTACGTGTTTCTTAAAATCCTCTCCTCATCTCATATATAATTTTATTTTCTGGAATACTCTACCTTTATATTATCTTCCGCCCTACATTTCTATGGAACCGAAACAGATTTATCGATGTTCTTACTTATTCATAATTATTCTAAATCTGTTTATTTTTAACAGAAATACTGGGTATTCCTCGTGTCGAAGGTTGAAATGTACACCTGTAAACTATACTAGGAACAATTGTATAAATTGTCTATCAGACAATAAACGCAGAAGCCCCGATAAGCGCAACAATTCATAAATCTGAATAACCCTAGTTCCAAATTGTACATAGTTTTTGGCCCGTCCGGAATATACGGATGTCCGGACTAGCGGGGTCCGGATTAGCGACACTCTACTGTACCTTTTAAGAATATGTGATCAGCTAAGTTCGTCTGCAGGACATAGCTTGGCATTAGGAATTTAAAAAAAGAAAAAACTGGTGGAGAGCGGCCATGTCCCGCCTCTTTTGATGGACAATGCAATTTTCATGATCCTGAGTACAAAATTAGTTAGAAGACCAATAATCAAGTTGATGGTAGTTTGTCACTTAATAGGTTAGTTAGTCAAATATTACTCCAAATCAGAGGTCAGCTATCAAGTGACAAACTACCACCAACTTGATTTTTGGTCTACTAACTAATTTCGTACTCAGGATCATGAAAATCACATCTTCCACTAAAAAGGGGGGGATATGGCTGCTCTCCACCAATTTTGTTTTTTTCAAATGCCTACTGCCAAGCTATGCCCCACAGACAAACTTAGCCGACCACATATTCTTAAAAGGCACTAACAAATTTACTTATACACAAAATTCTAGCTTGATGTAAGTCAGACACTTTTTTTGCATGCTTTCTCCTGGACTATGGCTTTAATTTGATAAAAAAAAAATAACTTAAATTAAGACCTAAATAATGTAAAAGAAGCATACATTTGAAAAAGCGAGTGTATCGTTAATGATACCTAAAAAACTTTTTGATCACTATCTTCACCTGCATCTTTAGATTACAATAAGATATCACTATTATCAATTTAATTATTAGTAAAGTATGTTTATATTTTAAGAAAGACCACCTTAATTGTCTCTCACACTAAAACTTCAACTAAAGTGTCAACATGTTTGTTTCTATGTCCTTTCTAGATATACCCAGTGCTTGATTTGTGACAGTGGGCACCACTGAAGATTGTTGGTGCACATGGAAGTTTTATTTTTTAACAACTTTTTTTGTTTGTTTATTTTTTACTAAGTGTGAATACACCAGTTGTATTTAACTTTTAATATGCTCAGAAAAGCGGTAAAATGACATTTTAAAAGTCAAAATATCAAAACTTTTGGACCACAAGGTCACAGTACCGGAACCTCTTTTTTTTTACAAATTAAGCATTGGATATTACAAGCATTGCATGACTCAAATTGCTGTATACACATAGCACCTGAAGGAACTCTGTCAATTATTTTACCGATAAATAACAATATCAATGATAAAGATCATATTGTGGGATTATTGATAAGTAAACAAGTCATAATACGACGTTACATCCTGATAATCTTGGTTAGTTTAAACATTTGCATGGTTCTTTTTGCGACAATTTGAAGACTTGACTAAAACTAAGACATAGATTGAAAGAAGCACACATGTTAAGTACTCGTACATACAGGTTGGACATTTGAAGCAGTGAGTGGAAGAAGGTACTGGCGATATATGTTGTGACAAACAAAACCAAAGAGATAGATTCTTCATAGGTAAAATCTCTCGAACTAGCCTCTAGGGATAATAGTGGCTGCCTTAACTAAGCCATTATTTGACTATTAATAACAAAATATGAAGAAATGCATCATAACACCTTCTTCTACACACTTCTTTATTTACTAATAATGTTGTACATAAAGAACTTACACAGAAAAATTTACATTTTGGTTAGTATATATGCCATATTTCTTTTTAATATGGCTAACAGAAAATATTTCCAGAGAAAACCTTACATATCGTTGCTGATGGGTAAATATTCGATGGTGTTGCGCCAAAAGGGCCAATCTGAAAAAATCCACAAGGGCCAATCTGCAACTAATATCACGTTTGTTTTTTTATTTATAATTAATAAAATAAATTTGGTTATTTTGACTTATTAATTAGGTATCCAAGTATATTTTAAATGAATAATAAACAGGTCAAGTGTGCTAGTCAGCACACAGCGAGGGTCCGTAGGCCACACTATATAGTGTTTAACGGTAAAGTGTATAAACAGTGTTTTTTAAAAATGCTAAAAAGCTTACTTTGAACTATTCTAAGGGTCTAAAAACACACTCTGATAAAGTATTTTTTTGCCACTGAACCGGACTGCAACCATATAAATACATCGAAAAGACCATAATTATAAAAAACACGTATTTTGTCAATAAAAAATAAAATAATATTTTTTTCGAAATTTCCAAAAAGTGGTATCTTTACTTTTGGTCGAAGAATGTTCAGGAATTTTTTTCAGATTTTTTGCACTTCACATAAGCGAGATAGAGGGGGGGGGGGGGCATGTTTCACACCCACTTCAAACTTGCCTACGCTCGTCCTATCAAAGTTATAACCAAAGAATTATATATTTTTGTAATCAGCTCGATGTACCCTGTACCCTTTCATATGATACCCCTCACGGTGTCTAAAAAAAATAAAAACATTTTAACTCTTAAGTTTTTTTACCCTAATTTTTTTTATATGTGGGTAGGTGTACAAGACACATACATGCCAAATTTCAAAGTGATCGGACGAAAGGTGTAGCCGTGAAAGCATGCGAGAGGACAGACGGACAGACACACTCAGGAAAATATAAGGGTCTTTGGTTTTGCCTACGGACCCTAAAAATATAAATAAGGCATTCAAATATCAATTTTTCATTATAGCTTTTCAAGTTTTAGAATTCAAATACAAAATGCAGATTGGCCCTTTTGGCACAACACCATCGAATCTCCTATGCGTAAAAATTGAAATTTTTACAGGTGAGCCAAATAGTCCAGGAGATTAGTTAGTCCAGAGGTTAAGTTAGTCAAATATTACTTCAAATCAAAGATGTCACCTATTAAGTGACAAACTACCATCAACTTGATTTTTGGTCAACTAATTAAGTTAGTACCTACTAAGGATCATAAAAATCCTATTGTCTCCCAAAAAGGGTGGGACATGGCCACTCTCCACAGATTTTTTTTTTTTTTTTTCAAATGCCTATTGCCAAGTTATGTCCCGCATACGAACTTAGCTGACCACATATTATTAAAAGCTGCTAAAAGATTAACTTATACAGAAAATTCTAGCTTGATGTTAGTCAGACAATATTTTGCATGCTATCTCGTGGACTAAAAAGGAAGTTTTAATGTTGATGAATACCTCTCATAGGAAGTATTAGACATATTTTTAAAACATTTTTTTGGTTATATTCATCAAATTGGAGATTTTGCTATCAAAAAGAGGGAACACTGTTTGATAAGAATCACCCAAAACCTCATTTTTGCTAAAATTGACAAATAGGAGGTACTTTCTCATGAACGATATTCTTAAGATATTAGAAAAAAACTTATTTGTTACATTCTATTAAAGTATTAACCAACACCCACATTTGTTTTTAAAATGCCAGAAAAGAATGAAAAAAAAAAAATAAATAAATAAAAAAATAAAAAAATAGTTGAAGCAAACTTCTGACATTCAACAAACTATGCATCCTGTCTGTCTGTCTGTAATGTTTACGTGTCCGACATTAACTTGAGTAAAAGTTGACTGATTTAGTTGAAATTTGGTATACACGTTCCTCTTAATAATGCTCAGGTTAAGTTCATTGGACAGTGTTATCCGCCCAAAAGTTTCTAGGAAGGTAAGCTTTGAACCAAGGTATACCCTCTTCCACTTAGCTTCAACTATGACATTCATCATGATTACCTTTCTTAATATTCAGTATTTTATTGCAATAAGCTCGCGTCAATGATAAAGCCACGCGATGCCTAGTTACATAATATTCAAGTCTCTTTAATGAAAAACTCATTAGGCTTGTTCAATTAAGAGTAAAAAAAAAAAAATTAAAGGTCTAAAGTGGTAACACAGTAATTTCCAATAGATAAAGGAAAAAAAAGAAAGAAAATAGAGCACCGAGATAGAAGTAGAAATGGGAAAACTGTAAAAAACCGAAATATACGGAAGAAAATACCTGATAGACCATAAAAAAAGAAATAGAAGCCGAAGAAAATAACTAAATTGAGTTAGTAGGGACTCCACAAAAAAACAGTAAATTATTGTAATTAAATTGTGTAGCTATTTACCTTGAAATCTAAGTATCTTAACGCATAGCTGCTAGCTAAATTATACTGAGGCTCGCTTATTATTTCCACACGCTCGATGACCCTCCTAGTATGTGCCACATTAAATGCGGTGTGTTCTTCCCAAGGTGCTGGCCCTTGATTAGTTTCTCGCTGAAGAAGAAACTTAAAAATAAGCTTATTATCCAATATTTCAGGTTGGCAGGCTTGGCAATTATACAAACCTATAAAATAGAAGTAAAAACTTTTTATGTACAAACGTTCTTTATGGCTACTTTTTTACAGTGGACATTTCTCCACCATATTTATTTTTTAATCCCCCTTGAATTTATAAACTGCTTATGTAGCAGCAATTTTTCTTAATACAGAAAATTTCAAAAAAGTGAAGAACTAATTATTCTACATGTACCCCTTCTTCTCACAATTATGGTTCAGATAAAAATGCTAAGATAAGTTTTTGAATTTACCGTCGTATCTATATCCAGTTTTTGGTGCAAAAACACTCCTGAGTGTACTAGCCCTTAGTATCCTGATAGGGAGTTGGGATTTTAAAGCGGTCATTAAGTTTAGATTCATTTTGCCCTTTGGCACAGCGTCCATATTCCCCGTGTATTCCTGACTCTCACCAGCTAATTACAAAATACAAAAATAAATAAGAAATGTAAGCAACACTGAATACGTAAAACATAAAAAAGATTCGTTTAAAAAAAATATATATAAGGCTCAACTAAACTTAGATGGTACTTCTTTACTTAAGACAGAGGGATATTAAGTCCAATGCACCTTGGGACAAAAGAATCTCACACTTGTGTATATAAATGTGATGATATCCTTACTCTAATTAACTATTAAGACAAAGGACATTACCATAATAATATATACTCTTTAGTATAAATTACTATTAAGACAAAGGGAAATTTAGTCCAATGTACCTTGGGACAAAAGAATCTCACACTTGTGTATATAAATGTGATGATATCCTTACTCTAATTAACTATTAAGACAAAGGACATTACCATAATAATATATACTCTTTAGTATAAATTACTATTAAGACAAAGGGAAATTTAGTCCAATGTACCTTGGGACAAAAGAATCTCACACTTGTGTATATAAATGTGATGATATCCTTACTCTAATTAACTATTAAGACAAAGGACATTACCATAATAATATATACTCTTTAGTATAAATTACTATTAAGACAAAGGGATATTTAGTCCAATGTACCTTGGGACAAAAGAATCTCACACTTGTGAATAAATGTGATGATTGGTGATATCCCTTAGACTAATTATCTATTTAGACAAAGGAACATTACCAGAATAATATATACTCTTTAGTATAAATAACTATTAAGACAAAGGGATATTTATACCTTGGGACAAAAGAATGTCACACTTGTGCATACAAATGTGATGATTTGATGATATCCCTTAGTCTAATTATCTATTTAGACAAAGGAACATTACCAGAATAGTATATACTCTTTAGTATAAATTACTATTAAGACAAAGAAATTACTATTAAGATATTTAGTCCAATGCACCTTAGGACAAAAAAATCTCACACTTGTGTATATAAATGTGATGATATCCTTAATCTAATTAACTATTAAGACAAAGGAATATTAAATATGTGCTAAGAAAACTGTAGAACACATTATCCTACAATTTTCTGTATAAGATTTAGTCTTACATATGATAAGACTCAATCTTAAAATAGCGTAATAAAACTGCTCCAGGAGTCTCAATGTCATGGGGAGACAAACACACAAATCGTTGAGACCTTTGTCGGGTAGAATATTATTTAGAACCAAGGGCGGTGCTAAAGTAATGCAGTGCCACTTAGATAATGTCTCTCCAAATATCAACAGGTAAATGCAAGAGGTGTTAGTTCTTAAAAAGGACTTAATGAAGTGCATGAAAACTGAAAGAAGTAACAGAAGAGAGGAACATATTTAAAATTTGAGATTCCCCCTTATTTATTTCTTACTAGACTTCACCTGCAAGATTTATTTTCATCAATATCTCGGAAACTAGATTTTGTGCCCTCAAAAATTACATATGGTTTAATTGTTATATGTATACTTACAAAACAATCCTACTAATATACCTTCGAGTCTTTAATTACTACTGTTAAAAAGGAGCTTATAAAATTCTGACAAGAAACATGAAAACTATTAAGACATTATCAGGATGTAACATCTTGTAACTTATTTGTAACATCTTGTAACTTATTTGTAACATCTTGTAACTTATTTGTAACATCTTGTAACTTATTTGTAACATCTTGTAACTTATTTGTAACTTATTAACTTACTTAACAATCCCACTATATGACCTCTATCATTGATATTCTTATTTCTCAATAAAATAATCGACAGAGGTCCTTCTGGTGCCATGTGTATAGAGCAATGTGAGTCATGAAGTGGTTTAAGTCCCCGCCTTTTATTGGTTGTAAAGCCGATAGGAATATCTAGAAAGGACATAGAAACAAACATGTTAACACATTGGTTTAGGCATCACCCAATCAGAAAGGATTAAGGAGGTAGAATGATAAAAATCGAAAAGCCTCGCAACAAAATGTCAAGAGGCAAAATGTAGGTACATTTTAAAAAGAGGCTTTCCGTTTAGTGTAATTGCATAAACATCAACTCCACTTGCGCTCTTATTCTTCCGATAAAATTGGCCTTTCTCAAACTAAACTCTAATATAATAAGAAGGGATACTAGTCTAAGATCCGGTATAGGAAATGTATACCCTCATCTGTTATTTAATTATAATAAAGAATATATGATAGAGAATTTATAGATTGATACATCGCAAATAGGTTGCCTAGCTAAATCGCGTACCGATGATGTTAAATAATAAAATGTGTATTAGATTCCCCTTACTTCAACTTCCCCGGTGTGTTATTTATGAAAATCAGCTGAGTTGCCTTATCAAAAAGTTGGTTGAATCTATGGTTGCCTAGATTTTAGATCTAAAATTTAGAATTTTAATTTATAATTTCAGGCAACCTAATACGGTTGGATTGGGAATAAAATTACCTTTCATTTGATATATAAATCGATATAATAACTGATGAGGGTATATTAATTACGTTTACTCACCTGTTTATACCTGGCAACTCCATAGTTGGCCAGAGGAGAAAGTAGGCAACTCTTATTTTTTGAATTCCTTGGGGTGAATTCTCTCAGCTAATGTTTGATTTTCATAAATATCACATCAGGGAAGTTGAAGTAAGGGGAAGTTAAGTAAACATTTTATTATTTAACATCATCGGTACGCGATTTAGCTAGGCAACCTATTTGCGATGTATCAATCTATAAATTCTCTATCATATATTCTTTATTATCATTAAATTACAGATGAGGGTATATATTACTTTACTAATATAATTAAATAGATAAGAGTAATATCTTGTAGTGACTTAAAAATGCAGATTAGGACATTGATAAATTATAAATGTGTTTATTAAGCAAGTTTATAGAACTAAGGAGAGGATTGGGGTATCTAAGTGGTTAATGAATTCACAAAACGCTCGTGTAAAACCAACGTCGTTAAGACCTGACGATGTAAGACATGTTTTAAACTGATCATATCAAGTGAATATGTACATTGGCCGATTCTATCACAAAAAACTGCTGGCTGAAGCCATCTACCTACATCTTCTAATTTAGAACCCGAGTCTTCAGCTCAATTTGGGTTTAATTTACTAAGTAAATACCATACAAGCGGATAGACGAATAATGAATGAATGTCATTTATTGGTTAACATAAATGACATATATACAGTAATTATTCATTTTTTTTCTCTCTCTTTTCTGTCTTCTACTTCAACCAAATCGGCCGCTAGTTTATGCTATAGATGAGCATTTTTAAAGCAATTTAAATATAATTTAACAAAATTAAGAGTCTTTCATAAAAGTAGGTAATACAGATAATATTAGGAAATAACAAAGGATTAACACAATATCATAATATTGCTTGGTGGTTTAACACATAACTTAGATAAAAGTTAAAGATGATAATAAATGCAGTATAATCAATAAAATAATGCATTATTACTAACCATTAATATGACCATAAGCAAAGCGAAGTTTTCTCTGGAAAAAAATTGAAAAATACATAGATTAATCTATCTCAGGTAATTTTTCTCATTCATGTATATGTATTTACAATAACATTAAAAAAAAAATTGTTCCGATAAATCCTATATCTCATTTAATGGATTAATTTACCAACGTGTTTATCAGATGATTGTTACTTTCTCATATAAAGAGAAAGTGTTACGATGACCCGAAAATTTGATTTTGAGATATTGATGGATTTACACGTTTTGAGGTACCCAGAGTCAAAAAATGTGGTTTTTAAAAAATGTCCCTCTGTATTTTTTGGACTCAGGGGGACCTTAAAACATGCAAATACATCAAAATCAAATTTTTACTTTTTTAAGTTTTTACTTTTTTAAGTTTTATTTTTTAATTTTTGGCTCGATGTTCAGGTGTCAACACTGTGCTTTGTGGGTTAGCCATATCCCTACTCTCTTTCTGTGGCCCCAAGTGATTTATCTCTACCATTTTCTACACTTTTTTTAAAAAAAAATAATTCAATCAAACTAAAGAAATAAAAACATTAAAATAACACACTCCGTAGCAAAAATACAAAAATCCAACTGGTTAATATAATAACATGATTATCTTAAAACTAAAATGCTTGACTGAACTGAAAGACATTGGAACACATAAAAAAAATCAATGTTCAAATTCTAAGATGCACTCTTATTATCAAAAGACACCTGAAAAAATAAGTTTTATAATTCATAAGGAGAGATTCAATTAGTTGTAATCAAACTAAAGAAAATGAAAGAATAAGAAAAAGCACAATAATATTACCTCTACCTCCTTTGTTCTTGATCTTAATGGGCTGGCAGCAATGTCAAGCTGACTGGTTACTGCTGCCTCAGAGTTTTGCTTTGTGGCGGAGCGGGTGGTGGGCTGAAAAAAAAAAAAAAAAAAAAAAAAATTAGTTAAGCATTCACCGACTTATCATAATATCTCTGGAAGTAATGGACCTCCAAAGTAATGAGCTGGAATATCGACAAAACAGAGGATGAATGAGTTGAAATAGTAGACATAGTTGATGAATTTATATATTGTGGAAGCCTATTATGTGTTGAAAGCAAAGAAAAGGAAAAGGAAGTCAATCGTAGAACAGTATTGGGATGGAGAGCGTTCAACAAGTTCAAACATATCTTTAAATCTGGAATAAGAATGGACTTAAAAAGTAAGCTGTGGACTATGTGTGTGTAAAGCCTGTCATGACCAACGGATCGGAAGCATGGACATTAAAAGAGAGCACTGTGAAAAAGATGAGAGTTAATCAACGACGAATAGAAAGTTGTATGTTAAGGATTTTGAGGAAAGAAAGGAAGAGCAATCAGTGGATAAGGGAGCAGACGAGGTTGGAAGAAGTAGGAAGAGCTATTTTTGAAAGAAAGTGGAATTGGGCAGGCCATATTGCGAGAACAAAAGATAACAGACGGACAAATAAAATGATAAATTGGTACCCCAGAGATGTATGTGAGGAAAAGAGGAAGGCCAGGTGTCCAGTGGGATGAAGAAATGAGAAGATGGTGTGGAGGAGTGACATGGAAGAGAGTGGCTGAGGATAGAGTGGAGTGACATGGAAGAGAGTGGCTGAGGATAGAGTGGAGTGACATGGAAGAGAGTGGCTGAGGATAGAGTGGAGTGACATGGAAGAGAGTGGCTGAGGATAGAGTGGAGTGACATGGAAGAGAGTGGCTGAGGATAGAGTGGAGTGACATGGAAGAGAGTGGCTGAGGATAGAGTGAAGTGGTGTAGGATGAGGCAGGTTTATACAGAAACTAAGTGTAGAATTTTAATTTGGAATAGTAATAAAGTAACCAAAGGTAATTAAACATTATTTTGATACAAATTGTAAGTTTTTTTGTTCCAAATGAAGGCTTTTATTTTTATTTTTAATTTGATGCATATAATGAAAATTATTATTATTATTATTTTTTTTTCTGTTGTTTAAATTAAATAATAATTTGAGGCAACTCAAAACACCTAAGTGGTGCCATGGCTAAATGCCGATTTGCAAGTAAATTTATATGTTTTTAATTTTTAATTTGTATTATGAAGTGTGTCTTGCAATAAATGGCTTTTTATTATTTTTTTTTATTTTATTTATTTAATGGACTTCTCGGAATGTCTAAATTTTCTCAATTAGTAAAATAATAATAATAAGATTCTTTGAAGTTAAGCATGGGAATCCAGCTAGAATTAGATAAATTAGTGAATTATGCATGTCGAGATTGGCAAGCTAAAGAGCTGTCAATTATATGTTATTGACAGTACTGCCAACTAAATAAACCTGAAAAATAATGTTACAATATTCATAAAGATTTAAAGGTGATAATGATAATATCACCTTTTCAAATCGAGCACTTGATCTACGTGGGCTGTCAACAGTGTCGGATTGGCTAGGTGACTGATGTTCAGTTTCGGAGTTGCACAGGGACGTGGCAGATCTCGTTGAGGGCTGTGACAAACAAATAATAAGTTAATTTCAAGCAAGCTTCTTAAATTCAACAATATGTGCACCTTGTATGATTTTCTATCTGTCTGACGGTAACGTATAAGCATCCTATAAATAACTTGAGTAAATATTAACTTTGTGTGTAGACTTCCATAGGTAAACTTGTAATAAACAGCACGGTTTTCCGGTGAAATCTAAGTCACGAAGGAGTTGAAGGGCGTCACGATGGAGTAGGATTAACCCAACTCAAGGAACCCCCGAGGAATTCAGGTATAATCTACATTCCAGCAAGCTAGTATAAATTCCACTCTCAGTCGTCAGTATATTTTTTGTTGCTGTTGCTTGAAGTAAACAACGATGCACCACACCCCTGAAGATGCTTCCAGTAGTGGAAGCGAAATGTTGGACTTTAACCCCTTCGTGATGTGGATTTCATCAGACAACCAAGCTTTTTTTGAGTAAAAATTGACCGATTAGGTCGAAATTTGGTATACATGTTCCTTTTACCGATACTCAGAAGTTCGTTGGATGGCGTTATCCATCAAATCGTTCTACAGTCTCCCTCTGCGCTCTTGACCGCGTACTCACAGGCAAATAATAATTATTTGCTCAAAATTTATTAATTAATAAATTCAAACCTTTAAATTTCTTTCTAAAATAAAAATAAGTAAGGAAAGGAGATACTTCAAATCATAAAATAAAATACGATGTAAAATTTTTAATTTATTCTTTTGTTAAAAAAAATATAATTTACAGGTAGCTCTTTGACTGAATACACACCTTACACAAGATAAAGTGTATTAATTAAACGTTGAATAGCATTTAGGACTTACTCTAAAAAAAAAAAATCTCCACATGGAAAAAATATTAACTTACTTTCATTCAAATTTTAATTTAACTTTCCATAAATAATAAAAATCATGGTTGTGTATTAATGAACCTCATTATAACATATTAACATATACTGGTTAATCACCATTTACTTAATATAAACTTATTTTCTTTTTTTTTTAATTCTATCCTTATTTTCATCATATATTAAATTTCATCACCACATGGTGATCTAGTCAAATTTTCTCAAGTGCAAATAAAATAATTTAATTAATAAAATTAATTAATTAGTCGAATGATGAGAACACTTCTCATTTACTTGATGTTTTTTTGAATTAAAAATATCAAAAAAAAATTAATATAAAGATTTCTTTTCATTGTAGACACATGGTGCACGCAAATTTTCTAAGTCTTCGTTTGAAGTAAAAATTTTTTAGAAGAGCTGAGAGAAACGAAATCTTCAACCAAAAATGAAAGAGATTAAAAGTTGAACTCAGCATACTGAATTTTCCCCAAGCGTAATGCCCTATAATTGAAATGACATCAAATTAGCTATTTAAAAAAAATCACTCTAACAAAAAAAAAATTCCAAGACATAAAAATTGAACTCACGTCTTTATGGCGGGTTGGACGTATTCATCAAAGGATGAGGAAAAGTTAAAATTTAATTTAAAAAATTTTCTTCAAAGCAAAACTACTACTAACTCAACTTAAAAAGAAACATCAAAATTTCTCAAGACTCCGTATGTGTGACGTCACATACACACCTCCAAAATACCTGCTGCACAACATCATACAATAAATACGTCATCAAGGAAACAGCTGATTCTAATTAGACGACAAACCTAACTAAATTAAGTTAAAACAACAACCATGATAATTACCTTTACATAATTTTTATCATATTAAATTTAAAATAAATATGTAGTCACATATGTGATACAACAGTTAGTTGAAACTCACATTTATACGATGCAACACTCATATAAACATGAGTTTCAAAGCGGAATTTTAGAATATTTTAATGAGACAACTTTTTTTTTAAAAAAAAAAATAAGCAAGAAGAGCGTTGCTATAAATTATTGACTGCCCCACCAACTGAAGTAATCAATAAAATATTAATTTCTAATAAGATGTACCCTTATAATCATAAGACATCTGAAAAAGTAAGTTTCATTACGTCATAAGGAGAAATAAATAAAATTAGTTGTTACTAAACTAACAAATAAGCAAAAACACAGTAAGATCACCTTTTTGAATCCAGCTCTTGATCGAGACGGGGAGTTAATAACGTCAGATTGGCTAGGTGACTGAGATTGTCCAGTCTCAGAGTTGCATAGAGAGGAAGCAGATCCCGCTGAGGGCTGTCACAAACAAATAATAAAATAATTTTAGTTAGCTCAATGTGTTGGGTAAGTGAGGGGTGAAATAAAAGTGTAGAACTACTTCATGAGCCAGCGGTAGTAGTCATCGCCGGAGTTATCCCTATAACGAAAAGCGATGTTCCTGAGGAAAACCGAGGTAGGCAAAGAAGCTGTCTCGGGAAACAAGGGCCCTTACCATGGAGCGGTGGCAACAGACGTGGGAAGCAGAGACAAGAGGGCGCTGGACAGCAAAGCTCATAAGGAACCTAAATCATTGGGTAGACCGGAGCCATGGTGAGGTCGACTATTTCCTTACCCAGTTCCTTAGCAGACATGGATACTTTAGATCGTACCTTAAAAAGATGGGGAAGGTACCTCTGGCCAGATGTCTATACTGCTCGGAGATGTTCGATAATGCGGAACACACCTTTTTTGCCAGTGACAGATGGACACAGCATAGAATGGCTCTAACCGCAGAAATCGGAGATTTTACCCCAGATAGTGGTAGAAAAAATGCTGGAGAGTGTAAGCTCCTGGGACCATGTGGCGAGCTATGTAAAAAAAAGTCCTTAGGACTAAGAAGACCGATCTGGACCAACAGAATTAATCAGTTAAAAAAAAGAAGTGAGCCCATAGGGGTGCAAGTTATAGAGCCTAGCCTGAAGTAATGTGCGAAACGGTCCCCGGCTATGGCTCTAAGAGACAAGGGGGGTAGTTTAGAGGGTAGTTCCATTAGATGGGGAGTCCGACACTCTGAACACAGCTCACGTATACAGGTTAGTGCGTAAATGCATTCCGCCTCTCTCCCAAAAAAATAATGTAAGTCAGGAGAAATACTAGATTCTCTCACTTATATATCATAATTAAAATCTCTATTGTATCAAAGGATTTTATTAATTGGTTTAAGGCCAATAAAAAAAGTTTTTTTTAACAATATTAAAAAAAAAAAAACTTTTTTACACCACTTAAGGGTCAACTTAAGGAGGAAATGAGGTTTGTTTCAACATATTCAACATATGTACTTATAGGGGGACCACATCCTAATAAATATATATATGAAACTCTTGGGAGGTCAATGTCAGCCAACAGCACAAACTACTCTGAATAATTCTGAAGAGCGTCTGAACATCAATATTAACAGGATTATTATCAGTTCCAATTTACCTAGATAAATAGTGTGGACTTTGAAAGGCAATACTATTAAAACTATGTTAAAGCAAACTCTAGACCATTGGTTCCCAAAGTGGGGGGCGCGCCCCCCAAGGGAGGCGCGAAGACAAGTCAAGGGGGGGTGGGATCTAATGCGATTATATAAAAATCCAAATATCAAACCAGTTGGAGAACCTCACTGACGAATTCAACAGGTACTTTCCTAACACATGTGATGACAACATTTACAAAATAACAATGGATCCTTTCAGTGTCAACATAGATTCCCTGCCCGAAACACTCCAAAAACAAGCTTTAGAAATAAAAAAAAGGTTCTGCTGCCGATTTTGATAAAATTGGTTTGGGTTAAGTATTACAAAGTGTAGCCCAGTATATCACAGCAAGCACTTCGATTGTATTTACCTTTTTCAATCACTTATTTGGGCAAAAAAAGATTTTTCAGCACTTGTTGCAATAAAAACAAAGTATCGTGGCAAACTTGGTGTTGCTGTGCTTGATTTTCGTTGTGCACTTTCTAATACTCATCCAAGCATAGGGAATCTTGAAAAAAAAATACAAGCTCATCCATGTCATAAGATCCCATAAGATCATCTGTAATAAGATTAACTTGTAATACAAATAAATTAATGCGGTAATTCAATGTAATAATGGTTTATTTTATTTTTTTCATTACCTCATAACATTGTGTAAGGGGGGAAGGGGGGGGGGGGGGGGCGTGGGAAGATTTATTCTTGACTGTGGGGGGCTTGGTAAAAAAAACTTTGGGAACCCCTGCTCTAGACCATCTTACATGTATTATCATAAACAACAACAATCTCATTCCTAATAATATTCAATTAAAAATAGATAACCGCTTAAAAATGTATGATAATAACTTTTTAAATATATTTGGTCTTTCAAATTTCTCTTAAAAGAATTACCCAACAAAATTATTAACACAGAAATAAAACGAATGCACTGGAAAATTAATAAATCAAATAATCCCAAACCTTAGTAACTTTAATGATAGAACAGCTTAAAATGTTAATGCCAGTGGAGAAATTTATGTTCATCTAAAAGCCATCACTAATGCTTATGAAAGACATAAGCAAAAAAAAAACATAAGCAAGAAAATAAACACATAAGCAAGAAAATCAATAAAAGAAGTAGTCTTAATACTTGTGAACCTAATAAGAATGCTACAACTAATATTAAACAGGAAAGGTAAGTTTCACGTAAGTACGTGGGGCGATAATCGCCGGTTTCTGTACATTAAAGTTAAAATTATTAAGTGTAATATAATTACACTAATTGTAATAGTAATATTCTTTTTCTACTCTTCAAGACCTTTAAATTGAGGTATAACATGTTATGGTAGGTAACTAAAACAATGTTTTGTCACCCGCCATATTGAAAATTTTAATAATTGCATATTCTTTTTCTTCAAAAAAAGGCCTTTAAATTGATATATATATTTCATGTCATGGTGACTAAGAACTTGTTTTTATTCACCCGCCATATTGGCCGCCATCTTGAAACTTTTAAGTGTAAAATTTTAATAATTGAATATTCTTTGTCTACACTTCAAGACCTTTAAATTTATGTATAACATGTCATGGTGACTAAAAACTTTTTTTTAGTCGCCCGCCATATTGGCCGCCATCTTGAAAATATTTAGTGTGAAAAATCCAAAATGTGTCCAGTTGTCTCAAATGCCGAGATGCACCTGTGGGCTGAATTTCATATTCCTAGCTATAGTAGTTTATGAATTAAAACAAGCAACGGACAGACACCAACGGACAGACAGAGCCGTTATATAAGGTTTCTTTTTGTACTTTGTACAGAAACCTAAAACTAGCTTAACCCTATTATTGACACTTATAAAAACCCGGGTTAAAAATCTAACTAATCATATTATTCCAAATAACATCCTGAACTTTCTTAGTTTAGGGCCATAATTTTAATCTTTCCAATAACAAACCCAATAATGATATTCTAAAACTAATAGTAGATATTGAAAGCTCTTTAAGACCCTTAAATATTAGTGAAAACCATGTGAATTCCCTTAGAAGTCATTTGATTAAAAATATTCTAAATTTCCAAACTAAAAGGAAAAATAAAAATTACAAGATAGAAAGAACTTTTAATATACTACGTTTTTAAATTTTCTGTCATAAATCATAAATTTGAAACCCGTCGAAATGAAGATTGTAATATGGGACATGTCAAAACAAATAAAATAACTTGCAGATTTTTTCCGAAATAACTTTCCATTTAGCAAAATTTGCTGAAAACAAATTAAATTCTGCTGAAAGATGGCTAAAAGTATTAAAATATTGCATTGAGCTATTATATTATATGGGCTATTATATGAGCTATTCTAAAAGTTTCAAATGTCTAGCTACTCAGGAAGATAGTTAAAAATTGATTGCAAGATTTGTACTGGACAAACAAACAAACAAACAAGATAAGACCTATCATTGATGCCATAAATTCCCTTACTGAAAAACTTATTAAATTCCTTAACCCTCCTTTGAACAACAACGAATATGATTGCAAAAATTCAATAGATTTAAAAAAAAAAAAATAAATAAAGAACATTACACTTCAGAAGGACGAAATGTTAGTCTCCTTTGATATCCAATCTCTTTATACTAGCATACCACTACAAGACATTTATAAAATTATCCAAAAAAAACTGGGAAAATATTGAACATATATTTGATGTCTTTCACAGACATCAAATGTAAAAACACATTTTTAGACACGATTAAGTTTTGTTGTAATAATAACTATTTCACTGTCAATAATGAGCTATACAGAGTATTGCAAGGAGTACCTATGGGAGGTAGTATGTCAGTTAATCTGAGTGGCATTTTTGTCAATACACTCTTAAACAGTTCTAGAAAATCTCCCTTTCAAAATTAAATTGATATCTAAGTATATTGATCATTTCCTAATCATCAATAATAGTTATTTGTGCAACTAGTGCGCAAAGTGGCACTTTGCTGCATTTGAGAGAAATATTTATGCAAAAGCCGCAGGCGAGGGTGTAAATATTTAAGTTCAATTAGTCTTAAGTTTCAAATCTCTAGATAAAATACCCTGGGCGCTACGATGATAACACAACTACATACATAGATACACACGTCCTGCTGAAAACCACTCAGGAGGTCTTAAAAACATTCAAAACGGATAATTCAGTTGAAATCTCAAAAAAAAAATTGGGACATAACTTTTCCTACCATAGTTGAGGAAAAGTAAAAAATATAAAATCTACAAATAGTAAGTTTCACTCTTCATAAGAAGAGATTAAAATAATATTACCTGCGCATCTCTAGTGCTTGACGGAGAAGAGCTGTCTGCAACTGCCACCTGGCTAGTTACTTCTCCTATCTCTGAGATGGGCTTTGACGCAGAGCGGGTAGTAGGCTGTAAGGAACAAATAATAAAATAATTAATATAATTTAAGTAACTACCAAAAATAAGTGGTAAACTTATCTCCTGTCAATTTCACCTCATTTTGGCTTAGTTTTAATTTTATATTTTTATTTAATTAAGATTCAAGCAGTATGGTTTTCTTTAACGGTTAAGGCATAATAATATTTATAATGAGACACACCTTATCAACTGGGTCACTTTCTTTAGAAGCCTTACCTTACCATCACTTCCACATTCTTTACAAGGCACACCTTTATACTTGAGCCAGTTTTAGAGAGCTTACTCTTATTGTCTAGTTGGTTGGTCCGATTCTACGCCTCCTACCAAAATATTCTAATCTCTTCTGTCCTAAATTGAAATCCTCAAGACTACATTGGCCCCAAAAGATAATATATAAAGATAATCTTTGGATTGATAGTCTGCTTTTCTGACTTTTAAATGCACTTCCAATAAAGATAAATACCTACTAACCCATTCTTAAGAGTTATTTAAAATAATCTTTTAATCGTCGTCACATTATAAAAATCCTGGAGGACTTAGCATCTTTAGGGAAACATTTTTTTTTAAATTCAATTAGAATTAAGAGAAGTGGATTGTATTTTTTTCTGCTGATTCTCACCTTGTAATTCTAATTACATTTAAGCAAATGATGCATTTGGTTGCATTACGAACTCTCGTACTTGGACATAAGGGGCACAATAAGACAATACCCATTATCCTTAATTTGATATACAGCATGACACATGGCAGAATTAAAACCCTAATTTTTGAGTTTTCGGTAATTTGTGACAGGCATTTTGAAAATAATGTCATAATAAATATTGTATATTAAGGGCTTAAAGTCAGACAATTTCGTCTACCTTTTTTTGCAATTTTGAGTTACATACACCTTTAGAATGCTTGTGTTTTAATACATAAGCTGATTGGGGTATATTATCTCTCTCTATAATAGTATTATTGAAATGTATGTAGTGTTGAAATATTGAACGGAGAATATAACTCAAAATCTATTATGTCCCTCTCTATTCACAAAGAGCTTTAAAATTATACTCAACTATTTTACTTTTATTTGCTTCCATCTTGAAAATTAAAGTGCACGAAATTTCCAACAACTACACAGAAGTCACAAATGCTAAGATGCACCTGTGTGCCAAATTTTTACCACAAACTTTTAAAATCCCCAAGTCTCTGAAATGAAGATGTCACTGCGGTTGTTCAAAAATATTAAAAGTTTTCAGAATTCATATGTTTTAGTTGTAAATCATTACAAATTGTTCTAATTCATTGATGGATCAACATGGATATCAACAGTGAATGAAATAAAATTTGAGGATATTGAGGTAATAGTAATAGCAGAGAGAAGAACTAACAAATATAAAATGTTAACACATATTTTGAGGTACTCTTTTAGTTTGGTACCCTCCTAAGAAAAATGAATAATCTAGTAGGATTATTTAATTAAATTAATTTAGGGCAGGAATTAAAATGGAAAAGTGAGAAACACCTCTCTAATGTCATAGAAACAGGGAGTATTATGTATCATTTCTTGGGGATTTTTTTTTTTTTTTTACTTGAATGACCTGTTAAATGTCAAAATAAGCATTGTCAATTAAATTTTATTTCGTTGACAGAAAAAATATTAGATTTGTCTAAAGTGAAATTAAAAATAAGTTGAGTTTTAGAGGAATAGAAAGGTCTAAATTTCCGAAGTGTAATTCTGTTTAATGGACAATTAGATGAGAGGGAGTTTTTCCAATGGATGCAAGGTAAGGTACTTAAAATTTGAATTGTAATTTTTGTGAAAGTTTGTTTGAGGTATTTTATTTCTTAAAATTTGAACATATTAAAATGAATGAAAATAACCTAGTATCGGTCACTCATATCTTCCGGTAAATATATCATAACTGCCCAACTTTGACTAAATAACTATTAAGAAAAAGGAATGTTTAGCCTAATGTACATTGAGACAAAGGAATATCACACTTTTGTATATAAAAGTGTGATATTCCTTTGTCCCAATGTACATTAGACTAAATATCCGATTATCGTTGTAGTTATTTAGACAAAGTGAAGTCTTTTCTTTCCAATTTCGGGGGAAAAAAAGATGATCAGAAACATTGTTTTGTAAAAGTATGTAAAATCCACTCATTATATATTATTAATTACTGATCCATTTCATTGGAAATTTAAGATGACCTGGGTGTTTAAATTTGTTGGACATAGTACTAACTGTCCAACAAGGCAAGTCAGTACTATTTCCCACTCAAATACCCACCCAGGTCTTCTCAAATTTGCAATGAAATAGGGGGGTACCAAACTAAAAGAGTGCCTTTTGAAACATGGTGAGTTATATTAACCATTAATGTATTACAAAATTAATGTAATAATTTATCTTATTGAGTAACTACGGAGGAGTCCTAATTTTAAATTTACTAAATTTGAAGGCTACTATATCATATTTTTTTGGAAAAAAGCAGTTTGTGACTTTTACCATTATGCAGACAATAGGGTACTCTTATAGAAAAGGGCCCCCCTTTTTGTTTTTTATACATAAGAGTTAATATCCCTTGGTCTAACTACCTATTAAGACAAAGGAATATCACACTTTTGCATAAAAAAAAGTGTGTATTCGGTTGTCAGAAGGTATATTAGATTAAAAAAAAGTGGGGGGCCCTTTTCTATAAAAGTGCCGACAATAGTTATATTCCACTGATTTTTGTTACAACCACCATTCTTCTGATATACCTTAAAGTAGAAAATATATTTTCTAGAACGTAGGTAAACCTAAATCTTGACTGACACTCGATATCCTCAAATTCTGCTGTAACTTATTGTTTGCTTACCTTCATGATTATTTTTGTTGAGATCGATGATTTATATACCTTCTAAGCCCTGTAACAAAAAAAAAAAAAATAATAATAAAATAAATAAATCATAGAAAATAATTGAGAAGTATGCTAAGGTAAGCAAACATATTTATAGAATTACTAAAAAAAAAAAAAAAACAATGCCAATTATCAGAGAGATAAATTAATCTGTGTTTCATACTAATTATTCCATAGATGTGTTAAATCATCAGTTCTGACATATATATACATCGTGGTTGAGGTTACTGGGTTGATGCCAAATCTCGGCAAATTGATCAATATGGCTTACACCCTACTCGTTTCAGCAGTACATTAGTTTGTAAAGTAGGTGAACTCCATAAAGGGTTAGGGCCCAAATAGGGGGCTTAGTAATAAGTGGTTTGTCCTGGTTTACTACTAGAGCACTGGCAAAAAGTGAACTATAGCAGCCTATAGACTATCAACTTGGCCTATAGATGATCAATTTGCCCTATAGACGATCAACTTAGCCTAAAGACGATCAACTTGGTTGTCAGCCAAATTGACAACATTTAACACAGACAATACTTTTTACAAAGTGGTCTACCGAACCTACAGTTTGTTCAAGTTTGTTGGGTGAGATTTTTGGGTTTAAAATAAGTGAAGAATTGTCGTATCTTGATATTATCATGAATTATTTGAAGAAGAGGCTCAGGTATGCAGCATATACAGAGATATATAATAAAGATAAAATTGAATAACGAAACAATTTGAGGATACTTATTTATGCAGCCACTTGAATATTATACAACAAAATAAAAACAGAAAAATAAGTAATACAACAGAATCCCAAGAAACTGAAAAAAACTTACATTGATATAATCTGAAGAATTGATGGTTATTAATTGCAAATACATGGAAAAGTTAGTGAAAAATTGCAAAATGATAAAGAAAATGTCCAATTGTGAAAATAATCACTAACAAACAAATCAAAACCATAGTTACAGTAAATAATTACAACACCTTGACAAGTGCTTTAAAAAAAAAAACAAGTAAGAAAGAATATTATAAGAGCCAAGGTTAAAAAGATACTTGAAAAAAATTGACTAAACACTAAATAAGTTCTTAAAATTATGTTTTATTTTTTTAATTTATCACAAGTATCATATATTGGAAGTTTATAATATGCATATTATCGTATTAAATTCTAGAAACGAGGCAGAAATTATATTTGATGATAAAGTCATTGATCAGGTAGACCAATTTCAATATCTTGGCAGTGTAATTTAAAAAAGAGGGGAACGTATCGCACTATGAAATGACAAATGTCGTTACTTCAAAAATGATAATTTTCAGGTCTTTACAGTATTTTTTATGATCTTTTCAACGAAACACTGTTGTAAATTCTATTTGTTACCATTTAGATACTATTTAGAAAACAACAGTTATACTGTTCTTAAAAATTACATAGCATCTTAGATATAAACTATTGCAAGTTACATACTACAGAATTCATCATATGAATTATTATATTAATCATACTATTGTTTATTTTTTCCAATTTTTTAAGTTTTAGGTAGTATTCATACTACGGAAAGATTAAATTTTACTTTAAATCAAATTATAATTATCATTAACTACGGGAGACATACAGAGAAAAATATACCCCAGCATCAGGACTTGAACCACGGGCCTCCTATATATCCGTTACACTCGCTCTTACCAACTGAGCTATACTGGAGAATGATTTTTCTCTGTCGTTACCGATACAATTTTTTCATGAAAAATCCCTCCCTCAAATACATATTATATTAATTGACAGAAAAAATAAATTATTTACATTCTTAAAACACTTTTTATGATTAGACCTAATAAACCTATCACTTACAATGCTAACATAAGTACAAATCATAGAAGATTTTAAATGTGTAAAAACAGCCCTAAATGTTCTCCTAGAAGAGCTGAAAAACTGGATATATACCAACAGACTAGCTTCGAATGAAAGCAAAACCACAACAATGGTATTTTTGCTAAGAGATAACGGGAGCTTTAAAAATCCAGCATTCACTTAATTTCCAGGAGTCCTTATTGTCCTTATTGAGTTTTAAGTTGACGTGGAATGAGATCTGCTCTTCTCTGGCTAAGAAACTCTCTAGCCAGGTGTTACTTTTACTTTTTACTATATCTTCCCAAATATCCACAGACATTTTAATATCAGTATATTATGCTGTCTTCCACAGTAGACTAAGCTATGCTATAATCCATTGGGGTCACTCAGCGCATACAGACACTGTGTTTGGAATACAGCGAAAGGCGATAAGAACGATCTTCAAAATTAATTACAGCGAAGACTGTAAAGAATATTTTAAGAAGGTCAAAATCGGTGATTTTAAAATGCCTGATATACCTAAGTATGTAAACGAAAACCCTCATCTATTTAACAACACAGACTCATTACATCATCACAACACCAGACACAGACACAACCTTCAAACAAGATACTGCAGACTATCCAGCACACAAAACAGCATTAATTATTGATGAATAAAACTGTTTAATCACCTTCCAAAAACTGTACAACAATAAGAGCTAAAAGTATTTAAACCTAAAATTGAACAATTTCTCAAGTTGCATATTTTTTATTCTTTAAACAAATTCTTAAAAAGTTTTATTTGTTAATTTTTAAAAATGATTTATTTATTTTAAATTCAGTCTTAAGTTTGTTGACTATTATTATACTCTTTAATAAGGGTGATGATAATAAAAATACAGTAGAACCCCCCATATCCGACTCCTCAGAATATCCGGCCATGACACCCCTTGGTTTAAAAAAAAGTTTAATATCACACGACTGAACTTCGTCCTTATCAGAATATTGAGTATAAAACAATGTAGCTAGTCGGTTCTTTGTTATTGTACTGATACTGATAGCTAGACTTCGTTTCTTACTATCGTGCTAATCAATCTATATTTACAGTCCAGTGTTACGCTATATTTTTAGTGAATATGGTGGCTCAAATGAAACAAAAACGGAATTTATGTACATTACTGTAGTAGTTAGATGTTTGGCTTGACAAAGGCGAGTCTGTTCTAAAACTAGCTTCAGAGTTAGGAGTTGGTGCAACAACAATTAAAGATCGGAGAAAGGGTCTGAAAGACTTTAAGCGTATTACTTAACAGGATTAGTATGACTATTGTTATATTCATATTCAGAATAGAGTACGTTAATTGATTTTTAATAATAAAGATTTAATTTTTACTTTTCTTTGTTTTTCGGATTATCCAACTTTTACGTGTTCCGACCATGCTCCGGTCCCGTAGGTGACGGATATGGGGGGTTCTACTGTATTCTGTAGATGTGTGACAAAGGTTTTTCCAAATAAGTTGCCGTTCTTAAGGTATTTCTTTATCCCAGATAATGCCAATCAGCCAAAGTTGTTGAATGAGGTGATTGGCAAAGAGAGTAACAAGGGATAAACCCAAGATGATCAAAGAGTTTAGATATCTCAGGGAGGATCGGTTTCTTGATAAAGCTCAAAGTTAGTGAAATTATTTTATAAGAATGCACCAACTGAATTTTGTGGATGAACCAAGGGAGTTCCCTAGTAGAGGGAGGAGAGACTAGAGCAGAATAATAGAGAGTATCAACAGAGATACTTGCTTAATTCGAGGTAGAAGGAAATTAATTAGAAGTTAAAGAAATGGGAAGAGGCTCAACACAGTGTGTGGTAAAGAATGGTGAGATGATAAGCCACACTACAACATTTACTACACTATTTATACAAATAGAATTGTCTTGGAACACACAGTTTGGCCAAAATATGTGAAGGAAGAAAATAAAGCCACTAGGTTGTTATCCAGTGGCATTTTTTTTTATCTAGTTATCTTAAAAACTCAAGCTTTTATCAGCTATCCAAATATCACAACATTTTATTAGTAAAAATACTAAATTATTACTACGTTTCCATATGGATTGAATCCTGATTTGGGATTTAACAAGCTAGGTGTTTTCATAATTAGTATTGAATCCATGGCACTTTTTTACTTTAACAACCCCCTTGGTTCTAAAAAATAGTCTGCCCTACAAAAGTCTCAAAGGTTTGAGTTTGTCTCCCCAAGACATTGAGACTCCTGGGGCAGTTTTATATTTAATATTCCTTTATCTTAATAGTTGATTAGACTAAAGGATATGATCACAATTATATTATACACAAGTGTGATATTCCTTTGTCCCAAGGTACATTGGAATAAATATCCTTTCCTATTAATAGTAATTTAGACTAAGCTATTTGGACTAATACATGCTACTCTGTATAATGTTCCACTGTCTAAATAACTATTAACTCAAAGGGATATAGGAGGGTGCTAAAGTAAAAAAGTACCGAATCCATATTCAATACACAAGTCAGCTGATAAAAAAATGACACTTTTTACTAGAGTACTTTGATGAAGGTCATAAATAATTTTGTAACCTTCAACTTTAATAACCAGGTTTGTTTTTAAGTGTTTTAAAAAACAAAACTGACAATGACAAATAACAATTATGTTCACATGACAGATTTGACTACAGTTCCTACAGAAAACATGTTAGGGGTGCTCACACCCACGCTCTGCGTATGTCAGGATCGAGTTCAGGTCCCATGCAACTCGATCTAGATACGATCCCAGAATTTAGTGTATCGTAACTGGATCTAAAGTGAATTCAATCCGTATTGAATCTAGTTTTCCATGGGCACTTAGGATTTAAAACTGTATTCATTCTGTATTTAAACAACATGGAAACATAGTATATATTTATATTGTGGCAAAGCATGGGTTACCAAGATAGCCATATTGTTGCTTTGTATATATTTCACTAACAACCTGTTTCAATTAAATTCATTCACCACTTTCTTTTCTGTTTTAGTGGGTAACAAATACTACGTTTCCATGATGTTTAAATATAGATTGAATACGGGTAGAATACAGATTTTGGATCCTAAGTGTCCATGGAAACCTAGATTCAAAACGGATTAAGTACAATCCTGATGCCGATACAATCCACTAAATTCTGGGATCGTATCTGGATCTTAGTTGCATGGAAACACTTAACTCGATCCTGACATGCGCAGAGCGGTGTTGTGAGCGAACCTAGCGTATTTCTGTAGAAACTGTAGTCAAATCTGTCAAAATACGTAATAAAAAGCATGGTTATAAAAGGTGAAGGTTAAAACGATTTATAACCTTTAACAAAAGTAACCAAGAAAAAGTTTGTTTTTTTATTTCGTATTGAATACGGATTCACTATTACTTAGGGAAACACCTAACTTGTTAAATCCCAAATTTCGATTCAATCCGTATTTAAACATCATGGAAACGTAGTAAAAGTAAAAGAGGTGTATGGGAGTCTCTTTTACTTTGTTACCAACCACTTTCTTTTCTGTTGTGGTGCAGTAAGAAAGTAAAAGATTACCGTATTGTGTATGAAATGTAGTTACCTTTTATTTATTTACAGCTTGTATCATATTTCTGGATAACATTTACCTTTGTAGATTATATTTTAGTGAGAAAGTGTTAACTTAAATTTGTTTAAATCTGCGATAACTCAGAATCAGATAATATTTACAATATGTCGACTTTTGAGGACCAATATATTTAAGTTTTTCATTAAATTTTGTTATTTCTCTTGATATCAAATGAGTATTGTTTAAAATTAGCTTTTTAGTAACTTCAAATAATGTGAAATAATTTGTTCAAATGTTTCAAGTACACTTTTTATTTCATACATACTGCAATTTCATCAGCCTTTAATCATAAAAAAGTGAATTATAAGTTGAATACATTCCTTTAAACTGTCATAAAAAAAATGACCGAAGTTTGAAATTTTCAATTACGAACTGAAATTTGTTGTTATTATTGATTAATTTTGATCTTCACTTGACAACTTATATAATTACTAGGTATGAATGTTTCAAAAAATCAATTTATTTTAATTTTTCAATACATAAAAACAACCCTATAAAAAAGTAAACATGGAAAAATTGTAATTCGTTATCAACAAAACCACTATTATAAACATCCTAAACAATTTTGTTTTTATTACAGCCTAGAGGGGGTGATTTTAAAAATAGTTGTTTATATTCGGTTATAAAATAATCTATAATTTTCCGTTTGTATAAACATAACAAAACCCTTCTGACAATCTAACATTCGATGTAATTCATTATTATATATATCTCTCAGAATAAAAAATGTGATAATTAATCGAAGCTAAAACTAATAATCTTGAAAATATTTGTTTACAAGATGTTTTAAAAGGAATAATATCGAAAATCAATAAATCTTTACACAGTAATGTGAAAACAAAACAAAAAAAATCGATATGTAATATGGAGTTAAGAGACAACTGTTTATAATTCAATATAAAATATAGTTAAACGAGTCCAAATAAGAAATGAAATGTAATATTAACTACATAAATGTTTATATAATAATAATTTTCAAAATAGGTACAACAAAAAGGATTGATATGACATTAAATTTAAGAAATAAATGAATACCTTTCAGTCTACCCAAGTCAAAAGATGTCTTGACATTCGAATGCAAGGTAATCAATCAGGACTGGAGACTGGAACCATCACAAACACTGTTTGTTTTAAAAACATCTAAATACACTTACAGGTGATATAAAAAAGCCCAAAATCAATATCTCATAAATCTATTCACAAAAAGTAAATATCCGGTCAACAATTCCGAAGTACAAACCACAGAAGTGGATACGAAAAACCGAAAATCGAGAATACCCCAACGATTTGATTCGTTGCCGTTGTCGTTGTCGGCTTAAACGCTAGAGCGCAGCACCAAATAGGCAATCCACCCATAAATAATCAATACAAAAATGACAGAACCAACATGAATTTAGAATCTAAAATCAATATAAACGCCTTTTAAATAGAAATATAACAATATACAATATAAATTATAATATATGTATTATTGAGGTTACATTTATATGTTCATTAATTTTTTTATTTCAAAAGTACGTATTTATAAAATTACAAACCAAAAAAAAATAAAAAAAATATTTTATTTGATGTAATATAAAGAG
Organism: Gerris lacustris; assembly: GCA_951217055.1. Taxonomy (NCBI): domain Eukaryota; kingdom Metazoa; phylum Arthropoda; class Insecta; order Hemiptera; family Gerridae; genus Gerris; species Gerris lacustris. Next base: position 20,171,152 of record OX578286.1, read on the forward strand.
TAATTATTTTGTTTAGTTAATTAATTTTACAGTTTTATACAAATGTATTTATATTACATATATATTTTTTTTTTAGATAAATGTACATTTAAAAGTATATAAATTTTTTAGTGTATTATTTTTTTCTAATCCAAACCTGCAAGAAGAACGAAATAAGAAGATAAAGAAAAATTTTGTGTTTTGATTCTTCTTTAATAACTTATATTTATGATATTTTCTTGACTGTCATTTTGTATTATCTTTTTCTTGTTCGTAATTTTACAATTTATGATATAATTGTCTTTAATTTGATTTGATTTTGTTTCAAAGCCATATTGAATTGAAACGAAGAGAATTTGTTGGAAATTTTACTCTCAAAGGATTAAAATGTAATTATTATTTTAAGTTATATTTATGTCCGACTTTTCAAACTACTATTTATTTTACAATATTTTATTCTGTTTTGTATTTGTTTATTTACAGAATATCAGTTTTTTATAACTTGGAACTCACTGTTTGATCTCAGAAGAATTCTGCTAGATATTTAATTATTTTTAATTAATAATATGATGAATGTCTGTAAAATTTGAGTATCTTACTCATATCTTTTAAAAAGTTATATCTAAAGTCGATTTAGATATATTTATAACTGTACAGTTGTACCGTCATTGATATTTTGACAAATATGTTTACTAATTCTGGGAAAATTACATTTTTAGAGAGCTCTAACGAGAATTTTAATTCAAAACAGAAATCAGTTTTCGATGAATTAGATAAACTTGAAAATTCTCGACCGGTTAACCGTTATACGGAGGAGCAATTTTCCGAATCTCAATTTCGAGCTGGAAAAGCAAAAGTTGGAAAATCTAAACAACAACTAGATCAGTTTGTCGGTTGTGAAAGTATATTTAAGGCGCCCGACGCTCCGCCTCCTAAGAAACGATCTTGGATCAATACGGCTCCTGATTATCAAGTAAATCCTCATAAATGGACTCGTTATAGCTTAAGTGATGTTTCAGACAGGGATATGTCGGAGCAGAGTAATACCGCAGCAGCTATGTCATTCTTAAGAAATCAAGGTTCGCCAATCTCCCCCGATTCGAAAGTCGGTAAAATCAAAATTGCACCTAAATTTTCTAAAGTAACGGAGAAAAAATCCTCCGGTGATATAATTCTTCGTAGTGGTGAAGTTAAACCAAAAAGTCAACATCCTCTTTTTACAGCTACTAAAAGAGAAATGCCTGAATATGTCGTAGGACAGAAACCTAAGAAATCAACGAAAACAGCTAAACCTCAGCCTGCAGAAAAACCAAACAAAGCAATTAAATTACAACATCTCTTAGATGAAGATGAATAAAATAATTCAAAAAAATCTATAAAAGGTTCTTTCTCTAATTATAGTGAAATTTGAGTCCCACAAAGTTATTTTTGGCAATTCTGGCTTTTTTTGTTTTTTCGATGAATCTTATCTAGAACTACTTTTATAAATTAGTATCATCCAACAGCCAAACTAAAAATATGAAAAACTATTCTTCATTCCCTTGAATGTCCCAAAATCAATTTTACAGAATATGACCGATGAAGTTTTACTGAACCCATTGAATTGCTTTGTGCTTGGATCCCTAGTGAATCCAAGCACACACTTCTGGCACTCTTTTCCTTGTGTCTCGGGCAGAACCCTCTTACAAGGGTCCGCCAGGCCTGCTGGTGTTTGTATCCACAGAAGATCCCAACATTTTTTTTTTTAAAGATTAACTTTTAAATCGTGTAATTTCATTTGGACTTATTTAAAACCATTGACGGTGTAATTCTTGTCTCTTTCACCCTTAACAAGGTGGCGAGTACCTCTAACCACCTCACCGGTGGCGAGTTTGGATAATAAAGGGTTCAGATAACAGAGGTTTGAATTATCGAGGTTCCACTGTATCGTCATAATTTATTTTAAAATACCTTTGATAACAAGCCTGAAGATGTCCCTTGTGGGACGAAATGTAGTCATTATTAAATAATCTTCTAAACTTTTTTGGCCCAACACATTATCAGCATCTACACTAATCATGGGACTACAACCTAATAGAAAATAAATTATGATTTTTATTTTTTAATTAAAAAAATTACTAATTCTTCCTGACAACTATAAATTGAAATTTTATATTTACTAATGAATGCTGAGCATTTTCGAGTGATTGTTTTTACGATACAAATGTTGTGTTACAGAAAAAAACAATGTTGCAAATTTCGCTCTATTTAGAGAACCACCCTTAAACTAAATCAGTGTGCTTGGAAATCTATATACCACTTGTTGCTAAACAAACTTTATATATCTATATTTCCTGTTTGTTTTTTGGAGTATTTAAAATTTTTGGAAAAATAACAATTTGGATCTAAAATGGGAGCGTATTCTCTTTTCCACTTTCAAAATCTTTCATAATCTTGGGATATTTTAAAAACGGTGTTTTTCTTGTGGTTTTTAAACAAGATTGAGTTATCAAAATGTTTCCAATCTTACATGGAAACCATAGCTTTTTTTAAAACGTATAAAAGTTAATTCTTATTAACATTTAAATCCCTGCAAGAAAATAATAAATAGAATTCTAAAATAATTGTGTTATGTTATCTATTTAATAACTACTTTTTTTATTTGTCAAAATTTTACATTTCTTGTTAGTAAGTTTGGTTTAATTAGATTGGTTCGAGATATTTTTGTACATATAATCATGTTTTTAAAGCATTTGACTGCTTTATATTTTGTATAATATTATGTAATAATATTGAGTAATATGGAAATAAATAAATTACTAATATTTACTTATAGTTATGTCAACAAAACCTTTGTTTTTATTTTTAAAAAAATAAGAAAATGATTGAGAGAACTTCTAAAATTACAATCTTTTCCTAGTACCTATTTCTGTAATCAAAGTTGAATTCGACTTTTCAAAAAGATAAACAAAAGTTTAACTTTATCTCGGTGGGTATACATTAGATGAAATTGTATTCTTTTATCTATCAGTAGATAAATTCAGATGTATAAATATGAGAGGTATAATATCCTTTTTGTATTTTACTTATGGGGTATACATGGAGAGAGGCTATCTTTCTGACTACATTCTTTAATCAAAGTAGTGTATGGCATTTAATTTGGTTGGAGTTGGTTAGACATACTATTTTAGCCCCCTTGTCAAACAGGACCCAAAACTGTGGATCCAAGAAACAAGTAATATAACGCAAGATTACTATACATATAACAAAAATAATGATAATATAATCTTTATTAGTAATATTATATACAGTTTGCCCCAAGATAGAGTATCCAAGTGGAAAAATGTTCTTAATTTTGGGTTTTCGAAAAAAAGTCATTCTTTATAAAAACTCCTGCTTGTTCTTAAACCTCTAAAAATGATTAAAAAAATATATTTTGTGGACATTGTGTTCTGTTTTTTTATAACTTTAAAATATGACCAAGAGTAAGGGCTCATTCACACTGGGATTCCGGAATGCGATTCGTGTATGAGATTCAAATAAGTATCAAGATTCAGAATCTCGGCGGCTTCTTCCCCCCACTTTTCCAAGTTTGATCCCACTTTTATTATACACTAGCATATATGTATTTAATTTTTAAATAATTAATTATATTATATTCATAATTAACCTATTTTATTTAACGTAAATAAAACTATTGAAAAAACAAAACATTAAATAATATATTACATTGATTTAATATACCTATTTATATAATTAAAATATTTTATACTACGTAAATAAAATTATTTATAATAAAATATTATAATTAATGATATTACAGTAATTATTATGAGTTTATAATTAAAATATTTTATTTAAAGAAAATAAATAGCAAGAGGATTAAAGCGGAATGCGATTCGGAATCGCCTAGTCTGAATGGGCCCATATAGCGCAATGTATCATGAGCCGCTTTCAATAACTAATATTAAGATTTTAAACAATCTAAAAGATGTTAAAATTTGCATTAATTTATTTTGTTTCGAAACTCTACTTATTTGAAGGAGAATGGATTGAGGAGAAACAAATTATAATACAAATTTATGTAATTAATTTATTACATAAAATTTCAAGACATTTATTTTCATAATGTTCATCGCTTATACAGGGTGGAGCGCGGCAGACGTATGAATTTGAAGAGGGGATTGCTCCCATCCTATTGATCCTAGACGTTTGAGAGTAGGGTCGTTTGAAAGAGGGGGACGGGAAGTTTATGTTCCACGTTTCAGCAGGACGGGGCCACAGCCCACACAGCAAGGGTTTGCGTAAACTTTTTGCAAGACAGATTGCCCGGGGGTCTCATCTCTTTAAGAGGCGATTTAATCTGGCCAGCAAGATTTAAATATTGGCTCCTTGTGATTTTTTTCTGTGGGGATACCTTAAATCCTTGGTGTACAGCGATCGTCCCAGAATCCTGGAAGCCCTTAAGAACAACATTGCGAGCAAAAATTGCCAAAATTCCTGTGGAAATGTTCGAAAGAGTGCACAAAAACTTCAAAAAAAGGCTTAATTAGTGTTTGGAATGTGAGGGGAACCACTTATCCGATACTTTGTTTAAATCTAGGTAAATTTAAATTTCCCATGTTATTTAATCAGGAAAAAATTATTTTGTAACATTCTGTGTTTTATTACATTTTCAAATTCATACGTCTGCCGTGCTCCACCCTTTATGTGTTAAATGTGAACATTATTACACAGTAATGTATTTTATATTTTGTAGATAATGGTTGAAATTATCTTATAATTTAATGTTAGACCTTATATTTATTTTCAACATTTACATTTTGTTTGTAAAAATACGTTGTAATAAAATATTATAAAACAACTCTACTGTTTTATTCATTATTTATTTATTTATTTTATTAACCGTTATCCAGTAATGTTATGTTGTATTCATAGAAATTATTGATTATTTCACTTAATAGTTCTTTAAGCCTGGTTTATAGGATGCTTGGTTCTATTTATTGAATGATAACAAGGAACTATCTCTATGAAATCGCTCCGAGTTCAGTGTCTGGACTCAATATATTATACGAAACAAGCAAAGAATTTGTTTAAAAAAAAGATCTAGAAATTGTAAGTATGAAGACGTAAATGAAGCAGTTCTACAATAGGTGAAATTGATACGGGGAAAAAAATCTTCCTGATTTTTGACCATCAATTTCGATGTATAGAGGTAAGACCGTGTAAAAAATGTTAACCCTAGTGGAATCTCACCCAAGTAACCATGATCAAAGACTGGGTTGCTCTCAAAGTCTTAATGTACTACGTTTCTAGTTTTTTGTTTGAGTCGAGACCAATTTTGATTAATTAGGGACTTGTAGATGATCCTTGAAACCCTTGTGTTGAGGGTGATGTGTCTGTCACCCAAATCAACAAAATCACAGTTGGTCCGTTTAAAAAATTAAAAATCTTGCTCACAAAAATAATTATTAAGTACATTACAAGTCAACATTTAGAGGAATGTGATAAGGAGGTCACGACTTGAAGTAAATTAACTTAAAAAAAGTAAAAATATTTTAAATAAAAAAATGTAAAAATATGATTGTTTCATCAAGATTCTCACTCCCTAGGTGAATGGAATTTGTCTATCAGTCTAGGGAGTGAGGTTTTAGTGCCAAATGAGATATTATTCAATTTTTAAGTTTTTGGTAGTTTTCATACTACGGAAAGTTAAATTTTAATTTAAATCAAATTATAATTATTATTAACTACGGGAAACAGACAGTGAAAAATACACTCCTGTGCCGGGATCCCGGCACAGGAGTGTATTTTTCACTGTCTGTTTCCCGTAGTTAATAATAATTATAATTTGATTTAAAATGAGATATTATGTAAACAGGGATGTCTCCAGGTTGATCCAGCTTATGTCCAAGAATGTATTCTAAAAACTGTACTATAAATTAAAAGCAATACTAAAAAATCACTTTCCTTCATTCAATTATAATGTGCTAGGGAGTGAGGGTGAATAAAAATACTCGTTAACAGTCAGTACCTACTAAACCACCATAAAAGATAAGAAGTCCTGGATTGTAACCTGATAAAATCAACCAACTTCTATCCAGCATGTTGAATTAGTTTTGCCTCTTTATGAAGCTAGAGCAACAAATATTCCTTTTCTACACGTTTTAAAAAGTTCTAGAGAGTGAGGTAGAAACCTTGTGACACATATAAAATGCGCTTTTTAGTAAGCTAATAATAAGAAGAAATTAACCCTTTTGGACCACTTTATGGAAAATACAGGAGAACTCTCATAACCTCTCGTATTGGTTTATTAAATTTTGGTTCCTAGATTAGCAAAACAGAATTAGGTCAACTTGGCCACCCCATGCTTGTGACAGGCTAGGGAGTGAGAAAATAACATACATGTATATTTTTAATTCCCTAGTAGTGGCCCCCTGCCTGTAAAAAATTAAGTGGATGTGTTCCCTTATGTTCTTAGGTAATATTTTTTTTTAAAAAAATCAAACTTTATGATTAACACTTTTCTTTTTATGACCCTGTGACACGAATTGTAACGAAATTTTGAAATGACCCATGCATATTTTGTTGAATGTAAAAAGCTTGCTTGCGCTCGCTTCAACTATATATATATATATATATATATATATATATATATATATATATATATATATATATATATATATATATGTAACAGATGACACGGTGTTAGGGTGTGGCTGCATTAGTTGCATAATCATATACTTGGCATTCACTACCAGTTAGTCAAGAACTAAATATAAGCACCTACCCATCTATTTAATAATGATGGGTGAACTCCAAGCAGAGGATAATGGTCTGGGAATTACACCTAGATTGTTGGTTACCCATTTAGGATGTGACCATGCCCCATGCTATTTTACTTGATTGATAGGAGAGTTAAATGCCCTCTTATACGAGCGGACTTCCTCATAATATAACATAATTATACCATAAATAACATAAACCTTAATTTGTAAATTCTGAAAGCAAATTAAAAACTAAAATAAATGAAATACCTTAATAGTAGACAGTATGCTATACCGCACGACATGAATGCACTGATGGTCAAACTAAATCGCGAGTCTCCGTGTTTTATTCCAGTGGTCTCAGATTTGTTTTTTGTTTTTTTTTCATGTCATACCTAATTGTATTAAAATATCATTAAAATATAATAAAGAAGTACACCTTTTTTTATAAATAATTAATTTTATAAAGGAATTAAACTTTCTCTAAGGTCTTTGTTTAAATTTTCTTGTTTTTATCATTTTTTTCTTATCAGTTATCACAACAATAGCGGGGAATTTAAAAAAGTACTATTGAGTGTTTTGTTTTGTGCCTTGTGCTGAATTCGTTGTTTTGTTAGTGTAATATGTTTTAGTCTACAGTTTCCTCTTTTAGTTACAATTTTACATGATTTAAAAATGAGAAATGTAATGTTCAATATAATTAAATTAAGTAAACGGACATTTGTTACGAATAGTTTGTGGTGTAAAACGAACGATATATTTTATCATAAATCAAAACCGACATCTTACAAAGACACTCTTCAATATTGGATAATCAACAAGTTCAGAGAGGAGGATAAATACGTTTCACTAAGACTAGAAGATACTTCAATTGATAGTAAAACAGCTGTAAAAGCTTTAAACAATAAAGATTTGTTAAATTATTGGCTAAGTTCAAAAACTAACAAAACTGTTCCTCTTCTTAATTCATCTGAATCCGAGCTTATATCCAGATTAAAAACAGCTAAATTCGACGAAGTAATTACAATTTTAGATGCTAGCTTGTCGTTTTACGATCACAAACTAACTAATTCTGATATATATAAAATATCATTAAGCAGACTCGAATACCTTTCAAATATGGGACAATATGATTCAGTGTATCACAATATACAATGTCTTTATTTTTGTAGCTTATTAAAGAAGTCAAAATCATCGGAGAAATTAATGTTAACTTTAGTAAATAACATTTGTGCTAGTTTAGAAGGTTTAAATAACATTGAACTATCAATTGTTTGTATTTCGTTGTTTAAATGTAGTCTTAAACCATCTAGTAACTTGACAAATGTGTTAACTGATCGTATGACAAAAGATTTTAATTGGTTTATTGATAATCCATCTTTAATGACATGTTTTGTCAAAAGTTTACGACATGCTAGAGTTTACAACGATTCTTTATTCGACTTATTCATAAATAATTACGACAAAGTACGTAAAATCGATGTTATCTCAAAAATTCATTTACTCGTTTATTTTTGTGATTCTTTACATTCAAATGTTAATTTTATCGAGGGTTTTATACAAGATATTCTTAAAGAAATTTCAAATTTGTTTGAAAGAGATGAACTCATTCGATATAAAGATGTAGATAATTTATTGTGGTCATGTAGTAATTATTGGCATTCAAATATAAAAGAAATGTTTAATGAATATAATTTATCATTGATTATAAATAAAGTAATAGATAAAGAAAGTATTTCATTATCAGAGAAATTTAATACACTTTATTATCTGTGGATATTAAATGTAAAAAACGATTACTTAGCGAGTACTTTAAATATAAATAATGTGTTAAGTGTTAGAAGAATAAATAATTTTAAAGATTTAGCTCGTTTGAGTACATTGATAACTTGTATTTCAATAGAGGAACCGACTTTATTAAAAAATGATATATTGGAATTAAGAGAAACACGTTTGCAACCCAAATTAAACAAATATTTCACAAAGAGACCGAAAATTGAAAAACTTTTAAAAGAGATGATAAAAAATCAAAAATATTTACAAATTAAAAACGTTCAATTTGGTTTTCCCATTTCATGCTTGTATATTGGTAGTATCACGTGTATTTACCGTTCAAAACTCATAAGCTTTGAATTATTTGATGAATCTACTTGCTATAGAGATTCATTTGAACCTCATGGTAATATGGCGCTGAAATTGAGATTATTACAACAATTAGGAATTGATTATTGTGTAATTAAAAATGAAATTGATGAAAATACAGTGGAATATATTAGAAAATGTTTAAAAAGGAAATGAGTTTGAATGTGGTATTCAGTTCCTTTATTTTTATATTTGTTAAGAAATACAAATTTTTGTTAAAATATTGCAGTTTTATTTATTTAACCTTCTGGAAATATCACAAAACTATTTTTCTTTTACTTTCCCATATATGAATGAAGGACTCAGTGTAGGAGTTGAGTTAAGATCACACCACATCAAATATCTGCCTCAACTCCTATTTTGATTTTGAAGTTTAGCCCATTATAGGTCAGTTTCTAATATATTAGACACCCTTGAGGTACCCTGAATGGGCAAGCCATATATATATATACAAGCATTTGCACTGCGCTTCGCGCGGGCTTCATGCTTGCAATCAGTGGCTGTATGTTATTTATTACTATTTGATATCTATTACTATCATATTGGTTAATTGAGTAGGTCATTTCATTAAATATAATACTTTTTACTTAATTATTTGTTTAGCTTATATAGAAAAAATGAAAATTGGGCCCTCCTGCAATAACGCAGGACTTCTTCCAAAATTATTATAAAATGAGGATAAAATGTAACTCCGCCATTTCCTCGCCATCCGGAGGAAACATATATCTAGGCCACACCTTAAACTAAAACGTAATCCTTAAAACAGACACTATATTACACAAAATACTATTAACTATGTAGTAATGGATCGTAAACAATATTCCGTGTATAAGCAATTCCATCTGTAACCCTCTCAGATGGTACCAAAACTTGTAATTCAATTTTTAAGTTTTTGGTAGTTTTATACTACGGAAAGTTTAAATTTTAATTTAAATCAAATTATAATTATTATTAACTAAGGGAATTATTTGATCTACAGGAGACCCGTGGTTCAAATGTCGGCGCTGGAGTGTATTTTTCACTGTCTGCTTCCCGTAGTTAATAATAATTATAATTTGATTTAAATTAAAATTTAAACTTTCCGTAGTATAAAACTACCAAAAACTTAAAAATTGAATTTCGACTTGATTGTACAAGGTACAGGTACTAATTGAGTACTTTATAATTATAAGCGTTAATTCTAGGTTTAGTTCTAATGTCATAAATATTGACTGTCTAAATGTAAATGAATATGAAAGCTTGGATTCGGGACTAGTTATCGATTACGGCAGTGAAGAATCATTCTCCTGCGTAGCTTAGTTGGCAAGAGCGTCTGTACTGGACATACAGGAGACCCGTGGTTCAAATCCTGGCGCTGGAGTGTATTTTTCACTGTCTGTTTCCCGTAGTTAATAATAATTATAATTTGATTTAAACCAAAACTTGTATTTACTATGATGTAAATTGGCCGTGGCTTAAGTCATGTTTCTGAGATCCACACACCAACAAAAGACATGTTTGACCCTGGGATTTATTTCTAATGAACTCTGATAATATATATAACTAAGATAGTTTTCTAACTTGAATGAAATATTTAGATACTTATTTCAGATATGCCTTAAAATATTAGAGATATTGCTCGCTATTAAAAAGTACTTCAGGAGGATACACAAAATCATTAAGGTCGTTTAAATCTGTTACATATGCAACTCCATTAAGAGATATTACGTACGTCACTTCGTATACAATTTCTTACTCTTTCTAAAGATTGAGGAACCACCTTTAATTTTTAATCAATGGCTGTTGTGTGATACATAAACCTTTATGTAAGGGAAAAAAAATAAAATATAATAAAATTGGGAAGGTGAGGTACCTGGATTGGTGAGTTGCTGTGTACCTGCCGTGAACGAAGAGAAGGGCCCTCCAGTGTCCAGGCAGTGGTGTACTTAGTGGTAGCGTGGTTTCAGTGCAGTGGTGAGTTACCAGGTGAGCGAGTGAGAGGGTACGGGAAGGTGAGGTTCGGTCTATTTTTCTCTGTCTGTTTCCCATAGTTAATAATAATTATAATTTGATTTAAATTAAAATTTAATCGTTCCGTAGTATGAATACTACCAAAATCGTAAAATATGAATTTGTAAAATATGCAATAGAATTGTAAAAAATTCATTTAAATAAACTAAAATATTCATTTAAATAAACTAAAACATTTTTTTCAATATAGAATTTAACAACATATTAAAAACAATTCTAGTAACAATAATATGATAATAAAAACAATTAAATAAATAAGAATTAAATTATACCTTAATAAATGTCGGTGGTATAACAAAAGATGTGGAAAGTAGAGTAGCGCACCACGGCTGGAGACAGACTGAGACTGAAGTCATGGAGAGTGACGGAGAAAAAGAGGGGGCATTTGTTTACAAAGTGTGTTTACGGGGAAACTAATGTATTTATTATCTTTTACCAATCGAACAACATACTTTATTATTCAATATTTATTTATTCTTGTTTTTAACTATAACATAATAATAAACATAAGCTTATAAAAATTATTATTTATTAAAAACGTAAACATGACGTTATTTACGTAATTATAAATTCGTTTTTTCTTTATAAATTCTCATTTTTCTCAGCAAAAAATACAAATAATTTGAATAATAAATACTCGTTTTAAAGAGCATTAGTGTGGGGTTTAAATACCCCAATCGAAAATTAAATCGGCCAATAATCGTCAACACTAGGAGAGCTCAAAGTAAAAAAAAATGTAAAAAATTACTCGATTTAAGGTAGAACCGTTGATCGTACGACAAAAAGTCATAAGACCAAAGTTGCCAGATCTTTTAAAATCAGTTACCAGTGGTGAAGTCCGCTTTTCAATAGGACTAACCGTTTAGCCACAATAGCCCTTTGAAGAAAACCCTAAATTTGCGTCAGCCATTTTTATTTTTTTAAGGGGGTTAACATTTTTTTTCGACTTTTCAGATTTTTCTAGTCGGTTTGTGCCGATTTTGGACCAAACGCAAAAAACCGCATGTCTCTAGGTGGTCTGGAAGTGCCCAAACATTTTGATAACCCGATCAGCTGATTAGCCACTTTATATATATAAAATAATAATAATAATTTTTTTTAAAGAATTTGTTGTGAATTAGCTTAAATCGCAAATTACAATAATGTCCAACTCACTAAGCAACTAAAAGTATCACATTTGTCCGCTAGGATCACTTAACTGCTTACCTCGTCATGACGTCACTGTACTACTGTACCCCAAGGATCTTATATAAAGGGGATAGAGGGTTGAGGCAAAAAAGTGACCCCATGAAGATATGTAAAATATTAGCTCCAATGGGACAAATTACCTTCCTCTTGGTTATAGATTACCAAGAATTTGTTTATAGTGTCAGGTTATAACCTGTTAAAAAAGGTAATTTGTCCCAGTTCAAAGGTCGTGGAGCATGCGCAGTATGATTTTTTCTCCAATTTCTCTTACCTTCATGGGGTCACTTTTTTGCCTAAAACCCCTTCTTAACATTACATCCGCTTTATATAAGATCCTTGCTGTACCCTTGACATTCCGCTCTACACCGTCTCCTCCATCAGAAAGTAAACAGTAAAAATCCTTCAATGGGGGGAAGGTTGTAAATTATGTGGTCGTTGAGCAAATAACCTAGGAAGTACAAGATACAAGACCCATTTTTACAGGAAACGTCTGTATAGAAGATACCTGTGGGTGTTATTGAATTATTATGAGCTACTTAGTAGTGCTGTTGGATAATAATGATCCCCTAAATAAATTGAATACATAGAGAACAACAATCCTGGCCCAGTCAAGGATCGTATATAAAGGGGATGGAATGTTAAGAAGGGGTTTAAGGCAAAAAAGTGACCCCATGGAGGTAAGAGAAATTGGAGAAAAAATCATACTGCGCATGCTCCACGACCTTTGAACTGGGACAAATTACCTTTTTTAACAGGTTATAACCTGACACTATAAACAATTATTGGTAACCTATAACCAAGAGGAAGGTAATTTGTCCTATTGGACAAATTACCTTCCTCGCAGAGAAGGTAAAGAAGATATGAAGATATTTTACATATCTTCATGGGGTCACTTTTTTGCCTCAACCCTCTATCCCCTTTATTAAGATCCTTGGGCCCAGTACATGTTTTGAAGGTCCGGCAAATATTTAAAATCAGCAACATGTAACCACTTCCTTGGCATCCCAGTTTAAACACTATTTCTTCTTTGCCCATAAATAAATTTCCTGAAAATACACCAAATATAAATTGTCATTTTGTATCAAGTATGTGGAAGAGCACAGGAGGTAGTTCTGTTTTCACGAATTCTTAAAGAAAAAAAAAAAGCCCCATAATTTCCCTCGGTTATATTAAACCCGCAACACAAGTGATACCAGTTTGTATCCGGAATATAGCAAGATGCAGGAGGTAGTTCGATTTTCACGAATTCTTAAAAAAATACCTCAAATTTCCTTCACTATATTAAACCTGCAATACACGTATCAGAAGACAAAAAAATCGTGAAAATCAAACTACCTCCTGCACCTTGCTATATTCTGCATACAAAACGGTTTTGAGATGCCCATGTATTGCGGGTTCAATATAACCGATGCAATTAAGGTCTTTTTTTAAGAATTTGTGAAAATCGAACTACCTCCTGAATCTTGCTATATTCCGGATACAAAACGGTTTTGAGAGATGCACGTTCATTGCGGGATATATATATATATATATATATATATATTATTTGTTTTAAACTCACTAAGCAACTAAAAGTATCACATTTGTCCGCTAGGATCACTTAATTGCTTACCTCGTGATAACGTCAATGTACTACTGTACCCTTGACATTCCGCTCTACACTGTCTCCTCCATCAGAAAGTAAACTACATAATCAATAAATTGGAACTACATCATAAGCTTTGCGAAATTAAGGTCTTATTTGATTGGCCTAGTTTTCCGGTTTTGTGTCTTTTACTATTGTACTACTGGGCCTATTATACAGACTTTGTCTTGTACTTAAAACGAAGCCAATTAAATTTACTACAACTTCATTTCTTATGACTTTTCTCGTAGGTGAACGGTTTTATGCTGATATTCGGCCCGAAACAAGAGCAATTCTTAAAATTTCCATTTTTGGAAAAAAAAAAACTGTCAATTTTTAAAATGCCATAATATGTCTGAAACTATTGGACATACAGAGCTGCAGTTGTGCTTATACTGCTGCAAATTTACTATATTTTAAAAATAGTAATAGTGACTAATATCGAAAAACACATAGTTTACGAGCTATATAGAAAAAACTGAAAAAAGTTAGATTTTTTGTATTGCCCAGCTAGCACAGGTATTTCAAAGCTGTAAACTTAGGATCACACTAACTGGTCAGATCAACACATAAAAAAATCAGAACTACAACACACTTTGTGAATTTAATGTCTAATTTGACTGGCCTATTCTATTACTTTAATTTGTGAATATTGTTTAGCCGCGCTCAAGCAAATCGCTTTTGCGGCTAAACTAAGAAATGTTTAAAGAAATTATATAAAACAATCATGTAATTATTGTAATTATTTTTCTCTTATGTAAAACTTATTTAAATAAATTTATTATTATTATTATTTATTTATTATATCACGTTTGGGTTAGGGGGGGGGGGGGGGGGGGCTCCCCCCTGGAATGCCCATGGCCATGTATTAGTAGTTAGCAACCTATACTTAGTAGTGTGATATTATGATTTATATTTAATGAAAAGCATAAGGAACTTCGTTCCTAACGGGTGTCCCGCGACACCACTTGATTTTTTTTTTTTTTTTTTTTTTGAGTATTTTGGGAGTAGTGCCCCCGATTTCGACTTGGGTATGACTTTTCTGACATGTATGCCAGCCAAATTTCATCATAATCGGGCTAGTAGTTTAGGCTCCACGCATCTGCACAGATGACAGACAGACTTTTTAAATCCTTTATATTAACTTCACTTTTGTGCCTGGGTGCCTGACGTCAAAATCTTTGGAAGGCTAGTTAACCCTCTTCCAGTTATCCAATCGAGCTGAAACTTGGCACATAGACTCTCTACCAATACAAAAACATTTTAACAAATTACTTAATTAAACTAATTAATTAATAAATTAATTACTCAATTTAATTAATTCTCTTTTTAAAAATGAATGGATTAATTAGATATTAAAAAATTAAGTAAAAAAAATAAAATAAAAATTTAATTAATTAATTAATTAATTGGCAGGTATATAAAATCTTTGGAGGCTAGTTAACCCTCTTCCACTTTTAATTAATTAATTAATTAAATTTTACTTATTAATTCATTTTTAAATAATTATTTAAAATTAAAATTAATTATTACCAATACTTCCCCTCTCAACCAAAATGCAAAAATTTAAAGGATTTATAATAAAAACTTGGTTTTTATGGGCTGGTATTATTTATAAACCACTTTTTAGACTAAGGGGACCTCAAAACGTGCAAATCCATCAAAATTGAATTTTCGCACTATCACAATACTTTCTCATTATATGAGAAAGTAAATTATAGAAGAAAAAAATACATAAATACTCATTTTTGTAGGCTAATGATATTTCCGGGTTAATATATAAAAGTCAAACTTTAGAAATTTTAGTTGGCCATAAATATGGTGACCCAAAATTATTATTTTCACTATCTCATATTAAAGAGAGGCGCTATCCCTTCAAAAAATCTGAAAAAACATGACAAAAAAGATTTCTCGATAATGGTTCTGACGATTTTAATTTAAAAAATTCTAAAATGTAGTCCATTTAAATACAAATCTAACGATAGAAGCTGTTTGCCAGGAAAAAATATAGTTCCTGAGAAAATAGCTTTAAACGTGGACAGAGAGAGGCTGGGTTCGATTTCCTTCTGAGGAGAAGTAATTGAAGTGAAACGTCTTTAGGTGCGGTAGAGTAAATTGGCTTGGATGAAACAAAATCGTGAAACCAAGTTTGTGATTCGAGACTACAGGCTGACTTAAGCCGGCAGTTAATTTACCTATAAAAAAATATTTCACTTAGACGAGTCTTGATCCACCAACCTCTGATTCTGCATTCAATTACACTACCCATTACACGACGAAGGCAGATGTATTGTAGTATACAGAATTGGTATTATATAGATTATAATAATGTAATAAAGACACAGGATCAAAAAGAGGGATTGTTTTAAAAAATATAAATTTAACACAGCTCTTTCATTGCGCCGTTTAATGTCCAATCATTTTATTACATATTTTCTTTTTCATACAAATACAAAAAAAGGAATTATTTACAAGGATTTTATTGTATTGTTCTTACATTTTTTTTAAACTTTACTTACATCTATATAACGGAATAAAACACTTTCTTGTGTTTATTACCCTACGTTTTAATAATAAAAATAAAATAAATATATTTATACAAAGTGATTTAGTTTTAAAATTAGGGGAAAATATTTTTATTTTTACTTTTATATTATGGTGATCCTACATGATATGAACATAATAATCTGCAGCGTTAAAGCCCATGAAGGGCTTAGGAGCCAAAGGGCTTACACAACTATTAATGTAATGGATAACATGGGTTTAGTGTATTATAAATAACAGATAATTGTCAGAATATGATCAACACTGTTTGTACTTTATATGTTGCTATGGTTATCATTACTATGCCATCTGGTCTCATATTTATGTGAAAATAAAATCACTTCTTTTTTGTGTGTGATCCCTGTGTGAAAGATTTTGTGTTTAGTGTAATTAGAAATAATATGCATAAAGCCAAAATCTCCAAAAGGTTATGGGGCCCAAAGCTGGTGAGTTCGTTCCAATTTATATATTAAAATTAAGAATTTATAAAAATTTTGAAAAAAATTTTATGTCCCAGTGCTTTGTTAGCAAATTTAAAGGAAAAAAGTTTGTTTTTTACTAATAAATTAATAAAAAACATGACATGTTATACATCAATTTAAAGGTCTTGAAATTTAGAAAAAGAATATGCAACTATTAAAATTTTACACTTAATATTTTTAAGAGAGCGGCAAATATGACGGGCGACTAAAAAAAGTTTTTAGTCACCATGACATGTTAGTGGAGTCATCTTAGATAAAAAACTTACCTGGGCTAGTCACTTTGAAAGCAAACTCAACAAAGCTTCGGCCGCTTTCTGGGTGTGCAGGAGAGCAATGGACCCCTCATGGGGTCTCAAGCCTAAAGTCATACACTGGATACACAGCCATGGTCAGACCAGTTCTACCTTATGCCTATGTTGTCTGGTGGCCGAGAGTACTACTATCCACTAAAAAGAAGCAACTGGAGCATCTTCAGAGGACAGCGTGTCTAGGAATCCTAGGAGCTATGAGGACAGCACCGACCCTAGCTTTGGAGGTACTGGTGGGACTTACCCCTCTAGACCTGTTCATTCGATATGAGGCAATGATTGCCTCTTATCGACTTCACTGCACTGGAACGTGGCAGGGTTGTAACAGCCACAGAGGCCATGAAAGAGCGTGGGATCTATTAATAGAGAGATGCCTCACTGCATTAATGAGTCAGGATTATTGCACTGCCACTTGGCAGTTTAAGAACTCTTGGAGCTCTTTCTTTCCTTCCTCAAAGAAATGGGAGGACAACCAGTCAAACTACATTACAACATTCCTATTACGGGAAAAGAGGTATGGTACACGGATGGATCTCGTATGGAGGAGTTGTCAGGAGCTGGGATCTACTGCAAAGACCCCAGGTATGAGAGTATCATAAGTCTTGGAAAATATGCAACCGTGTTTCAAGCAGAAATCTATGCTATTCTTGCCTGTACTCAGACCATCATGAGGGACAGGCAAAACCTAAGTAGACAGATATATATCTGTTCTGACAGTCAGGCAGCAATCAGAGCATTGACGTCACCCAAATGCATCTCCAAACTAGTCTCAGAATGTAAACAAACACTAGAAGCTATTTCTGAAACGAAAAAGGTACAGCTGCTTTGGGTTCCAGGACACAAAGGATCGTCTAGCGAGACAGGGCTCTGGCTCAACCCCCTTGACTCCAGAACCCATTGAGGGCATCTCTAGGTGCGTCCTTCTCATAAGAGAATTTCAGGAAACCTGGGATAAGTCACCCAGAATGAGACAATCCAAACTATTTGTAAATGGACCCTCTTCAAGACTCACGAGCAGCATACTGAGTCTAAACAAAAATCATGCCACACAGTGACGGGCTTCTTAACAGGTCACTGCAGACTAAGCAGAAACCTACAGCTACTTGGACTGGCAAATGAATCAATCTGTAGACTGTGCGGGGAGGATGATAAACTCCCTTACATCTAATTAGCCGTTGCCCTGGGTTGGGGGGACCATCAGGTACATTAAAGTACTTGATGGTTTAAAAGTCGATAGAAACGTAAAATATTTGAAATTAAGAAGAGCACTCTATGGTCTTAGAGAAAGTCTAAAATGCTGGAACAATAAATTTAATGAAGTTATAACTAAATTAGGGTTCAAAAGATCTCAATCTGATTTTTGTCTGTATTATAAAAATAATATTTGGTTAGTAGTTTTTGTAAACCATTTATTGGTAACAGGGAAAACTAAAGAAATATAATCTCTTATTAAAGAGGCTTAAAGATGTATTTTAATGCCAAGGAAATAGAAAAAAAATGATAAATTATTATTATTTCTGTTAAAAGTTTCCCTGATATGGAAATTTACGAGACGGAAATACATAAAAAATTCCTCAAAAGAAATTTGTAGAAAAATTTAAATATGAATGAGAGAAGAAGTGCAGCTACACCTATGGAAGCAGGCTATAAAAATTGTAAAGAAGATGGTATAGTAGAAGTTCTTTATAGACAATTAATAGGTTCTATTATGTATTTAGCCTGTACTTCCGATATTATGTTTTCTACTTTGTATTTAAGTCAAGTTTTGGATCATCTATCATCTTCATCGTAGGATGCATCCTAAAGAATTTTGATATACTTGTGTTCATCTATAGATTTTGAATCAATTTACTGTGTAGGAAATAAATCATTAGAGGCTTTTTCCGATGCTGATAGGGCGGGTGATAGAACTGATCACAAAAGCAGGGCCGTCCCTAGGGGGGGTCAACCGGGTCAAGCTGACCCGGGTGCCACGTCTAGGGGGCGCGGCCAGGCCCCCTTCTTAACTACTAGGTGAATTTGGCAATAAGGGGGGAGGGGGGGGGGGCGCCAAAGATGCCTTTGACCCGGGCGCCTATACCCCTAGGGACGGCCCTGCACAAAAGTACCAGTGGATTGAAACCCAGTCGGTTGGTTATCCAAGAAGCAGAACTCAGTAGCTCTATCTACTGCTAAGACAGAATATTTAGCCGCTGCCACCTCGGCACAACATTTAAAGGGCATCTTGCGAGATTTCAATGAGAAGGAGTTCACACCAACTCTCCACTCAATGTAAGATGCGCTCCTTAATTCAGTTAATTGTAATTTAAAAGGTTCTCAATTTTTAAAGTTTGTTTGTTCGATTCTTAAGTCCTGACAGCATTTTGATATTTTTTTTTGTGTTGTCCGTCAGAGAGTAGTTTTTCTTAACATAAGAATTTGCATCAAGGAGGAGTGTCAGAATATGTGCAACACTGTTTGTAATTTATATGTTGATATTGTTATTATTGTTTTTTGTATGATCTCAATGTGAACGTTTTTGTGTTTCGTGCAATTAGAAATAATATGCATAAAGTCAAAATCTCCAATATTAATTATAACACAACATAATATTGAAAATTGAGATAAATCTAAGAAAATTTTGTTTATTAATGAGCTATAATTATTCTTACCATTTTTATCTATTTTTTTTCCAAAATGGGTTGCCTTAGTACTGCGATAAGTAACCTTACAAGTTGTTCTCCATATGAGCAGATCTTTATTTTCTTCCTTACAAATTTTTTATGATGGTCGCTGTAATAAAAAATTATTTTCTTAAACATTTTGCAAACATTTTTTGAATTTTGTGGATACATAACTTTATCTAGTTCCATACACTGGTCCATAAAAGTAGATTAGTATGAAAATTTATCCAGTTTCTACTTTGAATTCTACCCCAGCATCTAAAGTAGGGATAGATAAATTATAATTATCAATAGCCATTTTTGAGTAAACTAAAATATTACCTAAAATTGCTTTAATGATGAAATTGTTTTTTTTTTAATCCCAACTAAAAGAATAAAAAAAAAAATAAATATACATATTATACAATTTTACAAATTTACTTTATAATTTCATTATGTAAATTTAGATATTGACCGTTGATATAATGAAAAAAAGGTACAAATTAAATGTACTAATGCATAAATAACCCTAGCAGTTCTTCACTCGGAAAAGATTCAAAAGTAAAAAAAATGCAAATAATTTTTCAAAAATGTACAAGATTCAAAAATATTTATGTGGAATTTTTTTCACATTATTTTAGACCCCATTTAGTAACAGAATAATTTTAGACATTAAAACTGAATCACTCAGTATTTCTATAAAAAAAATACATAATAATAAAAATAATAAAATACATAGGTACAGAAAATTACATTACATTTACAATGTTATTTAATACAATTTTTTTTTAAAGTTATGAATATACAAATTTGAAAACAATGAATCAATTAAACAACAATTTTGAGCATTTTTTTTATACCTTTTATTTATTTATTTTTTTTTTTTTCTTCAAAATTATTTAATTATGTGTATTTACATTTTTATTATTTAATTTTAAAATTAAAAGTCAAATTTTTTTAAGCTTAAATAAAATAAAATGAGAGAAATATAGGAGGTATACAACAAATTCTGCGGCTTAAAAATATGCATAATTAAACCTATTAAACAATGTAGAATTGATCAGGTTTTTTGGTTTTAGGTTTCTGTACCAAGTACAAAAAGAAACCTTAATATAAAACAGTTCTATCTCCCTGTCTGTCTGTTGGTGTCTGTCCGTTGCTTGCTTCAATTCATAAACTACTATAGCTAGGAACATGAAATTTGGCACACAGGTGCATCTCGGCATTTGAGACAACTGGACACATTTTGGATTTTTCACACTTAATATTTTCAAGATGGCGGCCAGTATGGCGTTTGACTAAAAAAAGTTTTTAGTCACCAAGACATCTTATACATCAAATTAAAGTTCTTGAAGTGTAGAAAAAGAATATGCAACTATTAAAATTTTAACTTAATCGTAAAGAAACTGGCGATTATCGCCTCACATACTTATGTGAAGCGTGCCTTACTTGTTTGTTTTCAATTTTTGATTTATTGATTTGTTTGATCAATATCTCGAAAACTAGATTTTTCCTGGCAAAACAACTTGTATTGTTAGATTTATATTTAAATGGACTACATTCTAGATTTTAAAGGAAATAATAATTTGAGGGAGCCAGTTAGGAATAAACAAACAAATTGAAAAGCCAATAACCATTAGTAGGGTGACCAACGTTCCGTTTTGACCTGGACAGTCCCGTTATTAAAACCGACGGAGGGCTTTTAAAAGGTTAAAAAAGCCCTGTCGGTTTCCAAAAATGTCCTTTTTTATTTTATTTTATTTTTTTTTTGAAAAAAGGGGACTTTTTAACAAAAGGTCTGAGTAAAAGCTTGAAAATGAAAAACTTGTCCCGTACTAAATGAGTTGGAGACGTTTCCAATCTTAGTAAATATGTTATTTATCAACGGTTTGCTTCCCTAGATATTTACTCATCATCATTTTGATAAGGAAAAACTCCACACAGAGTCTTTGTAATAACAATAACAAATAACCAGTTTCGGCTATTTAATAGCCACCTTCATTTTATATAAAGAAGGCATATTTTTCTATTAAAATTACAAAAAATTGCCTAGGCTTCCAGCCCCCCCCCCTTGTATTTTCATATGGGGTGCAATAGCTTGACTACCCTCCCCCCATCATTTCCAATTTCCTGTTTTGAAGTAAACTTTTTAAGGCCACTCTAACCATTAGGAAAGAAGCACTTAGGTGGAACCAATGGCAAGGAGTGGTAGATACCTGGTGGTACCTACGGGAGAGGGGAGATATGGGAGATCAATCCCTTATACAAATATATGTATGTGTATTACACACATACACACCTGGGTAGGCATGTGTGGGTGTCATACAAATTATTACTGAATACAAAGAAACAACATCATTAAATCAATTAAAACATACTAAAATGTAGTCAATTTAAATACGAATCGAACCATTTAAGCCATTTTATCAGCAAACAATCTAATTTCTCATCTAGTTGATGAAAATTAATCAGATTTAGCTTCAAAATGTAAACAAAACATAAACAATCACCTGTTGAACACTTCTTATATGTTTAACATTACTTTATAAGTCAACAAACATTGAAGAAAACATTAATGCATCGAGTATAAGGTCGTTCCCTGTTGCAAAGGGATAATCATTTTCTTTTTCATCTACTTGTTCAGACTTCAAATTAAGGCAGTCTACCATAGATATTGTAGGAATATTGAATCTTTATTTAGATGTAAGACAGACGCCATGCTGGCAGAGAAATAGCAAGGTTAGATTTGAAGAATTAATAAAAATTTTAAGATAACAAGAAATTAATAGATGTAACGGAACAATCTCATCAGAAATTGAACATGTTAAAATTCCTGAAAATTGATTAAATAGGAGGGCCCGATATGATGTCATGGCAAAATTCAGAGAATTGGAAATATGGAGTAAATGATCTCAGCAGTATTCTTGAAAAAGAAAGTTATGTTACACTAAAATCAGTGGCGTAGCTAGAGAAAATGTTTGGGGGCCCCTCGCCAAAGAAAATTGATGAGCAAAAAAAAAAAAAAACCTCTTGGCTTTCAGGATTGGGGGCCCGCCTCGACGTTGGTACATAGATAGTAAATCCAGTTATTTCTGGATTTGGGGGCCCCCCCGCAATGCGGGCCCATAGTTACGCCACTGACTAAAATACATCGATTATAACACGTACCTTCAATATAAGATCCATCCTGATTTTGACGATGCAAATACAGGAAAAAACGTGCGTCTTATCTTTGAAGCAATACGGTAGGTATATGTGAAAGTTTTGTTTACGTTTGCCACACCTTTATAATTCTATGCAAGACAGATTCACAGATATCTCAGTTTCATTTTATTTTCTTCCACTATTCTACAGCCTGCAAATACAAAAAAAAAGTTTTCAATAAATTTTAAATTTATAGCAAGTAAAAAAAACGTTTTACAATATTTTCTTATATTTTTAAATCAAAATTCAATTAACTATTAACAAAATATAACACAACTACAAAATATAAATTCAATAATTTATCACCAAGTTGATAAACTATAATAAAAAATAATTTTTTAATAAACCAGTATATTTATTTATTTTACATACATCACTTTATTTTACATGCCAAAATAAAATAATAATTTTTGAGAAAACGAAACCTTAACATTTATTTTATGATTAGATTATTTTTACTTTTTTTCAGTCATCACAGTAAACCTTGTTTTAAATTTCTACGTTATAAAATAATATAAAATAAACAATATAAATAAAAGAGGCACTAATTAGCCAAAAAATCAAATGTACAAGAAAAAGATAAAAATATTACCTAGTTTTATTTACATGCATAAGAGAATGTGGCTGAATGAAAATCCTGTGTTATGAAAACTTAAGAAGATTCTAACTGCTATGGAATTAGTAATGAATTATAAAATTGAAATCAAATGTTTTGTGTTAATATTACTCATTTATTTATACTTGATTTTTAGAATAAAGATGGATTTAGGTCCACTAAAAGTACCTTTATTCTGTAGCTGAACAGTGGAGTTACAGAGAGGCTTCTCTCCTATCTTACAACAACCAGTGCATCATTAAGTCTATTGAGAGATATATAAACCTCTTCTTCAAATTTTATAATTTGACTCTTTCACATTTTTACTTGTCCGACAGGCTAAGAAGTGGACCATTAATGTTTGAGCAGGATAAAGTTGATTTTAGTGGAGAACGTCTTTATTCCTTATTGAGGATGAGTAGTAGTTACTTGATTAGGAATAGAGGAAATTTCCTCTCCACCAAAAGTAACATCTTTAAAAAAAAAAAAAAATAAATGAAAAACTGATGCAGGGATCCAAACTGGTTGTAAGGTCAAATTTACAGACTAATTAAAGTTGAAAATACTGACTAAATACCTACTGACATCAATCCTCCTTTAAAAAAGGCACATTTTTACTTTAGCACTCCCCTTGGTTCTAAACAATAGTCTGCCCTACAAAAGTCTCAAAGATTTGT
This sequence comes from Gerris lacustris, assembly GCA_951217055.1. Lineage (NCBI taxonomy): Eukaryota > Metazoa > Arthropoda > Insecta > Hemiptera > Gerridae > Gerris > Gerris lacustris. Next base: position 20,195,293 of record OX578286.1, read on the forward strand.
GTGTTTGTCTCCCCAAGACATTGGGACTCCTGGGGCAATTTTATATTTAATATCCCTTTATCTTAATAGTCGATTAGACTAAGGGACTATGATCACAATTATATACACAAGTATGATATTCCTTTGTCCCAAGGTACTTTAGAATAAATATCCCTTCGTCTTAATAGTAATTTGGGCTAAGGAATATATGCTACTCTGTATATGTTCCTTTGTCTAAATAACTATTAACACAAAGGGATATAGGGGGGTGCTAAAGTAAAAAAGTACCAAAAAGAAATTAATGAATTATTTTTAAAATTGGCCACTCTTCTCCACTTTCATCGTGTCAATTTTTAACGGAGTAAACAATGTTCTTATATTTCGTAGATTTTATTAGGTCATATATATATATTTTTTTTTATTCTGGCCATTGTTCTAAAAGTCGTTTGCCTGCTTGCTCCAAGGATAACCATCTTAACAACACGTGCTTAATAAATTTATGACTGGGCAAGTTTAGGTCTTTTTGAACTTCAAGGAAATCTTCCCACCTTGACGGCCAACCATGAAAATAATGTGAATTTAGAAAATTAGATTTGATGCATTATCTCCGAGTACTTCCATTCCCCATTTAAGTGAATTGAGTAAAACATGAATGTTACAGCGGTTCCAACGTCAACCATAGTTTTTTTTTTTTTTAATAAAATCATATATTCGTTCATAAGTCTTGTAAAAGCTATGTTTACATTTGGTCCATCATTACTAAGCACAAGCAATTTAGCCTTATTTAATGCCTCACATAACTTGGCAAATAAATCTTGAGCAGTTGCTGAGCTAATAAAAAAATGTTTGCAAATGTCGCATTACAATCCTTTCAGTTGACCGATACCTAACAGTAGGGTTACCATACGTCCGGATTTCGTCTGGACTGTCCGGATTTTAAACATCTGTCCGGTTTGGCGTCAGGATTTGAGAAATGTCCGGATTTTAGGAAAGCTAAATGGGCTTGCCTACCAAAAGAAGAAACCCCAAAAACTCAAGAGAAATTGAAATAAATATTTGAAGCATTTTAGAAGAAACGTCTATTTTTTTAATATATTTAAAATAGTAGAATTCGCCATGTGTCTGCCTGGTACTTATAGGCTCCCACTGAACGTATTTTTATTTTTCATAAAACCCTTCGTACACTTCACATGAAGTAAAGAAAAAATTTAAAAAATCAATAATCAATGCCACCTGCAATAATTTTTTTTTTTTTTTTTTTAAATAAAATTAAATTAAAGAAGAGGTGTAGTGCTGTTAGGCAGTAGCTGCTCATGAAAGCTATGTAAACTGTACACAAGCAATGTGCCACATCCATGCCCAGGCACCACCAAAACTGGCCCTTACTTTCCCATCATTGGGCTTCCACAAGGTATAAAAAAAACGGATTTTACTGACCAATTTCATGAAATACTGACCTAATACAGACTTTCCTCAAAATAAAGGCTATTACTGACTAGTTTGCAGCCCTGCTGATAGTAATCTTAGACATTTATTATTCTCTTTTTCCTCTCACTGGCACTAAAAATGACCAATACAGTTATTAAATATGCTTTTAAAGATGAGTCACTCACAGTAATCACAGTAAGTGATTAGGAATCACTTGATTAGGAATGATGAATGCACCTTCCACCAAAAGTAAATTGATAGTACAATAAGCTGCCTTTCAGCAAAACTAGTTGGTCAGATTTAAACCTCTGACTTAAAGCTGGTCATGCCTTTCTATTAAAAATTGAAGGGCCTAGTTAATTTTCGGAGTGTTGGAATATCCACCTGGCTCAGTTACTCCATTTGCTCAGGTTCAAAATTCTCCATGCACAATCAGTTATAAACTAACTATCGAATTCATTTCTAGATATATCAATGTTCCTCTAGACAGAGTCCCCTTTAGGAGTTACGACCTTTTCTACCTTCCAATATTATACTATACACTCAAATAGGTATATATAACTTTTTTATATATACACTGTATATAAAAAAATTCTAGATCCTCGAGTTTGAACCCTTATAACTTCTAAACAGAAAGTCGTATTGAGATAAAACAAGTTAATTTATTAAAAGGCCAAGCGCCAGAGACTTCACTAAAGTCAATAGTTTCGAAGCTATAGCGCGGCAATGTGCGACATTTTTCTGGACCCTCAAGAAATGGGAGTTTTTCTACTCCACTTCTCGCTCGCTGCACCGGTAAAATCGAGTTTCTACAGATTCAAACAATGGGGAATTATTACCTACATTATTTATAATCGAGTGTCTATGAATTTTTCGTCTAAAAATCAATCTTTGCAATTATTACTTCACAATATACTCTTTTCCACACCACCATGTGGTAGAGTACTTGGCGCGCTTTTCATGCGGATGCAGAAAAGTGTCGCACTTCGCGGCGCTATAGCTTCGAAACTATTGACTTTAGCGTATAATGACATCTAACCTTTTATGTTGACAATTTGAAGTCCTACAAATTTGATAATTACTATTTTTGTCGTATCATCAATGAGAACGAAGATATATGCCAAAAACCGAATTTTGGTTCCCTTTTTTTCAAAATGGCGGCCAACGCCGACCTCCCTCTAGGGGGAAAACTTAGTATGTTCATCAGGGGACCAAAATAAAGCCATAAAATCAAAATTTAGCTTTATCCAAATTTTTTCCCGTTAATGGCCTTTTTTGAGCTAACGCTCTTGGCCTATAAGACAATTTAATAAAATTGTATAAGACTGACTAAAAAATTGTTTTTTTTATTAATTTTGAGCGGGACAATTTGCTGAAAGGAAAGTCGCTCGCATTATGAGATTATTTTCCAGCAAATATTTATAAATTTTACAATTTGCCATGAAAAATAAAGGGTTTATCCCATTCCAAGCTAAGTTCAATCACCACCCAAAGGTAAGTAATCCCATTCATTCATCCTTTCGATTTTTATAATCCTAAGTTACCTACCCATTAAGTAGCTCATGCCCTATCAAAATTTAGTATACATATTAAGATAAAGATTACAGTATTGCTTATTAAAACTAGTAAGACATCATGTGTATTAAAATATTTATTTGATAGCAAACATGGGTTAAAATAATAGGACTGGCTTATAATTTTAAGACGAAACCACAGAAAAATCAAGAAAAAAAATATATATATATATTTTTTTTTTTAAAGAATTTGATATATTTGCTTTAATAAATATGATATTTTTTTATAAAAGACAAGAAAATTTGTATGCTTATTTTTGATAAGTTCATTTCTTTGAAGCGTAATTTTTTCTGTGAAAGTTTCATGTTTTTATCTATAGTGGTTCAAAAGATATCTGATCCCATTAAATTCGATAATTAATTGTAGGCTTCTACATTTATATGCGTTTTAAAAATCCTGTGAATTTGGTTTGATTTGGTTAAGAACTTTTAAAGCAGTGAGATGTTAAAGATGGGCATTGTGAAAATGTGCCCAAAAAAGACACTTATTTTAGTTATCCCACAATAAAGTAAATAAAAATGAATGCAAATTATATTATAATTATTGATTTGACATAAAATTTTATTAAATTGTCTAAATAAATAAACTTGTTTTATCTAAATACACTTTTCGTTTAGAAGTTATAAGGGTTCAAACTTGAGGATCTAGAATTTTTTTATAGATAGTAGTAGGTCTATTTGAGTGTATAGTATAATATTGGAAGGTAGAAAAGGTCGTAACTCCTAGAGGGGACTCTACCTAGAGGAACATCGATATATCTAGAAGTTAAGTCGATAGTTAGTTTAAAACTTTGACCCAAGATCGATTTATCCACAATCCACGCAAATTCTCTTGGCGTTCCAACAGTACCCTGACACTTCCTTTTAGATTTCTCTGAAGACAGTATTCTTCATTTGTTCAATAAGATAAACATTAAAAACAACTTATACAGACTAGAACTTACGATGCCTGTCTAAAAAGTATCTAACCTTGAATTTTCCCGTGCATAGTAGTGCTGCTAGGCCGGCACGTGGTGATTTGAACATGCGTAGAGTGGCTGCGAAATCGGTGCCCAAGCTTTTGTCGGCTAACAGAAAGAACTCTGTCTTGAGGTTGCACAGGACTCGCTGGATACTACCGACTGCTGAATGTTATGAATTGTTTCGCTTTTAGAATCACCAAGCTTTTGACAAAATTTGATGCAATACATTCGCTCTTCTCGTCATCATGAGAGAAATCAAAATCTGATGAGCACGTAAAACAGCACGACTGCAGACGCAGACAACTGACTCACCGCAACGCCGAGAAAAAAATTTAAGCATGTGTATAAATCAGTTTCCTTCCACTGTGGAAACAGCTGGGCCTAACATCACTACTATGCATGGGGAAATTTAAAATCAAATAATTCTTACACTAACTTAACTACCCCTTTTATACTAACTTAAAAAAAGCTGTAAGAACCATATAAAAAATGCCCTATTTTCATTCCACACTCTCTTGAATAATTAATTATTACATAAATTTACTCTTATACATTTAAATACACTTAATTTATGATATTTTTTTTATATTTATTTTTCTTATTTTTAATAGTGTTTTATTATTATTATTAATAAATTAATTAACACTAACATACTAGAAGTCAATTATCACATTTAATTAATTTTATTATTACATTAATTATTCTGTAATAATTTTTTTTTTTAAAAAAAAGAAGATAAGTTAACAATATTTTTTTTTAATTTATGAATTATTTTTTTTTACAATAAGTTTAACATTAGGATGAGGAATAAATTTTTTTTTTGAACTATTTTAATAAAAAAATTATGTATTTATTATTTTCTTTTTGTAGGAAACTTTTTTTTACATTTTATTTATTTATTTTATCTTTTTTTTTTAAAAAAAAACAAAAAAACAAGCACCTTTATTTTTTTTTTATTTGAATGCTATTTTTTATAAATATATAAAAAAATAATTAAATGAAGTGATTGAATTTAGAAGTACAATCATACATCATGATACCAGAAAAATATTTTTATTTATTTTAAATTATGAATCATGGTTGAGGATCTGATGCCTTGGCAATCTGATGTACATAGATCACTTTTATGGCACTGTATTCGCTCGGGTGGTTCATCGGTGGGTGAAGTGGCTCAACCACATAGCGTTAGCGAGTAAAGGAACAAATAAGTGGCCTAATCGCTAGCTTCAACCAAGTGCCTCTCTGTTCTACTACTAGTGACTAAGATCAGCAGAACATCTGGCATGGATGAGTTCCAGAGAACCTACCTGTAGGCTACAATAAACCATTAAGGGTTGAGAGGAGATCTAGGAGGACTAAGAGAAAGTCAACTGAGAACTAGATCATCCAATGGATTGATTTGATAAGGAATTAACAAAGATAATAGAATAAAGAAAAACAGAAAATAAATAACTGGTGGAAAATTGTGAAAGAGGCTAAGATTCACAAAAGAAGAAAAAGCCTCTACACATAAGTAGACAAATATTGTTGTAATTTCGTGAATATATCTATTAAAGAATATTCACTGCCTGCATGATTAAAAAAAAATCAGTTAATAAGTAAGCAATCAAGGAGTTATAATAATTTAGAAGAACTTAATAGTTATTCCAAATTACTATTACTGAACACATTTTTTAAAATCTTATTTAATATGATATTTTTTCTTAAATCTAATTTTTTTTTTTTGGCAAATATTATTTTTTTCAAATTTCAGTTGAGAAATATTTGTTTGTTTTTAGGATATTTCTGTGGTCGGAGTGAGCTGAACATAATGATGATGGTGGTAAAGATGCTATGAGCGGATCGATGGATGATTAGCTTCGGCGTAAAGACAAGATGATTCGCTGCAAGAACAGCAAGTATCGCTAGCGTGTGAGCTCCCACCACATTCGCTGTATTCACCAGTAACCCCTGAATATTCACCACCTGCGACTAAGAAATTTAAAATAAAAGTAAAAATATTGTCATTTCAAATAATTTACTTTGGTGTTATTGCTTGTATTGGGGCATGGTGTCATACAACATCTATTTAGTGAAACATAATTAATATTAATCCATAAAAATAGACTAATGTTTTTACCTATTATCTATTACTTATTAAACATAACTTAACCCTACGAAAGCACGCGGTCTAATACAAACACAAGGAGGCGCGGACCCCTGATAGGACTTAATCTGTTTTATATGCCCACACAACAGTTAATATAAATATAAACTTGATATCATTTTAGCAAAATATTATAAAAACATATTTAAATTGGTTTTAATGTTTTATCATTTTTTAATTTATAAACTACCGTTGTTTAGTCTCATAGTTTATAAGCACAAAATTAGTCAGTCTCAATTATAATTTTCAAATTTAAAAAAAAAAAAATTATAATTATATGAATATATAAGTAATTTGATGGCTGTAGAGGTGTAGAAAAAATGCGTAGATCACAAAAGCATTACGATACGTTTCAACTTTATTGTAAAGTCATCTTTGGTCATTAACTTACAAACTTTTTTTCATAAGTGCTACAAAATAAGAATTAAAAATACAATTACACGATACAACGCAATATTTTAATACTTTTAGCCATCTTTCAGCAGAATTTAATTGGTTTTCAGCAAATTTTGCTGTAAGGAAAGTTAGTTTGGAAAAAATCCGCAAGTTATTTTATTTGTTTTGACATGTCCCATATTTACAATCTTCATTTTGACGGGTTTCAAATTTGTGATTTTTTATTGAGGTAAACATTGATTGACAGCGAAAAAGGTAAAGTAAACAAAGAAATAAATTAATTGATGTGTGACAACCAGGTTTGTTTACACTTGTGTCCTAGGTATCGGTTTAATTATTCTGCATCTGTACTCTTTACTTGTACAAATTTTTCTTTTTCTTCTCTTACTGTCCCTACACAGGGGCATATCAATGGCACGGTTTAGATTCGGTGTTGGCGAGATCCGTTGAACAAAGATTTGTCCTTTTATAGGTTTAAGATCAGCTCTCTAGATGGTTGTCATTTATCTGAAATAAATAAATTCAAAACTATTAAATTATTAATACTTACATTTAACATCTTGATTGTGCCTGTGTGTGGCAACAACTGGCTGGATATTCTTATCATGGCAACAATGAACATCACTACTGCACGATCTCCTAGAACAAAAAACAGTAAAACAATAATAATTACAATAATAATTACAATAACCATAGATAACTAGCTGAATACCCGAGCTTCACTATGGAGTGTCTTGTTTTTCATGTGATGGGTTTATACACATCATTCAGAAACATTTAAGTTAATTTACTAAGCCAGAATATTAAGATGCAACAGAGATTCCTGAATCCCTACCCCTGATTCCTACACCTCTTCCCCTTTGATAATTTGCAAATATCCGAAATTAGTCACTGATTTTGACTACTGAAGGAACATTTCTTAAAAGTTAACTTTCCAAAAAAGCAGTGGTATTTTCCTTTGTTTCCCCCTCCTCCCCCCATGTATATCGCATTCCTGGGTTAAAATTTCCTCGCCACATGGTCCCAGGAGCTTACACTTTCCAGCATTTCTACAACCATGTCTGGGGTATATTCTCAGATTTCTGCCATTGGAGCCATTTTATGCTGTGCCCATCTGTCACATGCAAAGAAGGTGTGTTCCGCATTATCAAACATCTCCGAGAAGTGTATACAGCTGACCAGAGGTCCCTTCCCCATCTTATCTTTTATTAATTTACATGCTTACTCACTATCTCAAGAAGATCAATCTGGGCTCAATACCCTTATTTTTACTTTCTCATATAAAGAGAAAGTATTGTGAGACTTTGAAGGATTTAAAAATGTCTGTCTGTCCACTTTGCAGATATGTGGAGCCTAAACTGCTCGGCTGATTTTGACGAAATTTGGCATACACGTTTAGAAAAATCATACCCCGAGGCAAAATCGAGAAATGAATTTTAGCTCCAAGTTTGGGGCACTATCCCCCTAAAACTCTGAAAAAACGTGAATGCAACCATGAATGAGAATTTTAGTAAATTTTACCTGTTTTATTTTGGCATTTCTGATTAGTTGAGAGAGAGAGAGAGGGCAATGTGGGTGTGAACCTTTTAAAGGTACCCTCGAATTTTGGTGGCGTCCTCATTCTCATGTCGGAGGAGTTTTTAAAGACTTCCTCATCTCTGGGTAGGGTCTACCGTTAGGGTGTAAAATCTATTTTGTACAATGAGCATGTAGCTCAAGTTTTCTCTTAAGCCAACATTTATGTAGTTTTAGTTTTCCTCTTTATAGAGAAGGTATGGATTTAGTTTGATCATACATTAATTTTGTTTTATATTTTTTCTTTTTTTTTTAACTTCACTTCCTCAAGATGAACATTTCAGCTTGCCAAATAAAATTTGGCTGTATCTATAGCTGGAAGCCACTAATTTTGAATCGTCTCCAAACAACCATTGTACAGCGTGTTTGGTACCACGCTATTTGATACACAGTCAACTTCACTTCGAGACATTTTGATTTCCACATCTATAACTTTCATCACACAACTCTCTCATCTTAAAATATCTTCAAGAACTTACGTATTAAATTCTCAACTTAATTTTATTTAAATATTATTCGTAAACATAATTTTAATTAGAATAACTTATATTTAATAAATAAGTTTGGTTTCCGCCATGTTATTGACCATGTGAGTAAATTCAACTTCAGTTTGGTAAATCTTACAATATTTAAGCAAAGCATTTCCAAACAATTTTAAAATTAATTTATTGTAAAATGAGACGATGAATAAAATTTTATGCCAACGTTGTATTCTTTTTGTAAAATATTATGAAAGGGCTCATATAAAGAATAAAAGACATATAACTATTTAAAATAAATAAAATATATTTTTTTTAAATTAACCCTTTCGGTACGGAGGTAGAAATCAAAAGTGGACTTCCACAGACGGGGCCGTATTTTCAGACCGGCCTTCCCCAGCCTGAGTCGTTTCAACCCTCACACAAAACTATCCATTCTTCAACGCTTTCACACTATTTATTTTATATCTCCTACATTTTTTATCATATTTGGATAATTCTTGTTTTATTACTTTTTTACATTCATCTATAATTATTTTTTTATTTTTAATTAATTTTAGATGTTAATTTAATAATTTGTAATTCTATATATACATATAAAAATTAAAATTAATGTACATTTTATGAATAACTGGTATTCTTTTATATTATTTATATATAATATAAATAACTTTTTATTTATAAATTATTTTTGACATATTTCATATTATGCAATACATTGATAATTTTTCTTAGACATGAAGAAAAAAAAAAAATAATAATAAAACACTATGAAACAAAATCGTAAAAAGTTTGTAGGGTGTGTACAGGGTAAGTGACAGTGACAGATACAGACTGAAGTCTGAAAGGAAAATAAAAAGGAAGAGTACATGTGAGAGGTAAAAGAATTTTCTACATGAAACCTTCTTCTAAAAACAAATTAAGAAATATAGTATCAAAATTAAGCTAAGTTTTTAAAAGACATAAATATTATTTCGGAGAAAAAGAAAAAAAAGGCTTTATAAAAAGGGGAACCCCTCCAAGGTTGAACGTAAGAGGGTACAATAGACTTTGACCTTCGGTGCCGGGTCAAGTAATATGAGTCACCCGCCCTGCTAGAGTTGCAACCCCTTTCATTTTATTCTATCACTGAGAAATATTAACCCCAGCGACACCTAGTGAGCCTATTATTTACCATTGTGCATCATTCTAGTTCCGATAGATGGCGTTAGGAGTCACGTGCAACGTCAAGGAAGGTATCAATTTGAAAACATACATAAGAAAACCTCAAAACGTCTATAGACGTATGTAGGCTGTGGAAGGCACTTTTTGATTACGTCCATAGACGTTTACAGTCTAATTAAGGCACTTACTAATTACGTCCATAGACGTCTACAGTGCCGAAAGGGTTAATGTTAAATCAGAATTTTGGAGTTTCAAATCTTCTTATTCAAAAATATACTTAAATAAAAAGTAAAAAAAGACTAAAAGTCTCTACGCAAATTAATTTTATTTTAACTGAATTTTTTTTAGAAACATAAAAATATATACTTTTTTTTACTTCCAGCGGGGAGAAAAAGTGAACTTTCCTCCCTAGTTTACAGGGAGGAAAGTTACTCATTGCACCCGGTCGGGTTAAACAGGGAGTAATGAAAAATAAGGGAATCATGAACTCTCATGATTCCCTCCAGTGTTGCCCTAGATAAAGCACAAGTAAATAAGGTTGGTGCTAATACACATTTCATTTACTAACTTTCGTTTTATGTCGAAATCTATAATGTCATCTTCACACATGTCATGTAACCTCCACAACGGTTGCCATATTGATTCATCAGTAAAAGAAACAAACAAGTTAAAAGTGGAAACATAATTTCTAAATGTAGATTAACTAATCCATATTTAAATACATCACTTGTCAACACCATTCAATACAGGACTCAGCTTCCAGCTGATTCTCCTATTTAATTTTAGCATTGAAATTCAAATAATTATTATCTATCATTTAATTTTAACGTGAATAAACTTATTTAGAGAATTGTTAATATTATATCTAACTATATTTTTTTAAAAAATAAATATTAACCCATGTATTTTTTGTTGAATAACGTAATTTAAAATTAAAATCTTTCCATATTTTTTTCTCCCTTCAGGAGGTAAAATCTTGTATGTACCTTGGGAGTAAAAATCACTTGCACGCTCACGATAATTAAATTTATTTTTATGATAATTATTTATTTTTAACATTATGGTTCCCTCGGCTTCGCCTCAGGAACCAACTTCATCGCTCAGGGTGTAATCACTTACTTTCCTCCCTTGGTGCGTAAATAACTATTATTACTTTAATTGTCCAAGGATAAAGTTAAATTTGAATTTTATTTATTTGCTACCCATTTATTTCACGAGGGACACTTAATTTGGCGACTGGTCAATAGGTCAAGAGTCGCGTAATGATACTTATATTTAGTGGAGTGAGGGATAATCGGTGCCTTCCTACACCCATAGCAGTATCACTGTTGGCTTTACTAATAACTCAAGTTGAAAAAAATGTTTGCCTCATCGACTAGGTGATGTTAAAACTTTCTCGTTCTAAAATTCCAATTTTAAATTTAAAGTGCACGATTACGTGATAACGCTGTCCAACGAGCTTAGCCTGAGTATTAGTGAAAGGAACATATATACCAAATTACAACTAAATTGGTCAACACTCAAGTACATGTAACATGTACCATCGGACATGTAAACCTTACTGACAGACATCCAGACAGGATGCATATTTTGTTATATGTAAGAAGCTCACTTATTATTTGTGCAGTTGTGGATTATGATTATGTTTGCAGTTGATGTTTTTCTTTTACCATCATGATAATCGGTTTTATTTGCTATGAGTTACTTAAAATATTTGTTGAAACAATTAACTTTGCTTTGGATTAGTTGTTTTAACCATATCAAGAATTAATTATTAATTCTGTAGGTAGCTAAATGACAATGGAGCTAAATCAATATAAATGATGAAAGTTTAAAATAATTACGATGTATTAACAGGCTGCCCGTAAAGAAGTGAAGTAGTTTCCTCTGGATCTATGGGTGGAGGTAGAGGATGGTGTTGGTGTGCAATGCATGAACATGACCTGTGTGTATGACTGTGTGAACAGTCCTGTGCATGGTTATGTGTTCCACAGTCATGTGCTTGAGCAGTGGTGCAGTGTGATGAACAGCTGCTACTTCGACTGAATTCAGTACCACCACCTGTTGAACACCTTATCTAAACAAAACAAAACATTTAAAATAACTAAATTAATTCAACAGCTGTATTTTTATGTTTAAAATAGCCTACCAATTAGTGTTACACTTAGTTCTGATCATGTACTTTAATTAACTGACATGAACCAAAGTTAGTTTTGTGAATATTTACATATATTCATTATAGTTCTTATTCCTCTATTATTAATATTTTCGTTTATTCCTTCTAAGCTTACCGAAGGTAACGGAAGCTATGTGATCGTTCTGAAGAACAAAAATATTTTATGTCTCTGATTACAAAAATCCGTTTTAGACATCAGGGAACATTTTTAGTTCCGTGTCTGTCAGGTTTTAATAAAATTGAAGGCTTAATAACAAAAACAACCTTTGTCTTGTCCAAATAATATATTTTTCAGGAAAGTAAAAAAACTGACATACCTACTTCCTTATTTCAGAAGGAAAACTATTTCTTTGATGTCAATGTCAGTAGTTTACTTAAACATTTTTATCATGTTGTAACATTGTTATTACAATATATTATTTACTCATTGTGACCCATAAAACTGAATATATTTGAAAACTCAGGGACAAAGGCAGTTTTTGGTAGAAATTCTAAACTAAGGTTATCATAATTATTACTTTGCAAATAGGTATAAATAGATAAAAAAGAGGAGTAATGTCAATAAATTTATTATCAATCTTACTTTAATTTCTGTTTTTCCTTTAATATTAAAGGGTAGTTTATATTTTCTCAAAAAACAACCTATGTCCATGGACATTGGTTGTTTTTGAAGAACTACTCATTTTTTTAAGTTATTTTTCTTTGGACACGGGCAGTTTTTGCATGAATAGATTCGGGGGTTTAGTTCCTATTGTTAACAATAGAATGCAGCAATGAAACCAATTTTTCATTTTTTGGACAAAGGCTGTTTTTGTAATGAACCCTTCAATTTGTATGGTAGGTCATAATTAATGTTGGTTCCATACAAGTTTCAACCTTCTGCGCTCATTTGTTTCTCTTCCACATGGGCACAAACATACATTTATTTAAATCTACAGTACACAGTATTTACAGCTTCAAAAGTACTAATCTGATTTGTATGAAACTTTTATAGTTTATCGAAAGTAACCCGCAGATAGCCCCAGATTAAATTAATTTGAGTCGTCTGCTCTCTTTAAATTTTGCTAATTTCATACTTAAATTCATGTAAAAAATCAAAACAATTTTGACAGATTAAAAAGAAATCACAGAGAAGTACTCGCATCAAGATTATTCGGCATATACCCTATTATATGCTAAAATAACATTTTAGTATTTTCCCATCCCACCCTATATGAAAGTAAAATAAAATATAAACAAATTTAAACTGATCCCCCAAAAGAAAAAATGAGTGTAGAGTTAGGAGAGTAGAGTCGATGTCCCTGGATCAGTAGCTTTCATTTGATACCCATCTCGAAAATTTAAAAATTCCAATTTTCCACATTTCTGCACATGTAAAATGCTTAACTTTCTATAGTTTTCCTATGTGTGTGTCAAAAAGTTACACCAATATTTTAAATTTTACATCTCTATCATGAACGGTTCTGGGGATATGAACCAGTGACGGACAGACAGACATATGGGGGTTTCAGTATTAAAGTGGACCAAGTCCATCAAACTTGATTTTGAGTTACAGACACTTTTGTGAATTTACTCAGTGCTAATTACTATTGCATTATAAAGTTTAATTAATTCGATAATTCTATAGTTTAGTTCATAAATAAATATATTTTACAGATTTTAGGTTGATACCTTAAAATAATCCAATTTATGACATTTCAAATGGAAGCTACTGTGACTTGGTTCAGATTTGCTCTGAAACTTCAGAGCAAATTCAAATAGAAATTCTTCAGTGCTCATTGAAACTACTGCATTCCATGGGTTTCCCATGGTACTAACAATTATAACACTCTAACCGAATTAAAATATACAATATAAGCTTTCAGAATATATCTCTATCTCATTTTTTTCAAAAAATGGACTTGGTCCACTTTAGCACTGACCCCCTCATATCACACTCGGAATAAGGATGATCTACAAAACCCTAAAAACAGTGAGTGGGGGAACAATTAAACAAATTACTTGGTAATGGCTTGGAAAATGCATGAAATCAATAAAGTCCATGATAGGATGCGAGGAAGCTATGTGCTCACAAATTGGCAGTCTATTTTAATGCAACATTTTAATGCAACATTCTCAAATTATGAATAAATGAAGTAGAAACTCACAGATGAGTGATTGTTGTGATGAAGTGAATGGCAGCAGAGCTGCGATGCTGCTGGACAGAGTCTCAGCTGATCTCTCGAAGAATGAGAACCACACCGACGACCCAATGTCGGGCTTCCACATCCCTAAAAATTAAATAATTCATATCATCAAGTTCTGAGTCTTGGGAATCAACTTAGCTATCACTCTTTACTCTATTATGAAGATTCTTCTAGAATGAGAGAAAAAAATTAAATCTATTGAGATATGGTAAAACCTAAGAAGATTGAAACGTTTTTTTAAACTGAAGATTTCAAACTGTGGAATCCTGCTGACTAAAATATAAGTTGCATTGTTTGTTTTATGATTAAGTATACAAGAGCTATTTTTCAGTTGCAAAACACCCTTTAATAGCTTTCATGTTATTTTTATCAAAAAAAGCAAAACCACAACTTTTAATTCACTCAATGAGACCTTTAAATCGACCCCTCATGAAATAGAATCAGACAAATTTGGCTTTTTATAAATGGAAGGGGGGGGGGGGGGATTTTGAAATTTGATTTTCGAGATTTTTATGCGAAAAATAAATTTGGTATAGTATCTAAGAGAAATTATAAAAAGAATACTTCTTTCATGAATAGTCGAAATTTGGACCGGTTTCTTCTAGTACAATTTTAGAAAATTGTAATCTCTGGGTACAGGGTATATTTTGAACAAAAATTAATACTATACATCTTTATTGAAGAACAAGCAGGAGATTTTACGAAGAGTGACTTTTCTTTTTTGAAATTTTTTGGAATTTACACGTATAGGCAACTCCATCCGTGTACATACTGTATATATATTAAGTGTTTATATTGATTCTAGAAGAATCACATAACTCATTTTTACTCGTATATCAAATCAAATTGCTCCACTTATATACTATGTTTATTGAAATGAAGATTTGTTGGTCCAAGATAAATAAAATTCTAGAATTGTTATTACTTAGATTTAATTAATAATGAAATAGCACAATAAACCTTATTTAATTAATGCACATTATATAAATAATTTATTAATTATGCAACATACATATTTATAAACAAGAGTCTACTATGCCGCCGCAGTCAAATAGCTACTCAACGAAAAATAATTTTAATTAATAAAATATTTACATAATATTTTAGCAAATAATAAAGAAAAAATATTATATTATTATTAGTATTATATTATTATAATGTATATAATATTACGCTTATATACTAATTCTGTCTGTTGAAATTCAACAGCTTCGGTGGTGTAATGGGTAGCGCATTTGACTGGAGATTCCGAGGTCCATGGATCTCATACGTATGGACTCATACATGTGAAAGTGCTGACTCAAGCCAGCAGTTGATTAACCTTTAAAAAAATCTATCACAAACTTTGTTTCACGATTTCGTTTCATCTAAACCAATTTACTCTACGTGCCTAAAGAAGTTTCACTTGAAAAGAGAGGTATTTTTCACCTGATTGTGGGATGGTGGCCTATGTGGAGGTGGGTGATCAGGCGGTGGAGGAAGTAGTTCACCCCAGTTTGGATAGGTCGCAACACCTGTAACACTGTTACTACCGTCCGGAGTCTTCCTTGAGCAACTTCTCCTCAGCTCTCCTACTCCTTCTATAATAAACAGAAAAAAAAAATACATTTTAATTTCAACTAAAACACCAAAATAAGTCAAATGCAAATGGATAAGTTATAATGTACAACTATACTTCAGAAATAAAATAAATGGTAACAACAAACTGTATCCATTTTTAGCAATAAAATTGCAAAAAAAAAAAAAAAAAAAAAAAATTACAATATTTTAACTTTTACTTTTTCATACTATGCAAAGTAATACAGTAGAACCTCGCTCAACGACCCTCAATAACACGAAAACCTCAATTACAAGTGCAATTTTCTAATCCCCTTGAGATTGCCATAACACATAATGTTAAATTAACCTCTATAATGCTACTATTATTATCCAAACCACTTCAATAACACGGATTTTTTCCAATTCACAACGTAACTCAGAACCTCTATAACAAGTTGTTTTGAGAAGTCAACCTCTACAACGCGACTCTATACAGGAATGGGGTCGACCTTGAACAAGTCTAGACTTGAAAACCCTGCCCCACCCTACTCCCAACATTCCATTAACCTCTATAACACGATTGATAGCCAAAATTACCTTGATAACACGACCCTCAACAAAAAGAGCACCTCGATAACAAGACTGTTTCCCTAATCCCCTTGAGAAACTTCTTATCGAGGATCTACTGTATGAAGAAAAAGTGTTGTGATGGTGCAAAAATTTGATTTAGATATTTAGGGAGGTTTACGTGTTACGTTTTAGGGTTACCTGAGTCTACAAAACCCTATCTGTTATCTGATGATTAAGTCATCTCCACATGTCCTGACATGTGCAACAAAATACATCTGATGATTTAGCTGAAAAGTACCAGCTGAAAACTTTCAAAATAACTACAATAATAAATTAATCAAATTATACATTGTGCGATCAAAATTTAGTACCTCTATGAATATGAGAAAGTTTTGAAAGAATTTGTCGCAACAAAAGAGCCGGTGTGGCCGTATGCATTAAATCACTTACCACGTCTGCTCAGCCATCAATAAATCAAGGGTGGCATGAGGTCATGTATTTTTATACTTTTATTTCTATAAAATTATTAATAACTTTGGTTCTACTCACTATTTTTCGGTGAAACCAAGCCTACAACCTTTTTTGGTAAAACCAAAAAAAAGAAACCCTTATAGTTTCATTCCTGTGTCTGTCTGTCTGTCTGTCACTCTGTACGGTTCCAATAACTTATGAATAAAAAAAGATATAAATATGAAATTTTGCAGCATTAAAGATCGTTTTGACGCGCACACAGGAAAAATATAGCGAACTCAATATTATCAGCCGTTCAAATCCAAAATGGTGGATAATTCATGTCACACGAAAAAAATATTTTTATAAAATTTTGAGTGGGGTATCAAATGAAAGGTATTGAAGAGTAGATTACAAAAATATATACCACTTAGGGAAAGTATTTAATTTTCGGTGCCATTTTTTCAAGAAACATCGAAATTTTACGTGTCCCCCCCATCTAAAATCGTATTTCCGCTGATACTAAAAATATAGAAAATTGTGCGGTCTGGTGGGCCATAGAAAAAATAAGATTAGCAATTTCATCTGATTTACTGGGAATCCAAGATGGCGGATAATTCATGTCACTCGAAAAAAAATATTTTTTAAAAATTTTGTGTGGGGTATCAAATGAAAGGTATTGAAGAGTAGATTAAAAAAATATAAAAACTTTTTTTTTAATTTTATTATTTATTGTATTTAAGTCGAAATATACAAAAATACAAATGTCCCCCCACCAACTACCCTATAACGGCTATTCTTAAAATTTTAAAATAATTCACGCTTATACCCTATGGTGGACCAATGAATATTTCTGGAAAAAAATTAATGTACCTTTTGGTTATTACCAATAAAAAACATTCTAACATGGTGGGGGATTGAACAAGGAACATCTTCCTCTGTAACACGTGAAAATTGTTTAATTTTCTGCAGTAACTAGGAGATAAAAAATATGCCAAGCGGTCTGCTGGACCATAGGAAAAATTGGAATAGCAATTTTAACTGATTAACTGGGAATCCAATATGGCGGATAATTCACACCACAATTTTTTTTTTTTTTTTTAAATTTTGTGTGCGGTAACAAATCAAAGGTATTAAAGAGTAGATTACAAAAATGTATATCACGTGTTAAAGAATTGAATTAATTTTACAAAACCTCATCTCTGGTTATTACTATCAGAAGTAGAAATGGAAAGAATGCCAATATGGAAAGAAAAAAAGCTGTACCTAATAAAATTGGTCGGAGCTCTTGATTGTTGAACTGATTCAGATGATCCTTCGAGTCTCCACATTGATTTAATCTGCTATCTGACATCTGAAAAAGATGTAAGTCAGAGATAATAAAATGAATAAGAGTTGGTTTTGTCTAAGTTAGAGAATTAGTATTACTATTTAGATCTAGAGGGAGTGATGTATTGTGAAGACTTCTTTATGGGGTGATTCTACACCCAACAAGTTTTTAACATGGATATATTTTAGCCTAGGGTACAGAAGAAATTTCCTGGAAAAGGAGAATTTTTTTTTTTTTTTTTTAGTCTATGGCTTTTCTTCAACCAATACTGTAGCTGTTGCCTAAATTGAGTTTTCATAAAATAGTCTACTTTATCTAAAATCATTTAGTTACTCAAAAATGATTATAGCTTGAGCATTGTGATATGCACTGTTTTAAAGAGCAGTATATTTTCTGTAGACTTTTCTAGGAAAGCAAATGGTTCACATTTCACAGACTCTGTTCAGCCCTCTCCCAAGTAGCACAGCTGATCCAAAAGATATCCCTGGGATATCCTTTCGTCCAGATTTGACCCTGTCCATAATTGTTGATCCATGGGTTCCCCTTCGGTTATCCCGTTTTGGATGCCTCATTGGGTCATCCGAAGGATGTCCTATGGATATCCTTAACGGGATGTCCAGTTAAGGGTATCCTATGGACATCCAGTTGGGGGTATCCTATGGACATCGAGTTAAGGGTATCCTATGGATGTCCTTAACGGGATGTCCAGTTAGGGGTATCCTATGGATGAGTTATAATTTCAAAAGCTTTTTGCTTTTATTAAAAAATGTTTTAATTAGTAGTGGATTTATTTACGTTATACAAAGGATGATGTTTTAGTGAAAGCTATATTGAACAATCCTCAAATTATTTATAAAAAGTTGTATATTTATGGTGTAAGGTTAAGTATTCATTTAGTGAGTTGCACCAAATCAGAAATGACTTATAGCCGAGTGGATAGAGCTAGAGAATAGCATTCAGGAGGTACTCGGTTCAATTCTCGCAGGGATATCATTAAACTTCTAGCACTTAAAATTAAATCTAAGAATCAACATAAGGAGCTGTAACTGACAATCCACATGGCAATTGTCACAACTCATCATTATTTTAAAAATTTACATTTTAAACATCCAGAATATTGAATATGTCCCAAAACTGTCCATAGCATATCCCACTGGATATGCTCTGGAAGTCCCCTGGACGTTAGATGGGCGGACATTAGGTCATCCAGAAGACATCCAAAAGCAAAAATTTATCCTCCACAGGATGTGTCAATGGACCAAATGACTGGTCCTGTGGATATCCTTGGGACAAACTCGTGCTACTTGGGAGTGTAAAGCCAATAGGAAAAGTAAAATTATATTTAAAGAAAGTGGAATTAAAGCTTTTACAATATCTTTAAAACCAAAACTTAGGATAATGTGCAAAATTAAACAAAGTAGGTGCATTTAGTGAGCTTTGACATTTTTGCTACTGTGTTTACCAAAGGTAACGGAAGCTGTGATAATTTTGAAGAACAAACATTTTTTATGCCTTATGCCTCCAATTTCAAAAATTCCAAGACAGAAATTCGTTTCAGACATCAGAGAACATTTTCGGTTCCTTGTATGTCTGCCGGTGTGTCTTTCACTCAATTTATGCATCTAAAAAGTTTCCAGTGAAGTACTATCTCCAAAGTGTCCTCTACAAGATAGGATACTTTTTATTTGGTTTGGTCTTCACGTTAAACAGTACTTGTGATAATGAGGTACACTATTAAAAACCCATGTTTTGGCACTTGAGGGCCCGAAGAGATCAGTTAAAACTGATCTACATCACTTTAAGCCCTACAAGATAGGCTAGTTAGTTTTTTTTTCAAGAGTTACATAAGTCAGAAATATCGCCTGGAACAAAAATCCTGTAGTGAAATCAATAGTGTTCATATGAAATACGAACACAACAATATTCAAATACTTTGGTCTCCAACTACTGTCAATTTTGACCATTAAATCTCGGAGGTATATGAAGATCAAATGGAGTAAATGAAAGAGCAGCTTACAAAATGGATGTCCCCATGGTATGTATTTGAAGTAGGGAGCAAAGTGGTGGTAGCATAAGGTTGAGGACCACTGCCAGGCTGCGGTCTGTAGAATGTCGACAGTGTCCTTGTATCAACCTCCGCATAGTCACCAGTGGTGCAGTGGTCTAACGTCGCACCACTGAGTTTACCACTGACTCCGGTGGAGTTCCAAGCTTCTTTACCACCGACCCAGCCCGTTTCAATCCACAGCGTCTCCTTTCCACCGAGTCCCGATCCAAGCAAAGACAGGTCATTACCATTTACGACTGGAACTGTAAAAGAAAAAATAATCACAGTATAAACATACTGCTTCACAATAAGTAAGGTTAGATCCTCGTAAGTTATAGGGTAGTTTACCGTACATTGGACAGTTATGTATCTTGAACAATTACCCCCGACACAAGTCTAGAGAGATAGATATTTCTTCACTGGTACTACTTCCCAGAGAGGAGCCTAGTAACACTATTCTAGAAACCTTCTCGCCTTCACCAGCTCTCAGTGTTATCAACCATAGTTGATTTTTGCTAACTGTCCAAGATAAGGGAACCTCTCATACAAGGAGGGGCGATGCTAAATGAAGATGGAATTAGAAAATGTATATTTTTATAAACTTTATAAGATGTACTACAAAAATTAAAAACTTCCAGTTAAAAAATTGGAAAAACATGTTTGAAATAAGTCTCTAGAGAATTTGATTAAAGTCAAATTACCGTTGAGATGGCCAAGTTGTTTAGTAACTTGACGTCTTCTACAGTAAAGTGTAGTGGCACAGACTCCGACTATAGCAAGAGCAAATATACCAGTGAGCATTACACTCATCCAAGTAGAACTCTGAGTTGTAGGGTGTGGTAGTGCTGGTGCCTGAAACAATCCCAAACAATATTTTTTTACTTCTACATCCTGAATTTATATCATAATTTTGAAAAAAAAATATGAAAAATCTAGTGGTATTTTCTTTGATTCTATCAGATGAAAGACTTGCTATGCCCTGTGTAAACAATTTTTATAATACTGTATGACAGCTCAATTAATTATCTTAATCAGAAATGCTTTCAAACTAAATTTTCCTGATATCTTGTGGCTGAAACAGGAACTAAAATTCTGCCCCATTGCCACTACAGGATACATTCATGGCCATGGCACTTGATCAGTGCAAAAACAATAGAGGAGGAGTGGATTTATAGAATGTCTCTAATTATAACTATCTATAGAAGACTCTAATTGCCACTACAGGTCTACAGCATTTGATCAGAGTCAATGGGTTTATCAACTTTATTAGAAGATGTTATTCTTTCTCAAAATTATATAAGATTAATTGTGGCGACTATTTGTTCCGCCACTAAATTTGGTGTCTTGTTTTATACAGAATTGTATACGACCAACTGGCGGCGCTACTACGAATGAAACATGTGGCGTCGTGTTACAGTACCTCCAAAATATATGTGTGACTAGAAATATCATAAAATATGCACCTTTGTGGAAATTCCTCTCAAGAAGTAGAATATTTATGTGAACATGCCAAAAATATGCAATAACTGCGGAAATATGAAATTAAATGCATTAGTGCCTGAAATATGCATAATATGATTAATATGCATTTCAAATTTGAATTTAAAGAGGCCTAGTAACTTCCAAACAACATAATTGGTGAAGAAAAATCACTTGGGGCAATAAAAAAATAAATCACGGAAAAAATGCTCACGTAAGAAAAGCCCAGGAAAAAATGCCCACGGAAGTTAATGGCAGTTTTTAAATCTCTTTCCCAAACCACTTTACATGTTTAAATTTTAAAAAAGAATTTCTGACTTGTCAAATACTCTAAAATTAAATTAGACCTAGTAAACCTCTAAAATTAGACCTAGTAGAACTTACTCGGACAGTAGGAGACTTGGCTAAAAGTATGATCTCAAAACTTTTTACACGAGACTTGGCTTATTTTTTTACTCTAGTGTTTTTTGGGGGGATTTAAAAACTACCATTAAAGATTAAAATTTAATTATTTTGGACTTTTCTTCCGTGGACATTTTTTCCGTCTATCTAAATAAATGATATCCAAAATCCGATCTTTATCACTGAATGGTATAAACAAATACTTGATAGAACATGTTTAATACCTTTACGGAGGAATCGAACACCTATTAAAATGTAATATTCCTAGGTAATTATTTACCTGGCGGTGAACTGGAACCAATCCGACTGAAGGTGGCGGAGGTAGAACAGGTACTGGAGATGAATAAGGACCAACTCCAGCCCTTGTTAAGGCACCAACTCTCACAGCGTACGCACCAACAGGGCTTAGACCTCTAAGAGTCAGCATGTGACTCGAAGCATTCACAGTAGTCTGACTAGCAACCTTAGTCAGGTTAGACTTCACTTGAACCTACACAGAAATAATAAAAAAAAAAATTATCATTCAGAAAAAGGCACGTAGACATCACGAAAATATGGATTTTGATGGCAATGAAGGTTTGCCAGGTGTCAGGGTTCTAGACGTAAAATCCCGGTGTCCCATAAAAACTTTTCAGCACGCCAAAATGTCTCGGTTTTCAATGGAGACGTCGATAATAGATAATTTTGTTGCAGAAAAAAATCTGGTAATTTATTTTATAAAATAATTTATTGATTAGTAGTTTTAGGAAGCAAAGGTAAGTTACAGGTATATAAAAAGAAAATAATAAGTTATTATTAACATTATGTTTATAGATAGGATATATCCTCAGCAAAAACCTAACGGTGAAAAAATCGGTCCGAGACAACTCAGACAAACTTTCTCATATACAAGTTCATGATTACTTAGCCAATGTTTTCCATTTATTAGTTTTTGTAAGTACGTTTAATTATTATTGAAAATTATATCAAAATTTACCATAAAAATTACTTCTCCAGGGCGGGGAATCGAACCCGGGATCTCTCCGTCCACATTTTAAGCTATTTTCTCAGGAACTAGATTTTTACCAGGAAAACTGCTTATATCGTTGGATCCGTATTTAAATGGACTACATTTTAGAATTTTTTAATCAAAATCTTCAGAACCGTTTTTGAGAAATATTTTTTTTTTTTCACGTTTTTTCAGAGTTTTTGGGGGTTAGAGCCCCCAAATTTGGAGCTAAAATTCATTTCTCGATTTTGCCTCTGGGTATTATTTTTTTGAACATGTATGCCCACTTTCGTCAAAATTGGCCCACTAGTTTAGGCTCCACGTGTCTGCACAGACGGCAGACAAACGACAGACTGATGACGTACAGACATTCTTTAAAAACCACTTTTTTGAACTCAGTGGACCTCTAAACGTGTAAAGTCATAAAATCTCAAAATCAAATTATTGTGCCATCACAATACTTTCTCTTTATATGAGAAAGTAAACATGCTCCCGCTTCTTCACACTATATCTCGAAGGTCTGTGCAAAAATTCAGCTTGCTTTCTTTCATTCTGCAGAGGAAGTCTTATTTATTTAATTTAGAGAAATGGTGGCAGATTAAAAATTGTAAAAAGGAATAGTTAAAAAAAACCCGATGTCAATCAGACAATAATTAAGTGGGTGTTCAAGTACATACAAGTACATTCGTGTCTGCGTCTACACTGCTCTAGAACCGGCAGCACGACCAGAGCGACCCAGCGTTAGCCGCATGGGGCTGACGCACCATAGGAATCCCTCCCATTGAATTACATTGAAGCAGTGCTCTGCGTCTGACGCAGTGTAGGAATCCCACCTTTATAGAAACGAATATCTATCCACTAATTGAATTTTAACAGGGAGACATTAGTTTTAATTATTCTAATAAAGAAAATTTCTTCCTCCATAAAGGTTGGAAATTTTTTTTCAAACTATAGTTTCAAGTCTATTCTTTTTTTTTCACAAAATAATGCAAACAATTGTAAAAATCTATGCATACCTTGTATCCAGTAAGCAAGCCGTTATATTGAAGAATAGGAGGTGGACTCCATCTAACTATAGCAGCTGTTGAATTGATCAATTCAGCGTACACTTCACCGGGAGGTGCTGATGGAACTAAACATAAAATATTTAAATAAATTTCAGACATAAAAGCGATTAGATTAAACAACATATACAAACACACGTACAATCAACGTGTGTTTGAATTACTCTGCATATATCAGGACTCTTAAGGCTGTCTGCAACATCCATCATAAATACTTCTTTAATTGTTTAAATTATTTAGCTAGGTTTCTCTCTAACTCAATTTTAGTTTGAACTTATTATATCCCATATTTCAGTGTAATAAGTACTATTGGAAATTTAAGTATAATGATATAAAATTTAGGTTCGGTTCATACCATCTTCAAGAGTCATCACAGATTTAGAATTGGATGGCTGACCAAGAGCAGACTTGAAGAAGGGAACAAGGAAGAACTCATACTTGGTGAATTTGTTAAGATTGGTAACTGAGTAGGAAGTAGCGCCGGCATTTAAAACAGTGACTAGGTTGTATTTCCCAGTAGGCACAGAAGTCAGAGGTCGAAATCTCACGTAGACACCTTCGATATAATCTTCTGATGATAGAACCTTTAACAAATAATAAAATATTAAGTTGTAATAATGTAATAGAAATCATATTGATGTTGGTGCTTGGACAGAGGCTTGGGTGATTCTACAGATAGTGGCCGATTTGGCGTACTAGGCTCTTGTAGCTTTACATGTTAACATATTGCAATTTTATTTTACAATATTTTCGACTTATAAACTCTCTGACCACCAGCAATACTTAGTTTACATTTTCTTTTTCGGATTCTGATAAAATTTTTCAAAAAACCAACAAAATTGTCATGACCGTCACGCGTACTCGATACTAATTCTCAACTTCAACAACAATTATTAATTAAATATATCTACTTTCTTACAATTTTTTTTTTTGCTAAATGTTTTGCAGGTCTTCAATGTTCAAATAATAGCCATAACACCTGTTTTACTAAGAATTTTGACAACGTATCACCTGGAATTATTCGCGTAACTCAGTAGGTGTCAAGACCTTCACAGTCAACGTTTTAGTTGTTTCAACAAGCAAAAGAATGCTCTTTTTGTATAGAATCCTCCATCTATTTTGCTCAGACGTCAGTCTGATATCTACCACGAGTGAGGTTACATATCTCGTAGTATTTCTCAGTGAGTTTTTAGATTTTTATTGTCTTTTTCTTAAAAAAGTGTCCAGTGGTCAACTACATTTTGTAAAGACCGTCACGTCGATTACTTCAATATTAAAAACGATGAGATCTTAATATTTTTCATGAACTTTCTACATAAAGATGTTTGTTTAATAAGACCATTATGTGTTCTCTGTAATGCATCTTTTCTGACTGTCAGCCATTTTCGTTTTGCTTTGTCAAGACCGTCACAGTCAAGACCGTCACGCTTCTACCTTTACACATGTGACGGTCTTGACTGTTTCGTGACGGTCTTGATAATGTATATCATAATTCACTCAAAGAAGCTTTTTATTGACTTGCATATTTAGAATTTAGTGGAAAGGGACTATAGCTTGCATAATCGTGATAACTCGAGTTACGAGTGTCTTAATAACGAGAGTTATTTAAGATACGAGAAGCATAGTTTAAGCATAGGTTGGAGTTTAGATTCGTATTACAAGCTTTTAAGAAGGGCACCGGAAACTCCCCTACCTTAGTTATTTCCAACTCCCAGCGAATACCCAGGTGACACCAAATTTTATAGAAAATAATTCGCCACCAGATTCACGAGATGAAACTTTAAATGAATAATAAGTTAAAAGGAGTACATTAAAGTGGAAAAATAAATTGATAAGGAAGAAAAGACAACTTGAAAAAGAAAAGGAAGATCTAGTAGCAAAAGTGGATCATTTTAAGGCATCGGCTAATCGGTGGAAGTCCAAATATTACAGGCAAGCTAATCACCTCACAGAGATAAGTTCAAATACTAGCTCACCATCCCTAAAAACTAAAGCTAGGAGAATTATGCAAGAAGGCCTTCTAGGGAAAACATGCAAGTGGTTAATATTTCTGGAGTATTATGTGTTACAAGCGCCAACATAAATTTCATCTAGGCTTTATTTGGAAAAGAATTAAGTCGATACGATGTGCACAAAATACTTAACCTCTGAGCTTCAGATAGGCTGTGAATGTTTTTTTAAAAAATAATGTCTTAACTAGATTTATTGAAATTATTTCACCAATAAAAAGAAAACCTATAGTTATCAACACTTACTATCTGTACTCACCTGTGTATACACCGAAAGGCTTATTTTTAATATGTTTTCTTTGATTTTTAAGTATGTTTTCTTTGTTGTCATATAATTTTCTTTTAACAAGATATTTTTTAATTTAGTATCTTCTATTCCAAAGGCATTTTTATTTAACAATAAATCTAATCAGAATACTTGTCAATGTTAAAGGACTAAATTCTAATAATACATGTTAGATAGATAATGTTTTATGTTTTATATTTTGTGTTAATTTTTAATAAAACTTTTTGTCGTTTAATGTTTAGTGTACATTTGTTTGAAATAGTATAGGCACCAAAATATTAGACTTAAAGCAAATAAATACTAGATCATAAGGCCAATTTTACACTGGGTGACGTTTCTGTGTGTCAAAGCTCTCATTGTGAGCTATACATTTCAGACTTCGGTGTCACACAAAAAACGTCGCCGAGACGTAAAAAAAGTCAGCTAGTGTGAAACTGACTTAAATGTTTGTTACTTCTAACAAAATAAAATAAATGTTCAGTAGGTACACACACGTGTGTGACGTGTGTATTCTGATAAGAAGTCAAAGGCATTCACAAGTGTCACGACCGTCACAGGAATGTCATGACCGTCACGCAGCAAACTAGCACAAATACCAGCCAAAATGTCCCTAAACTCTTAACACCTAGCATCAAAATCTTTATATTTTGATAATACAAGGGCAGTTATGTGGAAAATAAGAAGAAATTTGACTTTTATCATGTGTCTACTCTGCGTACAAAGAAAATCAAACCAGCATAAGGCATAATTTGTTTATAAAGTTGGTTACAAAAAGAGTTCTGAAAATCATGGGTACCTTTAAGCTTTCAATTCTTTGTTTTTTATAAAGTTTATCAGTTAAGAAGGTAAAACGAGTCAAAGTAAGTACAATAAAAAGACTCAATATGAATCTTACTGGGCAGAGACTTCTTGTGACGGTCATGACACTATTCATTGAACTAGTTGTACATAACTCGAAATATATATTTACTGGTTCAGAAAATACTGTTACCATGATATATTATTTAAAACTTGACAATGTTTGCTAATGAAAAATGTATTGGGTTATAGGGAAATTCGTTAAAAAAATTTCAATCAGTGAAATGTCAAATCGGCCACCATCTGTAGAATCACCCGCTTATTTGGATCCACCGAACCCCTCTAGAGCCACATTTTAATCTAATCAGAGGTAAAGTAGGAGTAATCACAGAGATAGTAGGAAAATTCACATCAGTGCCGGCGCGACCTTATAGCCGAACTAGGCAACCGCCTAGGGCGCTAGGGCCTGAGGGGTGCCGCATAATACTTGCCCACAAGAAATCAATGTTTTTACAAAGAAAGATAGATGAAAAATTTACATTAAGAGAGATCTCAGGGGCGGATCTATAAAATTTGGTTGAACATTTTTTGTTTTATTATTTTTCATAACCATTTGAAACTAATAATATAATAATTATTTTCCTAATAAATGATTATTTTTTATGGAGCAATAGTCGCCTTGATATTAACATTTAAAACTGGGATTCCCACTTACATGTTTATGTGGGATACAAACATAAACTTATTTTGTGTTTGTTTATTTGCATACTTTAATGGTTGTTTGCTTATATACTCAGTTGAGTGTGTATCCCTTAGTAGAGATGCTGTATAGGACGTTGTGAAGGTATTTCATAATGAGTCAGGAAGAATTAATAGCGTTAAAGGTAAAAACTATTTATTTTTTTTTTTTTTTAGTCTAAAAACCGATTTAGTTAATAAATGTTTTAAAAATTCTGCAGAAAAAATTCTAAACTAACTTTTAGGTGATTGATTTTTTTTTAGCTGAAAAACCTCTAAAAAAACCCAAAATTCGCCTTTTTTTTAATAGTCCAGGAGATAGCGTGCAAAAAAGTGTCTGACTAACATCAAGCTAGAATTTTGTATACAAGTCAATCTTTTAGCGCCTTTTAAGAATATGTGGTCGGCTAAGTTCGTCTGCGGGGACATAGCTTGGCAATAGGCGTTTGAAAAAAACAAACCGGTGGAGAGCGGCCATGTCTCACCAATAATGGTGGACAATGTGATTTTTATGATCCTGAGTACAGAATTAGTTAGTAGACCGAAAATCAAGTTGATGTTAGTTTGTCCCGTAACAGATGGCCACGTTGATTTTTAGTAATATTTGAATAACTAACCTATCAAGTGTGAAAATAACATGGACTTGATTTTTGGCCTACTAACTAATTCTGTACTCAGGATCATGAAAATCACATTGTCCACCATAATCGGTAAGACATGCACGCTCTCCACCGATTTGTTTTTTTCAAACGCCTATTGCCAAGCTATGTCCCGCAGACGAACTTAGCCGACCACATATTCTTAAAAGGCGCTAAAAGATTGACTTGAATACAAAATTCTAGCTTGATGTTAGTCAGACACTTTTTTGCACGCTATCTCCTGGACTATAACCTAATTTTCTAAAATTTTCCGAGGGAGGCCCCCTGGACCCCCCTTTGGGCTGGGGTCATGTCATGTATGACAGAAGAGAGATTAGTAGGACTGGCAACTATTTTAACTGAACACGATAAATTGTGTTATAATTGTTTTGTTCTTATATTTCCTAAAAGTGAGTGGCTGAATGGAATGATGGCAGGGGGAGGGGGGCGCGTTATAATAGTTTTGCCTAGGGTGCCAAAACATCTTGCGCCGACCCTGATTCACATTGAGATTGTACTCTGAAGCTTTTGGTGAGGGATGATTTATTGATTATAGTCCAAACTAGACACACATTGGTTCAACATCCGCAGATGGCAGGGCTAAGCTGGGACAATGTGGTAGTCGACATAGTTGACTCAGCTTGATCATGTTGTCCAGAGCTGCCTTAACAAATTGTCATTTCAAGGTGGCTTAACAAGATAAGAACAGTTTACCTGCCAGGATAGTTTAATAGCAGTTGAAGCAATAGGCATGATATCCTTCAGAATTAGTCGGTGTGGCTTAACAAGATAAGAACAGTTTACCTGCCAGGATAGTTTAATAGCAGTTGAAGCAATAGGCATGATATCCTTCAGAATTAGTCGGTGTGGCTTAACAAGATAAGAACAGTTTACCTGCCAGGATAGTTTAATAGCAGTTGAAGCAATAGGCATGATATCCTTCAGAATTAGTCGGTGTGGCTTAACAAGATAAGAACAGTTTACCTGCCAGGATAGTTTAATAGCAGTTGAAGCAATAGGCATGATATCCTTCAGAATTACGAGTTGGTGTGGCTTAACAAGATAAGAACAGTTTACCTGCCAGGATAGTTTAATAGCAGTTGAAGCAATAGGCATGATATCCTTCAGAATTACGAGTTGGTGTGGCTTAACAAGATAAGAACAGTTTACCTGCCAGGATAGTTTAATAGCAGTTGAAGCAATAGGCATGATATCCTTCAGAATTACGAGTTGGTGTGGCTTAACAAGATAAGAACAGTTTACCTGCCAGGATAGTTTAATAGCAGTTGAAGCAATAGGCATGATATCCTTCAGAATTACGAGTTGGTGTGGCTTAACAAGATAAGAACAGTTTACCTGCCAGGATAGTTTAATAGCAGTTGAAGCAATAGGCATGATATCCTTCAGAATTACGAGTTGGTGTGGCTTAACAAGATAAGAACAGTTTACCTGCCAGGATAGTTTAATAGCAGTTGAAGCAATAGGCATGATATCCTTCAGAATTACGAGTTGGTGTGGCTTAACAAGATAAGAACAGTTTACCTGCCAGGATAGTTTAATAGCAGTTGAAGCAATAGGCATGATATCCTTCAGAATTAGAGTCGGTGTGGCTTAACAAGATAAGAACAGTTTACCTGCCAGGATAGTTTAATAGCAGTGGAAGCAATAGGCATGATATCCTTCAGAATTAGAGTCGGTGTGGCTTAACAAGATAAGAACAGTTTACCTGCCAGGATAGTTTAATAGCAGTTGAAGCAATAGGCATGATATCCTTCAGAATTAGTCGGTGTGGCTTAACAAGATAAGAACAGTTTACCTGCCAGGATAGTTTAATAGCAGTTGAAGCAATAGGCATGATATCCTTCAGAATTAGTCGGTGTGGCTTAACAAGATAAGAACAATTTACCTGCCAGGATAGTTTAATAGCAGTTGAAGCAATAGGCATGATATCCTTCAGAATTAGAGTCGGTGTGGTTTAACAAGATAAGAACAGTTTACCTGACAGGATAGTTTAATAGCAGTTGAAGCAATAGGCATGATATCCTTCAGAATTAGAGTCGGTGTGGTTTAACAAGATAAGAACAGTTTACCTGACAGGATAGTTTAATAGCAGTTGTAGCAATAGGCATGATATCCTTCAGAATTAGTCGGTGTGGCTTAACAAGATAAGAACAGTTTACCTGCCAGGATAGTTTAATAGCAGTTGAAGCAATAGGCATGATATCCTTCAGAATTAGAGTCGGTGTGGCTTAACAAGATAAGAACAGTTTACCTGCCAGGATAGTTTAATAGCAGTTGAAGCAATAGGCATGATATCCTTCAGAATTAGAGTCGGTGTGGTTTAACAAGATAAGAACAGTTTACCTGCCAGGATAGTTTAATAGCAGTTGAAGCAATAGGCATGATATCCTTCAGAATTAGAGTCGGTGTGGCTTAACAAGATAAGAACAGTTTACCTGCCAGGATAGTTTAATAGCAGTGGAAGCAATAGGCATGATATCCTTCAGAATTAGAGTCGGTTCAGACAGTCTAGCTCTGGCTTCTTCCAGTTGTTCAGGTGAAACTTCACCCTCACGCTCCCACGTAGTCCAAAAGGGTTGACTAGAAGCACTCGGAGCAGAAATTATTCCACGTGATGTTAAAGCTCTCACTGTGAACACATAGCTACGTCTCTCGTCCAAGTCCCGAACCTGCAAATATCATCAGCATAAATGAAAATTACAAAAATAAAACTATATAGACTTACAGAATTTTTGGTTTCAAAAAAATATAATACCAGTTGCTTTTGACCTATTTAGTTAAGAGTAGACCAGTATTACAAAATTAGTTCTTCATTTGCTAGATTTTGCTTCCAATCACAATGAGCCAAGTATATTTAATTATAATTGATAAGGATGATAAATTCCTTCATACTGATAATGATATCAGTTCACTGAAAATCAATTATAGGGATGATTCCTCCATATAGATATAATACCAGTTCACTGAATATGATAAATGATAAGGATTATTCCTCCATATTCATAATGATATAATATGATATGTGCGCTGATAATGACCAATTAAAGGGAGAGAAACCAGTCATCATCGAACATTTGCTATTGTAGCTGGACAATGTTGACTAATCACTTTAACACTTAAAGTTTCAAACAGTATGAGTAAGTTGGACAAGATCTCAGTATAATCCTAATCAATAATCTTAGATATATGATCATTTGTTTTACACTCTACAGTAAAATAACGTTTTCTAAAAAAAAAAAAATGAAGTACTTTTTGCCACTTGAATGATTTGGTGAATAAGATGTAGAGTTGGGGGCTTCGGATCTAAACTGACCGCGAAAATCCTCCAATTTATATGAAAAGGGGAAAATGATAGTGCCCAGTAGAGGTATAAAAAAATAATAATGATAAAAGAACACAAAGAAAGCCCAAGTACCTTGGGATTGTAAAAGTGGGTTTATTAACAGTTAGAATAATAATAATAAAGATAACACATGTAATAATGGGCTGGTGTGTGTGGTCAGGTGTAGAGTTTGAGTCTGCATTCGTCAGCAAACTGGCTCGGGCAAACAGATACTGATGGCTCTGGAGACGAATACAATATTTCCGGGCGGACATACAAGGAAGAACTGGAAATATGCAGTGGCTTGGTGAACTGGATCAATATACAAGTGTCCGGGCGGACATAAGAGGAAGGGTTTTAACTGATATAAAAGAATAATTTATCTGGGCAGATATATCACTTTCACATACTCACTTCTACTTCATGTGACTGGCCAAAAGGATCTGTGATGCTCTGGCCAGGTTGGCCAATACAAAATAAATATATAAAATAAAAAACTAAACAAAGATTTGTTAGAAATAAGAAGGTCTAAACAGAGATTAGTTTACAAAAGGGGACACACTCAGCTGTTCCCCGAAACAAATAAAAATATTTAATATTAAATCAAAAAATATACTTTTCCTTTAACATATATAATATAAATAAATAATATATACATATAAATAAATAAAATAAACTGTGGCTTTAACATAAGAGGTAATCGTAAGTTCCAAAGAATAGAATTATAAAAGCACAGAAAATTACCTATGCAGAGTAAAAGCTAACAGTATCTTTTATGATATACAGGCTTGTTGTTACTCAAAGTTTTAGGAGCATAGGAGCTTTCAAGATGTTTCATAATTCCATGAACTTGAGAGGAGAAACTACTATAAAAGTCTTACATAATTGGGAAATCTGCTACAGTGTCTGAGCAAATAATTAATACATAGCCCAAGGGGATAAAAAGAATGAGATGTTTCGAGTGGTTGATCTTAAACAGAAGCAGATTTTGAGAATGAAGAATGTTAGAGCTAAAGGAATATGCTGATGTCGTCAGTATTTCATTTGGAACAGCGAGAACGAGGGTCTTCTTGTATTTACTTTACAATGATTCATTATTAAACACTCATTCTATGTCAATTCAGCCT
Organism: Gerris lacustris; assembly: GCA_951217055.1. NCBI lineage: Eukaryota > Metazoa > Arthropoda > Insecta > Hemiptera > Gerridae > Gerris > Gerris lacustris. The sequence continues at coordinate 20,228,166 of OX578286.1, forward strand.
AATACTAGTCGTCAAAACTTACAAAGAATAAAAATAAATAAATAGAGTATCTCCGAGAACAATTGGCAAACTTTAACAATCAAAAAAAGTTTTACAAAGAAAACTTTCATTTTAAAAATATCAGGTAAAAACAACTACAAACTGTAGAGTAAGGGCAAGAAGCTTCAAGAGTTTGAGATAGTGAAAGATGATTTTACAATAGTATACCTTCTCCACTATACTTAATTCTCAGAAAGTTGGTGCCACCAATGAAGTCGTTGATATCGCCAACATAGAAAATTAAAGAATCTAGGAAGGAATCCTTGAATAGTGGCCCCCCCCCCTTACGGAGTCTACCTTTCTAACCCCAGGAGCCAGGAGTCCAGTCTACTCCTACACTCATTCAATACCATTTTAAAAAAGCCTTCCAATTAGTGAGGCACATAGCTCCCTCACGTTCTATAAATTGAACGAATAGTCATCTTAAATGTATTATATAAAATTGGAGTGGAGTCTGTACATTTATTCGATTAGGCTCAAATTTTGTATTTTGTACACTAAATTTTACAGAGTTAAATCAGCACGGGAAAATATTGAAAAATAAAAATGGTGGACTGATGAGAGCCTTCCAGGTATATTCAATATTCATTCGAGGTTCAGATTTGTGTTAAAAAACTATTAAATCTTGTCACTGTCACGGATCCTTAGAGGAACGTTGCAGGTAACAGAAATTACTTTCAGTGACAGTTACTTTGTCACCTATTAATAAAATAATAGGTATTGATACCTAATACCAGATCTGGTCACGGACCCTTAGAGGAACGTAGCAGGTAGCAGATCTTCCTTTCAGTGACAGTTACTTTGTCACCTATTAATAAAATAATAGGTATTGGTACCTATTACCAGGTCAGAGCTGGAACGATGTCACCTATTACTCAGATTTAATAGTTTAGCCCATCCCTATAAAAAATCAAGTCGGCCATTTTTATTTTTTTTGGGGGGGGGGGGGGGGGGGAGGAGGAGTGGGAAAAGTAAACTTTTTATAATTATTTTGGTTCACAATATGGACATTGCGCGTCGAATGGCGCAAACCTCAAGTCTGTAGTCTGATAACGCATTTTTTTTTTTTTTTTTTTTTTTTTTTTTTTATTCCGGGGGGCTTTTACACCCGAAGACGTAGGCCACTTAGGTGGGCCTATTGAACAAACCCGGGTTAGGGACCGAAATCTTCACACTCGTGTGAAGATATGGTCGTTAACCATGACTCCCCTCCTAGTTGTTTTACAACTAGGAGTGTCATCATCATGGTTTCCAGGCCGAAACCTGGTGGCGCCACTCTTTCGAGGAGCTTCCCATTTGTTTAAACAATGCTGGGTGGACATTGAGCGGAGGGCCAGGTCCGGGAATCGAACCCAGAGCTGCAGTCACCTTCTGACCCGGCTCGATGCTGCTTAACTTGCGTTATAGAACGACAAGCGCTCTAGTCTCAGAGCCACCCAGCCCCCTTGAATTTAAGTTTAGAAAATGTTGTGTCTGTTTGTCTGTGCGTCAATCATGTCTAAACGGCTGAACAGATTATTTTGGTTTTTGGATACAATGTTAAGCTCACTTCTGCAGGTGTTATATGCTATAAACCATTTTGCTAGCTTTATATGGGGCGGAGAATGGGGCTTCTTAATAGATTTCAAAATTTTAATTTTTATAAAAAATGTATTTAACCAAAATTGCAGAAGAAGCTACAAACAGTATTTTATGTTCTGTGAAAATTTCTGTGGGAAGAACTGTTCAATCGCTGTCAACAAATATTTAGATTCGTTTTCTGTTTGTCTGTGCGTCAATCACGTCCAAATGTCTGAACAGATTTTTTTAGTTTTTAGGCTTCTGCGGGTGTTATAGGCTATAAAACTTTTTCTAGCTTTATATGGGGCGGAGAATAGGACTTCAGAATAGATTTCAAAATTATAATTTTACTTTTTATAAAAAATGTATTTAACCAAAATTGCAAAGAAGCTACAGACAATATTTTATGTTCTGTGGAAATTTCTGTAGGAAGAACTGTTCAATCGCTGTCAACAAATATTTAGATTAATTTTTTAAAGCATATATTATTTAAATAGTTTATAAATCATCAAGAAGAATTTTTTTATAAGTCACACCTTACCATGCCTAAACCTTTATAATATAATTATCACCACTTCTTTAAAACGCTAAAATAAAATCTTCGATTGTATACGTAGTATAATAATTTCTAAATTATATTGATATCTGCCAATAGGGATTGTACACATTTTTTTTCTAAGGGGAACATAGGGAAAAGTAAGAAAAGAAGGGGAATTGAGCCCAGAGATAATAATTGAGAAAGGGCTCCTATTTTACTACGTTTTTATTAACTTGCTTTCTTGTTTGTTTGTTTGTTTGTTTGTCCGGTACAAATCTGGCAATCGATTTCTAACTAACTTCCCGAATAGCTAGACATTTGAAACTTTTAGCATAGCTCAGAACACGATGACAATGCATTATTTTAATACTTTTAGCCATCTTTCAGCAGAATTTAATTGGTTTTCAGCAAATTTTGCTGTATGGAAAGTTAGTTCGGAAAAAATCCGTAAGTTATTTTATTTGTTTTGCCATATCCCATATTTACAATCTTCATTTTGACGGGTTTCAAATTTGTGATTTTTATAAATAAAGGCCCGTTTACACGGTGATAGTTCTTGCACGATAGAACTATCATGTCAGTATACGTCATACAACTATCGCCAAGGTGTGCAGTCTACACGGTGAGAGTTAAAATACGTCAAAACTTGTTGCCTTGCACTCAATGTTACATCCATATAATACATTTTTGACTAGGATACAGAAATAAAGCATTAAATATATTATAATGTTAAATTATAATACACACACCGCCAAAAGAATATATTCATATTGTCGAATAAAACAAAATCTGATAGCTAATGTGAAGCAATCTATCATATTTTGTGCCTTTAAATCTGTTATCAGTTGATAAAAAAGTATAAGCCAATCAGCGTCTAGTATCTAGCGTAGTAGTTCATTAAGTCTGCTGCGTGAGTACTCTGACTGCTGTGATAGAACACTCAACTATCTCGTCAGACGAGATAGTGTGATGGCAGATAGTTCTATCGCGACAAAATCTATCACGTAGTTTACACGGTGATAGTCGATGCGATAGTTGCTGTCGTGACCGCAACTATCGCGCCAACTATCACCGTGTAAACGGGCCTTAAGAGATTAACATTGAATGACAGCAAAACAGGAAATATATCGATTATATTATTTCAAATATATCGATGGTTATTATTATTTGGTTAGTGTTGAGGAGTTACTTTGTACAAAGATTTGTCCTTTTATAGGTTTAAGATCAGCTTTCTAGATAGATGGTTGTCATTTATATGAAGTAAATAAATTCGGAACTATTTTTTTTTTCACTAACATTATATATTATATAACAATAACAATTATATTATCAACATTACATATACGATTCAACAGAAAATTTAAAAACGTAGTATATAAAAAGTTCTTTTTATCTTGAAATTATTGGATGTAAACATATAATATATTAATCAAAGATCATTTCAATTTTAACTCAGGAATGTGAAAAGACACGGGGGATAGAGAAGGAAGATACCGCTGCTTTCCCCCCAAAGTTAACATTTAAGAATTTTTCATAAAATAATTTGCAAATTATATTATTTATCAAAGGGGAGGGGGTATAGAAATAAGAGGAGGGATAGCATCTAGATATTCTCGATTAGGAAAATAATTTAAAAGGTTCTAGATGGTAGGTTTATAAACCCATCAAATTAAAAATAACACTCCGTAGCGAAGCAAGGGTATCCAGCTAGTATGAGTATAAAATAATGTAATCCTACAGAGCATTGAACGTGAGGACCTTAGGATCCGTCTTATTCGATATTAAATGCGCGTAGATGGTTGAAATTATACGAGGCCATAATGGAGGCTACTTTAAACCAACCATCCAAATTTCTTTAATATTGAATGAGTAATTTTAAAGATAATGGTGTTTAAAAGCAATGGATGCCGAAGGTTTAAATTAATATAGGAACGATAGTGGGCTAATTATGACCTAACATCCAAATTTTACATCCATCAATTGTATTATTTAAAATAGGGAGGTTAGCAAAAATGTTGCGATAGACAGAAACGAGACCAAGATCGTCCTCGATGTCTGAAACGCATTTATGTCTAGGAAATATTGACTTTGAAGGCACAATACTTCATTCTTTGGAAAGGAAGCAAAAATAATGTTATTATTTTTCTCACCGTAAAAGAAGTAGTTGAAATATTATTGGAAGCAAGGATCCATCCAGTCTTGGCTTCAGGACTGAAGTATTCAAGAATATAGCCAGGTATTTGAGCACTGGAGGCTGGCGGTGGGTCCCATGTTAGAGATAAAGCATTGGGTGACGATAGTACCAATCTGGGAGATCCAGGAGACGGTGGGGTGTACAAAAATGGTGGTTGGGTAGGTGTAGGGAGGATCGGCACCACTATGAGACGACATCCTCGGCTTTCCACAGCTCCTCTCTCACTCGAACCTTTGCAAGTATAGACGCTGCTATCCTTCTCCGATACATCTGTACAAAAACATAAAAAAATACATCTTAGACATGAATTGAAAGTCACACAAATTTAAAGAGTAAAATTGGAGGCAGACATGATGTGGATAACCCCAAACGGTTGTAGGCAAGCTAACATGTTACTCTGATGGCTCTAGGGGCTGAGCAGACGGCAAGATCCAACACAAGAGTCTCGGTTGGGGTCTTGACTAGACGGTGACAGCTTTAAATAAATCTAGCATTGATGAAAATAGTAGATAAAAACTTGCGATTTGCAAAGTATGTGATGAGGAGCAACCAGTAAAGCATAGGCAATTGAACATCTTACTACAAAAATATTTACCTCTTACATTAATCTTGAGGGTATGAAGCTTTAGTCTGTTCTATTTATAAGCATAAGCATGTAAGCAAAAAAATATAACTTTCGAATAATATAGCAGCAGTGAAATTCCTTGCTATCTTCGCAAAATCAGATTTTTCCTTGCTATTTTCAAAAATCAAATCTAATAAATCATTGTACCATATACATTTAATAACTTCATAATTTAATCATGTTCTAAAGATCTAAGCAGTATAATAACGTGTTTTACAAGAATTATAATATGTTTATGTAAGCTTAGCAAAGACTGTAGAAAAGAAAAAGGGGCTTGAAAATATAAAACAAACTGAGCCCTGATGAGTTACCCTGCTTTAATCCCTCCGCTTCCTTAAGTGTAAATATTTGGTGCTCCTCTTTCATAGCCCTTACTTGAACAGATTTTTTTCTTTTTTTTCAACTTTCGTCCCTCCTTTATTATATTTTTGTATTACCTTTATTTCGCTTAAAAAAAAAACCTCCAGCCTACTAAAAATTCAGTTATAATATTAAAAAAAAGAAATAAAACCACCCCAATAAATAAAAGATGATACCAAAAAAAGAACATTTTTCTTGGCTCGTAAAAAGGATTTTATTTCTGTGTTAAATATCTCTTTAAGATTACTTTTTTGGCTTAAGATGAAAGTAAGAATTTAAATTTTAGAAATTAAATTGATTTAAATTTTAAATAAAGTTTAACGAATCTAAACAAAAGTAAACAAAACAAGCTGGGAGTTTAAAAGCAGGGTTGCCAACCTCCTTTTAAGAACCTCCAAGAAAGAACTTTACATAGGGTACAAAATCGGTCCGAGACAACTCAGACAAACTTTCTAATACGAGTTCATAATTACTTAGCCCAGTGTTTTCCATTAAGGTATTAGTTTCGGTACGTGTATTTAATTATTATTGAACATTTCATAAAAATGTATCATAAAAATAACTTTTCCTGGGCGGGGAATCTCCGTCCACGTTTTAAGCTATTTCCTCAGGAACTAGATTTTTCCCGGGAAGACTATTTATATCATTAGATTCGTATTTAAATGGACTGCAAATTTAGAATTTTTTAATCAAAATCGTCGGAACCGTTATCGAGAAATAATTTTTTTCACGTTTTTTCTCAGAATTTTTGGGGGGTAGCGCCCCCCAAATTTGAAGCTTAAATTCATTTCTCGATTTCGCCTCGGAGTATGATTTTTCTGTCCGTATGTATGCCAAATTTCGTCGAAATGAGCCCTGTAGTTTAGGCTCCAGGCGTCTGCACAGACGATAGACTGACATTTTTTTAAAAACCACTTTTTTGGACTCAGAGGACTTCAAAACGTGTAAATCCATCAAAATCTCAAAATCGAATTTTCGCGCCATCACAATACTTTCTCTTTATATGAGAAAGTAAAAAATATTCAGGATTTAATTCATCATGAAGTACAAAGCACGCACCCTGTAGGAACTAGGTTCAAACTAGTACCGAATTCTGATTTTCACCTTTGAAAACTCAACTACAGTCTGTATTATGAAAGAAGACGTGCGTTGACAGCGCGGGAAATCAGATGACACTCAGATTGGCCAACCTATGTGAGGGTAAAAATAAAGCCACTAGGTCTGTGGGTGAGGGTGGGGCAGATAACTTGTTTGTAAACAAAAGAAGGTTATGTTCCTCGTACCAAATCGCGATCTTTTTAACTATTGTTGTCTATAGATTTTCACATCTTATTACGAATATATTTCAATATTTCTTCTAAGAGTTCTTTTTTCTTCATCACGATGATAACTAAACAACAAGGAGAAGGAAAATGTAGGAGGGGTGGAGGTTACGAACCCTTTTTAAACGGTTATCCCAAGTGCCGCGCCCCTCCACTAGAGATTTTTATTTTTACCTAGTTGGCTCAACCTATTGCCCGCCAAAATCTCGAGCTCTCATTGGCTCTCCCCCCAATGTGTCAAACTTTCCCGCGCTGTCAACGCACGTCTTCTTTCATAATACAGACTGTAGTTGAGTTTTCAAAGGTTTTCAAAGTTAAAGATTTCAAATTCAAAATTGAAGTAGCTACTTCAATTTTGAATTTGAAATCTTTAACTGCTTTAAAATGTTTGTAATTTTTCGAAAATTAAGTTTCACTTTTAATAGGTACCCTGTATCTTATTGATGACTAGCATTTCCCAACACATGTATTGACTTTACATTCTCACTTACACTCTTTTTATTTTCATCTCCAGTATCACCTGGTGCTCTATAGCAGATAAGTTATAGGGCATCCTGTATAATATCACTTTATTTCATAATATAATCTTCTCATAATTAAAATTGAGATACGGTCTGAAGATGCCTAGTTACGGGCAAATTGTAGCCGAAATTATATTACAAATTAAAAATAATGTTTTTAATCATACCTTCTCCCATTGCTACAGAGATAAGAAGAAAGAAATTTGAAATTATGGGATCAAATGAACGAAGAATAAACAATATATTAAATATATTAAACAATACATATATATTTTGTATTAGAACGAAGTTCCTTTCAGCACGTTACAGAGACGTTACGAGTGTCAAAACCAACCGTCACGAAATCCACCGATGACGATAACTTGAGTAAAAGATGACCGAGTAAGTTGAGATTTGGTACATGTAGATTTAACAATGCCCAGGAAGAGTTCGTTGGACAACGTTATCCGCCTAAGCGTTCGCGCGCAACGATCGCATAAACGTAAACTTAAATTTAAAATTGGAATTTTAGGACGGGAAAAAATTCAAATTTATTCAAAAAATTTCATTTATTCAATGTGACAAACAACTTTACTATTATTATTTTTTTTTCTAGTAAAACCAACACCGACACCGCTATGAAGTGATAAAGATCGCTAAATTTATTAAAGTGGACCTAAATATTTATTTTAAATTAGTAGGCCGGGTAGGCAGAGAACAGTCTTATTTCCTACCTACTACAATCATACTCTTTAACTATAAACTCATCATGATTAACTTTTTTCTCAATATTGAATACATACTTATTGTAAGACGCTTGCTTTAAGGATACAAATAATGTTTTTCTTTTAATTTTGCCTTAACTTCACTAAGTACAAACAGTTAGTTACTTTTAATTTTGTCTCTTTTCTAACTCCACCGTGTATAAGCAGTTAGCATCGTAAAACTTAGCAGAGTGATTTTATAATTTATATTTAATGAAAAGCGTAAGAAAACTTACGCAGAAACTTTGGTGTCCCGCGACACCACACGTACATTTTTATTTTATTTTAATTTTAATTTTTTTTTAAAGAAAAAAGATTCGTTTTACCTTATGTTACATCTAGTTTGAATTTAATAAGAATTTTCTCCCTGTATTTACACTCTTAACAACGTAAGCTTCGTGTTAAAAAAATAAAAGAAAGTTAACTTTAAGAGTTCCAATTAAAATCGTTTTAAAAAAAGAAAAAGCATCAGTATAAATATATCACAACATAAAAGATGAAAGATTAGGTGAAGGGTGTAAGCTAACAGAAATAAGTGTTTGTTTAAGTGCCAATTAGAGAAGAAAAAAAAGCTAAGGGTAACAATATAGTTCAAAGCACTTCTTGTTGAGTTTGGGTACTTTTAATAAGTATAATCTTCAACTAAGAAGAAATGTGTAACTCATGAGTGTAAAGTGTTTACAAAACTTGTAGATATCCAACAATTAAATCTACTTTTGAAAGAGTTAATGAATTCTAAGCAAAACAGTTAGCACATTACTTGTGAATCGCATCGTCATTATCTCATGTTCATTCCAGCTTTGCTTTAATTATTTAAAAAAAGAAATTAGGGGGAATAAAATAGTCTGGCAATGGGGTGACACACAGCTTACTTGCGTCCTATTACTTATACTTTAATGATTTTATCTTTTACAACCTTAACTTAATTTCCCCCATTTTACTTTATCATGTAAAAAGAAAGTCTTGTGATGACGCGAAAATTCGATTTTGAGATTTTGATGGATTTACACGTTTTGAGGTCCCCTGAGTCCAAAAAAAGTGTTTTTGTTTTTTTTCTCTGTCTGTCGTCTGTGGAACCTAAACTACTGGGTCCATTTTTGACGAAATTTGGCATACATGTTCAGAAAAATAATACCCCGAGGAGAAATCGAGAAATGAATTTTAGCTCCAAATTTGGGGGCGCTCCTCCCAAAAACTCTGAAAAACTTGCAAAAATTTATTTCTCGATAATGGTTCCGATTACTTTGATCAATAAATTCTAAACTGTAGTCCATTTGTAAGTTAATAAGCTCTTAAGCAAAATCATACCAACTATAGGGTATTTAGTTAATAATGTTTTGTTAAAAAGTTCAGTGAAAAATATTCTAGAAAACTGTGAGAAGTCAGAATTATGTGAACTCCTGAAATATTTGAGTTTTCTTTGAAACTGGGTTTTGGTCTAACTGAGTCAACTTCACCATTTACTATTTTGAATATATAAATAAGAGATGTTGTCTTTTAACAAAATGAACAATATTTTATAATTTCTTATCAATTGACTGTTTACCCGAACACAATTTAAGATGATTGACTGGTTATTTATCTACCGTTTTAGAGGAGATATATCTGGTATACATTTCTGACGTCAACTAATAACCCTTAAATAGTAATGGTAATTGGATGGCTGGTATTACTAAACCTTCGTCGATTCGACTAACATATGCAGAAAATACATTTTTTGGGGTTGAAACTACACTTTTACAAAGAGAAAACTATTAAGAACTCATTATTAAATCTTTTAGTGAGCTATAGAAACATTTGATGACAAATAACTTAGTAGGAACATCAGAAGAATCTGAAATTGAGTGAACATTAAAGCACCAGGTCCCATTCCCCAAGCCAAAAGCCCTAGGCCCTTTGCTAAGTGCTCCAGGCCCCAGATTATCGGTCATTGGTGTCTGGCCCAAGGCCAATTACCCTAGGCCCATTGCCCCTTCCCCCTGGGCCTATTGCCCCTTACCCCAGGCCCATTTTCCCAGGCTATAGGCTCATTCGACGACCAATCAATTCCCTACGTTTATTACTAAACGTTAGTCGAATAGACGAAGTAGCTTTGACGGGAATTTGCCAGAAAACGAGTGTATGCTCAAAAGGACTACTACCGCTACACTATCAGGTGTGTTACTAACCAGTGCAAGCCATCGCATACGAGCGTAAAAGGTTAAGGTTCAAACTGTGCTCGTTGATTCGACTACCATTAGCAGTCCAGGGATAAACAAACATCCGAGAAGCTTTATAACAGGATAGATGGACAAAATGCAAATGTATGATATGAACAAAGGGCCCATCTCGGACCCTGCAGTATGTTAGGACACCCACAGATGTGTGAACTCACAGGCTTATGGGCTTTCCCAGCCCTTAAAACACATTTTTTCCTGCAACGTCTGGAAACCGCTTCCTTTTCGTCTCAAGGACTGACATGGACAATCAAAGCTTCCATCGGCTAAAAAGGTTTATTTGCAGCCTCACTCCTCACTCCTTCCAAAGACTTGAAAGATTTTAATCTCTTCTACTTTTGGATGCAAGTGAAAATAAAAAGAAAAAGGAGGGGTTGGAAAAGACAATAGGACGAGGGAAGGGGAAAATCCTTGTTTTATGCAAATTTGTGTCTCTCTTCCTCTTTTCCATTCACTGTTTTAAAAAGAGGGGGGTTGAAAATTCACAACAGAGAGAGAAAAAACCAAAGAGGGGTCGTTTTTCGGAATTCCGAAACAAAATAAAGAGAAATCATTCTCCTTTTACCATCCCAAAAAAAGGAAACAGTTTTAGGAAAATGTTAAATGTTGTTGGAACCGACCAAAAAAGGTCGAAGAATATTCGATAAAAAGTTGTTACTAATTGTAAATTTATACAATTGTTGAGAAAAACCTGAGAATTATTTCCAACGTGAATATTTTAACATGTTTATTCTTTATAACAATAATGTTTACGTTAACCGATAAAAAAACAAAATGTAAGTATGATAATATTTGTGGGTGATAAGAGCGGCAACCTTTTGCACCGAATAATTTCATATTTTTGTTTTGCCGGTTATAAAAGAAACTAGTTACAAAAAAATGACATAAATTAAAGCTGAAAAAATAACCTGTCGTATTATGAATGTCTGTACTTTTTACTTTTTCATATAAAGGGAAAGAAATTGTGATGGCATGAAAATTTTGATGTATTTACACGTTTTGAGGTCCCTTGAGACAAAAAAGTGGTTTTTAAAAAATGTCTGTTTGTCGTCCAAAATTTGAAAAAACGTGAAATAAAATTATTTCTCGAAAACGGTTCCGACGATTTTGATTAAAAAAGTCTAAAATGCAGTCCGTTTAAATACGAATTTAACGATACAAGCCATTTTACCGGGAAACATCTAGTTCCTGAGAAAATAGTTTTAAACGTGGACGGAGAGAGTCCGGGTTCGATTCCCCACCGAGGAGATTATTTTTATGATGAATTGTTATATTTATAATAAAGTTCGATATAATGTTCAATAATAATTAAATGTAACTACAAAAACTAATAAATGAAAAACACTGGGCTAAGCAATTAATGAACTCGTATTTGAGAAAATTTGTTTGAATTGTCTCGGACCTATTTTTTCCTCTAATAGTTCATGTTGCCTTTCATGTAATTATAAAATTAATTATCTTGATTAATTTTGTAGCTTTTTTTTACTTAACACAATTGAACTTATTTACCATATTCTGGCTCTCTGGTCTTCTTTTTTTTCAAGTAGAAAATGATTTTCAGATTCGCATTAATTCCGGTACAAGAGAGCCAGAAACCATCTCACGCAGAATGGTTGGAACTCTAACCAAGGCAAAGCAGAGATACGGGGGGGGGGGGGGGGAACGATGCCTCATTATTTCCGTATAAACAAACACCGGAAGGGGAGAGGTTTGGGATAACCCAGAACCCATAACCCAACTGTGCAACATTGGTTCGGGCTTTGGAATTAATTCCAAAAACGCTCTTCCACACTCGAACCTTCCCCTCCTCTCTTCTCTAAGTCATTAACAATGCCAAAACCGAACCTCGACTTCGTTTAGTTAGAATGAAAAAAAAAAAATGCAAAATTTTTTCTTCTGTAACTTTTTTCGAAATGTAATTAAAATGATCTCATGTAATGAACTCTCGTATTTTTTCTGTTGATGGAAAAATTTTCATTAGGACATTAATTCAATATACAAAGAAATCCCAGTTTTAATAAAAAGTTAGGGATGTTCTTTGTAAGCTTTGTTAGAAAATACACATTTATGTGTGCCATGGTATCATTACAATATATAATGTAGTATACGCCCTTTGGCAGGCCTAGGCCATGCATGGAATGATGCGTCACAGAGTTAATCGGTACTTTAGATTTGTAAAATAAGGATTTATGTATGATTAACATTGACATAGGTTAAGAAAAGGCCTATCTGAAATATTACACACAAAACTAGTGATCATTTTTAGAAATTTCTTTCAGAATTGCCAAAAAAAACGTGATTGACAAAAGAAAAAGAAATAACTTTGGCTAAACTACATAAATTATAAAGACCCGGCAGAACTTAGTCACAGAGATATGAAAAGTGAGAAGGAACGGGATGAATATAAGGAAATAGTTGAGGTCTCTAAAAAATTATTATTAAATCAAATGCGTAAGACTCGGTGTATAAAAGAGCCGAGGAAAGAAGGGTGTTACCAATGTGGAATCATCGATGGAAAAGAGGAAAAATAACCTGCGAGAGGTTCCAGCTGCCGAAAATATAATGGATTGAATCACTGGAGCATTAGATATATTAAAATATTTGAAAGAAGAAGAAAACTGCAAGGGATCGTCAGTGACTCAGAAAGTTCAAGCCACTGTTATGTGTATACTATAAGACACCACACGTATTTGTTTCGAACGAAGTTCCTTATGGCACATTACAGCGTCTGGAGCAAGAGAGTGAATCCGAAAAAAACTATCGGTAACGAAATTGATCGTCACAAAACCAACCGCCACGAAATTGACCAATGACGAAACAACTCAACAGCTCAACGACTCAAACACCGACTCAAACACTCGACTCTCAATAGCTTAAGTAAAAATTGACACATTTAGTTGAAATTTGGTACACTTGTTCATTTGATCAATGCCCAGCACAAGTTCGTTGGAAATCGTTATATGCCTAAGCGTTTACGCGCAACGCTCGCGGTAAGCGTAAGCTTCAAATGTAAAATTGTAAAAGAGGTGTAGTTCAATAACCAAACAACCTCTTCACACAAAAATTGTAATTGGAGCAATTGACCGGTTTAGGCTGTTCTAAAGCAGCCTTCTTCAGATAATCTTGAGGTTACTGGATTGACTTCACTTGTACTCCTGAAGTCAATCCAGTAACCTCAAGATTATCTGGAGAAGGCTGCTTTAGAACAGCCGAAACCAGTCAATTGTTCCAATTACAGTTTTTGTGTGAAGACGTCGTTTGGTTATTGAACTACACCTTCATGATGAGTCACTATCACACATTGGAGAAAAACACAGTCGAGGATCGTAAAATTGTAATTTTTGGACGGAAAAAACTTCTAACTTCATCTATTCAATGAAACAAACAACATTTTCAAATATTTAATAATAACATTAAAAAGGATTATGGAGAAAGGAAATATGAATTATAACATTAAAACGGAAAACAAGTATGACTAACATTTGAGATATGAAGGAGTAAGAAACTTACTTTTGACCGAGAATAGCGTCTCTCGCATTTTAATGTCCAATTGTGCTGATAGTATTGCTTCGAAAATATAAAAAGAAAATGTCAAAAAATGTTACTTGTGATTTGAAGAGTCCCGTTGGAAAGGAAGAAGATTCTGCTGTCAGGAGCGATGGGTTTCGAATCTTTAACCCACGAGACTATCGGTGTTGGTTCGCCTTTGACAACACATGGAATTGAAACGGAAGATCGAAGAGCCACTGTCAATTCAGGAGGAGGATTTATTTCAATCAGTGGCGGAGGTGTATCAGCTCCAGATCTCACCTAGAAAAAACATAAAACATTAGAATTAGGTAGAAGACTATGTAGTTTTTAGCATCCATAAAGGTATAATTAGTATTTAAGAACAAGCAATAAGTTTCAAAATAAGAAAAAACTGCTTCTTTCAGGCATACATCTATATTATATATATATATATATATATATATATATATATATATATATATATATATATATATATATATATATATATATATATATATATATATATATATATATATATAATTAAAGTTTTGTCTGAAAAATGGGCAGAATTGAATATTTTTTGTAGCTGTTTCATTTTATACATTCCAAAAACCGAATCCGGCCTTAACTTTTTTCATGTATGTGTGCCTGTGCACAAAACTGGCTAAACGATATTGATTAATTATTTTCAAAGATGAGCGAAAATATTTTGCGCAATTTGTAGGCTTGGTTTTATATAAAAATATATTGAATAAAACCAAAGTTATTAACAATTTTATATACAGGGTGTGGCAAAAGTTCGGCAACGGCTAATTATCTCCGTTAATATTTGAGATATCAAACTGCGGTTTGTTGCAATCATTATCATGCATAAAAAACTACTGTTTTGGTGGGTACCCATTTTGCCGCCATTTTGGTTGCCGCCATATGTGTGATACATATTTGGAAAGGCCTTGAAAAAAGAAATCATTTGCTCCAAACCAGAGCTTTTTATCTTTCACCGTTTCAAAATGGCGGCCAGTTGAAATTACAAAATTGACATTTTTGACGTTTAATTACGGCAAAAGTAAAGGTTTTAGGGGGAAAAATGCAAGAGTAAATTTGTCTTATTTTAGGGTAAAAAATAAAAGTTCAACGCTATTTTTTCCAAATTCTTATTTTTATTATTATTTGGTTGCTATAGCAACCAGTATTTATATTAATAAAGAAGCAACTTCTTCGTAACTTCTTACTTTATTTGCATATCCTTTCATCATAAGTAGAGTAATCCTTTCTTGATCAGTCAAATGCATTGCATTTGCAACTTTAAAATGGTGGTTGATGAAAATTTTATAATTGCCATTATCAACGCTTGATTGCTGCTAAAATAAGGCATTAAGAGAAAAAAATTAGGAGTAAAATTATCTTTTCTTAAACTCAAAAATTCAAAATTGGTTTAAACAAAATTATTAATTACATTTTCACGAAAGTAAAATGACTACGTGCGTTGCTCTATAGCAACCAAATAATAATAAAAATAAGAATTTGGAAAAAATAGCGTTGAACTTTTATTTTTTACCCTAAAATAAGACAAATTTACTCTTGCATTTTTCCCCCTAAAACCTTTACTTTTGCCGTAATTAAACGTCAAAAATGTCAATTTTGTAATTTCAACTGGCCGCCATTTTGAAACGGTGAAAGATAAAAAGCTCTGGTTTGGAGCAAATGATTTCTTTTTTCAAGGCCTTTCCAAATATATATCACAGTATAGGGGTTCCAATTTGAAATTTCAAAGTTGAATCCAATATGGCGGCAACCAAAATGGCGGGAAAATGGGTACCCACCAAAAAAAGTAGTTTTTATGCATGATAATGATTGCAACAAACCGCAGTTTGATATCTCAAATATTAAAGGAGATAATTAGCCGTTGCCGAACTTTTGCCACACCTATAGTACAGGGTGTAAAAAAAAAAGTATAAAAAAATAACCTTAAAAACATTTAGGTTGACCCGCAATAACAAAAACTCACTGACTCGCTACTCAAAATGTTTGGGTACTTCTAGACCACCTAGAAATTTGCGGGGTTTTTCGTTTGGTCGGAAATTGGCCCAAACCGACTGGAAAAATCCGAAAAGTAAAAAAAAAATATTTTTACCCCTCTTAAAAAATTAAAGATGGCGGCCGCAACTTTAAAGTTTTTTGGCGACCTCTTTGATTTGGAGTAACTAACCGATTAAGTGATTACACTAAGTGTAGTCACCTTAAGTGACACTACCAACTTGAATTTTGGTCTATTTACTAAGTTTGTAACTTAGGATCATAAAAGTCACATTGTACACCAAAAAGGGTGGGACATGGCCGCGGCCGCTCTCCCCCGCTTTGGTTTGAAATGCCTATATATTGCCAAGCTATGTTCCATAAACGAACTTAGCCAACCACATATTCTTAAAAGGCACCAAAAGATTAACTTATACACAAAATTCTAGCTTGATGTTAGTCAGACACTTCTTTGCACTCTGTCTTCTGGACTAACAAGGGATTTTTACGCTAGCTAAGATTAAAATTCATTCATTAAATCTCAGATTAAAAGCTTAAAATTAAAACTTACTTCGATTAAATCTCAAATTAAAATCGTGGAATTATTAAATGATACTGAATGCAGTGAAAAGCTCAACATTTCATGTTTTAATGTTTTCGCTTCGCTCTGCGTAAACTACCGACATAAAATGAAATAAATCGGTGATTTATTCAAGTAGTTGATAAAAGTAGATGGAAGATAATTATTATTCTTATCTGCACATCGTCACTGCCGCGGCTTGATTGAATTAATAATATGCGCCATCATACTTTTTATTTCTTCAGGCGGAGAGGGCTGAGAGTTGATGGCAACCTCCTGTACTTTCCTAACTCCCTGTCACACGTATAAATCTTTTCGACTTTCTTCGGCCCTATGACGTGCGGTGGAGGGAAGCCCAACAGCTGGAGAAAGACTGTGCACACCTACTATACCTTTCTAACTCCTTGATACACCGGGTAACGTTTTTTAGTAACGCTTTTCGAGTTATGTAGCACAGCCTAAACATGAAAATGTCAAAAAGTTATGTAGCACAGCCTAAACATGAAAATGTCAAAAAGTTGGATTCTGAATTACCTGTAATAAAGCTCTTGCAGATACGGCACCTGCTGGACTCACAGCAGAACAAACGAAATACCCTCTATCAGTTCTTTGGACGGCGTGGATGTTGAGACTTCCTGAAGGTGTGATTTCGTATCTTCCACCAGACTGGACAAGTTCTCCAGTGCTGTCTTCTTTGGACCAGAAAAGTGCGGGTTGAGGGTTGCCTTTGACCGAGCAGTCGAAAGAAGCGAGACCACCAGCAGTCACCTCTTGATCCAGTGGTCTTGAACGAAACATAGGTGGCGCTGAGGACAGATGGAAAATATAAAATACTCGTAAATAGAAGAAAGAAACGCAATGAGAGGTAAGTAAATCATTATTATAAACGATATTCAGAGTGACTCATCAGACCATTGAAATTTAATTTAAAATTATCAACCGCATTATGATAAAATATCACTAGAAGACTGCGAAAGATAAAAAGAAAAATATCAGATTATCTTAAAGATTATTGTTTCATTGATTGACAATCACTGGAATGAATGTGGTAAAAGTGTGGAGTTAAACATGACATTATGCTAAGACCAAGTTTAGTAGTTTTTGATAACTGAAAATATTCTCTATAAACACAATTTTTCACTTAAGTTTACAAATACTTTACAACTGCGAGTTTCAATGATTTGAATAATTTTGTTTTGAATCAATTTAAATACCTCAATAGTCTTACCTCATATATAAATTCGTTTTTTATACTAAATGTCTAAATCAATTTTAAACAGCCTATATAAATAAAATGCAAATAATCTTACAGTGGACAGCGAGAAACACTGTTGCAGTGACAGATCCGACGCTGTTTGTCGCTTCGCACGTGTAGTTGCCCTGGTCTTCAGGTTGAAGACGATCAATTCTCAAACGACTCGAGTCGTTTAGACGAGTCCTTGACGAAGGCAATGGACGCTGATCCTGTCGCCTCCACGTTATCCTGGGAACTGGAGCTCCCCCGGCTAAGCACCACACCTCTGCGGAATCTTCTACCATTCCGATTACACCACCTGGTTCCTTGATCAGGTAAGGTCTCACTACAAACACAATAGAATCAATAATTAGTGGAATTAGCCACTTCTTTAAATATAATGATGGCATAAGAATACATTTAGAGACATTGAAATAACTTCTTCAATAAGGGAACTATCCCAAATAAGAAATCTGTCTCAGCCAACTCAGACAAAATTTCTCATATACGAGTTCATAATTACTTAGTCTAGTGTTTTCCATTTTTAGTTTTCGTAGGTACATTTAATTAATATTGAACATTTCATTAAAATGTATCATAAAAATAACTTCTCCTGGGCGGGGAATCGAACCCGGGGTCTCTCCGTCCCCGTTTTAAGCTATATTCTCAGGAACTAGATTTTTTCCGGGAAAACGGCTTATATCGTTAAATTCGTATTTATATGGACAACATTTTAGAATTTTTTAACCAAAATCGTCGGAACCGTTTTCGAGTTTTCATGTTTTTGTTTGGCTTGGGGAATGGGACCTGGTGCATTAATGTCCACTCAATTTCAGATTCTTCTAATGTTCCTACTAAGTCGTTTGTCATCAAATGTTTGCATATCTCACAAAAAGATTTTATAATGAGTTCTTAATAGTTTTCTCTTTATAAAAGTGTAGTTTCAATACAAAATACTCTGCCAATTAATGTGGCACATAGCTTCCTCGCAAAGAAAAGACCAAATTAAGAAAAATACTTCGATTAAAATAATCAAAAAGTTGGAACGGCGCGGCACTGTTCCAGTAAATATTTAATAAAGTTGAAGAAATTTAAACATTTGATGGAGAAACAAAGCCTCCAACAAGCACCAAAAGTTAGCGCACATAACAGTGGCGGATTTACGGGGGGGGGCTTCCGGGCTGAAGCCCCCCCCAAAATACTGGAAATTGAAAAGTTTATCTGGCTGAATCCTAGTAAATAAGCATCTACACTACATATCGGGCTAAAATTATGACTCTGTGATTAAATTTAAATTTTAAGTATATTTTCTTACTATCTTAACGCCAACAGCGAAGATAAAAGGGACACGGGAGTGCTGTGCAAATAAATATTAAAACGATTGGCCTAGGCTGGAGGGACAGGGAAGTGTGTGATATTGGATAAAGTCGTATTAGGGAAATTAGTGCTAACTCCTTTAACTAAATACAAACATTCTTTAGAAGTATTTAAAGATCATGTTTCTAAAGGAAACCACCAGTTATCTTGTATGAAAGCTACAGAGGGACGGAAACTTGGACTACATGACATACAACGAAATGAAAGAAAATTCAGAGCCCTGCTAAGATTTCGTGTAGACGCAGGTGATAAGATATTACCACCACCTTAAATCAGCTCCTAAAAATGAAACTTTTATAAGCAAGACAACCCAAAACGCCATAGTTGCGGTTCGTTAATTATGGATGAAATCGTCAAAGAAGTTAGACATTCAAACTATTATTCCTTAATTGCTGAAGAAACAAGAGACACCAGTTCTGTTGAACAACTCACAATATGCAAGATTTCTTGACTTGGAGTCTTGCAAAAAATAAAAGAGGTATTTGTTGGCATTGTAGAGGCCACAGAAAGAACTTGAAGAACTAATTCTTTAAAAATATTGAAAAACTAGGCATAGATTTAAATTTTTTGAGATGCCAGGCTTGTGAAGGAGGTTCTAATATGGCAGGAAAATTTAAAAGAGTTCAGGCTCGCATTCTAGAATTAAACCTTTTTAGCCATATATATAAATATATATATGTTCATTGTTCTTCACATCAATTAAATCTTGCTCTTACACATGCAAGTAATGAGCCTATGATCAGAAATGATTGCTAAAGATTCTTCAAAAAGAGTAGGTACTTCTTTTGAAAAACATCATTAAAGAGCATGACCCGGATGTGATGAGACAAAAACTGATAACCCTTTGTGAAATTCGCTTCATTGAAAGGCATGATGCTTTAACATTTTTTTATATGTGTTTGGGGCTGCTGTAGTTTTCTTCGAAACTATCGAAGAAGTTCCTCTAACCATCCACAAAATCTGCGGGCATTTTATTTGCTTTGCTTCAGTTTGAATTTGTTTTAACTTTTCACATCTTAGGAACAGTCCTTGATTTGCCTGCTGCTTTATCAAGAGACGTCCAGAGCCCTTAGTGTTGATCTTAATCTCTGCTACAATATGGCAAACAATTTATGAGAATGCTCTTAAAGTAGCCTCAGAACATAGATTGAAGTTATATGTCCCCGCATAGCAGGTGAACAAGTTCATCTATCAAACATTGGCGATTCAAACCCAAAAGAATACTACAGAAAGAGTGTTTTCATATTATTTATTGACAGACAAATTAGTGAACTATCAGACTAATTAGTGAATGTGATGCACTCCAGCTCATGGCGATTTAATGCTTTTGGCTGGAATCAAACTGAACATAATTCCAGCCAAATCTCTCAATCATAACGGTGATCTGGAAAGCATTGTCATTGCCGCTGAGAAGTACGCTGGAGACTGGAGAAAAACTCAGATATGAGATTGAATTGTGGATTTTGGCGAGAACACTACGGAGAGAGCAAAAGGATCGACCTTTTTCAGCAGTTGAGCGTTCAGCGGCCCAATCAGAAGGTGTTATCCTAACATCAAAAACTTCTTCATTTCATCTCAATTGTATCCTGCCAGTGACAGCATGTACTGTACTGGAGGAAGAAGCTTTTTAACATTGGAATTAATCATGTCATACCTGAGGTCACAATGGTAGAAGACCCGTCTGAATGGATTAGCCCTTATGAACATTCACAAAAATAGCAACGTGTTGAACCCGTCAAATGTTATTGACAAGTTTGCAAGTGTTCTGCCCAGACGAATGAGATTAAATTAATATGTTTTGTTGGTATTTTAGAGTAACTAGGCTAATAAACCTTGACATATCATGACTTTTAATAAAACTTAAAATATTTGTGTTTAGTTTTTTCAGCAATTAGACTAATAAATCTAATTTATTTTATATCATGTACATAGATTGATATTGGTAAAATAAATTTATTTCTTAATTAAGTGAGAACATAATTTAATTCCTTTTAAACATCAAGTGAAAGGGATCAACACTATAAATATTTTGTAATATCATTATGGTCAATACAATCTAAAAACTAGTTCTTTTTATCTTAACCATGTTTGTTTCTGACTTAAGAGTTAGTTATTAAAAATGCTAAAAATTCATAGATTTGCAATTAAAAAACCAAAAATTTTCCGGGGGAGGGCCCCCGGACCCCCCTTCCTACGGGGAAAATCCTTACCCCAGAAGCCCCCCCCAAAATATTATCCTAGATCCGCCACTGGCACATAACATTAATTTAATAAACAAATATAAAACTGCAACCAAATCGTAGAAACCGCTGTATAAACAGTTTTTTTTTATTTTACCCCCTCAAAACTAAAAATAACACAAAATATAATATAACAAAAATTAATCTACTATGCAAGAGCTTTTCAACGATATACATAATATTATAAAAGATTAACTTTAACATTTGTACCCCTGTACTCTGAGGTACAAAAATTATATTTTTAAAATACAAACAATTCAAAAGGGCATTCATTTAACTAATAAATACATATAAATAAAAAACCTAATATCAAAAAAGATTTAAACCCTTTAACCTACAACAAAATTATAAATCGGTACAAAAGTACATATACAAAATTTTCAAAAAATCAACAAATAAAATAGCTTTAATGTACATATCAAGGCCTTTAAAATGATATACGACACAATATTAAAAACCAAAAAAAGTGGTCACGTGACACGGCGCACGGGAAAAAGTTTACTAGCATGTTCTCAGCAAGTAGGATGAATTAATGAAATAAAATATACTCAATTTAAAGAGCATTAGTGTGAGATTCAATCGCCGCAATCAGAAATAAAATCGGCCAACTATTATAGAAACTATGGCCATTCAAAGACAAAAATGGAAAAAAATAAAACCAAAAAATTCCAAAACTATCACCATCTAAGGTACAACCGATGATGATACGACAAAAACTCATAGGACTTAAGTTGTAGATCTTTTAAAATTAGTTACCACTTGTGCTATCAATTTTCTAATACGACTTACCGTTTAGCCGCAATAAGCCCCCAAACCAGCTTAAAAATCAAGTCAACCATTTTTATTTTTTTAAGGGGGGAAGAAGGGGGAAAAGTGAACTTTGAATATTTATTTTTGTTCACAATATGGACGTTGCGCGTCGAATGGCGCAAACCACATGTCTCTAGCTCTTCTGGAAGTGGGTAAACATTAATGTCAGTCAGTGAGTTAGTTAGCCATGCGGCTTTATAGTATAAGACATATTAATTTAGCACGTTTAAAAGTGCGCAGAAGGTTGAAATTAAGCAGGTGTTATCTGCAGGCTACTTTCGACATACCATAAAAATTTCATAAAAATCAGATGTTTACTTTTAAAGATATGGCTGTAAATAAATGTATGTTTGTGAGCAAGTGGTTGACAAACAAATATGAGCAGAAGGTTGAAACTTATATGGGACCAACAATAGGCTACTTATAACCTACCACCCAAATTTCATTAAAATTGGATGTGTAGTTTTTAAGATATGGTGGTTCGCAAAAATTGAACGACAGACCGACAGACCGACAGACAGACCGACAGACAGACACGGAACCAAAAATGATCCCTGATGTCTGAAACGGATTTCTGTCTTGGAATATTTGAAATCGGAGACCTAAATTTTTTTCGTTCTTCCGAACGATCACATAGCTTCCGTTACCTTCGGTAAGCTCGGAAGCAAAATGTATTTTCTGCATATGTTAGTCGAATCGACGAAGGTTTAGTAATA
This sequence comes from Gerris lacustris, assembly GCA_951217055.1. NCBI lineage: Eukaryota > Metazoa > Arthropoda > Insecta > Hemiptera > Gerridae > Gerris > Gerris lacustris. The sequence goes on from OX578286.1 coordinate 20,250,767, forward strand.
TCAGCCATCCAATTACCATTACTGTTTAAGGGTTATTGGTTGACGTGAGAAATGTATACCAGATATCTCCTCTAAAACGGTAGATAAATAACCAGTCAATCATCTAAAAATTGTGTTCGGATAAACAGTCAATTGATAATAAATTATAAAATATTGTTCATTTTGTCAGAAGACAACATCTCTTATTTGTATATCTAAAATAGTAAATGGTGAAGTTGACTCAGTTAGACCAAAACCCAGTTTCAAAGAAAAATCAAATATTTCAGGAGTCACAACATAATTCTGATTTCTGATTTCTTACAGTTTCCTTGAATATTTTTCATTGAAATTTTTAACAAAACATTATTAACTTAATACCCTATACTTGGTATGATTTTTCTTAAGAGCTTATCAACTTACAAATGGACTACATCAAAATCGAATTTTCGCGCCATCACAATACTTTCTTTTTATATGATAAAGTAAAAAAATATTTATGAACAAATAATCGATTCTTGGAGTCTACTTTTATCAAAGCACAACGGAAGATACTCCCAGGACTGGAGACAAAACGCCGGAACACATAAGCATTTAAACGTGGTAACAACTCAAAGATCTAGTTTCATTGATGTAACAACGTTTATTCAAGAGAGACCAAGATAAAACTTGTAATACCTTAAGCTGTAAAAGACATAACATGTTTACCATGAACTGTAAGCACAGCTGGAGGCGTTTCTTTTGTGCCTGCAATATTCTGAGCAAGGCATTGATACCTTCCTTCATCGGACGGTCTCACATCTCTGATAAGAAGATTGCCTCCGTCGACAACTCGAAGCCTGCAACAGATAAATGAGAATTCTATAATCAAAAAAGTATAAGATTAGATCGTCTATTGAAGATCGTGAAGGTATTAGATATACTGAATTTGAATTTTAATGTGGTTTTATTAGAAATACTGAGAAATTATGAATTAAATAAACATGTAAAGTGTGTGCAAGTCAACACACAGCGAGGATCCGTAGAAAACAATACTGTTTAAGTAGTACCTATCGATGGTGCTTTTTAAATGCTAAAAAAAACCTACTTTGGACTATCTTATGGGTCTGATATTCTCAAAACACATAAACAAACTTTTGATAAAGTATTTTTTTCCAGTGAACCGGACTATGAACATATAAAATCTCTGCCAATTAGTGTGGCACATAGCTTCCTCGGACTCTAGTACGCAAAGAAAAGATCAGTTTAAGAAATAAAAATATCTCAATAAAAATAATCTAAAAATTTGAACGGCCAACATTTTTTGGAGAAACAAAGCCTCCAAAATGCGCCAAAAGTTAGCTCACACATATTAAATTTAATAAACAAATAACACAGCAACCAACTCGTAGAAACTCCTATATAAACAGTTTTTATTTTTTTCAATTTTATCCCCCTAAAAAATAAAAATAACACAAAATAGAACATAAAAAAATTAATCTACTATTCAAGAGCTTTTCAACGATATACATCATATTATAAACGATTACCTTTGACATTTGTACCCCTGTACTTTAAGGTACCAAAATTATATTTTTAAGAAACAAAAAAATACAAAAGGGCATTAATTTAACTAATAAATAAATATATATAAAAAACAAAAAAATTTTAAACCCTTTAACCTACAACAAAATTATAAATCGGTACAAAAGTGCGTATACATAATTTTTAAAAAAATAAACAAATAAAATAGCTTTAATGTACAAAGTAAGTGAACTTTGTTTAATTATTTTGGTTCACAATATAGACGTTGCGCAAACCGAAAGTCTCTAACTCTTCTGGAGTCAGTTAGCCATGCAGCTGTATAGTATTTAGACATTAATTTAGCACGATTTAAAATGCGCAGACAGTTGAAATTAGGCAGGTGCTATCTGCAGGCTACTTTCGACAAACCATAAAAATCAGATGATTACTTTTAAAGATATAGCTGTAAATAAATGTATGTTTGTGAGCATGTGGAAGATAAACAACTAAGCGCAGAAGGTCGAAACTTATATGGGACCAACAATGGGCTAAGTATGACCTACCACCCAAATTTCATTAAAATTGGACGTGCAGTTTTTAAGATATGTTGGTTCGTAAAAATCGAACGACAGACCGACAGACAGACACGGAACCAAATATGTTCCCTTATATCTGAAACGGATTTCTGTCTTGAAATTTTTGAAATCGGAGATATAAAATGTTTTCGTTCTTCAGAACGATCACATAGCTTCTGTTACCTTCGGTAAGCTTGGACGCAAAACGTATTTTGTAAATAAAATCAATTTTAAAATTTTAATAAAATTTTTAATCAGCTCGACGTACCCTTTCACATGATACCCAACATGCTCTCCAAAAAACAATTCGCACACTTGGAAGAAAAGTGACACAACTCAAAAAATTCGTTTTTTTTTTTTTTGAAAATGGGTGTATAAAAGCGACCTCTTTTTTGGTAGAATAACGTCCTAAGCCGTTATTTTAATAGTTTTCCACTAGATAGCAGTAGTCTCATTATGGTTATCAGTGATATCAAGATTAAGTTGGCGGAACAGAGACATAACTTAGCTGTCGTCAAGTTGCCAATGAGAAAGGCAGTGCGATGATAGTGAAAGAGTGACACTTTTGCTGTTGAAACAATATTTCCTGTAAGTTAAGTAAACTTTTTTTATAACAATAGTGACATATTTATAAAAGTGTCAGTCTATCTTCAAAATTAGTGGTAAACATAATAGTATTATTTTGTACTATTAGGTAATGTGTCGTTCTTAGTCTAAAATATTTTTATTTTTAAAACCATTTTTTAAAGAATAACGACACTTTTGGGTATTTTTAAATTAATAATTAAAAATTAACAGAGGTAATTAACAATTTTATGAAATCTTAATATGTTATAATGAAAGTTAAAACTATAATTATTAAAATAAAATAAAAAAGTTTAAGATTATTTAAATAAATAATACAGTTTGACACTTGTAAACTTTTTAAAAACTTAAAAGTGCTCTCCTGAAAAGTTATATTTTTTGAGTTGTGACACTCTTCTTCCAAGTGTGCGAATTATTTTTTAACCCCAAGTTTTTTACCCTTATTTTTTTAAGTCGCTATATTTTTAAAATGTGTGGGTAGGTCCTTTACACATATATGCCAAATTTTAAAGTGATCGGACGAAAAGTGTCGCCTTGAGAGCAGGCGACAGACGGACGGACGGATAGACAAACACACGCAGGAAAATATAAGGGTCCTTGGTTTTGCCTACGGACCCTAAAAAGACCGACGTTAATATATTATCCATTTAAAAGTCAATCAGAAAATGTTGCTACTTCTCGAGAGCATGCCTTCCTCGAGAACAAGGAAAGGAACATAAGCCCCAGACCCAGAAAGGAACAGTATCTCAAACACCATTGAGAAAATATACCCGAGAGTGATTAATCATTAGAGGTGAAGCCAGAAATAACGAAATTAGACCCTATCGACAGAGCTAGTTAATCAAGGTAATTTAGAATTTAGACAAGATATTATGATCACTAAATATTTTCAATGGATCTTATTCTACTGAACTAGATATTTTATAGTCAAAACATAATTTGATATAAAGTGTATTTCATTAAAGTATCCATTCTCAATGCAATCAATACTATCAGCTGTTGGAGAAAAACTTAAATTATAGCTTATCAAACATTAGATAATGGTTTAATAAAACTTATCAATTAGTTTTGGATGTAAAAAAATAACAATTGATTTAACCATAATAAAACAAAATCTGATACAAAGCTTTGGAACACAACACAAACTTTGGAAGGATAAACTTGGTCGTCTGCAAATTTTCCTCCCCCTGGACGTAGTTTTAAATATAATTTCTTTATTATATAATTCCGTTCCTCGACGTAATGCTGTGTGTTTGCACTTACATAATAGATATATTTTGCAACATTTCGGAATAGAAATTATACACATTTTCCTCACGGTAAAATTCGATATGATGGCCACATACAATTTCGAAACAGTTGAGAATGGTCAATGAAGAAGAGAAAAGGATAAAGCAGTGGTTAAGACCAAATGGGCGATGTTTTATGGATGTGCATTGTCAGAAGCTATTAAAAGGTTCATTGTTGTATAAGGCATGGTGGCTAGCTCAGCTATCTACCATTAGTAAGCTTTGTCCAGGCTCCTCTCATAATTCCTAAACCAATGATTCGGAACCACTCAGAGTTGCCTAGGTAGTTCAATAAGTCATGGTTCGATCGACCACATGGTTCACTTATTTCCTGATATATTAGTCTAGATTAATTCTGTTTAAATCATCATACCTATTATTAATATTGATTTGCAGGTGCCGCTTACACTCGTATTTCAAAATTTAAATTCAATTATTCTGCACATTATAAGCATTAAACATTCTACGCTGATAATCTGTTTTCATTTTCTGAATTTAAAGAGCGAATGTTGCAGATAAAGATTGTGTTCATACAACACCTAACAATTTTACAACATTACTCAACAACAATAAAACACCGGTTTTCTCTTAAACGTAGGGGACGTCTTGAAAAACAAGGTCATTTCGCTCCCACGTTGGAAGCATTTCAAGAACAGTCCAGTCAAAGGATGGTAGAACATGGTTGACATTTTATCGATGTTTGTTGTTTCAATTTTACACTACAATATTGATTTTAAAATACTGTACTAAGTATCACTTAGGCCGCTCCCTGACTTGTCGGTACGATATCGGTGCGATATCGGTAAGCTACTATGCCGATGCGGTAAGATTCTTTACCGAGCGCCTATATCTTACCGATTCGGTACAGATTCTTTACCGCGTATACCGAGAGTCGGTAAGATATACGCGCTCGGTAAAGGATCTTACCGCATCGGCATACTAGCTTACCGATATCGTACCGACAAGTCAGGGAGCGGCCTTAGTTATTTCTACCAAGATGTTGAGAGGCTTACTCATAGTCAATGAAACTCGGAGACCAAACATCAGGTGCGAATGCACATTGTTATTGTCTATGGAGCTAAACACTAACCCTAGTCATCCATTACATATTATATATTCATAAGCAGTAGGACTTTGCAATACGAGTAAGCCTTCCACGGTCTTTCCAACTGTTGCAGTAACAATAGCCATGAAATTCATTGGACTTAGGCATAGCTCTATGTAAAACTAAATAACTTCATACAAACTATAGCTATAACTAAAGTGGCCTATCAATTAGCCTATTAAGTGGCCTATTAGTGAGCTACAAAAGGATCGGTGTAGCCGATTGGTTACCGTCTCGCTAAATTTCGCCTGAAAAATCATTGAATCACGGATATATTTTTGGGCATTGAATCCACATATCGACATTTCATTGTTTCCCCATGATGTAAAGAGAATCAGTATAAATTATTTGTCTAATTGATATAGTAGATCTTAAGGTGTCAAATTATAAAACATTATTTCCATGTTGATTACCATTTGGACCGCTAGGAGCTCTGATATCGTTTAATAAAAAAATGGAGGACTTCTATCGGCGAAATATAGTACTACAAGTGAAAACCAATCTACAACCTATTATATTCAAACTCCCCGCTTCGATATTTAAAAGCGCCACATTTTTCCTATCGATTTCTGCGTGACGGAAATTCCATGTTGAATGAACATGAAACATATCCATGTTGATAATCTGATTTAACCATATAGCAGCTGGCAATGGTTCAAATCAGAGAGAGGGAAGAAATGTTTTATACTTGACCACATCAAGAGGATGTGTGAAGTGGGGCCATCCCTTCCCATCCTGCATTAAACAGGATAGAATCCATAAATATTAGAACGTACACGGGGTTTCCTCCGGGTGGTTACCTTGTATTTCGTCCATATACTAACTCCATGGCTCAGCACTTAACAGCCCATGAAGGGCCTAGGCCTTCTAAAGGGCTTATACAACTATTTATATAATGTATGACACGGGGTCAGTTTGTCTCGTCAGCTGCATAAATCTTAAAATTGGCATACACAACCGGTTAGTTTTTACTTTTTAAAAGCAGCTACCCATTTATTAAGCGATGTCCGGGAGCAATGGGTACGGGAATCGGACCCGGATTCGATAGGCCAGCCCACTCTCTCCTATATCCGAGCTACCGAGCTACCGAATAAGGGTTCCGTTACCGTTCGACCCCTTGGGTTTAGAAAAAAAATGCACTACAAAAATAATTAACCAAATAAAGGGAGAAGTACCGGCACCCAACACGTTATTTTGAAAATAACAAAAAACATAATTATTAATTAATTAGCTGTAAACTTCCGGTATACATATTAACGATTGTCGATATTTTGAAAACTGTTTGTTCCGTTCAAAGTTAGCCTACAGATTGTCCCGTATTGCCTCCTATTTTATACTCATGTGGCCGTGAGTCCGGTGATAGCACTCGAGCAAGCTATGTGCAAATTGTTATTTGATGTCATTAGTCGTCAACAAAAGTAAAGTTTTTAATTAATAAATGTTCAAAGTTGTTAGTTTACAACAAAAATAAAATTGTTTGAAATTGTCAGGTAATGTTATACTGATAATATTTATTACGATCGTCTAACCTGTCTCAAGTAATTAACAATTTTAGGAAATTCTCTTGGGGAAAGCAGATTAGATGCTAAGCTAGCAGCTTGTGGGTGGTTTAGTGACTTAGCTATCAGCTGTTCTATCGAGGAGGGATAAAAGAAGGATTTAGATGTTGAGAAGATTGCTCAGGAGTCTGTTGGTCTGAAAGGAAGTGGAGAGGTTCCCACCGTCCTTAATCAACTTCCTGTTAGCATCCATCAGAACAAATCCTCGGTATTTTTCGGTAACGAGTATTTAAACCGTTCAATATCACTTGTTTTTTGGCTTACTAGAGGTCGACCAAGAAGTCATGGAAATGTGAGGAGTGCGCTAGTGTCGTCATGTACAGTCAGTTTTTGATATAATAGACCACGGTCAAAAAACACAGTGTTGATCTTTTGTTATTAATAATTTTATTTTTGATAACTTCTATATTTTTTTTTAATATTTTATGCAACAGGCAACACTGTACCTGATAAGAAATCACTAATAATGTACGATTCTAATCATTATTCATAATAATATTCTTTCAATTTAAATCGATTTTCTTCTTTCATAATCTATTATTTCTTCCTCTTTATTTCTGAGTTATTTGAATTTAGGACAGGTGTGACAATAATTCGTATTGTATAAAAGAAAAAAAAACAGGAAACCTAACAGATTGGAAACCTTCTTGTTGTTGTTATTCGAGAGATTTGACGTAACTGCGCATGTCATACAAACTAGAAATGGGTATTGTCTTAGCACCCGACTGTACTGACTTCGGCACTACTCGGAAGTTCCGATTTTAAACGAAGTTAAGCTTTCCGTTTCTCCCGTGTTCATGACTTTTTGGTCGACCTCTAGCTTACCTAGGGAAACAGAAGCATTGCGACATTTGGGGGACCAACAATATACTAATTGTTTGATTATTGTTTCATTTAAGTTTCTAATAAGTGACTGGCACTTGGCCGACACAACCCTGATTATCTTCCTGTTATCATAGAAATGGAGTGAGTGATAAGGTGTTATCAGTGATAGAAGTATTTTAAAAGTGCCGTGTAAAAAATAAAAAAAATAGTAGTTTTATTGAGTTTCGCGTTGAAAAAAACTGTCGATTCATAAAGTGTAATTATAACGAATTGTGCTAATAGAATTAAAAGGCCCATCCAAAATACGAAAATTTCGTGTTTTTTCGCTGGTGTGAGACATAACCTAGATTTTATCAAATAGTGATATTATGCACCAGCAAAATGGATAAAAACGAATTTTTAGAACTTTTAACAGTTTAAAAAAGATATGAGTGAATTAATACAAATTAAGCTAGTAGAAATCGAAAATAATGTATCGGAGATAAAACGTAAACAAGAAGAGCAAGAAATTATACGTTCTAGGAGCAAGATAAGAAAATAGATAGCTTAGAAAAACCTCGTCATTTCGGTGTAAAATTCACAGAAAATGGAAATTATAAATCGTTGAGGGATGTAGTAATAAATTTATTTAGAAACTTCCAGAATTTAAACATAAAAATCGAAAGCCAAGAAGTTTACAGACTTGGTACATATCGTACAAAACCACGGCCTATAATTTTAAAACTAACTTCTATAGAAACCAAAAAGAAGATATTAAGTATGAGAAATGGATTTAAAGACACTGACATTCATGTAGAGGAAGATTTCCCACCAAAGGTTTTGAAGAAACGACAGTTGCTGATTAAGGAAATGATAGAAGCTAGAGATAACGGAAAACATGCTGTCATCCGCTATGATAAACTTATAGTCAGGGATTTTACGCCTAGGAAGCAAAGTTCAATAGGGAACACATTAAGTGAAAACAATTACAGGAGGAAAAGAGACAATTCGTCATTATCGCTAAAGGAAAATGAAGATAAAAAGAATAAAGAAGTTTTTCCCCTAGTAAACAAGGCAAGGGTAAAATAAATATAAGCAATGATAAAAACAAATGGAGATCAACAAATCAAATGCAGGGTGAAGATTTAACTCAAAGGAGTGGTACAAGGGGAAATGGGGAAAGTAGAGAATGGAGATGGAAGGGAAGAGAGTCAGAGCAACGGGAAGAGAGAATTGCAGTTAAAGAAAGTAAGAGGGAACCGGGACAGGAGAAAAAGAAGTATTAATGTGGCAACTTTCAACTATAGAACTCTCATGTCAGAGGACAGACTGGTTGAATTAGAGTATGCATTAGAGAACAAAGAAATTGATATTTTGGGATTAGCAGAAATTAGAAGAAACTATGAATCAGTGGCAGAAAGGAAAAGTGGTCTGATATTATGTCATTCGAAGGCACAAAAGGGGAACAATGGTGTGGGATTCTTAGTGTCGGAGAAGTGGAGAAGTAAAGTACAAGAATTTAGACCGGCATCGAAGAGGATGGCCTCTCTCGGATGTAAAACTGGGAATATTACATTAGGCTTAATACAAGTTCATGCGCCAACAAGCGAATCCTCGGAAGAAGTGATTGAACATTTCTACACCAGTTTAGATCAGGAAAACAAAACAATGAGATCTAAGTACTCGACAGTCATTATAATTAGCGACATGAATGCACCAGTAGATGTCAGAAGAGCAAATGAAGAAAATGTAATTGGGCCCCATGGAATAGGGAAGCGTGATGTGAGGGGAGAACTATTGTTGAGCTTTTTAAGCAGTAAGAGGTGCAACATTTTTAACTCATTCTTTAGTGGAAATTGCGAGGAGAAATGGACTTGGTGCTCCCCGCGTGGCAACAAAAGTAAGATTGACTTTTTAATAGCCAAAGACAGACGTATATTTGACAAAGTGAAGGTGGCAAGGAATCTCAGGTTTAGCCCAGACCAAAGAATTGTGGTAGCTAATATATTATATATTATATACCATCGTAAATTTTATTTTGATGAAAAAAGGAAAAACAAATATTATAATATTAAAAATTATAGTGAAAAATTTAAGAAGTATTTATACGGTGCGTTCAAAAAAAGGAGAGTGGATCCTCTGGAGGGTGAAGAACACATGTATAACACAATTCTGAGCAACGTGAAAGAGGCAGTGAAAAAGGAAAATGATGACACTCTGGAAAAGTAGCCTAGGAGAAGAAGTAAGAAGCGGTCTGAAAGAACCATCGAATTGATCGAAGAAAGAGAAAAGCTTAATAAAATTATAAATAAAAACGATGAAGAGAAACGGAAACATGCTGCGATCAGGAAAGAAGTGAGATCAAGAATCAAGAGGGATATTAACAAGTATGAAGAAGAAACTATTGATAGAATTATGAAAGAAAATGGATCAACAAAGATGACTTTTAGAGAGTTGGTAAGATGGATGCATAAGTTGAAAACAGAAAGAGGAATTGTGACAGACAGAGATAATATATTAGCTGAAGCTACAGAATACTACAAGAAAACATATACTAGCCAAATGAAGAATGAATTTGAAGTAAAGGAAACTGTATGTTTGGATGAGCCAGAGATAATAAAGAGCGAAATAGAAGAAGCAGTAAGAAGACTAAAGACCAAGAAAGCACCCGGTGATGATAATACATGCAACAAGATAATTATACATGGCAAAGATGCCCTGATTGAACCTTCACTCTTATATTATTTAATAAAAATGTTTAAAGAAAAAGTTATCCCAAGCAGCTGGAAAGTAAGTAAAATGATATTAATACACAAGAAAGGAGGAAAATACGAGATGAATAACTACAGACCTATAAGTCTAACTTCTGTGTTCTATAAGTTATTTGCAAGAATTATACGGCAAAGGATTATGGGAGATATATACGAATCACATTCAATAGAACAAGCAGGATTTAGGCCAGGGTTTTCAGTACAATATCAGTTGCATACGTTGACAGATTATGGAGAAATGAAAAGAATATAAATTGCCTCTGGTGCTACGCTTCATAGACTTTAACAAAGCTATCGATTCTCTGGAACACGATGAAATTTGGAAAGCACTGAAAGATGCAAGGGTCAAAGATACTTATATTGAAATAATTAAGAGTATGTATGAGCATTCAAATGCTTTCATAGCATTGGAAAGCAATGGAAAGAAATTTGATGTGAAACGAGGTGTCAGACAGGGATGTCCAATTTCAGCCATCCTATGTAATTTGCGCGCTCCCGCTTCTTCACACTATATCTCCAAAATGGTTGCTCGTACGTAAAAAAAAAGCATAGTACCAATCTTGTAGAGAATAATCGAAATTTACAATTTGTCATAATACTAATTGTCGTCCCATTAATAGTATGCGAGATATTAGCGAAAAACCAATTTTAGTGACCGATGACCTTGAATATCTAACAACGCCAGCATGATATCGATGGGGACTTCAAAAGTACTTCTCTGATTTTTATGAAACTTTTATAGTTTATCGAAAGTAACCCGTAGATAGCCCTAGATTAATCTGAACCGTCTGCGCTCTTTAACTTTTGCTAAATTGATACTATAATTCATGTAAAAAATCAAAACAATTTTAACAGATTAAAATAGACTGCCAATTGGTGTGGCACATAGCTTCCTCGCATCCTATCACGTACATTATTGACTCTATATATACTTTTACAAGCCATTATTGTCTAATTTGTATAATTGTTTACCCCGTTTTTTTAACGTCAAAATTGTTTGGATTTTTTTTACATAAATTAAAGTATCGATTTAGCAAATGTTAAAGAGCGCAGACATTTCAAATTAATTTAGGGCTATCTGCGAACTACTTTCAATAAACTATAAAAGTTTCATACAAATCAGATAAGTACTTTTGAAGCTATAGGTATATATAAATGTATGTTAGTGCGCATGTGGAAGAGAAACAAATTAGCGCAGAAGGTTGAAACTTATATGGGACCAACAATGAGCTAATTATGACCTACCATCAAAATTTCATTATAATCGGACGTGTAGTTTTTAAGATATGTTGGTTCGCAAAAATTGAACGACAGACCGACAGACCGACGGACCGACAGACCGACAGACAGACACGGAACCAAAAATGTTCCCTGATGTCTGAAACGGATTTCTGTCTTGGAATTTTTTAAATCGGAGACCTAAAATATTTTCGTTCTTCGGAACGATCACATAGCTTCCGTTACCTTCGGTAAGCTCGGAAGCAAAAACGGGGTAAACAATTAAACAAATTTGACAATAATGGCTTGTAAAAACATAAAACCAATAAAGTGTGAGGATAGGATGCGAGGAAGCTATGTGCCACACCAATTGGCAGTCTATTTTTTATTAAGATTTTGAAAATTTGAAAACGAAGCTATTTAGGCATTTAATTCAATTGCTGGGACTAGATAATAATAAGAAACTTATAATATGATCCCTAGCATGAGCCCCACCGTAGCGCGGGGTGAAGTCTAGAAACTCTATAAGAATACTACATAGTGGCTCTAATATTAAAACAAATTTAAAAAAAATATATATTTTTTTAGTTTATTACAATTTTAAAAAGTAATTTAAGGCTGTCACGTTTTTAGGGATTTTTTAGGTATTTAGATTATATTGTTTTGTTTGTTTTTATTTGTTGTCACCATGGAGAAGATAATCTGATGTAGAGTTTGACACATGGAGTTGTATGAAATTAATTGAATAAAAAGAAGAGCAGTTTTTTGGTTTAAGTGTTAACATTGTGTTTGAGATTAATTTATAGAAGATAGTTGTAAAACGCAACATAGTGGCGACCGTGACAGGACAGAAACCTTTTTCGGTAACATATTTGAGTTCGATTTAAAATTGACATTTTTCGGTAAATATTTTTATCAAACATTTATTTATTTTTTCGGTATTCTTTTGACTAAATTAATATAAAAATAAATATTAAAATCATGGAATGTGAATTAAAGGGTAGGTCGGTTGTTAGGGCTAGTTTTACGAGGCTATTCAATAGAATGAATGAAGAATTGAAAGCGGACCCTCTGGATGCTGACGTTGTCAATGTTACATTCCAACTCCTAGAAAAGAGCGCAAAGGATCTTGCAGTAAGAGACAGAACCATAATGGATCTGATGACAGCGGGAGATACACCCGAAGAGACCATTGTGGAGGACCTTGAGAAGGCAGATCTCTACCAGGGTAAGTTCTTGCGAGCTCAGTTGACATTTAAATCATTGACATCTAACTGTCAAAATTCTAGGAATAATGATGCAAATGATAAGAGATGTAAATATAAATTACCGAAAATAGTTTGGACACAGTTTAGTGGGAAAATTATAGATTGGTTGTCGTTTTGGAGTCAGTTTAAAAAGGTGCACGAAGATAAGGAAATAGACAAAGAGGATAAGTTCCAATACCTCATTCAGGCCACTACACCAGGGTCGAGAGCTCGTGAGTTGGTCGAAAGTTACCCACCTATCGGGGCCAACTACGAGAAGGCAGTGGCTACTTTAAAAAGTAGATTTGGCCGTGAAGACGTATTGGTAGAGGTATATGTGCGAGAACTATTAAAACTAGTTCTAGGTAACGCATTGAACCCTGATAACATCAAACTTTCATCCTTATACGATAAGTTAGAAACGTACCTTAGAGCACTTGAAACTTTAGGGGTTACTAATGACAAATGCTCCTCAATGCTATACCCTCTAGTGGAGTCATCTCTTCCTAAAGAACACCTGAAAGCTTGGCAGAGGAGTGCTTATTTTTCGTACGGGGAAGATGATGACATAGAGAGACCTCTCACAGGTAAAGTTAATAGTAGACTAACGCAGCTAATGCAATTTTTGAGACGGGAAGTAGAGGGTGTGGAGCGCATAGATTTAGCTATGGAGGGTTTTGGCTTAAGGGTAGAAGAGATGACGCCTTCTACGTCATATCTTCCTGAGGTAAAATCTGTAAAGAATGTGGCCACAGCATCATCACTTATCTCAAAAGTTGAATCTGGCACTAAATTTAGCGTGGAAAAAGCGAGGGATAACAATTGCGTTTTTTGTAATGATGATACTCACACAGCTAAAGAGTGTCGTATTGCGTTACGGAGTAGTTTAGCGGAGAGAAGAGAAAAACTGCGTAAAAGAGGGCTATGCTTTAGATGTTTGAGAGTTGGTTGTCTATCTTATAGATGTAGGGCACAACTGACATGTAAGCACTGTGGAAAACGGCATGTAGAACTGATGTGTCCAATCTCAGAAGAAAATTCCTTAAAAGAGAACTCAGTAAATAGAACAATGTTAACAACTAAAAAAGACGTTGCTACTACAATGAATGCATTGGCGGAATCGGGCATTACAAATCAGGTGGTACTTCAGACTATCACTGTAATGTTGACAGGATCTAAAGGTATGCGGGCTGCGAGAGCTATAATTGACACGGGATCGCAGTATTCATACATCCTGGATAAAGTAGTATTGGAATTAGGGTTTGACGTAGTAGGCAACAAACTGCTGCAACATGTGCTTTTTGGTGGAGTTAAGTCAGGTGTTAAGAATCACGACTGCTTCAAAATTAATGTTGCTTCTGCACAGAATACGAATTTTGTAAATAGGAATTCTATCGAATTAGTCGCGCTTAGTCAGACAAAGATTTGTGATTATTACCCCAGGATATTACCACAAAAATGTATTGAGGAAGTTAAAGCTTTGGATATAGACTTATCAAATTTTCTAGATCAACCTGGACCTATTGAACTACTTTTTGGGGCGGACATTGTGGGCCGGTTGTTAACAGGGAGGCTATATCAGCTTGACTCAGGTCTAACAGCTATAGAAACAAAGCTAGGTTGGACGGTAATTGGGACTGTAGAGTGTGAAAACACAGGTGACAAATCGACAGGGCATGAGAATTTAGCTACAACCATGCTAAGTTCTTGTTTAAATGAGTCAGCGATTTCAAACTTTTGTAAGCTGGAGGTGATTGGTGTAGAAGAGCCATCAGCAAAATTGGGACAGAAGGACCAGATAGAGGTGACGCTGAGACACTTTGAAGCATCTGTTAGCTTCAATAAGGAAGGAAGATACGAGGTTAAACTTCCTTGGGCGCAGGATTCATCAATCCTACCATGCAACTATGGAATCGCACGCAAGAGGCTTCAATCAGTGACAAAGAAGCTAATGTCAACAGGTAACTGTGACCGTTATGACCAAGTGTTTAAAGAGTGGAAGTTTAATCCCCCCTCATCCTGTTGGTGGTTTGGATGGTGGGAGTGGCTTGTCTGCTTAGTAAAACAATTACTCCGGAGGAGCTTGGGCAATGCCTGTCTTTCCTACGAGAAGATGGTCATACGTTGTGACGTAGAGGCCATTGTAAATGGAAGACCCTTAACGTATGTGGCTGAAGACACCCAAGATATAATCCCTTTGACGCCCAGTAGGTTTCTTCACGGAAACACGTCAACCGGTCTCCCAGATTGTGATGTAATATCCGGAAAGAGTCTAAACAAGAGACATAAGTTTCTCCAGAAGACCAGAGAAGATATACGGGCCAGGTTTCGCAAAGAATACCTTGGGCAGCTTGTTCAAAAACGATGTAGACGTAAGGAGGGATTTAACCAGCCAACCTTGCGCATTGGTGACGTTGTGAAACGGATGGATTGGCCTTTAGCAAAGGTAGAAGAGTTGATCACCGGCCGAGATGGAAAGGTTCGACTAGTACGTGTGAAGACCAACCTGAACACAATGCTAAGACCCACCCGGCGAATCTACCCTCTTGAAGTCCAGGAGGAGGAGGCAGTCGGGCTGCTAAGAACGGCAGTGACAGAAGTTTGAGGGATGGCTCCCTCAAGGTGGGAGTATGTCACGTTTTTAGGGATTTTTTAGGTATTTAGATTATATTGTTTTGTTTGTTTTTATTTGTTGTCACCATGGAGAAGATAATCTGATGTAGAGTTTGACACATGGAGTTGTATGAAATTAATTGAATAAAAAGAAGAGCAGTTTTTTGGTTTAAGTGTTAACATTGTGTTTGAGATTAATTTATAGAAGATAGTTGTAAAACGCAACAAAGGCCATTAACAATATTAAATCATTAATCATTTTTTTGACATTATCTCATGCCACAAAAAATAAAAAATCCGTTTGTAATTTTAAAAAAAAATCACAAAATATTTAGTTCTTTCTTTTTTTGTCAAAACCTGATTCCATTAAATGTAATTTATTAGAAATAAAAAACGACTTAATATTTCTACTTCTCCGAGAGATTAAACCACAAGGGGGGAAAATGGTTTATTTATGTCAGTAACATTACATTAGGTTCACTTTATCAGTGACGTTTCTTCAAGGAGAGTTAAACATATAAAAACAAAACTTTGTACCTAAAAAAAAAACTTTTAAAAAAGTAGAAAAAAGGAGATGTCAAAAAAAAATCTTCAAACTTAACCCCGGAAAAACTTTTAAAAAGAGAAAACAGAAGAACATTTTCTTCAAACGATAAAATAAAAAGGGAAAAAACTTAAGAGACAAATTCTTCTTTCTACAAAAAAGTAAATAGTTAGCCAAAACGGATAAGCCAAAATAAGAAAAAGAGAAAGTCAGTCTTGTACTTATAAAAAGTTTTTGGCAGATCCAAAAAACGTTAGATTTCTCTCACAAAATAAAAAAACCTTTAAAATATAAAGAAAAAAGTTATTTTAAGGTTGTATATTTTATTTTAAAATTTTCTTGGAATTTTGCCCAAGAAAAAGGATGATATCTGTCAAAAGAAATCCCGCTTCCCAAAAAAGTAACGCACAAAAAAAATCAAAGTGCAAATCGGACAGAATCCTGGATAAGTGTTGCTAGTATATCAAGCAGATAATATATTATATTATAGTATTATAAAAACAAACAAAGTTTTCCCCAGTTTAGAATCACTGTAATGGAAAAGTGACCTTTAAATTTCACAAAATAGATTTATCTCTGAAAGACGAATTAGAGTGGACAGACTTTCAATTGATTAATTGAATCAGTTTTGTTAGATGAAATATGTTAAATATACGCTGACTTATCATGGCCACAGGACCTAAAACAGTCTAATTAACAGTGTAATTGTTCTTTTCAGCCCCTAGTTGGTGTTTTTACCATCCGGCATCTATATCCAGCAGATGGCGGTAGAACCAGTTGAGCTAGAAACTTGACATTCGTAAATTAGCAATTTTACAATTGAATAATAATTTATAATGTAGTATTTAATCATGTAGCATCTAAATGACCGTATATGTATTTGAAACCTTACTAACATAATTTTTCACTTCTTTAAAACGCTAAAATAAAATCATTCTATTAGTTACTATTCTTTCTAAAATAATATTGATGTCTGACAAGAAGGAATTTTCTGTTATTTGATCCCAAATACATTAAAATTAACACACATCTTGGCGAAGCATGAGAATGGACTTAATTCAAAGCTCGATCATAGTTTGCCATCAAAATTATTAAATTGTTAGAAGGGCGAAGGACACGTGAAGTGTGCCTCGACAATGCCTATCGGGGCCGTCTCTACACACGACCACCCGATACAATCAAATTCCTCAACAATCCTTGTCGGGGCCGTCTCTACACACGACTCGACATGACCAAACTCCTCTCTTTATGGGGAGTTTGGTCGTATCGGGTTGAGGAGTCGGCCGACAGCGCTACACACGAACCGACCATTTAGTCAATTTTAGACAAATTTAGTGTCTACATAGAGTTCCCTAGTGTGGGGAGTACATGGGAGAAAAGTAGAGCCAGAGAAGTAACTGAACATGGATGGACACAAGATTATCGTATCTATTAAGGCATTATGAGGAATGACCTTTAGATGTGCCCAAAGCTGATCAACAGATAGAAAGGGGTTCATAACTTTGTCGACTTCCATAACACCACAAAGGTAAATGAGGATATGACTAATTCATCGACTAAATAAGTAAGTTTTAAAGGTTGTTCGGACCTGTCGTTAGCATCGAGGTCGATGCTGTTGCCGTTCTTCTTCCAAAGTAACGAAGGTTCAGGAACACCTCGAGGAGGTCCACACTCGAGCAGCGCAGTCTCGCCGGCAGCCACTCGTGTGTCTTCGGGAACAGATCGGAACTCGTCCCGCAAAACTGTTTCAAACAAACAAAAACAAAAATTAATTAAATTATCAATTAAGTTAATTGATTAAAAATAAAATACAAATTACTTATTTATAGTGACTTAGGATACATAGGGATCGAAAGCAATAAGGTCTACCGAGAAGTAACCGGTGCGTTCCGAAACAAACCACCGCTAAACTTTCAGTTGTTACAGCGCTCCACCGGGACGGTTGCGACAGCTTCACGGTTAGTAACCATAATATTACCTTCTGTTTTATAATATTATAATAATTTATAAGCTAATAACATAGTTTATTTTACCGTTAACAAAACTTAAAACGATAGAACGTGAATACTCCTACTGAACAACAAATCAGTTTAACTCAGTATAACTCTTTCGGTTGATCGTATCCTTCAACCTGACCAAGTGGAAACAAGAGCGATCGAAACCTCCATGACAACAACCGCGACCATCTGCCGGTCGACCGTATCCTTCAACCTGACCAAGTGGAAACAAGAGCGATCGAAACCTCCATGACAACAACCGCGACCATCTGCCGGTTGATCGTACCCTTCAACCTGACCAAGTGGAAGCAAGAGCGATCGAAACCTCCATGACAACAACCGCGACCATCTGCCGGTTGATCGTACCCTTCAACCTGACCAAGTGGAAACAAGAGCGATCGAAACCTCCATGACAACAACCGCGACCATCTGCCGGTTGATCGTATCCTTCAACCTGACCAAGTGGAAACAAGAGCGATCGAAACCTCCATGACAACAACCGCGACCATCTGCCGGTCGATCGTATCCTTCAACCTGACCAAGTGGAAACACGAGCGAAACCTCCATGACAACAACCGCGACCATCTGCCGGTCGATCGTATCCTTCAACCTGACCAAGTGGAAACACGAGCGAAACCTCCATGACAACAACCGCGACCATCTGCCGGTTGACCGTATCCTTCAACCTGACCAAGTGGAAACACGAGCGAAACCTCCATGACACTAACCGAAACCATCTGCCGGTTGATCGTATCCTTCAACCTGACTAAGTGGAAACCTCCGCGATCGACCTTCAGCCGGTCGATCGCCCGATCAACCTGTTTTGTGATTACACACATACCCTTTATGATATAGGAGAATATCTCTTGATTGGCAGTAAAAAAGTCGTCTAACCACCAAAAGTACATTTATTGTGAGATGAGCAGGAAAGCTAATTGATTAATAATAGAGAAAGACGTCTAATTTCCTAAAGTAACTTTCCTTTTTAGATAAGCAGGGAATTACTTGATTAGCCATAATGAAAAATATCTACCACCATAAGTAATTTTATTAAAATACAGAAGAGCATTGAAGTGCCTTGCTTAGATAATAACGTCAGGGTCATAGTTCTTTATGTAACTAGGCAGCAAAATGGAATTTTACTGTCGAGTGATTAGATTAGCCTCCGAGTCGAAGGCGAGGACAGGCTATGATAATTAAATGCCAAGGCAGGTACTTTACCTATTTGACTGCCGAAGGGAAGCCGAGGCAGAAATGTTTCCTTTGCTGCCTTGTTGCATACAATATTTTATCTACGGGCGACAGAAAAATGAAACTTCTAAAATACCATCTTTATTAATATAACATAGTTAATTACTCTGTTATATTAATAAGATAAAAACATATGTATTAACTAAAATTAATGTTCATAAAGAAATCAAATAAGAAGCTTGGGAATAATAACAATAAGTGAATAGCAAACTGAATCTATAACAACAAAATACAAAACACACAAAACTTCCGAATGAAGAATGCACGTAATATAAAATATTTATTTATATTTTTACTAACAAATTACAATAAGTATTAAAGATATCTTCTATTGCTTAGAAGAAAAGAAGTAACTAGGATAAATCAAGAAAAGTAGCTAGTCTAATCTAGAATGACTTCAATAATGATAATAATATGGATGATGGATGTTTACATGAAGCTGCAGTGTGGCCAGTGATTCCGCTATTTTTTTAATTAAAGATCTACTATTCGCAGGCCCGTCGAGAGCCGTAGCGGGCCCCACGGCTATACCTATATGGCCCCCCTCTTTTTACTCGTTTTTATTCGTCCTTTTGAGACTTTACACTAATAACTTGTGTATTGAATTTTTCAACTCTTATAATAAGTTCTATTTCATATTTATTGTAAGTACTACTAATAAACTCCTATAACTGATAACTGCAGACATACTACTGATAAACCAAAGTAAAACAAACTCATTTTGAAGAAAACAACTATTTTACCGCAGTAATGTTTAAAAACCAATTATGACTCAAATTAATATGAGTATATGTGTCATAATTATGACCTAAAATTAGACAAAATTGTTTGAAAACATCTATAATTTCTTAGTCCTCAACTAAAACACAAAACGTCCTATAACTGTAAAATGTTTTTACGTTCATTTACGTTATATACTAATTTTATATATTACTAGGGAGCTCTGCCCCCTACTCGCTTCGCTCGACAAACCCCCGAAAAGCGGCCTCAGCGCGGCCGCTGCCTAAAATAGAGTTCAGTAGAATCTCTTGTTTTTTTTTTTTTAGGAGGAGGCTAAATTTAAGATATTTGCAAATTATCTTATCAAAAAGATGGGGTATAGAAATCAGTGGAAGGGATAAAATCTAGATATTCTCTCATAGTAAAATAATTTAAATGTTTCTTGATGGTAGTTTACAAACTTATCAAATTAAAATAACACTCCATAGCAAAGAACGGGTATCCAGCTAGTAAAACATAAAATAATGATTTCGAAGAAAAAGTAAAACAAACAAAGAATGTAACATAAAATAAGCGAGAAGGAAGATTAAGGGGGTGGGAATGTTACGTAGTCTACAAGATAATTCCCTCCTACATTAAAAAAAAAAAAAATAATATGTAAAACAAAAATCTTCACTTTTTGAATAGCTTGTAATTCTAAGGAAATAACTAAACAAAAAAACACTAGTTTGATTAAGAATTTAAATAAAATTACCTCTTGCCATAATCGTTGTGTAATAAGATTGTTTATTATAACTAAACATAAATTATTCAATTTAACTTAATAGGTAAATAGAAAGAATCAATCTACCTTTATAACTTCGTTTCGTTTTTTCAATCCATCCAATGTATATCTTCATATTCCATTATATTCTCTAAATGCTGTTATAAATATACGTAGAATTAACTTTGAAAGATATTATCGTCGATATTACACTCAATAACAAATCGATCAATCTCCAAAGACAAGATTTCAACACAGAACAACGTACAATGAATAAAATATAAACTACATACACGAAAGATGTACTTTTCGAAAGAAAAACGTATAGAAATCAAAAAGAAACATTTGAATTATAACACACATTAAAAATATAAAGACCCGCTACCCGATTTAAAATACTTTTCCTCGATTAAGAAGTGAGTTTAAAGTAAGATTCGACTAAAATTACTGTTGACCTAATTAGAGAAGTAAAAACAATATGGCCGGTTCGACACCTATAAACTGTGGGAAACCGCCACGTCGCAGTGACTCGCCTTTTTCAGGTCTACCACCCTACCATCGTATCAAAATTAAATAACCTAAAATTAATTATAAAAAAATATTTAAAATAATAATTATTCTTCATGGTAATATTATATTTTAAATATGTTTTTAGTTTAACTGAAACAAAATATGTTTAAGTTATTTTATTTTTTAATAATTTTGTTCGCATTATTGGTTTAACCTCATTGTACTGTGGTAAGTGAAAAAATATTTTGTTTATAATATAAGTTTAAATTAATAAATGTTTAATAAAAAGACTTCTTTGTTTGTAAGAACAAGTTAAATCACATGGTATTTTAAGTTGAAAGTATAGAACTACAGTATATGGAGCCCCTACTATACTATACATCGCAAATCGCTACAATCGATTGTTATATTGACTCCATATTTCAATATATCCAAATAATGTGTGATTTGCGTAATTTTACACGTTTTAACGAAGATGTGTTTGTTTTGGGTTTGAATTTAACTTTGTTAACCTTAATTTTTTTTTTGCCGTAGAATTTTTAATCGCCGCTCCACACCGCTTCGCGGAGCGCTTATTTCTAAAGAAAAACAACCCTCCTCCATATAGACCAGGTAGAGTTCCAAATCGAAATATAAAAGAGTTCAACAGACAAGATATATCGATATATTAAGTCTTGAAAGAGGTCGATAGTGAGATAACGTGTTATCAGAAAGAGCTCCAAATACTGTTGTTCAGCCGTCAAGGTATATGTGTATGTTCTATATACAATTCTACAGTTTTGGTCCGATCTCAATGAAAATTTGCATATTTGACCATCAAAGCAAGGAGAAAATCACTGTCTACATAAAATTTACTTAACTAGTTACATAAACTTAATTAGTTACATAAACAGGGGTATGGGGTAAACACAATGATGAATATGGGGTTAAAGTAATGAATACCCTTCATGATGCATATCTTTGAAAAGCTCTTTAAGAGTACAGTAATTGTTGTTATGTAAATTTAAGGGGGTAAAATGGAAAAATACATCTAAAAGTCAACGTATGTGTGTATGTTCTTTATACAAATCTACAGTTGTTGTCTGATCTCGATGAAAATTTTCACACTTGACCTTCAAAGCAATGGGAAGGTCACTGTCTACATGAATTTTTGAAATTTAAATTTTGGTACACAGGGGTACGGGGTACAACTCAAGTGATGAATATGGGGTCAAAGTAACGAATACCCTTGATGATGCATATCGTTGAAAAGCTCTTTAAGAGTACAGTAATTGTTTATGTATACAGTTTTGTCATATTGTCATTTAGGAGGGGGGTAAATTTGGGATATTTGCAAATTATCTTATCAAAGATGAGGGGGTATAGTAATAATAAGTGGGAGGGATAGAATCTAGATATAGTAAAACTAGTCTCTTAACGGTAGTTTGTAAACTTATCAAATTAAAATAACACTTCTTAGCGAAGCACGGGTATCCAGCTAGTATTGTAGGAAGTAGGAAACATCAGTGGCGGAAAAAGGGCCCGCAGACCCCACTACACGAGGGCCCCTGGAAGTGAAATAGAGGGGCCCCTAAAAGTTTCCAGGGGGCCTCCAAAACCAACTATGTAGTAGGAAATATTAATTTTTATGAATGAAGAAACCATTATGTCTGTGTACCATTGTGTCTTTCTGGCTAGCATGCCGGATTTTTCAACCATGCATGGTTGAAAATGAATGGTGGTGTATTTAATATTTTTTCAACTTTGGATATGTCCAAATAAAACTGAACAAATCATTAAACATTGATTTTGTTGACTGCTTGCGGTATGTATCACTCAAGTTTCCAATCACACTGTCAATTAAAACATAAAAAACTTCAACTTTGAAGCGAATTTCTGGGTTCTCTGTGGATTTTTCTTGAAACCCATCGGGATACGGCTTAGTAATTTTTCGCTTCTCAGTCTCGGTACCGGGAAATTCTCTCTCAAACTTAATCACCACACCTGGCTGACAACTTTAATATTAACCAATATTATTTTTAATTATTATTACGAATATAATTATTTAATATTTCAATCATAAATATTGGCGTGATTGGGTGTACCTGCCGCCCCTTCTCGACGGACCTGACTATTCATTGAACTTATTTAACAGAATTAACAAATATAAACAAATTATTTTATTATTTAAACATAAATATATTTATTAAATATTACTTATTGAACTATAATATATAATGTTATAAGATAGAGTTAATAGTATAAACTGTTATTGCCAACATTAAAACAATAAATATTTTGCTGCCTGGCCGCAAAATGTTTCCTCATTTCACCACCTAGGCAGTAAAATCATATTTCTCTGCCCAAAATCAGTTCAAGAATGCCTCATTTTGCTGCCGCAAGTAGATAAAGTGATTCTTTACGTACTTGTATTCATTGCGCATGCACGTTTCATAATTCCTCTTTTTCTCCGCACTAGTGCGGTAAAAAAAGAAGAATTCTTCACCTTAACGTACGATTAGCGAGTTTGTTTAGATTTAACTAAACTGATATGCTGTTTGTTTAATTAAAGTACCTGTTTAGATCGAGTTTTTAGTGTAAAGCAATGAGTGATTTATGTCATTATGACGAATATGAGGAGAATAATACGCCTCCCAAAATAATTAATTCGGCACAAAATACAACTAATGAATTAATGTCATCTTATTTTTTAGTAAAAAATTTTTTTTAGTAAAACAAACACTAACACTTCTATGAAGTTATAAAGATTGCTAAATTTATTAAAGCGGACCTAAACGTTTAAAATAAAGAAAACAACGTTTTTTCCGATATCCTATGTTCCAACGTAACGATTTTAATAAAACTTCTTTCATCGTCTAAAGCAGGGCCGCAGCTACATATTTTACCAGGAGGGGCAAGCCCTAATTTTGCCGCCCCCTTCCACCACTTTATCCTAGCAATTCGCCAATAACTATTACTCTTACTCCTAAGTCAGCTTGTGAAAAATCTTGGTATTATTAATATTTGAGATAAAATATAAAATCATGATTTAAGTTGATAACTAAAGTTTATTTGAAAATGAGAAACGACAATTCAAGTACACAATTCAAGTAAAAATTTTTTAATATACCAGAAAATATTATACATTATACATAAAACAATTCTTCCAAAAACTAAAAGTGAATTTATGTAAATTTGACTTTTCGGGTGCAAAAGTTTTGATTATTTTTTTTCGATGCTCTTTGATGTTTAATGGAAAAGAGACTTACATCATCAGAGACATCGAAAAGAAACAACTAAACTCTAGTAACTTAAAATCTATTTTTAAATAATAAACTCCTGTTCAGTTCAGTTAAAATAGGTGCCAGTCCTACTAATCTCTCTTCTGTCATACATGAACCTGACCCAAAGGGGGGCCCGGGGGGCCTCCCCCGGAAAATTTTAGAAAATTAGGTTCAAAATGGTGAATTTTGGGCCTTTTTTTTAGATCTTTTTCATCTAAAAAAAAGCATCACCTAAAAGTTTGTTTAAAATTGTTTCTGCAGAATTTTTAAAACATTTATTAACTAAATCGGTTTTTAGACTAAAAAAAAAAAGGTTTTACCTTTAACGCTATACTATGCTATTAATTCTTTCTGATTCATTATGAAATACCTTCACAACGTCCTATACAGCAACTGAACTAGGGGATACACACTCAACTGAGTATATAAACAAACAACAATTAAGGTATGCAAATAAACAAACACAAAATAGTTTAATGTTTGTATCCCACATAAACATGTAAGTTTGGGAATCCCAGTTTTAAATGTTAATATTAACTTGACTATTGATCCATAAACAATAATCATTTATTTGCAAAATAATTATATTATTAGTTTTAAATGAGATCTCTCCTAATTTAAGTTATTCATCTATCTTTCTTTGTAAAAACATTGACTTCTTGGTGGGCAAGTATCTTGCGGCGCCCCTCAGGCCCTAGCGCCCTAGGGTCGCGCCGGCCCTGTGTCTAGTTCGTAGGGATAGGGCGCGCATCGTCGAGACGGACTACGTGAAAACTACACTGTGACCCGACCTTGCAATAGGGAATTAAGAAGGCATCTACTCACTGACAGTACTGCTTTCATATCGCTCACTCTCATCTGCCTAGTTCGTATGCCGCCCTCTACACCTACATCACTGTGTCATATTACAGGTCTTAAATTAGTTAAATAAATTTATAGTCTTTTACTCATTTTGCCGCCCCCTACATTTTGCCGCCCGGGGCAAAAGACCCCCCCTGCCCCCCCCTAGCTGCGGCCCTGGTCTAAAGTGCAATTGACACAGGCATGTTTTTTGGGTATATTTTAACTCATGAAACCAATAAAAAAATACGTGTGGTGACGCGGGACACCCGGTAGGAACGAAGTTCCTTACATTTTTCATTAAATATAAATTATAAAATCACACTGCTAAGTACGTATACATTGCTAACTACTTATACATGGCGGAGTTAGAAAAGAGACAAAATTAAAAGTAACGAACTGTTTGTACCTAGCAGAGTTAAGGAAAAATTAAAAGAAAAGCATTATTTGTTTCATTAAAGCAAGCGTCTTACAATAAATATATATTGAATATAAGAAAAAAGTTGATCATGATGAGTTTATTATAGTTTAAGAGTATGTTTGTTAAAGAAGTTTGGATTGAAATAGGACTGTTTTCTACCTACCCACCTGATTAATTTAAAATATTATAAAATATATCTCTTCACTACTCTACAGCTTCTGCTTGTATCAGGGTGAAATTTTACATGATTATATTTTATTTATTTACAAAACAAAGTGACATTTTTGACATATATAACAAAAATAATCAAAACTAGTCAAGTAACAGGCTTCCTTAATAACACTTTTTCCCGTCTTTTAAAGCTTATGTTTACGCGAGCGCTGCGCGTGAACGCTTGGGTGGATAACGTTTTCCGACGAACTCAGCCTGGGCATTGGTAAAATGAATGTGTGTACCAAATTTCATATAACTCGATGAGCTTTTACTCAAGTTATCGTCATCTGTAGATTTCGTGACGAATTTTGGTTGACGGTGATTTTGTGACGGTGATTTTGTTCGTTTTTTTCGGATTCACTCCCGGGCTCCAGAACGTGCCATAAGAAACTTCGTTCCAAAAAGCATATATAAATATATTTGTATTATTTCCCACTCTTTAGCAGTTTTCATTTGATTGTGTAAATGTAATGAAAGTGACTGACTACACAATGATACTATTGCCGTTATCTAAATTTATCAGGCAACGAAAGTACAATGTACATTGTAAATATAATGTAGCAAGTGAAAGAATAACTAAGTTTTTATAGCAGAAAAAAGATTATGTAAAACTAAAATAAAACAATAATATACAATACTCTTAGGCTAATACTGTCGGGAAAAGAATTCCTGTTGATCGAATAATTATCCTTGTACATAAGGATTCTATATGAGTAACTGCATTATATTGAGAATCTTTGAGGGGTTAACAACTCCTTAAACCAAGCGTTCCCCATCTTTCTATCTAAGAGTGTTATTATGTCGTAGTAGAAATCGAAAGAAAAAGCCTGATACTAGCACTCGTGAAGAATTTCTCCGCTATCAATAATTGATCAAAGGCATTCATTCTTCGAGATGCTCTAAGCGAACCCCAGCCCCCCCCTAGCGCACCTAGTTCGCCCCCCCCCCCCCCCTAGTTATTATTCTTGCAGGAGATCTCATTTGATGTTTACTTTGTTACACCACATCTCAATCATTCGACACTTTTATCTTATCAACCGGCCCTTTAATCTTATCCTTTCTATTGATACGGCGCAATCTCTTTATCACTCCCTCCACACCCCTCATTCTTTTTTTTTTATACCTAATCATTCTCTTTGCTCAAACAAGGATTTCAAGCCTCGGAGTGAATTGCAAATTTGTTGCAAGAAGAACGAACTAAAGAGAGATAGAACAAAACAAAATTGAATTTATACGCTTGATTTACACTTCTAAAAAACTCAAATAAAGAAAAAGAATCAAAATAGGAAATTAAATAGAAATAAAACGTAGATAGAAGAGATTTAACATTGAACTTTTCCTCTTATGAATAGTTAAAAACAGTTATATTAGGATTCACTGAAAGTCAACAAAAAGGTTTTTTGGAACGAAGTTCCTTTTGGCACGTTCTGGAGCCCGGGAGTAAATCCGAAAAAAACTACCAAAATCACCAAAGTCACGCAAAATCCGTCACGAAATCTACCGATGACAATTACTTGAGTAAAAGATCACCGAGTTAGTTGAAATTTGGTACACATGCTCATTTTACAAATGCCCAGGCTAAGTTCGTTGGACAACGTTATCCGCCCAAGCGTTCACGCGCAACGCTCGCGTAAAAATAAGCTTCAAATTTAAAATTTAAAATTTAAAATTTTTTGGACGGGAAAAAATTCAAACTTCATCTATTTAATGAGGCAAACAACTTTTTTAAATATTTTTTTTTTAGTAAAACGAACACCGTCACTGCTATGAAGTTATAAAGATAGCTAAATTTATTAAAGCGGACCTAAACGTTTTAAATAAAGAAAACAACGTTTTTACCGATATCTTACGTTCTAACGTAACGATTTCAATAAAACTTCATACACATCGTCTAAAGTACAATTGAAACAGGCATGTAAAATTTGAACCTGATACAAGCAGAAGTATTTTAGTGATTTATATTTTAAGTTATAATATTTTAATTGGAGATTCGCCAACGGAGGTCTGATGGGACAGTTCTTTTCTTCTCTACAACCATCTGCTTCAACTATAAACTAAATCAAAATTAACTTTTTTCTCAATTTACAATACATCATTTATTGTAAGACGCTCTTTTCAAAGATAAGTAGTTAAGTATCATATACTTAGCACTGTAATTATATAATTTATATTTAATATAAAGCGTAAGGAACTTCGTTCCTATCGGGCGTCCCACGACACCACACGTATTTTTTTAATATCCTATGTTCAGTATAGTTACAGATAAAATTAAAATTTCGAGTGACATTTTTGCTCTAAAAACGCAAAATTGGTGGTAAAATAAAACGCAAAATAGTAATAGAAAGTAATATAATATTTGAAATCTACTCTTCAGTAGCTTTCATTTGATACCTAACACGAAAATTAAAAAAAAAATAAAAATTTTCTCACTAGGCATGTGCGCACACAAAATTTGCAATTTTTAAAAATTGGAAATTTCGCCCCGTGTTTTTTCATCGCCCCATCATAAGATATTAGCATGAATTATTTCATAGTAGAGAGTAGCAATATCGTGGTGACATAAAATTATTTTCGTTCTTATCTTGTTTGTTTCCAAGTGTTAAGGCCTCATAGGAGCTGAAGGGCTCGTATATGAGAATCCTAATAATAAAGCGAAGTTATTGGCTTAACTGATAAGGGTAGAAGTTGGACTGTATAGTGAATAGGGAATAAAAGGCGTGAGCAGCATGTAAGGTGTAATAGTGTAATGACTAGGAACAAAGTTTACATACTAGAGTGAGACAACTAATTTCACACGAAGATAAAAAAAAAAAAAAATCTAATAATAACAAGAAGCATTGCTAAGCATTCAGTGCATTTAAGCACTCAGTGTGTCTCAGGGAAAATAAATTATAATAAAAAAGTGACTCAAGCAATTATACCTAAAACAAATAAATTGTGTTTTGTAATTCAGAAACAGTCAATTGACAGTGATGATAAACGTTAATGATATGTTACTTTAGGTATGAAATGTAAATCATATAATTGTAGAGACGATGCAGTAAAGCTTTTAACTTCCTTCTCTTGTTATTTGAGCACAATTTATCTTTTGGGAATATAATAATTGTGTAGGAACACGGTTTTAATAACCAGTTTAAGAAGTAAATTACGTGAAATGTTACGCAAGAATAAGTTACACAAAGTGCATTAAAGATCCGAGTTAATTCCTTGAGATAATCAATTTTGAGAGTTTTTGTTGTTAAGGAATAAATTGTTTGAAGTAATTTCTATTCAGATTTGCGGAGGATTGCATAAGTAATACATAAGAAATAATCCTAGTCTTGTTCAATCAGGGAGTTAATTTAACGGAATCCTACCCCTTCAAGTTACCTAACTTAATCATTCTGTCTTGTTCCATCCGAAAGTTAATTTCGGAAGAGTGATTGAGTTTTTTTCGGGACAACAACACACAAAAAGGTTGTAAGTGGGGGAAGCCTTTAGAGTCCTTAACTCGTCCTACGACAGAGGGAGTGAAGTGTTGGAGTCTCCACAGTAAGGTGTAAAAGAAAAAGGATGATGGAAAAGAGGGTGGAAGATCTTTGAAAACCGTAAAATGGTAAATTGGTACCAAGGGACATGAAGTTAGGTATAGGGTTTGAAGGTGGAGGGGAGAGGAAAGTGTCCTGGAGAAAAGATGTCCTGAATGGAAAGTGAAGACTTTATAGGAGATGAAAACAGGATAGGGGGAGAAAAAAAGCTTGTGAAAATCCTTCCTCAAGTAAAATTTCTTCCCTTTGCTCGAAGGTCCAGGTGTCCTTTTCTTCACCTCCCCCCAAACCGGAATTATCGACGCATCCTTTTTTTACTACTACCTCACACCCAACGGATAACACTTCCTTGTCCCAAGGAAGAAGGACCTTTCCAAAGACCAAATTGGAACCTTCTTCCCTCCACGAGCTTTTCTTCCTCTTCGAACAAGAGTTTGTAAGGGGAGATGAATTCAATCAGGATCTCTTTCCTTCAGGGCAGTATCGGGACGAGAGAAAGAAGGGGGACAAAAGGAAATCAAGTACGAGAAAAGAAGATTTGAAGAGTGGAAGAATAAGGAAAAAAAATCCTTTGCGATTTAGCAGTTCTGAGAGTGACACTACTTCACGGTTGATGTCCTTTTTTGTTTTTCAATGTCCCTTTTTTTTCTCTACTGCTTTCTGCTCCTGGCGTTTCGACTCGTAAAATGTATCCTTTTTTCCGTATTTTCTCTCTCCGGACTTTACTCGTTTCTTTATTTGTGAAAAAAAGCTAAAACGAACGGCATCTTGGAGAAGAAGAGAGAAAAAATTGCTTTGGATAACGAACGAAATGACAAACAGGGCGAGTGAGAGGAATACAAAATATCTTTAGTTTTTTGGATGATCGGGAAACGTTTTAAATAATGACACAGAAACACAGGAAACATCCTTTCTTATTTCAGAGGAAGAAAAGATTCCCAGTTTCAGCTCGAAGATTGGAACAAGGCGGACCCCCCCCCCCGCAACGGTGGAAACACGAATCGTTTTCAAAGACAAATGAAGCTCACAGGATTGTAAAGGTTGTGATTTTATTTTGATTTTTTCTCCTTTATGTCTCCATTTCGTTTTGTATTGGTCTTTTATCTTGTTTTATTGTGTTCTTAAAATGATACCGGTGTCTATAAATCTTATTTTATTTGCAACGAAGGTATTTTACTCTTTCCGCGACTCTATTTTAAAATGTTATAGTCATAAAATTTAGTAAATCATAGTAAATAATTGGTTGTTTTGACTAAGACTTTGTGGTACCACTTCATAATAATGACTAGAGAGGTTAGTACAAAGTAACACTTTAGAAATTGGGTCAATTAAGGAAATAAAAACCTCACTTTTGCAATATTTCGATCCCCCCTTGGATCAACTTAACCACTACTAGTGGTAAAGTTCAAATGGTAAAAGACTGGAAGGTAAAAATTTAAAAATAAACAGGTCAAGTGTGTGCTAGACAGCACACAGCGAGGGTCCGTAGGCCACACCATATAGTGTTTAACAGTAAAGTGTATAAACAGTGTTTTTTTAAAATGCTAAAAAGCTTACTTTGAACCATTCTAAGGGTCTGATATTCTCAAAACACAATCTGACAAAATATTTGTTTGCCACTGAACCGGCTTGTTGGCACATTGTTGTCACACCCACTTCAAACTCGCCTACGCTCGCCCTATCAAAGTTATATCCAAAGAATTATATATTTTTGTAATCAGCTCGACGTACCCTTTTATATGATACCCCTCACGGTGTCAAAAACATAAAAAAAATTTAACCCTTAAGTTTTTTTACCCTAATTGTTTTTGAAAAATATTTCTTTTAAGTCGCTATATTTTTAAAATATGTGGGTAGGTACAAGACACATACATGCCAAATTTCAAAGTGATCGGAGGAAAGGTGTAGCCGTGAGAGCACGCGAGAGGACGGACGGACAGACACACGCAGGAAAATATAAGGGTCCTTGGTTTTGCCTACGGACCCTAAAAACAAACTAGAAATGCGGTTTATTTTCTACCAACCTCTCTAGTCTAATTATAAATCATGTGTAAATGGAATTTTAAGGAGATTTGAAAATTGGCAAAATCAACTCTTAATGGGTATCGGTGTTAATCAAACATTTGGTCCCATCAACCAAAATTTAATATTATATATTAGAAAAATAGGTAGGTATAGCAATACCCTATGCCAAGCTATAGAAGAGAAGAACGATTGAAATCCTTGTAAAAATACTTTTATGAATAGTTAATTTATGATATAAACTATAAAAGATAAGAATATATAAAATCATGATTGTGAATGTGTTTACACAGTTTAATAATTTCCAAATATATATATATATATATATATATATATATATATATATATATATATATATATATATATATATATATATATATATATATATATATATCCTAGACATTGCAAAGGGAATAATCAATTTGTTTATATATATATATTAAATCCATATTCTGTTCTTGCTTACATGAGCTCCAATTTACATTCTTATTATCTTGATTCTCTTTTCTTGTTGAATGCAGCGGCGCTCTTGATCCAGTCGGAGAATGATACCCTTCATTTTGAAAATCCAACTCTTGCTTTCACCATCAAGTATTATATTATCGGGGTCTTTATCCTCTCAGTCCACTTCTCCCTTTCCTATAGTCGGAAGATGAAAATGAAAACCCACTTGCTCCATCCTACCAATCAATTGCCCTGCAGGATCATTGTTAGAGGTCTTCTTTCTCTTAACCAAACCAAGCTCTCAATAGTTAAAGAGGACGACGGAACAGAAGAAACAGGGTTCCGGAATTTCTCTATTGAAAGAGAAACGCCTAATTAATTAGACGGAAAATTACGTTTTCCTCTCTCCATTATTCATCTCTCACTAATCCCCCACCCTGAATCTTATGGAAAGCCTATCATCGTTTCCTTCACATGCTCCTACAATTTCTCAAAACATATAAATTTAATGTTTGATGAAACTCATTATTCTGCTTAACTATGTTTCTTTCGATTCCTATTTTGATTTAGCAATAGGGAATTATTTCTAAAAATCTTTCACAAAAGTTGTTAGTTTTTCGATCTATCCCGTTTGGCTTCTTAATTTGAAATTGTTATTAAATAGAAGTATAAGAACATAAATGAAGGTAATTTAAGACATAGTTGCTTATTAGTATATTAGTATTAGGGTCCGTAGGCAAAACCAAGGACCGTTATATTTTCCTGCGTGTGTCTGTCCGTCCGTCCTCTCGCGTGCTCTCACGGCTACACCTTTCGTCCGATACCTTTGAAATTTGGCATGTATGTGTCTTGTACCTACCCACATATTTTAAAAATATAGCGACTTAAAAAAAATATTTTTCAAAAAAATTAGGGTTAAATTTTTTCTATTTTTTTTTTCAACACCGTGAGGGGTATCATATGAAAGGGTACGTCGAGCTGATTACAAAAATATATAATTCTTTGGATATAACTTTGATAGGGCGAGCGTAGGCAAGTTTGAAATGGGTGTGAAGCGTGTCCCCCCCCCCCTCTATCTCGCTTATGTGAAGTGCAAAAAATTCCTGAACATTCTTCGACCAAAAGTAAAGATACCACTTTTTGGAAATTTCGAAAAAAATATTATTTTATTTTTCATTGACACAATACGTTTTTTTATAACTATGGTATTTTCGATGTATTTATATGGTTGTAGTCCGGTTCAGTGGCAAAAAATACTTCATCAGAGTGTGTTTTGAGAATATCAGACCCTTAGAATGGTTCAAAGTAAGCTTTTTAGCATTTTAAAAAAACACTGTTTATACACTTTACAGTTAAACACTATATAGTGTGGCCTACGGACCCTCGCTGTGTGCTGACTAGCACACACTTAACCTGTTTATTTAAAATGAAATTCTGCAACAAGTATAGTACCTCAAGAACAGTTAGCACGACTTTTGATGCAGTTACGAAATATTGAAGAGACCGATGGAACATCAGCGTATACCCTGATGTTTGGTAGAAAAGTTAGAACGCGGTTGGACTTAATGTGTGAAGGAAATTCAAGGGGCAGAACAGTTGTTGGCGAGGAAACAATTCGGCAGAAGTTGAAGACATTCAATATAGGAGATAAAGTAATGGCTAGGAACTACCAACGGACAGGACCCAAGTGGGAGGCAGGAGAAATCATCAAAAGAGAAGGACGAGTCATGTATCTAGTGAAGCTAAGGAATGGGACTGTTTGGCGAAGACACCTAAATCAAATAAGGGGATTAAAATTTGGGGGGGGGGGGGGGACCTGATATATATACCTGTATTCAATTATTATGTTTGACATAAGATTTCAATGTCAGTTGTATTGATATAGCAAATAAATAGATAATATGGAGAATCCAGACTTAACATAAAATAATGTGATTCAACAGTAAAATAAAAATTGCTTTAAACCGGGGATCACATTTAGTTTTATGAACTATTTAAAAACGTTTAAAATGAATATAGGAACATCTGTGGTCTACTTCCGACAAAATCTAATTCTCATTAATGCTGGAAGAGTTTGTAAGGATATAGCATAAAGTTGTTAAGAAAGGTTAAATTAATAAGGGACTAACATTAAGCTAAGTATGATCTAATATCCGAATTTCAATAAGATGGAACAGGTAGATTTTAAGTGGTACGAAAACATTTTGACGGACAGACCGAGGTTACGAGACCAAAAATTCCCTCATGTCTAGAACGGATAAGAGTCCATGATTTTTTTTGGAAGGAAGTTCCTTATGGCATGTTACCGGGTCTGAAGCCCGGGGCTGAATCCGAAAAAACCAACTGTCACGAAATCGACCGATGACGATAACATGAGTAAAAGTTGACCGATTTAGTTGAAATTAGGTACACATATTCATTTTATCAATTCCCAGAACGAGTTCGTTGGACAACGTTATCCGCCTAAGCGTTCGCTCGAAACACTCGCTTAAACCTAAGCGTCAAATATAAAATTGGAATTTTAGGACGGGGAAACATTCTAACTTCATCTATTCAAGACAAACAACTTTTTAAAATAATTTCTTTTTAGTAAAACCAACACCAACACTGCTGTGAAGTGTTAATGAAGTGATCGCTAAAACTATTAAAGCGGACTTAAAAGTATAAAATAGAGAAAGCAACGTTTCACCGATATCTTACGTTCTAACGTAAAGATTTTAATAAAACTTCATACACATTACACATCGAGCCTTTTCTTATGAAATTCATCTTTCACCAGATTTATAACTCTAATATTACCATCTAGTATCACCATACAAGCAGCTTTACCAGAAATACCATAATAATAGGATGTGGAGAACATCTTGCCATTTTTTCATTTTGCATGAGCTAAAATAGTTAAATATTAAATTAGAAATGGTTTAAATTTTAACAGCAAATAACAAGCTTTAACAAATAGATAGGAGGGCTTATCGACTAAAGTAAAATTGAAACAGGCATGTAAAATTTCAACCTGATAGAAGCAGAAGTTTTTTTGTAATGTAAGTTATTATATTTTAAAAGGAGTAATCCGGGGCGTGAGGGTTAGGGGATAGTCTTGTTCCCTCACTGCTAGCTCCATTACTACAATCATCCCCTTTAACAACTCATCATGATTAACTATTTTTTCAATATTCAATCCTTATTTATTGCAAGATACTTCAATGTTAAAAAAATACTTTTCTTTTAATTTTGCCCAACTCCGCAAAGTATAAATACCTAGTTAGTTATGTACTTTTAATTTTGTCTCATTTCTAACTCCGCCATGTATAAGTAGTTAGCATCGTATAATTAGCAGTGTGATTTTATAATTTATATTTAATGAAAGTGTAAGGAACTTCGTTCCTACCGGGTGTCCTGCGACACCACAGGCATTTTTTTTTCTTTAATTTAGAAGCAGAAACATTCGTAATGCTTCCTTTACCTTCGGTAAGCTCTGAAGCAAAAATCATTTAAAATCACCAACTTAAATAAATATTATTGATGTTATATCTCATGTAATTTTAGATCAAGAACCGGGGACCGAGCACCATGGCGCTCGAAAAAAAACCTCTCGATCTTGGACTCATTTCTCTTCTCTCACCGTACACGGAGCACATCGATGACACGGTTTAGATTCGGTTTTGGTGAGATCCTTTGTACAGAGATTTGTCCTTTTATAATATATTAAAGATTAGGAATTTTAGGAATGCATATATATTTATTTCCGTGGTAGGCTGTGAAATAGTAACTTTAGAGCCTAAAAAACATAGCTAAAATCCATTTTTTCATTACGTGGACTTAAAAAATCTTTTCATTACTCCTAGCTGTAAAGAAAAAATCTTTTACGTCCTAGGCACTAAAAGATTTTTTCTTTACGGCGGGTAGTTGTCAAAACTTCCGTTAGTAGTGCTGCAGTCTTTGTAGAAATGCTTTTAGTAAGATAAAAATCCGCTAGATGTCAATGCGTTTTATTTATCTTTTCTTATAGTGTAACCTCATTTTAAGGTTTCTTTTTTTAAGTCTTAAGTATGTACTAATATTTGTTATTATTATATATTGATTAGTCATTAATATTTAATGTTTTTTCATTGTCTGCTACCTCGGAAAAAATAGCATATGCTACGCGACTTTGAAGTGTTTTTTCTTTACCTTGGCAATATTTACTGTCTCGCTTCGCTCGACAGTAAATGTAATTGCCGCGGTAAAGAAAAAACTCACTTCACAGCCTTGTAACATAATATACTATTTTTTAATATCGAGAAAAAAAAAACAAATCTCATTAAAATAATTATATTATTGTTTTTTTGGAAAAAGAAAAATGTTGAGATATTTTCTCATCCTTGAGGTCTGGAAAAGGACGAGGAAAGGAGTCCACTGAAAAGGGTCCAATCTCGCTAAAATTCACTCTGCCTTCGGTATCCCCTCATTATCCCCTACCTGGAATTTCCCTTTAAACTTCCATGGGAAAATTCCAGAGGTAGGAATTTCAGGAACCTGTCCCCAGGTCCATTTATCCTAATTAGACGGTCTCTCCCGACACACGGGCTCCCCGAAATCCAGCTTCCCCACGAGATATATAGTTAGGAAGGGGATTATACCCGGAGACCCCCTAGGTGTGGTGTTGTAGCAGAAATTAAATGAAGTTTACGTGGTAGGAGAAAACGCAGGAGAGAAAGATCTAACACATAACCCATTTAGCACGGATAACAGGCCGGCAGGTGTCTCAAACCCGATCACCGATAGCCACACCATCATATCCAATTAACACTGAACCCTTAATTCCCTTCGTTCCGATCAGACAACGGAAAAACAAATTCTAAAACATCGACCTTCTCTCTAACACAACAGAACCATAATCATCCAGGGAATTGAAACAGAATTTTAAATGAGAATTAATTCATTTGCTTAATTTTCTATCAAAATTGAACAATGAAACTCTCTTAAACAATTCAATTGTACAATTAATCTAACCATATGTAAAATAACAACGACTAACTCGTTCAACTGCAAATATTTGTCAATATTTAATTGTTTTAGTATAAACTAACTGTCGAGACCATATGTATCGAATGTATAATTGTGTTAAAGTACATATCAAAATGAGACACTTTTAACGCTGTTATAATTGCATAACATTTTAAACAAACACACAACGGCCAACATTTACGTACCAAGTATAAAAATGACAAAGTTAGCATTTATTCCATATTTCGGACACTTGCCCCCAGTACCATTCCAAAGAGAGGATTTGTTTGTGATACTACTTGTCAGAGCGGAGCCTGCAACACTGTCTTTATCAGTCTTATCAGCTATACAATAATATTCGTGTTCGCAACGTCAGTAAACCCTCCAACCAAAATCTAGTACAAAGGGAATGTGAAAAAATTAGTTGGTGAAATGCTTTTAAGTAAATTTTAATGGTTTAAAAATTGACCTAATTTCAGTAAGATAAATATCAGACCACAAGTTAAGGCCACAATAAAGGCACCTGTCCAAATAGAAAACGACAAGGGTCAAAAGATGTTTAAATAGAGACTGGAAATTGAGTACGAGATCTCTTTTAAACAAGGTGACTAAACAGCGGTGCTGTTATTAAATGTCCAGACCCCAAACACCGGCGGGATTCAAACGGGCCAAACCCGTGTTCTCGCCTCGTCTCGTTCAGAGTCCTAAATAAACAGATTGTCTGGGGTAGGGCCCGAGGAGGAACCTCGGCATTTCAACTTGACTAAACCTGACTTTCAGACGGCTTCCATTAGCAGGGCTTCTGTCCACTTCTCCACAAGCTTTGTTTTGACAGTGTTAAGACGGACAAATAGAGACAACTCCTCCGCTCTCAGTCGACTAGTTGATGACGCAAAGCAAGCATGTTGGGAGTTTGAGCAATAAGTAACATTTACAATTATTAATTAAACATGGTAAACGACTCATCAAAATATTTATGGTATTGCAGTTTAAAGGTAGTCACTTATTAGGGTTTTGAGGTCATCCTAGAAACCCTTATGCTTTTGGTACTTAGTCCGTCCGTCACATTTTACAGAATATCTCCCAACCTACTTTAGCTAGAGAATTGAAATTTTGTATACAAGTTAAAAGTTTTTGTCCAAAAACAGAGAAACGATTGCGAACTTAAACACTCAAAATTTCTGTGATCAGCGATCAATTGCGATATGATGGCAATATTTTATATTTAGTATAAGTTGGATATCATTTTAAAGGTATTCAAATTTGGATTACAAATATATATCGCGTTTCTAAAAGGGCAGCCATTTTATCACCGAAAAAATTAAAAACAAAACGCAAAAAAAATCCGCACTAACCCATTAGGACAGGTCCTAAAAATAAGGCAAAAATACAAAAATATACATCTCTGCGGTGTAATGATATTTCCGGAAGTTGTTATAAAAAAGTCAAATTTTAGGAATTTCAGGGGGCCGTATAACAATGGAGACCCGACATACATATTTTACAAAAATTTGAAGTTGAGTATCATTTTAAAGATAAGTATTGAAATTTGGTTCACAAATAAATATCGCGTTTAAAAAAAGCGACCATTTTACCTCAGAAAAAAATAAAACAAAACGTAAAGAATACCCCATTAGGACAAGTCCTAAAATATGGCAATAATACAAAAATATACATAACTGTGGTCCAATGATATTACCGGGAGTAGCTATAAAAAAGTCATTTTAGGTGGCCGTAACTAGGGAGACCCGAAATTTTTATTTTTGTGAAAATTTGAAGTTGGGAATCTTTTTAAAGGTATTGAAATTCGGTTCACAAATATATATCGCGTTTCCCTAAAAGAACCAAATAACTGCATACCTAAGATATTAAAGGATAATAATATATGCACTGGGTGGCTTCTCAAAATTGATTTTTTTTATAGATATTTTAGTATAAAAAATAAAACAAAAGATTAACATTCTATTTATGCATTTTTATGATCGAAGAGAAACCCTTTTAGTAACTTGCTGGCAAGTACCTACATGACGGGATTTTTAATAATAATATCAATAAACAGGTCAAGTGTGTGCTAGTCAGCACACAGCGAGGGTCCGTAGGCCACACAATATAGTGTTTAACTGTAAAGTGTATAAACAGTGTTTTTTTTTTAAATGCTAAAAAGCTTACTTTGAACTATTCTCAAAACACATTCTGATAAAGTATTTTTTTTGCCACTGAACCGGACTACAACCATATAAATACATCGAAAAGACCATAATTACCAAAAAGTGGTATCTTTACTTTTGGCCGAAGAATGTTCAGGAATTTTTTCAGATTTTTTGCACTTCACATAAGCGAGATAGAGGGGGGGGGGGGCACGTTTCACACCCACTTCAAACTTGCCTACGCTCGCCCTATCAAAGTTATATACAAAGAATTATATATGTTTGTAATCAGCTTGACGTACCCTTTCATATGATACCCCTCGGCCCTCACGGTGTCGAAAAAAATTTTTTTAACCCTTAAGTTTTTTTACCCTAATTTTTTTGAAAGATTTTTTTTTAAGTCGCTATATTTTTAAAATATGTGGGTAGGTACAAGACACATACATGCCAAATTTCAAAGTGATCGGACGAAAGATGTAGCCGTGAGAGCAGGCGACATGACGGACGGACAGACACAGGCAGGAAAATGTAAGGGTCCTTGGTTTTGCCTACGGACCCTAATAATTACAATAACCTCATAATGCAATGTTGCATTAATTATTTTCTGATCCGTTCACGTGTACTCCCACGAGGGCAAGAGTGATACGTTGAAATAAAAGTAGCGTTAATTTTTTCTATTTGTCATCATCATTCTATTTGGAAGCTGAGGTAATACAGCGAAATAAATTCAAGATGGTGGCTATAATTTAATATATCTGTCGAAATAAAAGTATATACCTTTAATGTTCTATTTTAGGTAAAAAAAAGTCTGTGTCTGTACAAAATTTAATGTCTAGTACCCTGGAAACTGGGATAATAGAATGGATTTAAATACAATATTGAAAGGACCAGAATAGTCCAGTCACTCGGGCTATTCCCCTCCGAATTCTGTCGGACTGAACCGATTTACTTGAAATTTGGTGAGTTGATGGGAAAGTGCTCAAATAACAAAAGTTATATAACGCCGACATGTGCTTCCGCCCCAGGGGTGGTTGCCACCCCTTCTCGGGGGTGGAAATTCTTTTGCTCAAAATAATCACGGGAATCGATAGAGGATCAAATTCTAAGCAACTTTTGTTCTATAGAGTTTTTTTCGAAAGTCAATACTTTTTGAGTTATTCGTGGTTGAAAACAGCGAATTTTCATTGAAAAAAGTCACGTTTTTTAACGATTTTTCACGAATAACTCAAAAAATATGCATTCGATCGAAAAAAGTATACAAAACAAAATTGAAGCTTATAAAAAACCAAAGAGATTAATTTCTTCATAAGATATTCTAGGTGCAATACAGAGGGAGATATGGTCTGTGAAAGGAGACTTTTTTTTGCGAATACTTGGATCAATGTATTCATCGATAAATTGCAAGAAAAGGGTTGATATTTCGGGGATAATGATACGGAAGTTTTTTATAGACCATGAAAAGACCTTTAAAATGAGCACTGTTAAAAGTCATTTGCATGTAAACTAAGTGAGTTACAGCTCGTAAAAGATGGACTCCTCGAATATTATAAGGAAAAAGGGGTAGTATAATTAACCTAATATCCACCAGAATCAAAATTAATCGTTTTCCTTCTATAATACATTTTATTTTAGTGTTCTTCATTAGATCTATGAGTATTACTGGTTTAAAATGCATTATTTTTTTTTTGAAGTTAGATTAAATTGTAACGCCTATTTTGAAAATTTCTAAAAAAGTTTCCTTTTTTTCAAAATAACATAAAAACTATAATGAATATGTAAAAAATGATACAATGCAAAAATGTAGCTCTTTTTTCAACGAATATTTTCATTCTTTATAATCTTCTGCAGCATGAAAATCAATGGAGATATCACCGATTAAAGTGTATGTCTTGGTGTGAACACCCCCTATTTGGAGTGCTTTAACCCCTAATTTTTTAAAAATTGAGGGGTAGTTTGACTTTCTAATGAACCTAGCATTGTAGCCCTTGAAATTACCTTTCAAATGGCTGTGTATATGTATATATGAAAGCTCGATAATTAACTGACTTATTGAAGAAAAACCAATGATAGTTTTAGGAGATAATTTTGGAGCGTGAAAAATATACGAATTTTGGAGCTCTCAGATATTTAAAGTACGTATAATAGTGTTGTTGATGAATTTTATGATATCACCTCCTAGATCGAGGACATTTTGGAAGCTGGCAGGTACCTACTGCACCATTTTATTATATGGACTAGCTAAGGATGCTCACGTGAATAAATTGAATAAAATTGAAAATTATTCATCGTTTCTACAGCAAATGAGGTTCGAGTCATTTATAAAAGTCACTACAAAGGACACTGCTGTTAAATTATCTTCCCTTGTGCCAAGAGTTGGTGCTCTCAATGTGCACAAAAATAGAGTATACTTACAAACCCAGTTATGGCTGGGAAATAAGAACATAAATATACAGTTGATTGGGGATGATTCAAAGATGCAGAATCTCTACAACCAGTAAAAATGCAAAGTTTGCCTGCACCAGAGGAGCTGTTGAAGATGATTTTTTGCAATTGCAAAAAAGGTTGCGGATCTTGGTGTGGTTGTAGGATGTTAGGTTTATTTTGTAATGCCACGTGCGCGACCTGCTCGGGAGATAATTGTCAAAACTGCCCTCCAAATAATGAAGAAGATATATATCAAGTGATTGTGACGGTTCCTGATTTTTTGTACTATTTTTTAATAGTACAAAATTTTTAACTTATTTTTAACTTTATATTTTAACTTTTTTTTACATAATTTACCATAATTTTTACGTATTTTTTATATCTTATAATTAATTTAAAAAAATGCAAATAATATTGAGTTCATTGTACTGTTATTTGCATAGGGGGTAGTTTCTAAGAGTTAAAAAGTTGCAACCAAATAAATAACGTTTCATAAGCAAGGAACAAATATTTATTGATTTAAATACTTAAGTTAAGAATTTTAATGAGTAAAAAACTATATTTAACGTTGAAGTCGCCTTTAGGGGTTGAAAAGTTGAAACTAAAGAAATATCCTTTCATAAGCGAGGAATGAATTTTTAGTGATCTAAATGGAAAATTAAAACATTTTAAACTATAAATAGGCTTTTTTAGATTTTTTTTTTTTGCATAATGGGGAGCTTTCTAGGGGTTGAAAACTTGAAACCAATGAAACATCATTTCACAAGCGATTAATGCATTTTTATTTATTTTAATTCACAAGTTAAGCATTTTAAGAAGTAAAAAGATATTTTTTAACGTTATTCTCGTCATAAGGGGTGGTTTCTAAGGGTTGAAAATTTGTATTAAATTACAAATTATCGTTGAATATGTTTATTTTACTTAATTCAATCAAATTTTAGTGCTTAAAAAAGTGTTTTCCTATTTTTTTCACTTAGGGGTAGTTTTAACCCCTTAAAATCAAAAAGCACACCTCGCCCATATATAACTTTTGAAAAGGAGGGTAAGACAAGCTTAAATCCAAATTTTCGGCCAAATCCATGCAGTCCGATAGAATTCGGAGGTAAGGCACTATTTTTCGCCCGAGTGACTGGACTAGAAGGACTTATGTCAGACCTCCAGTGGACTGTCGTAGTCTAACTGGCTGTCCTAGTTAACAATGGAAGTAAGTAAGATATAAAAAAAACCTGATTTTGTGTAGCGGGTAATGTAAGGAATTGGTAAGTGGATGAAATTGGAAGGTAGGAAGGAAAAGGAAAAGCGACAGCTGATTTTAAGAGCGGTGTGAAATACGAGGCGGAGAGACGGACCGGAGCTCACTCTAGCAAGACTCGGACGCGACTGGCCCGGGCATGTGTGTATAGGTCTTAAATAAACCAAACAATAATAAAATTACCTATGTACTTAGGCTCGACCAAAGATGCTGAATATTATTTAATATGTTATAGGGGGTTGTTGATGAGAAAGTACCTTTAATTTTCTATTTGTGAGCATTTCTCAATGTAGCAGATTCAGATCTCTAGGTCCATTGGAAGCAGAGATAAACGAGAGGTAAAATCCAAGATGGTGGTTATAATTCAATATGTTGATCATATGTCGAAATAAAAATGGCTTCACTTTTCTATTTGGGGTACTCTCTATCTATGTAACTTATTTCAAATCTATGGGAAGTAGGAGGATTAATGATCAGTAAGGATAGTGTCACACTTCGCCACCCGGGTAGCGACATCCGGATGGGGCCTCCTGGTTGATGCCACTGGCTTCCGCCACCTGTCTTGCGCCACCCGAGTTTTCATTTTTTCGACCAGTCGAGAAATAGACCCTGAGGAGATAGCTGTGCTTGCTTATCATTATTTTCGCGAAAGAAGAAGGGGAAAAAGGCGTTTTTGGGTTCATCCAATAATTTCAGACAAAAAATACTAGTTTGTTTCTTACAGTGTACCACCGTATCAAAGAGGACAGTACCAATTTTTCAATTTTTTGCCGAATGACTTGGGTGGCACCGTCTGACAGGCTCAATTGAAAACAATGGGCTGACCGGGTGGCGCCACCTGCAGGTGGCGGCTAGACCCTGGGACGGGTGGGGGTAGTGCCACTCGGCGGGTGGCGCCACCTCGTGTGGCAGGTTCCATTCTATTCTCATTGCGCAACCCGGGTGGACTACCCGGGTGGCGAAGTGTGTCAGTGTGTCTAGCCTAAGTCAGTCACTGTCACTCTTAGATTTATATAAAATATAGATATACAAATGTACATTGTATATACATTTGTTAGTGAATATACACTATATACTACATAACTGTAAAACAAGATTTTTTCAATTCGTAGATCAGAGACATTGTGTCACCATTACTTATATTCATTGTAACTATTCTCAATAACCGTTGAAACTACATTATTTGTAGGGTTTTTGAGTTGGTATAAAAATACTATTTCAATTTTTTTTAAACTACATTTTTCTGGGTTTGGGCAATATTTTAGAATCGCAACAGAATTAGTTTTATCCAATAATTATTGGCTTAGTAAAAGGAAAAAAGAGAAAATATAAGGCCACTTAATAACGTACATGTATAGAGAGGATATTAATTTTTTTTTATCAAGTTTTCATGTTAGGGGGTGTTATCGATGGAAGCCCCTTCGTCCCCTGACTAGTTTCAATATATAAATCAATTATCGAGGGGGGGGGGGGGGGGGTTGCACGCAGCCCTCTTTCCACGTTATCTGGTCTCTGTAAATCACCTTGCCTTCAGAAAAGGGGGGTTGAAATACCTGGGTCGGGGTTGTCCCCCTTCAACTAGCTGGATTTACATATATATTACCAGTCCTAAATCCTATAGTCAGCCCCCCTTCTACCTTAATATAACTCTGGATTTACCTTCCAAGCCCGGGGGGGGGGGACTAAGGACTTTAAATCTGCTACCAGTTATTAAATTTACAATAATTCACATTCATAACCTTCCCCCTAGGAGCTAGGGGTGTGTGTTAACTTGACAATATTGTATAACCTGTTGTCGCTAAAAAGGACAAAAGAGCTAATAATGCATTATTACTTCCTCCCCCCCCCCCCCCCCCCCACCTTATTCTAATTCTAACAGACCCTTTCCTTATAACCTTCCGGATCAAAATGACATTAATTCTCTCCCTCAAAAGAGCCGGGTAAAGAATTTATATTGATTTTCCCCCAACCTCTCTTTGGAATAAAAATTAAAGAATTTAGTTAAAAGAGGGGGCCTTGTGAGTTTTTATTTAGTGGAAAATTCCTTTTGATGCTCAATCGGAGTGAAAAGAGGAGAATAATTTCCTTCATTGTGAAATCAAATCAACCGAGTGCGGATTTAAAATTAAAAAATAAAAGAGAGAATATAAGTTGGACTTTATTCTTATGACGTATTTACTTAATATTAAGATTAAATCATGAAATTCTCTATTAATATTCATTAAAATGGAGGTTTAATTTGCATTCTTAATATTTACTTAATTTAGTGGTAGTT
This sequence comes from Gerris lacustris, assembly GCA_951217055.1. NCBI lineage: Eukaryota > Metazoa > Arthropoda > Insecta > Hemiptera > Gerridae > Gerris > Gerris lacustris. The sequence goes on from OX578286.1 coordinate 20,295,611, forward strand.
GAATAGGAGTTTATTGGAATAAAGAAAATAAATCGTTCTATTTTCTTCTTGGTTAGAGTACAGCAAACTCCCTTCTGTTACATTATCTTATCACAGGGAGATAAGACATTTTTCACACTGATGATTGTATTATGTGGAAGTGTTAGTGGGTTAATTATTACCTCCCGTCCAGCAGGTATTTTGCTCGACGGACGTACCAACGTGTTCTACGGTCATTTCATAACTTATAGGAAATAATATGATTTGTACTCTTTGTACATGATTTGAATCGTAATTATGTAATTAACGATGCACACACTACCTACCTAGAGGTAGAAAGAGGAAGGTTCTATGTAAGAGTATGGACAAATATAGAATATAAAACATCAAATATAACTAGGCATCGCGTGGTTCTATCATTAAAGCGAGCGTATAGTAATAAATATGTATTGAATATTGAAAAAATAGATAATCATGAATCATGATGAGTTGATAGATAATGGGTATAGTAATAGTACAGCTGCTAGTAGTAAGGGAACCACCCCGCATTCTTACTATTCCTCTAACCACACATCTCCTTTTCAATTATTATACAATGTATCTCTTTGCTAAAAAAAAACTACTGCATGTATCAAATTGAAATTTTGCATGCCTGTTTCAATGGTGAATTCGATGGTGTATATGAAGTTTTATTAAAATCGTTACGTTAGAACGTAAGATATCGGTAAAAAGGTTGTTTTCTCTATTATAAACGTTTAGGTCCGCTTTAATAGTTTTAGCGATCTTTATTAATTCATAGCGGTGTTGCTGTTGGATTTACTAAAAAATGTTATTTGTAAAAAATGTTCGTCTCATCGAATAGATGATGATAGAATCTTTTCCCGTCTTGAGATTCCAATTTAATTTTTGAACCTCTCGTTTACGCGAGCCTTGCGCGCGAACTCTTGGACGGATCACGCTGTCCAACGAACTTAGTCTGAGTTCTATTAGTAAGAGGAACATGTATACCAAATTTCAACTAAATCGGTCAACTTTTACTTAAGTTATCGTCACACGCGTAAAAGTTACTGACAGACAGACAAGATGCATAGTTTGTTGAATGTAAGAAGCTCGTTTACGCTCGCTTCAATAATGTTCTATTTAGAGATTATCGTAATAAATGTTATTAAGTATAATATAATTCAACATTACAATTTTTAAATGTCTTTTCTATTGATATTTCAATTTGTCTTTTTTTTTATTAGAACATTGAACTTAAAAGTAGTTTTTTTTATAAAACAAAGCACTCATTTATTTTAATATTTTTTATTATTATTTTTTTTTTTAAAGAAAAATGATTCAACGTTCCCTGGCTACATTCTTCAATAAATCTTGTTGCAATTTCCCTTGAGTGATTTTCTTGTAAGATTAGAATCTCGTCTCGGGTATTTCCATTCTGTTTTTTCACAAAACTTTTCATTGTCACTTAACCACTTGTGGGAAAACTTATAGTTTAAAAACAAATATTTTAGAAATGAATATTTAGAATAAAATATAGAAAAACGTTCTACTCTTAAGGGAATCTTTTTAGTTTCATCATTTTCGTTGGTGACCCAAAACAAAACCCTTATAGTTTCCCTTATGAGTTGGGTGGGTGGAATACACTAGAGCCCTAGACGAATCCAAAAAGCCCTCATTCATTAAAATCGGTTCAGTAGTTTAGGCTGTAGGTGCGTCAACGTTAATGTCCAATGTACTTTGTCCCAAAGTACATTGGACTAAACATCCCTTTTTCTTGATAGTTATTTAGTCAGTCATTTTTTATTCTAAAACAACATAGGGAAGTAACAATCTAAAGAAGTACCGACTTTTTAAGTAATGATTGCATTAAAGAGTGTATATACTGCTAAACAGATGACTAGATTCGACGTTAGGGGTTAACAACGTGCTCCATCTGTAATCTGTATCAGCGAAACACGGCCGGATTTGATTTCCCCCCACCCACAATGCTCGCACTCAAGCGGGTCCCCTTCTCTACCTCACAACTACAAACCCTTCGCACTGACTGATTGCAGTTATCAGTCCCCCTTGGTATCAAAGCCAGAAGGGCCAGAGTGATTAGTGATCAAACATCGGTCTGTGTTTAGAGGGTGAGGAAGGATTCCCAACCTCTCTGTCCCTCTAACTCGCAGATTTAGCTTAATATTACAACCGACAATGGTTCGATTGTAACTCTGTTTATAATCAGTCTAGATTAGATTTTTTTAGATTTGTTTCTAGATTAGAAACAAATATCATTGTTTCTACTCTAGACTGATTATAAACAATGACTTCTTAGTGACGTAGATACTTCTCAAACTAAAAGTTAATAGTTACTACAAAAAGAAATTTATAAATAATTCAGAAGCAATAATAACAAATCAGATAAAAATACCCTCTTCCACCGGGGATTGAACCTTAAATCTTTGGCCAACTGAGCAATACCACATTAATATAATTTTATTTGTTCCGATTCCGCTACTATGCAAACTAACTACAATCACTAATGTAAACTGGAAAGAAGGCTTTCATTGGTTCAAATTTCGGTACTAGTGACCTCTATATGAAGTGCTTATGAGTTCCACATCTCGATAAAACAATATACTTAGTTTTTCAAATTAAACAAATATTATCTTGTATTAAACTAACCAACAAAAACACTTATGTAAATTCAAACATTTTCTTTCACAAAAATTCAACACGTTTAAATTTAAAAAAAAATCTGACTTGGCAAATACTCAGCACAAACTTATTAATTATTAAACTACGACAAATCTAATAATACGTATTAATTTTTATTAACTAAGTCTTCATCTAATTTTAGCCTCTTTGTGCTGCGTATTTGCCAAGTCAGTAAATGTTTTTAAATTTAAACGTGCAGAGTAATTTTGGAAAGAAAAATTTTGAGTTTGAGAGGGATAAGGAATAGAGAGGGGGGGGGGGGGGGCAGACAAACATCATTTAGAACTAGACTTAGTAGAACTTACTTGGACGAGGGAAACTTGGATACACCTATGATTTTACAACTTTTTACGCAACACTTGCCTTATTTTTTTACATAAGCTTTTGTTGGGATTTCACTTCTTTCTGTCAGTAATCTTTCGTTTCTTGGCCTCTTGTTCATTTGAACATCAGCTACTAGTTTAAGCAGTGCCCAGTCTCTATCTGTTTTAGTCCTTCTTGAGGGCATAAAATACATGCTTAAACCAGAAGCTGATTCAAAAAGAACCAGAGCCTAAGAAACGAAAGATTACTTTCAAGCCAATGTTTACTTACTTAAAAGCCATGCTCATTACATGCATGCGCTGGAAGCTGATCCCTGTGGGAAACTACATACTCTACTACTGACTCCGGATGTCAAACGATGCCTCCGTATGACCATGTGAAGATATGCAGTGAAAAAGACAAGAACCATCTCCTGGTATAGAAGCCACTAGATGGATATTTGCTTCTCCACCGCTTAATAATATCGACTAAGTCTCCTTAACATTTAACTCTGGTCAAAGCAACAACAAAGAAAGAAATCGATCCAAGAACAATCAAATCAAAAGAAGTACTAAGGAAATCCAGAAGACAAACCATAATAGCAACCGATAAAATAAGAAAATATAGATTGAAAGAAAAGATAAGAGTAAGAAGATACACAATAGAAATATAATGAAAGAAATATTAGGAAATAAAGAGTAGTAGGAATAATAAGAATTGTTAAGAAGAGGGCTTGAAACACAAATACAAGGTATGGAACGGTGTGGGTGTTCAAACTTAACTAAATAATTATCTCGAACAATACTGTCAAATCAGCATTAACCTCACTTATTCCAATACAAAACTCTATTAATGAGAGTAAAATAATATTTTGGTTTTGATGTTCTCTACTAGGTAGCACTAGTAGCACAAGTTACAATTTTTCATTAATTTTGCATATCCGGTTTTTATATTAGCCTTGAGAGGGACACAGAGCCAGATTCGGAATTTTTTCCTTAATTTGTACATTAAACTCTACCTATATACAAAATTGCAAGTTCCTAGGGTTGCTAGAAGTACCTTAGAATTATGATAAGTCAGTCAGTCTAAAATATATCAATAACAAAACCCAACAAAAACACTAGTGTAAAAAATAAGCCAAGTCTAGCGTAAAAAGTTGCGATATCAGAGGTTTAGCCAAGTCTCCTACTGCCCGAGTAAGTTCTACTAGGTCTAATTTATCCAGGGTAAGTAAATGATGTTTTGTCTGTCCCTCTCTCTATTCTCTTTCCCAAATCACTCTACACGTTTAAATTTAAAAACATTTTTGTACTTGGCAAATACACAACACAAACTTAAATCAAATAATAAATATTATTTTTTCATTTGAGCGTCGCAGCATAAGGATACAAATGTGTATACGACAGTGCATTTAATTTTAGCCTCTTTGGGGTGTGTATTTGCCAAGTAGAAAATGTTTTTAAATTTAAACACGTAGAGTGATTTGGGAAAGAGAATAGAGAGAGGGACAGACAAACGTCATGCACATGCACTGGATAAATTAGACCTAGTAGAACTTACACGGACAGTGGAGACTTGGCTAAACCTATGATCTCACAACTTTTTACGCGAGACTTGGCTTATTTTGTTACCACTAGTGTTTTTGTTAGGATTTCACTTCTTTTTGCAAGTAATTTTTCCTTTAGTAAGTAATTTTTATGGGGGAATATTTATCTTTTTTTCACCAAAAGAACAGATTTCTATTTGTATAAAATTAACCCAAGAAATGTATATTTTTTTCATTCGTATTATTTATGATTATAGCATCAAATAACTATATTATAATTAATAATAATATACTAATTAATAAATAGTGATTGATGAAACTAGAGATGAGTTTATGTAAATCTAAGATTAAAACAACCGGATAAATAGATAAATATATATATGACATAAGAGTCCAATTGCGTAATACTATTTTAGCGAATTTTCAAAGAAAATTACGCTATTGCAATGGCTTCAAAAATTTTGTAATGCGAATTTTTGAAATTTTTTAATGGAAATCCGTTTTAGACCATTCTGAATCGATTCCTAAAATTTAACACTTTTTTTTATGTATGCATGTATATATGTATATTGTATATATGTATGTATAATATATGTGTCACTCCAGACGATATCTCCTTTTAGGATGCACTTAAAAATTTCAACAAATTTTAAAATGTCAATAATATCAAAAGAAAGGATGAGTTCGTTGGCCAGAATTTTTGGAGTTCATTTAGGGGTCAAATTTTTACAATTTAGGGTCAAAAATAGCATAAAAATGTGTTTTTTCCATTTTACCCCCCTTTTATATGAAAATATGATAAAAGTGTACATAACAACAATTACTGTACTCTTAAAGAGCTTTCCAACGACATGCATCTTGAAGGGTAAATACTATTTTGACTTTTGTACCCCGTACCCCTGTGTACCATTTGTTTTTTTTCACCCATGCCAATTCTAAACCAAAATTTTCCTATATTATCATAAGCCAATAATACGCAGATTTCTTTGAAAATTCGCTCATTAAGTCATGGTGCATGACTGGGCTTTTTTTAAATAATTATATTGCTTCCAAGCTTATTATACTTAAGGTACAGGCCTATGGGCCCACATAAGACGAAATATTTCATTGATATCTTTTTTCCATCAAAATTACAGATTTCTATTTGTATAAAATTTTTATATGTTTTGTAGAAATAATAATCTAAAATCAGGGATGATTGAGGAGAATTTTTTTTTTTACATCCAGACTCTTCGTCTTCTTTTACTATTGCCATGTTTTACTAACCCACCAATGATAATTAATAAGCCGGCGCTTATACCGCGTTTTGATAAAACCATCTTACAAAGTTAATGCAAGTGCAATATAGTTTTATTTAGTACTTAATGATGTAGTGTACAAGAAAATAATGAAAAATAACTGGGAACAAGGACAAACGTTTGCAAACCCCTGTTTACGAATGCGCGTCCGGTGTGGACGCGGCTTAAGTAAACACATTTTAGAGACTGTGCATTCCTCGGCCACCAGAAGTAGCTACCTATTCATTTAACAATGCTAGGTAAACACCGATAATATTATGTGTATCTCTGAAATCGAACCTGTTCCATTTTAGTAAAAAAAACTGACTGCATAAAAGAAAAAAGAAGCACAACAATAAGTGCTTTTTTGTGCTCTATATTGTACAAAAAAAAGTATCCTTTCTTTCATAAATATCGTAAAATGAGACATGATTGATGGGAAATGATAAACTATACAATATTTACCTTTCAACCCTCAATACTGACTTATAAAAAATATGATTGATTTCGAGGACATCCTCAATAAAATATTGCCAATATCCTTCTTCTGTCAATCTTTACGCGCTCCCTCCATTTTATTATTTTTTTTATTTTTAAAATATTCTTAAACGAAAAAAGAAAAAGGTCTAAGGGATCGAACGACATTATATTCTATGTTAACAAGAGAGATATTATATTTATATATTATATTCCCGATATTGACAACGTTACATGTTATGAATAGAATGTTGATTTAAAAAAAAATCTTATATTGAAACAGCATTACATACATGTTTGCGTAACAACATTGATACATATCAATATATATATATATATATATATATATATATATATATATATATATATATATATATATATATATATATATATAGCTACAATTTTTCTTGTAAAAGGGGATATTGATATTATGCTAATGTAGTGTTTTTATAGCATTCAAGATAGCTAAGAAGTTACGATAAAAATCTATTTTCCAGTATACTAAAATTGCCATGTTCTGATATATGATTTTTTTATTTTTCTAAAGTTCAACAATATTTTTATGCAGAATATGTTGTGAACGTATAGTTGGAGCTTAATATGGAAAATAATGAATTCTTGTGTTGATGACAGTGATGGAATGAACATTTAATATTAATATTACAAACACAATTTATTTTCTTCTATAAAAAATTCTGCATTTAATTTACACTGTGGCAATGTTCTACTGATAACAATTTCAGAAGGAGAATACATTCTCTTTTTTCAAGAAGGTTAATTTGAATTAGTTAGAGATTTTTAGCAAATTATTTTATCTCCAGTAAGGATGAAAGGTAACTTTTTGGTCAATCAAAGGTAATAATGTTGGTCTTTTATCCCCGTTCTTAAAAACGGGGAAATTATGTAAAAACGGGATTATAATCCACGTTCGCCAATCAAATTATTTTGTAAATAGTAGAGAATGAATAGCAAATGTAGTGAATTGGTTGAAAGCAGGTTGGCAACACTGCTTTTAAACTCCCAGCTGTATTGCGAGTCATTCTGTGATGTTTTGTTTACTTTTGTTTAGCTTTCGTTGAACTTTATATATTTTATTAATTTAAACGTGATTATTGATTGTTTTAAATAATTTATATTATTTAAATTCCGTATTAAATTCGTTTAATAAAGAAATACAAATGTTTTCTTTGTTGAATAAATTTTATGTTTAGGGCTTTTTCTGGAGATAAAATTTTGTATGTACCTCGAGAATAATGCATTATTATTCCCTTGTTATAATTATCTCCCTCGGCTACGCCTCGGAAGCTAATTGGTATTAATTCCTCGGCTTCGCCTCGGGAATTAAGATACGTAACACTTTAGTTGCCTTTACACTTTAGTTGTAACACATTTAGTTGCCTTGATTCCTTCGGCTTTGCCTCAGGAATCAACTCAGTCACGCGGGAAATAATATCTTACATTATTCTCTAGGTGCAAAAATAACTATTATCCAAAAAGAGGGGATTATATAAACAAGGAAAAGGGAGTAAGAAACAGGAGCATCAACATTATTATCCCTTGCTAAAACTAATTTAATGCTTAAAAAATAATAAAAAATAAACAAATTAACACATTTAGTAGCGAAGCACGGGAATTCAGCAATTGATTAGGAACAACTGGTCGGTAGTAAACAACTTACTAACTTTTCCGTAAAGTAACAAAACGTTTGTCACGGCGGTAATCTGGTAATGGTAATCTTCCTAAAGATAATGTTATTTACATAAAATACGTGTTGACTTGATACAGTGGAAGTGGTATGTAGAGATAGAGTGAACTAATCGTGCAATGTAAAGTAACAACGATGACCTTACCAAAGGCACACCTGAAGAATATGCTATTAACAGACAATTAGTCAATTTAATAGAAAGCAACTAACTAGCAATGAAATATTAAATCAATTAAAAAATAGAATAAATTCCTATTTATGACATTTTGTAATGGAATAACATGACTCACAGAGCAAATATATAACTATATATATTAAATAAATATATTATAATTCTTTATATTGAAACAGAACAAAACTGTTAAGTAGAGCGATGCAAAAAGAATGCGAATTTGCAAAGTCAGTATAATTCTCTTTGAAAGAGGAAGTAGAAACTCGGTAAAGGATTTTTCTGAAAACCAGACGCAATGAGAGGATTTTTTTTGTTATTTTCCAGGTCCAGTGTGTAAGATTTACGGGAGTTTCAACTCGCGCTGAGTGTGGTAGAGGGGAGAGAGAGGTGTAGTAGCGCAGCTGAGTTATCAACGGTCTGGCCGAAACCTGTAGGAAAAGGGCTCGAGCCCCCTATTTAGACTTTCGGGGGAAAAGGGATGGTTTTGGACAAGGGTCGAATTTACAGCTGCTGTAGGACGAAAAGGGAGCTCTCTAACCACACAAGAGAAGGGGCAGTTACCCCCTCGAGGAAACCTTTAGTAAGGGATAGCTGGGGGCGGGCTTCAAGAGCTTCCTAACCCCTTGATAACAGAACAGGCGAGGCAAGCCGCTCTGACAAATAGCCGAGGGAATGGAATGATAAGTAGGGGGGTAAGATTCGACCTGACGAGATGCACACCTGGGTCCCTTCAACAAACCCAACCGGCAGGAGGAAGGATTCGTCAAGAATTTACCACAAACACTTGCACAGCTCTTTCCGAATTGTCTTGATATACAGTCCAAGTCCTGAACTATGAAAATCCATTCTACATCTTAAAAACTTAAAAAATTACGCTTTGGAAATTTTCGAATACGCCCGTTTTCGTTGTTAAATGATGTGGCTCGTATTATTTTTGCATAAAACATTGGTTTACTTGACTAGTAAGGTGGGAATAAAACGAGTTTCAACGTGGTATTTCGACCCTAATTAAGGTCATCTTCAGCCTTTTATCAACTATAACAAACCAAACTGCTGTATCGATCTTTAATACTGTAAAGTTTTATATTTTTAACTCTTTTCATTCAAAAGTTATGGGAACCGCAAAAAGTGACAGACAGACACAAGAACGAAACTATAAGGGTTTCTTTTTTTTTTGTTTTACCAACGAAACCCTAAAAAGTAGAATAGAAGAAAAAAATTAAAAGGTTACAAGACTAATTTTCCAAGAGTAAGACTGTAAAGTCCTAAAGGAAGACATCAATTAGGGCTCCAACCAAGTCTTTGAACACAAGATAACACTAAAAGAATTTTTTTTTAGGATAAATGGGGGGAGGGGGGGGGGGAGTAGCTAAAACAATTGCTGCCCTCAAAAACCATTAATTAGAAGATTAATCCTTTCAGTTTTACAAAATAAAAGCTTTATATATATATATATATATATATATATATATATATATATATATATATATATATATATATATATATATATATATATATAAATATATAGTATATTTAAAATAAAGAAAAAATTGAGATAGGCTTTTTCCTTAGAGCATAAAAAGCATGATGGATGCATATACATAAAAGACACTATTCTTTTTAAGATATTTTTTTTTTGCCACTTTTAACATTGCTCACTAATTGGTGCCTCGACTCGTCTTTAACAGAATAAAAATTAGGCATAAATGAAAGATAAAGAATAGAGAATCATTTACCCTTAAAAGAGAAATTAACCAAACTGTAGGTTAAATCAAAAAGGTGAGGGTAAATATATATAAAGGTATATAAATAACAAGAATAAATATATATATATATAGGTATTATATATATATATATATAAATATATATATACATGGAATATATAAAAATATTAAAAAAACTGTTCGTTGACAACTCAGACAAACTTTCTCATATCCGAGTTCATAATTACTTAGCCCAGTGTTTTCCATTTATAGTTTTCGTAAGTTCATTGAATTATTATTGAAGATTTCGATATCAACTCTAATCAATCACTTCGCAATTCACTTCGCCTACATTTGCAGCTGCTTGTATTGACCCATCATTCAGGGCGAAAACTAAAACAGTTAGGTAATACAAGGCTCATAAAGACAGTTTGCATTTGTAAACTGTCTTTATGTAATTTGAATTGTCAAAAATAATCAAGATGGAACGAATAAAAAGTTAACAAAATGGCTCAAGACCAGCTATTCGCAGATATTTCAAACGCATTATTATGATAAAATATTTGCATTTACAGATATTTAAAAACATTATCCATAATGATCACAGTGCTTTCGTCACCTTCGGTAAGCTCGGATGTAATAAAAGATAAAATATAACTAATAAATTTTAATCTTAAGGCTCTACCGCCCTTTGAGGTTAGGAAAAACAGTAAAATTAAAATTATACTGGTTCTAAGCAAGATATCAAAATCTAATCACAGGCTTCATTCCTAATTTTAATTCTGCTCAATTTGAGTCCTATTTAAAATTCCTATGATAAATTGTACAGGCGCCATTTTAATACGAGTTTCATCGTTGTATTGAAATGGCGTCTTTACTATTTATCATAGGAAGTTGAAATAGGGCTCAAATTGTGCAGAATTAAAATAAGGAATGAAGCCTGTGATCAGAATTTTGATATCTTGCTTAGAACCCATAAAATTTTCAATTTAATGATTTTTCTAACCTCAAAGAGCGGTAGAGCCTTAATACTCGAATTCTTTTAACGAAATTTTCATTTTTTAAAGAAACCGTTATTTTAACTAAATTTACATTTTAATGAGAACCTACCTTAAAATAAATTATATTTTGTTGCCGTACTTGAAAATTAATGTTTTACATAATTTTTAACTTGACATTAATTTAACGATTATTGCAAACAAGTTTCGTACTAATATACATAGGTTAATTGAAATTTGGAAGGTAAGTTGTAAGAAAACAGAAGATGGGTAAAGAAAACGAGGATAGGGGTGCTTCTAAGCACGGTAATAAACTTGGAATGGTCCAGAGGATTAAACGGTCTCAGCTGTGAAACGCAACTGATGCTAAGACTTTATGACCCTAATAACTGGTACAAGGGTTTTGATAAATCACCGCTAAAAAGGGAGGAGGTGTTTTTTCTCTTATTATTTGGAAGGGCCGAGAAGGTAACGAGACGTGACCGGTTATTAAAGAGTTAACAGAATCTAAAAAAGCACGTGCTGGACTCTAGCACTTATATATAGAAAGTAATAACAGATGACAGCGACGTCTGGCCAACAATGTTAATACATACAGTGTACTTAATATTTTTTTGGTTTCAAACAAAATACTTTAAGAAAAGTTACTCTTTTCTTTATATTTAAAAAATGATAAGCACAATAGTTATTTACGCACCAAGGGAGTAAAGTAGGTGATTGCACCCTGAGTGATGAAGTTGGTTCCTGAGGCGAGCCGAGGGAGTTAATTATCGCGAGGGTGCAAGTGATTTTTACTCCCGAGGTATGTACAAGATTTTACCTCCAGAAGGAAAATAAATAATTAATATAAAAATGCCATTTTTCAAAACTGATCTTATATTCAACCCTTATTTTTTTTTGGTTTCTGAATTCTTCACCTTAGTTGTATCTATGTGCAAAATTTGGGGAAGATTGAATGACGGTAAGTGGTTCAAAATTGGGGTAATAGGTGTGCGATGAAACTTAAAAAGCAAATAAATTTGACGCCTTTTTTTTTTTTTTTTGGTTTCTGTATTCTTCACCTTAGTTGTATCTATGTGTAAAATTTGGGGAAGATTGAATGACGTTAAGTGGTTCAAAATTGGGGTAATAAGTGTGCGATAAAACTGAAAAAGCAAATAATTTTTTTTTTATTTCTGTATTCTTCACCTTAGTTGTATCTATGTGCAAAATTTGGGGAAGATTGAATGACGGTAAGGGGTTCAAAATTGGGGTAATAGGTGTGCGATGAAACTTAAAAAGCAAATAAATTTGACGCCATTTTTTTTTTTTTTTTTTTGGTTTCTGCATTCTTCGCCTTAGTTTTATCTATGTGCAAAATTTGGGGAAGATTGAATCACGGGAAGTGGTTCAAAATTGGGGAAACGGAAATTTGCGATGAAACTTACAAAGCAAAGTAATATAAGACAAGTAATAATGAAAAGATTTTAATTTTAACTTATTTTATTCAACAAAAAAAAAACATATTTTTATATTTATTGAAAACAAAATAGACTGCCAATTGGTGTGGCACATAGCTTCCTCGCATTCTATCCACGTACTTTATTGATTTTATGCTTTTACAAGCCATTATTGTCTAATTGTTTTCCCCGTTATTTTAATCAGTCAAAATTGTTAAAATTTTCAACATGAGTTGAAGCATTGATCTAGCAAAAGTTAAAGAACGCAGAAGGTTCGAATTAATCTGGGGCTATCTACGAGTTACTTTCGATAAACTATAAAAGTTACATACAAATCAGAGAAGTACTTTTGAAGCTATAGGTGTAAATAAATGTATGTTTGTGCGCATGTAGAAAAGAAACAAATTGGTGCAGAAGGTTGAAACTTCTATGGGACTAACAGTGTACTAATTATAACCTACCATCCAAATTTCATTGAAATTGGAGCTTTTTTCAATCAAAAGAGATAAAATGACAAAACTTGGCAGTATTCAAAGAAAGATTTTTAATATAAAGAAACATCTTTATTACGCACACACAGGACAAATATAGCGACTCAAAATTATTAGCCTTTCAAATTCAAAATGGTGAATATTTCATGTCACTCTACATTTATGTTTAAATTTTGATGGGGGCATCCAATGAAAGCTATTAAAGAGTAGAATACAAAAATAGGAAAGTGGAAATTGTTTAATTTTTCACGCCATTTTGTAAAAAACATCAACCCCCTCGTAACCTCCAGTTTCCAAATCACAGATAGCTATGATCATGCAGGCGGAGAACCCAACACTGCTTTTTATACAAGATTTAATTTTCGCGAAGAGTCGTCTTTCTTTGCACCTTCAAATGACATGAAATATAAACCTAAATAAAATGTAAGATTGACATTTCAAGACATTGACATTAAAATTAAGAAAAAAAGGTACAAATAAAATTTTCAATTTATCAATTATTATAGACAAATTTTCGAACAAGCTTATCGGTACTGATAAATTTAAAACTTTTAACAGCCATCCAGAGACGTATGATACAAACATGACATGTTCGTTAGGAACACCAAGGTCAAGGTACATAAGCTATTTATACGTTTTATTTAAAAAAAAATAGAAAATGTTGTTGCGTTCCGACGTTACATTTTGAAGTGGTTTAATGCATTGTGTGCCTTTACTACAAGGTTCAAACTAGTAGTGTGTGTAACATAATGAAGAGTTGGGTCTTCATACAAGTATAGTGATATTTACACGTTTTGTCTTCAATTCTAGAAGATTGTACTAATTTTGAGAGAAGTTTCTAGCTATGCGTATTCCCCACCTCTGGATCCCCCATTTCAAAATTTAAGGTTACATGATAAAATTACACAGGACAAAATTACACAGGAAAAAATTACACGGAAAAAATTACACACGGACAAAATTACACACGGACAAAATTTCACACGGAAATAATTACACATGCATATATTACACATGCGAAAATTACACTAAGAAAAAATTACACATTTAAAGTTTTTTGACAAATTAATTAAATAGTTTGGTTTTCAAATCAATATTGAAATAATTTATTATTTTAATGGTTCTATGTAGATAAAATTGATCATTAAAAACAAATAAATAAAAAAAATACTTATTATTAATTGCTACTAAGTGCTACTTTACTTTATATATATATACTTATATATATATATATATATATATATATATATATATATATATATATATATATATATATATATATATATATATATATATATATATATATATATATATATATATATATATATATATATATATATATATATGTAGGTATTAATGGGTCAAAAATTAATTCTAAGGCCCAAGACTAACAGAATAAAGACATACCTATATACTATATACCTTATGCTATCCTCTATTGTTTTCGAGATATTTCGATATAGCAATTTTTTAGAATTATTGTGTTTTATTTGAGAAAACAACACGTAATAATTAAAAAAAAAAAATGTTAATATCCTATTCTAAATTTAATTAAAAAGCTATTTTACTTACAGACAAAAAACATATACCCACCCTTAAAAAAAAATTGTAGTAATATGGAAAAAAATAGTTAACGCATAAAAATAATTAACAGATCCTAGTCCACTGCTTTAAATAATGCTACCACAACTGAAAAAATGGATAAAATCAAATATTATAAATCCATAACTTCTTTAAATTAATATTACTCTTATAAGGAGGGTTGGAACAAACCTAATAATACCCTAAATAACGTTCTATTTCTACCTAAGAATAGAATGTTGTGGAAGCTGTACTTATCAAATAAAAGGTATTAAATTTAAAAAAAAAATAATAATAATCATAACACACATTTTGCTAATAATGATTTAATTGATAATTTGTATAATAATTATTACATGGATCAAAGTTAACTATAAAGTATAAAAAAATATATAGGGCTTTATTAAAGATCAAACAGAAAACCTAAGAAACCCAAGGGTATGTAAAAGCTATACAGATTAAAATAACATGCGAATAGAAATAATACATAAACTGAAATAAAGAAAAACTTAAAGGGGAATGATGTTAAGACATTATAAGAAAAAACAAACCACAGTAAAAACACATAGAACACCGGTAAACTATAATGCTATATATATATATATATATATATATATATATATATATATATATATATATATATATATATATATATATATATATATATATATATATATATATAATTATTTTAAGTAGCACGTAGTAGTAATTAATAATTTGTATTTTTATTTATTTATTAGTTTTTAATGACCAATTTTATCTATACATAACCATAAAAATTATAAATTATTTGAATATTGATTTGAAAACCAAACTATTTAATTAATTTGTCAAAAAACTATAAATGTGTAATTTTTTCTTAGTGTAATTTTCGCATGGGTAATTTGTGCATGTGTAATTTTTTCCCAGTGTAATTTTTTCCGTGTGTAATTTTGTCCGTGTGTAATTTTTTCCGTGTAATTTTTTCCTGTGTAATTTTGTCCTGTGTAATTCTTTCCTGACACCAAAATTTAATAGGGTATATATATATCGTATCCGGCCCAATTTATTTTTTCTATATTTATGGTGGTGATGTTTTATTTTCTTTTTACGTGTTCAAATAGCGCTTATTTTGGGGGAAAAAATGCGGCACTTCTTTAGATTGTTACTCCCCTTATAAAGAAAACAGAGGGAGTAACAATCTAAAGAAGGTGTATGGAATGTTCTTCTTCAGACTGATACTCCCCTTATATGAAAAGAAGTGTGATATTCGTTTGTCCCAAAGTACATTGGGCTAAACATCACTTTGCCTTAATAGTTATTTAGTTAATGTCATTTATATTCTAAAAACACATAGGGGAGTAACAATCTAAAGAAGTAACAAAAATGCAACTTTTTTCTGTGATTTTTCGGGTTTAATGTGTATCAAGTGTTTGTGAATCTATATCGTAGGTTTTTAGCTATCCCAGAGTAGTTAACATTTCAACTGGAACACATTAAATAAAAAACGATGGTAAATATGTTGTATCTGACCCACTTTGACTAAATAACTATTGAGAAAAAGGGATGTTTAGTCTAATGTACATTGGGACAAAGGAATCACACTTTTGTATATAAAAGTGTGATATTCCTTTGTCCCAATGTACATTAGACTAAACATCCCTTTTTCTCAAAAGTTATTTAGTTCTCAAATAAGTGGGTCAGATACGACATATTATTTACCCGATGCGGTTACTTCACATTCCTTATCTTCGTAGTCGAAAAAAATGCAAGGTTCAAATCATTTAAAATGTAAAATGAAACAATGTAAATTAAATCCAAAATTGGTTTATTTAGCATGCCACTAGTATATATCTGTTGTCGGGATTCGGCGCGGTAATTGCGATGCAGATGTGAATCAAATATTGCTTTTAGAGAATAATGTAATAATGGGAAAACAAATGTAATTAGTTCATAAAATACAACAGATCGCACTATCTGAAATTACGCTTAATTTTAAATTGGAAATGGGGCCTGTTGAGAAAACACAAATCCCGGGACAATACAGTGGATAGTTTTTAAAATGAAATCCGATCGGAATTTACAATTCCGATTAGTTAGATTTCCATTTATTCGTTGATTAACGTGCAAATCAAACAGTAAAATCAAGAATGCCACTATCGCCATTAATAAATAACCATGAAAGAGAAAGCCCTTATCCAATGTTTAATGCAAAAACAATGTTTTAATGAAAACAATTTTCAATTCTCAAGTTTGTATTAAAGAGATCAGTAATACATTGATCAATTGATTAAACTTTAAATAAATAAAGTGTTGACCCAACGATTTTTTAATTCAATACCGAGAACGATTTCCTTTATTAAAGGCTAACTGATCGATACTTGTAAAGGAGATTCGTGGTATCCAGGTTGCTCATTTAATTTTTAGAAAAATTAATATTTGATATACTATAAGAAAAACGTCACATTAAATAGAACTACGCCATTGCGCTTTGAATGAAGAAGCGCTTGAGAGAAAGACAGTGGATGTGTAAAGTCATGCTGGAACATGATGCAACAACAAATGTCATCTTCTAGTTGAATCCCCACATAAAAAGGGGTAACAAAGTGAAATAGGAGTCATGAGGTAAAATTACAATGAATACGGGAGGGGGGTAACAAACTAAAAGTGCCAGCGAACAAAGGCAGTTGCTTCAACAATGTTGCACAAGCCCGTTCAAGGGCATCAAACCAATCAAGGACATCTAAGCAAAAGTATAATAGATAATAAACCTTATTGTAACTTTGTAAAAATCTCTTTTTATAAGCATAGCTTACTCTCGTGCTAATGACAAATTCACTGTTAAAGGAGCTATGGATTTATTCAGGGAGAACCAAAGGAGCTACATTCCATGGCAAACCGTGGTTACCTTCCCAACACGTAAGTTGTAAAAATAACTTGTTGTTCTACTATATACTCGATGGGATGTTGTAAGGATGGGTGTTGCTTACTTACTAGATAGCAGGAGGCCGTGTGGCCGTGTGACTTTAGAGACTTTCCACGTCTGCTCGGCCATCAATGAATCCAAGGCAGCACGAGGTCGTGGTTCGATCCCGGTCTCCTGATTAACATGGCTCGCTAATGATGACACCATACTGGCTTCAGTGGTACATTGTACAGAAGTATGATGTGTGAAGTATCTGGAACTGTCTATGAGACTAGTTAATAAGGTCTAGACGGTAGGTTCCAACAAAAGATCTACCCAACCCGTCTAGTACTGGAACCTATTGCTATGGCCCACTGGTCTTTGGCCTGATTGGGGCCTACATGGATTTGGCCTATCCCTCCATTCATATTTGTCATTTCTCTATTCATACCATCGTAAATTAAATTGATTTTCCTTAAGTCTATTCCCACTTTTTATCCACGGGTTGATTCCACCGATTACGAGGTCGAGACTGAGATCTAGTCCCTTTATGCCAATAATCGAAAACGCTTATCTCTAATAGATCAGTTGGCATACGTCTCACATGACGGTATGCTCTATATGGGACGACAGAGTAACTTGTCCATATAATTCTAGTAGCTATCGATAATTTTGGCTTCTCACCAATCCATCTTCTTCCACAGGTCCAATTATTCTACTTAATATTTTCTGCTCAAAACTGTCTAATTTTTTACACGTCTCCTGAATGGGAGTCTATGCTCCACCTCCATAAGTAGCTACCATTTTAACAACTACGGAGTTAAACACCTAAAATAAACAAGAACTAGACTTGCTGGAACCTCCATAGGGCCGAATTGAATTATTGACCGAACTTATATGAATCCGCTCTACGGCGTTTCACCGCTTTCCACCGATTATCCACTACGTACTGCATTGGCTAACAATACGCCTTATAGTCTATTTTATATACCATAGAGCAAACGCTCACGTTGGAGAACGAGCCGGATCATATTTTAATATCTCCCGTTGTATCCATCATAAATATTAATATATAAATTTACAAAACATAACTAACTTTAATTGGTTTTTCTTGAAATTTGAGATGGATGTTCCTTCAAATCATTAAATCGATGTATACTAGTAATGTTGTGCTTCTTTCTTTGTGGAAGTGAGATTTGCTGCTCACAGAACTACTAGGTTTATACTAGGCATATATTTAAGTAACATTTAAATTCGGTCTGCTGAAAATATGTTTTGTACCTAACCACAGACTTATCATCAGAGACCTTCAAATGCCTTTTTGCCATGGCGCCATACTAAAATGCCACATTTTGCCTATTTTTTGGTAAAAAGCCACATTTTGCCGATTTTCGGTAAAATGCCACACTTTGTGCCACATTTTGCCTTATTTGGGCCAAGTTCTGCGAAAAAATAGAAATATTCTAAGGGGTTCTGCTACAACCCATAAAACCAGGTAAGATATGCCCTTGCAGGGCAGGATTCCAAGGTGCTGAGGATTCCCAAAGTGACGTGGATTCCTATCTTAGGGTAGTGACACACTTCGTCTCGGGTAGAAGTTCTAAGGTTAAAAAAATCAAGTTTAAAGCCGCGTGTAGCAAATAATCTGGGGAAAGACGCAGGTAGTGTTGTCGTGTTCTACCAATTACCCTTAAAAGGTATAAGTAGCATACTTAGAGGATAACCATTGGCACATTCGTAGTAATATTAAATGGTTTAGGGATTAACTCCTCCTTTAGAAACATAGTGTTATATTTTGTTGTTTTTTTGGTAACGGTGCCTTCCCTCTTCCAGTCTCAGGTGTACCTGAGTCAGATACTTGACCAATATCATTCCACCTCTCTGGTTGTTGACAGTTGTTGTGTTCTTATAGTCTTCGAACTTTCCCAGTGAATTTAAACTTTGTTTGTGTATTACATTTTTGACCATGCCAAAGAATAGAAGTAACCGAACTGCCCTGCTCTGACAGCGCTATATACATACTGAAAGTGGGGGTGTGTTTAAAAGTGTGTTCCCTAAAATGGTCCATGTAACCTGCTTGGCCCATGCTGTTTTTCACCAGCTGTAAATGACTTAATTTCAGTGGGGTAAACAAATTTTTATTAGAGCTCTAAGCCGAGTGCCAATCTTCAAGGAAATGCTACCAGGGACCCCTCTTCCTTCAGAGCCTATCCTAACAAGATGGGAAACTTTAATAAGAGCGGCCCTTTATTACTCAGAACATGGAGAAAAAGTGAACGTTCTATTAGAAGAATTCAACGAAGAGGATAACATGGCAATTAAAATAGCCAAGCAGGCACTGGGAAACGTTCAAACTTTGACGCAGCTAAATTTTATACGAGCTCATTTTTTTAAGTTGCCAAAGATGAAAGAAGAAGAGGTGCAAGGCACTTCGTTGACTTCAGCTGCTAAAGTTGTCTTGGAGCTCCAAAAAGCTACGATGGAGTTGCCGGGCCAAAAAAGAGAGCAAGCCCGAAAATTACTGGAAGCTGCTTTAAATGTAAATCCAGATTGGAATGAAATAGTTAATGTTATCCTGGTCGCTTAAGGTTTAAAATAATGCAAGGCGGAGACGCAGTATCAAGTTTAAAAGACTGCTTTATATTGAACTATGTATATGCCAATTGTTTCTACCAATGTGGAAAGGTCATTTTTGAAATTAGAAAATAATACTATTAAACAATCGCTAGAAATTGACCACAGAAAATATTGAAAAGATAATTATTGTACAGTATAATAATTTGAATTAAAGTATAGAAGTTTAATTTAAGTATAATAATTTTAATTTGAAATGTGTTTTTTCAAATCCCCCCCCCCCCCCCCGGTTGGCTTAAATAATCGATAGAGAATATAAAAGAATATTTCATGCTTGCAGAGAGAATGTATTTAGGCTTTTTAGAGCAAATAATTCCTAACCCTAGTAATAATGTAGTTAATAGGACTCAAGTTGCACGATTTAATATCCCTTTTACAATGGAAAGGGGAGGGGGGGGGGGGGGGGGGGGGTTGGAAAGTTGAAAAATAAATGCCACATTAGCTAAAATAAATGCCACATTTGGCCAAAATAAGTGCCATATTGCCACATTTTTTAGTGCCACATTTCATAAAAATAAATGCTACATTTTGAAGGTCTCTGCTTATCATCAAGGTTGTACATTGTACAAAATGGAAATCAGTTATAGACGAAAATGGAAGACTTCCATGATGGAATTTCACAGACCAAGCTTGTAAGCAGTAAAATTTGACATCAAATGAGCCCTTATCCTAAAAAAATTAACTAATTCTCCATGATTGCTGTCCGACAGGTTATGGACGAGTGTCAAGGTTTTGACATGACACTCAACCGAAATGAACTGCTCCATCTATTTTCCACAGACTTGAAGAGATACATGAATCAAAACAAAGCGAAAGACTCGTACTTCACTGATCTTCCTAGACCTATAGGTATAAATCTTAACATCTACACAATCTTGACGTTAGTCTATAATATATAAAGGTATCTAGGTATATTTGATGAAATTTAGTCCAATTACATTCGGGTCTTGATGTAGTGCAGATTACAATGACTGATTTCAGGTCAATAATAACCCTACCTATGCAAATAACATCAGAATGATTGAAAATAAAGCCATAGTCAATACCTACTTTTTTGGGGATCGGTATTTGCGCAGTGGGCAGCGTATTCTAAAAACTCTGGCCTGAAACCAAGGCCGTAAATATACCTGGTGACTTGTGATGGTTGGAATGGCAGTGAGATAATACATGTTCCATACTGATAGTCATAATCAAGTACCTGATTGTCTCTCTTTCTGTATTAAACAAGCCAATGGACCCAGGTCAGGTCAATGGATCCAGCTATGTGGTTCTTTACCTTCGGGTTTACACCCGGGCCTACAGGCTCTATTTGGATTCAACCCTCTGATTGAAAAAAAAAAAAATTATGATCCAATTTTTTAATGTAGGATCATGGGCGTTTGTACTTTTAAAATTGTTGGTCACTCAGTGTCCCATGAAACCGCACATTTACCTTCTATATGATTTTGTAAATACATTCACCCCTAATAATAAAGGACCACTTATGGACTAATTTTATTCATCCCTCATATGTAATTTAAATACCTTAATATTGCAGAAAACTTAGTACCACAAGTCATCCCATTATATAATATAGTCTGGCACATTTTATAACAAAGTCCGTGAAAGTTAGAAATTCATTCAGGAGGGCATTTCTCATAGGGTTAAATTAGTAATGACCCTTGATTTCCCCCATACTAATAATTCAGGGTTTAAGGTCATGGTGTTAACACATACACACGTTTCCATTAATAAAGGTTAAGTTCACAGAAGATGACCCTCATAAATATCGAATTTTCCAAACCAAGGGAAAATTCCGGGTATGATATTTTGGTATCTTATATCGTCGAAGTATTAAAAGATACAGGTGACAATAAATTGTCTTACAGTTAACAAATCTTTGTAAAAAAATTCGTTACCTATTTTACCCTACCCTCCTATTTCTTAATGCAAGCTGATAGTTGTAGAGTAAACATCGCAAATTTAAATGTGTAATCTTTTAGTTGTACAAGATGCCGGTTCCTCGATTAATCGTTATCACTCAGATGTTTGCACGCAGAAGGTCCGGGTTCGATTCCCCGACAGTGAGTGTGGTGTTCATCTAGCATCAGCATATAAATAAGTTGCGTCTTAAAGTATATTAAGGCTAATAGAGCATCGCTGTATAGTTATTAAGTCGGTTAGCATGCGCACATTCTGTTCCGCATTCGCTTAAATTATTATATCATTTTATTTATCTTTTACGGGAGCAGATAAAGGTAAATTCCTTGGGATGGAGATAAGAGAGAAGAGTCTGCATTTGTCCTGCGTCGAATTAGACGGAAGGAATTTGGATGAAAAGGCGAGCAAATACGAATTAGCCGAATATGTCGATCTCAGTAAAACCAATAAGGTAAAAACACAAATTAGTAATGGTTAGATACCTGAATGAGGACCTTAGCAAATCATTGCTTTTATTCATGCTTAGGGAATAGGAGATCCTGAAGCGTGGATAAGTCCTACGCTCGGTGTTTACCCAACAACACGAATGTCAAGTTGCGTCCATCCAGTTACGAAGCCAACTATACGGCTACATGGCTGATGGAGCCTCACGCTAATCCCCCCCCCCCATGTTGACCATTGCTTACATAATGGTGTAAGGGTTTTGGCAGGCACAAGACCTTCAGGGGCTGTTGTGGCACGCATTTGTATTATCATACCTAGGGTAGTAAGGTAGAGGAATTGACGGACGAAATAAGTACGGGATGTTTAACTTGGTAATAAAAGACCGAGTTTTGATCACCGAGAACTTTTTAATCAGAGCTTGAGGGAGCCTGAAATTGTATCATTAGCGATCGAAAGAATTACAGGTGAGATAGTTTGGTTTCCCATTAGGAATAGCTGGTGGTTGAAGGATTTTCAGAGACACGTCGTCGATTCCGGCAGAAAATTTTATTACGTCATCGTCTTTCTCCCTTTCAACTTGGTAAAGTGTGCCCCATATTGAGCACATACAAATAGTTCAAAACTTCCAGTAGTACCTTTGAAAATCCGCACGGGGGAATAGAGAAAAGTAGATCCAATTGATGTCGCTTAGTCTTTCTCCAGCCACCATAATCTTTTACTCACAAACTTTCAGAGTACAAAATTTTCGATGTGTAACTATTTTTCATTTAGCTAATTGTGCTCACAACTCACAACGGTTTAAGTAGTCTAACAATTTATTTAAAAACAGAAAATTTGTTACTAAAGGTCGATTTAGATTAGACAGTGGTGGGCACGGAACGGGCTCCCGAAAGGGAACCCGGACAACAATCCTCAAATAAGTTCACTCCTATTAAATCTAGTTTTTGATGAAAATAAATCTGATTTTGCTGAAAATCTTAAACAAACCACCTGTTGAAAACTTGTTTAATATGTTTAAAAATAAATTATTTAAAGTTATTACGCGATTTAAATACAGTATCAGTGTCTATGCGAGAAAGTTTTGTTGGATTTATTGATCGGACTGATTTTTCACTGATCCCCCCCTCGTCCGTGATACTAAATCCTTCTTTCAATCTCTTCACTGATATCTAATCTCTTATCATTATAATTTTTCTTCCTCTGGGGTACTAAACGTTCCTCCTCCGCTCTTTTAATCACGATTCACACCCTTAAAAGGATATAAAAATAAATCTTTTGGAACACCTTCAACGTTTTTCAGGGACTTTTATCGCCTTGGTAGATCTAGGATCTTCAAGGAGTCTTCTTTTCCAGAAGGTTCTAGTTTCTAATCTTAAGAGACCATCTAAGAAGATAAACGGTCCCTTCAAAAAGCTAACGCTAAAATAAAAAGGCAGGTTTTTATTTTGAAACGAAATTCGCAAAGAAAAGGAAACGAAAAGGTGGCAACTAAAACGATCAATCTTCTCAAGGATCCGAAAAGCTTAAAAATTGGCTCTTTGGTTTTTCTTTTTCTTCTACAAAACACCCATCACAGTAAAGTTATTTTCTTCGACGTCACAAAAAGAAATTTATTTTTGAGAAACCCATTCAGGAGAAAAATCGTTATTTGAAATGTTAAAAAATTCTTAAATTAAAAGTCAAATAACCAAATTGCTAAAAGCAGCTTAGGAAGACTCCACCCCACTTATAAAAACGTTATACTTTAACCCAAAGCGGGTGTTGTTGTATTGGCTGAATAGTTTTGACTGAAGATTTAATATGGGCAATTGAAAGTATTGGTTCAGCTTCATGTTTAAGTTGGAATTAAGGGTTATCCCTAAATATTTACGGGACTATGGCACCATTTGATTTAACTCACCTTTGTTCCTCAAAGTTTTGTTCCCTCTTCTGAAAACCACAATTTTTTATTTTTATTTATCTAAATTCACCAAACATTAGCATCGAAATGATTCCATTTCTTTAATAAATAATCATCACTGGTAGCGTATATCTATAATATTTTAAGCCTACCGAAGATTTAGTCTCACTGCGAAACCCTATGCTTAGGAAATTAAATACTCCAAAACCTTTGTTAAACCGCACAAAAAGAATCGCAATATTTACATGGTTAATTTATTTTGTTGCAGTTACTTGAGGAAGTTCAGACTGTTGTTGCTAAATTTTTAAAGGAGCACGGAATGGAAACATTACCACCGACCAAAAAAATACCATTAGGGATTTCATTACCACAACTTCACCACACTGATAATCAATCCAATCAACTGGCCCAGAGCGAACTCTTGCGAAAATTAAAGCAAATATTCAACAGCAATCAGGTATGCAATATTTTTACAATTATTATTAATTCCAATATTAAAAAAAGAACCTTTAAGACTGGAATTACGTGGGGGTATTGAATTCGAAAAAAAAACATTTTCGACGAGGATTGAAGTGGACTAAGATTTAAGCATTTCTGTCTGGGAGAGCTAGCGTGGCCGTGTGGGTTAAACCACGTCTGCTCGGCCATCAATGAATTATGAGTGGAACGAGACGGGGTTCGATTCCTCGCCGTGACGCTCTGATTTATATGGCTCACTATTGATCACATCATACTTGCTTCAGCGGTACAATGTACTTATGTATGATGTGTGAAGTGGCTGGAACTCTCTACCGCGGGGCGTAAAAAGGGCATAAGTGATGGCCTAATTGCAAGGTTTGAACAAGTGGTTCGTCCTACCCGTTCTAGTAGAAAGTACTAGACTACTACTACTACTAAGCATTTCTGTTAAAGATTAAACCCGATCGAAGCTTTTCCGCCGAACATATAACCCAAAGTACTGGTATTTCGACGGTTTAATGAACCCGAAAGACTAAATGTTTTACAAGGACTGAAGCGGACTAGGATTTAAGAGTTTCGGTCAAAGATTGAACTCAAAATAAAGGTTATCCATGATCATTGGAACCCGAAAAACTGATTTACCAACGGGACCAGATTTTAATTCAATAATTTAATAAAATAACAAATCCCGGTAAATCATTAATGTCATATATAATAACTTCGTTACACTATAAAAGAAAAAAAATGGGGTACGGGGTACCTCGGAACTTTTCCTGGGTGACCGTTCTGAACTAACTGATTTATTATCATTCTTAAAAAAAACCTTATTTTTAATACCTATATTTTATTTAATTATTTGAAGTTTGGCGGTATTTTGACATATGTAAACAAACTTTGACGGCATCAAAATTATTGTACTAATAAATAATTATATTCGCTTATAACTTTTAAACTAATTAATGGAATTTCATCGGATTTTTTTAAATTTGTTCCTTAATTTTTTCCGGTTCCAACGATATGCTATATGTCAAAAACCTATTTATACTTTCAGTATTATTAACCGTCAAAATTTAAAAATGTATAACATCAAAATAGCGGCCAAAATCAAAATGAAATTTAGTGGGCTTGTTTTTCATACAGAGAGGTACATTCTAGCCAAATTTCAACTCGATCTGGACAATTTTCGATTTATTACGATTTTTTTTTAATTTTTGCTGACTCAGCAAACTGGGTTCAAGACGGCGGAAAAAGTTGATTATCCGGGCGGCACAACTACAGGTTAGGACTGATTTTTCTACCAAGTTTCAACTCTCTAGGTTAAATACCTTGGGCGCTACGATGATAACACACATACACACATACATACGTCATGCTGAAAACCACTTAGGAGGTCTTAAAAACACCTAAAACGGATAATTCCGTTAAAATATCGAAAAAAAACATTTTTGGTGAAAACATACATTTCCTACTATTAGTAGTGAGGAAAAGTAAAAAAATGTAATAATAATAATCATAATTAAATCTACGTTATTTAACCAGATTTATTAATAATCCCCGTTACCTGATAATAAATTTGAAAACCTGCTGATTACAGCCAAAGCCAGATAATTGTAAGCATCATTTACCTGTAACAAAGGTAAAAACAAAACAATTAAAACCTGAGTAATATTTATTTTAGATAATAATTAATAAATAAATATACAAGATAATGAAACAAGGGAAAAGCTATTAAGAGACAACTATGAGAGGTGCTTATAATAAGAAGTTAGTATTATTAGCACAAATGATAGATTTGCAAAATACAGATGTGTGGATGAATATGGACGATGATTAGGAAACCAAAAATTGTATCATTACCACAAGGAACACGAGACTTGGTCAAGGGGAAAGAGTTTCTGTATCACTGACATTGATGGAAAGGAGAGGTCAGCTCGAGCAATTAGACCACTTAGTAAAACCCACCGAGTTGAGCCACTTCAAACTGTATTGTGCCGCCCACAATGCAGTTACATCCCGATCAATAGTGAGCTATGTAAAGCCATTCAGCGTGGGATCCAACATGACCTTGCTTCACAGATGGAGAAGCAGAAGTTACCATACTTTTAGCACCACGGTTACTCGGCACTTCGGTTGATGAACTGAAGCCAGATAGGGTTGGATGTAAAGGCGGAAATACACATGCTTGTAAAAAAGCATGCCATTGGCGAGTTACTAGCATGTCAGTAGCTGGCATGCTGCAGACGCTGTGTACATTTTCCAGTGAAAAAGCATGCTAGTATCATTCGGATGATAGGTCTTGTGCGAGCTACTAGCACAAGCAATACACGTTTCTTTCCATCTCTTAGCCGGAATAAATGATTAAATAATTGTATTTGATTTAATTAACTCTGATAGTTTTATTAATTTTGTTTTAATGTACATTATGAATCTATCGGTGCGGAATGAAATTAACCAGATTGTTCCGTTACTTGCAAAGAACTGTTTTTTAAAACATTTGAAAAATAATAAAAATACACGAATAATGTGGGTAAAAGGTTTGAAAGCTAGAAGGGAATTAAGAACATGGAGCGAGTCAGTGCCTACTTAATGAAATGCGGTTCGGGGACGTCAATGTTTTAGGAATCAATTGCGAATGCTTCCGGAGAAAGTTGATGAGTTGTTGTCAGACACACGCGAAAGGAAGGAACGCAACTGAAGACTGAAGGGCTGAGGGAGACTCGTGCTAGCTACTAGCAAACTTGCGCTAGCAGGCCTGTTTACACGTGCCTTATCAGTTCCCCCTCCCCTCGACTTGTGCCACTGGCAAGACAAAAATCAAACCTCTTGCGATTTACTCGCATGCTATTTGATGTATGCACATGCACATGCACATGCCAGTAGCACTTCTCTGCGAGCTACTCGTATGTTTTTGTGCGAGTAACTAGCATGTGTATTTCCGCCTTAACGAGGGAGCTACTCAAGCAAATAATGAAAGGAAGTGCGAGCGAGCCTTTTACATTCAACGAAATATACCGTGTCTGTTTGTCGGAAACATGTGACGATAACTTGAGTAAAACTTAGATACGTAAAATAACTTAGATACATAGATATGTAAAACTAATATTAAGTTAGATTTCATTGCAAACTGAACCAGAAATATGAATTTCACACCTCTACGGTTCACTCTTATACTATACTTTGCATTTGGTTGGACACATACTCCTCCTGAACGGCTGAACCGATCCGCACAAAATTCGGCACGGTCATAGTGACCAACCACAGGAAGGTATAAATCTGAAATGGTTCAAATTGGTACACAGGGGTACGGAGTACAAAAGTTAAAATAGTATATGCCCTTCATAATGCAAGTCGTTGGAAAACTCTTCAAGAGTACAGTTATGGCTGTTATGTTCACTTTTGTCATTTTTTAATTTAAGAAGGGGGTAAAATAGAAAAACGGGGAAAAATGCTTTTTAATTATAAATTAGAAATATTACTTTTGATTCGATTTCAGTTGTTTATAAATTAAAATGGGCACTTTTTTACTTTATCACCCCCCTTGGTTCTAAGCAATAGTCTGCCCTACAAAAGTCTCAAAGGTTTGTGTGTTTGTCTCCCCAAGACATTGAGACTTCTAGGGCAGCTTTATATTATTTAATATTCCTTTATCTTAATAGTTGATTAGACTAAGGGATATGATCACAAGTATATACACAAGTGTGATATTTCTTTGTCCCAAGGTACATTGGAATAAATATCCTTTCGTCTTAATAGTAATTTTGACTAAGGAATATAATATGCTACTCTGTATATTATGTTCCTTTGTCTAAATAACTATTAACAGGGATAAAGGGGAATGCTAAAGGAAAAAAGTACCCAAAAATGTTTATTGTTAACTATCAGCTGTATAATATATCCGATCAGCTGTTTATAAATAAAATTGTTTCCTGTTAACTATCAGCTGTTTAATATAAGTTTATTCATGACAAATGTATGTGTTATAGTCAGTGGTTCTTAACCGGGGGGCCGCGACCCCCCAGGGGGCCTCGAAAGGTGGTTAGGTACTAGGTATATTATATTTGGAGATTTTAAGGGGGCCGTGGTTACCAAAAGGTTAAGAACCACTGTGTTATAGGATATTAATTGTTTAAAAAGAGCGCCGCGGGGTTACATCTCCTGACAGTCAACAACAGTAGGGCAAGTCCCTGATAAATGTCATCATGGCGTCATGCAAACGAATTAAATTAATATAAATTTTAAGGCATGAATAAAATTTAAGATTAAAATGCACGCTCAGCAACAACCCCTTCGTGACCAGGATTTCACTCGGAAAACCAAGCTGTTCATTATAAAATATTTTTGTTGGGATATTTAATTTCAGTTTAATATTTTTTTTTAAAAAAGAATACCATTTAATTTGTTCAAGCATACGAGTATAAGCTATATATAATTTGGTTAATTAAAATTTAAGCACGGGACTTTTCAATTTATTCTACCAACTATTAAATTGAAGAAGACTTCAAAATTAAATTATTTAAGAGGGCGAAAATATGGAAAAGGAGCAAAAATCCTTATAATAAAAGCTTTCTTATAATGTACTTAATGAAATTAAAAAATCGGACCAAAATGAAAGGTTTCTTTTTCTTTTTCTTTAGCCACCACTCAAGAATGAATTTAAATTATATAAAAGTATATAAATATAAAATTTCCCTAGACAATGCACATATATGTATGTATACTCTACATACTTGTATATACATATACGCACATACTTGTATTGTATTATGTGTATGTTTTTGTGAACGCCCTTATTTTTGAAACTACTTTGGATGAAATTTAGATTATGTCCAAGTTTGCCCATATTAATTTCAACCATCTCCACACATTGCTCCTCCCTTGCAACCGCACCAACATATATCAATAATTAGTTGCATTTATAAACCTAAATTCAGATTTTATTTAAATTCATTCAGTATATGAGTCTGAACAAACTGAGTGGAAAAAACAATTTTGGTTTATTTTGGGAAATTGATAGAGAGCTTCAACCGGATTTTCTAATAAGTAACAAAACACACTACAAACCCACTAGTGAATACAATATAGGAAAAGGAACGACATCAAAAAATGATAATATGAGGATAAATAAAGATAAATAAAGATAAATATGTTTTCTGCCAGAAAAGTCAACGAGAAATAAACAGGTCAAGTGTGTGCTAGTGAGCAGCCATCGAGGATCCGTAGGCAACACTGTATAGTTTAAGTAGTACCCTATTGATGGTGCTTTTTAAAATGCTAAAATGCTTACTTTGAACTATCCTATGGGTCTAACATTCTCAAAACACATAAACAAACTTCTGATAAAGTATTTTTAAGTTTTCACAAAAGTCCTTGTTTTTTCTGGAGACCGTGTGGGGTATCAAATGAAAGGGTTCGTCGTGTTGATTAAAAAAATATATAATTTTTTGGTTATAACTTTAATAGGGCGAGCGTAGGAGAGTTTGAAGTTGGTGTGAAAAGTGCCCCCCCCCCCTTCTATCTCGCTTATGTAAAGTTCAAAAATTCTGAAAAAAATTCCTGAACATTCTTCAACCAAAAGTAAAGATACCACTTTTTGGGAATTTCAAAAAAAAAAAAAAAAAAAAAAATGTTTATATTGACAAAATACGTTTTTTTTATAAGTATGATCTTTTGGATGTATTGGATGTATTAACATATGTTCAGGATGTATTAACATAATATTACATTACATAATATTAGGATGTATTAACATATTATGTTATAGCCCGGTTCAGTGGCAAAAAAATACTTTATCAGAAGTTTGTTTATGTGTTTTCAGAATATCAGACCCATAGGATAGTTCAAAGTAAGCTTTTTAGCATTTTAAAAAAAACTACATCAATAGGGTACTATTTAAACAATGCTGTGTTGCCTACGGACCCTCGCTGTGTGCTGACTAGCACACACTTGACCTCTTTATTGACAATACAACACTGGAAAAATACAATGAATGGGATCAGTAATAACAAAAAAATAGTCCGGCATAATGGCAATAACTGCGATTAGCTACTTTCGATAAACCATCCAAATTTCTGTAAACTACTTAAGTACTTTTGAAGATATGATGGTTCACTCAAATTTTGAAAAACAGTCAGGAAACTGAAATGGATTTCTGTCAAGAAATTATTAAATTCTGAGACAAAATATTTTAGTTCTTCAGAAATATCTCAATGCTTCCGATACCTTTGGTGAGCTCGGAAGCTAATGTCTAACATTAATAATATAATATATGTATAATATAATGTGTAATATCTTTTGTCAACAATTCTTAATCGATTCATCTGATGTGTTTTTACATGTTTTTAGAAAAACAACGTTGATGTAAAAGCAGTGGTGTCAGAGTCGACAGCGACATTGATGACTGGGCACTGGCTCAACGACTCCTTCACAGCTGGATTAGTGTTGAGTAATTAGAAATTATTATTTTTTCACTTAATATACTTTCTTGCTTGCAACAAACTGCTGGCTTCGAGGTTGACCGAAAGAATCTCCAGAGGTACCACTTATCTTTGAACAAGATTTGAGCTTGCTTTAGTACAAATCCTCTTGATCCTGGGGTTGATATGATGTCAACCCATGATGATATATGTGTTATGATGGTGTATGTGTATATGATGTTGATGTGTGGTAACTTTTTTCCTTTTCATAAGCCTCTTTTGCTCCTAAACTTGTTGGGAGTAGTCTCTTTCTCTCCCCATGCTTTATACGTGCGCAGAACAGTCAGAGTAAAACATTTTTCTGGATGCCAAGTCCAAGAAGTTTGACCGTCGTGTTTCTCACTCGATCTCTCCTATCTACATGTAAGTTGAATCCGCGTCTCTTTAAATTTAACGACTTCATGTTTACGGATATCCAGGTGAGGGTCCTGAACTCAGTTATCTGGAGGAGGGTGGAGACGACGTCGCGACCGACCGAGTCAGAGTGAGAAGTTACCGACTGGATAACTTCGGAGAGCTCGGTGAAATCGACTACCTGAGAACCCAACACGATGTTTCCTTGGATTTAGACAGCAGTCATCCCGGCTCTAACAGGTAACATTAGCAGGTATTACCTGATATATTATGACTGATCTAATAAGTCGTCGTTAAAGGTTTAAGATTATGCCATTCATCGTAAAAGATAGAAAAGAAAAAAAAAGATTGAAAAAATTTAATATAAATTTACAAAAACGAGCTTTACTAAGCATTTGCGCTAATAATAATTAACACCCGAATAAGTTCAGAGCTCTATCCTTATGCCTTTAATCAAGCTTAAATTAGGACCGACCTTACTCCGTCAGTTATCACGTAAACTTCATGATACCATTAATCGAAAGCTGTCCGTAAGCAACGACCAAATATGAAAATATTTATGGGCTGTATACGAAATTTTTCTGCAGGGAGAAATTTTGTCCTGTTGAGACTTGAGTAATTGAATAATTGGACATTACAACATTATTTTACATTATTATTTGATATAATACTGCCTTAGTAAATACTAAAACAATATCCCTATTTTGTAGCCTATAAAATGTAAATACCAGATTACCATGGGGATTTCTCACCGGAAGCCGAGATCTAATACCAAGTAATCTGATTCGAATCCCAGAGAGATGGCAAATTATGTTGAGTAAAAATTCCTCCGTTGTGTAATCACCCAGTTTTGTATTAATTGGGATGTACAAAAATGCTAGCTTTATAATAATCCAAAGTATTCATGTAATTTGAAAAACTTGAAGTAACTATTTTACACGGAGCTTCGGCCATAAGAGATACTTAATTAAACATAATATTATAGAAACTTCTTGTCCTCCATTTGATTGTGTTTTCCTTATATTCATAAGTTGCAAAATTTGTCGTCTGGCAAAGCAAAAGTTACACTAATTTTAAAGACGTGGAATATCATGTGATAAATGAAACGATGTATACTTGTTGGCAGATTAGGCAAGCTGCTGAAAGGTGATTCTGTGGCAGAGCTGGCCAGATTGGTCTTAATAAAATTGGTTCAAGACGGTGTTTTGTATTCTGGTCAGGTGACAGCGCCACTGATGACTCCTGGTACTTTAACAGCTACTCATCTTGCTTCCATTGAAAAGTATGTAACCAAGCAACGGATTGTCAGTTTCTAACTAATTTGATCATTAAGTTTCAAAAATCTAATACACAAAGGAACGAATAGAATCGAGCCAAAACACATCGAAGTTTAGTCTTCATTGCTGCTTTTATTTAAGCTACTAGTTACTAATTTTAGTACTTTTAGAACAGCGGTACCCACTTATCAAAAACTAAAAAACATTTTTCTTAACCCAACACAATTATCAAACCCAAACATTTTTCTAAGCTGGAAACACTCGTCGAACACAAACGACAAAGAAACGAACATTGTTCTTAGCCGAACACAAACGAGAAACTTACCCTCTGAGCTGATAAAATGATAAGCTTCAAACCGTAATTAATAGGAAAAGAAGTAAACAAAACCTTCAGTATGTTGACAATAGATCTCTCATCTTTTCCAATATTTTCTCGAAATAAATGACCGGATAACTTTATAAAGCTGAAATAAATGTAACTACTACTGGCTCTCTATCCATCCGTCGGAGCTGATCAAATAAAATAACACCCATACTTAGAGAAAGTATAGTTTGGCAAGCTCTCCTTTATTTATTAGGTTATTTATATAAGGGGTTTTCTATGTTTAGAGATGCATGGGGG
This sequence comes from Gerris lacustris, assembly GCA_951217055.1. Lineage (NCBI taxonomy): Eukaryota > Metazoa > Arthropoda > Insecta > Hemiptera > Gerridae > Gerris > Gerris lacustris. The sequence continues at coordinate 20,328,949 of OX578286.1, forward strand.
AAACAAGAACACTGTTTGAAGGTGCTCTACGATCTGCACATAGACTGGCCGGGGAGGCAGGACTGTATCGATACAAGACACGTCGTGGAATCTCTAACGAGGAGAGCGGCTCATCTGACCGCCGCACTCATATCCTGCCTGCCGAGCACACACACAGGCATAACTTTAGAAGGTTCTTTGCCTTCACAGCTTCCTGGATTTTTACCGGCTTTGAAGCATAAAACTGGACAACTACGTAAAAAAGTATTGTTGCTTTTGTTGTTAAACTTAAATTTATGAAAATTAGCTTCATTTATTATTCTCATTACTGTCTAACACGTTGCCGACTTCGTTTTTATGACGGAATGTTTACAGTTCTACAAAGTGGCAATCTAATGGGAGAATTCCTAACTTCAACAAAAGTAAGCGACGTGTGGCGACCGCCACACGTCGCTTTTTTCCCTGTTTTTTTTCCCAGACTCAAATACGTCTGCTTGTATCAGGTTGAAATTTTACATGCCTGTTTCAATTGTAATTTAGACGATGTGTAAGAAGTTTTATTAAAATAGTTACTTTAGAACGTAAGATATCGGTAAAAACGTTGTTTCCTTTATTTTAAACGATTAGGTCCGCTTTAATAAATTTAGCGATCTTTATCACTTCATATCAACGACGGTGTTCGTTTTACTAAAAAAATTGATTTAAAAAAAATGTTTATCTCATTCAATAGATGAATTTAGAATATTTTTCTTAAATTCCAATTTTAAATTTGAAGCTTACGTTTTCGCGAGTGGTCTGCATGAACGCTTAGGCGGATAACGTTGTCCAACGAACTCATCCTGGGCATTGGTAGAATCAACATGTGTACCAAATTTCAACTAACTCGGTCATCTTTTGCTCAAGTTATCGTCATCGGTAGAATTCGTGACGCTTGGTTTTGTGACGGCGTTTTTGGTCGTTTTTTTCGGATCCACTCCTGGGATCCAGAACATGTTATAAGGAACTTCGTTCCAATGATTAGAACACTTATTTGGGTACTTGTTTACAAACCCCACGTGGAGCTACTTCACACACCAACGTACCACCGAAGTGAATACCGTGTGGTAAGCTGTGTTAATCATAACACCTTGGTGTGAAATCGAACCTGCGACCTCGACTTTGAATGTAGATTCTTTATCAGAAAGAATCATTGTTTTAATTAAATACCATGGCGACAATGAACCCGTCGGGTGAATAGTAAAGACCTAACATCTTACCCGTCGGGTGAACAGTAAAGAACTAACATCTAACCCGACGGGTGAACAGTAAAGACCTAACATCTAACCTGTCGGGTGAAAAGTAAAGACCTAACATCTAACCCGTCGGGTGAACAGTAAAGACCTAACATCTAACCTGTCGGGTGAAAAGTAAAGACCTAACATCTAACCCGTCGGGTGAACAGTAAAGACCTAACATCTAACCCGTCGGGTGTCGGGTGAACAGTAAAGACCTAACATCTAACCCGTCGGGTGAACAGTAAAGACCTAACATCTAACCTGTCGGGTGAAAAGTAAAGACCTAACATCTAACCCGTCGGGTGAACAGTAAAGACCTAACATCTAACCCGTCGGGTGTCGGGTGAACAGTAAAGACCTAACATCTAACCCGTCGGGCGAATAGTGAGCACCTAACATTATAATCTGTCAGGTGAACACCCGACCCTACCACTTCTAGCCGGAATAGAACCTGTGCATCCTACGCGTCAAGTGCGAACGATAGCAACGGATTATAAGTTACTCTATTATAATAATGTTAACCGAATAATGTGTGTTGCAGGAAATGAATGTAATTCAAATACCGAGGAGCAGTATAATCGGAGCGGCTCTTCTAGCAGCGAGACTCGCATCTCTAGAATCATCACTTTAAACTAAATAAAAACCTTCTGACAGTTTTACAAAATTACATTTATTCACAGGTTGACAAACAAAAGAAAATAATAAAAAAAAACCTTAAAAAAACGATAAAACAAGAGAGATAAAACAAAGAGAAAAAAAATCCCATTAGAAACAAATTAATATCAAAAGAAAGAATCTCTTGACTTAAATTTTATCCGCGACATTTTTTTTCTTTTTTAAGTTTTGTTTTATCTTAAAAGAACGATTAATCTTCATCAAAGTAACAAAAAAACGAAAGAAGGGGGGGGGGGGGGGGAGAAATTAGTCGAAGAATATTAATTACTTGAAATCTCCCTCTTTAAAGTGAAGATTTATGAGAAATTAATCAATAGAAGAAAAAAGTTACCAAGACAAAAATAATCTATTAATCACCAATTTTAAGTCAAACGTAAAAAACTCTCTTAAAAAAAAACTGTTAAAATGTAATAAATAACAAAGTTATAAACAATAAAGTATCTGAATCGATTAGGAACTACACAAAAGAAATAGTCTTACAAATGATTACCTTTGTAGGAAATATACATTAATTTCGTTTTTTTAACAACGTAGTGATTTTTATTTATTTATTCAAATTATATTCAAGAATTCACGTTTATATACTAGAATTTTTTTTTTTTTTGAGTAAAACCAAGTCTTCTACAAATTACAATTAATGCTAACTTTTTATTATTTTTAAGTGAGATTTGAACCCTATTATGTATTGGTGAAGTGGTGTAAAAATAGAGATGAAGATGAAACCCTATATTATATTAAACTGTTTGGCTAATATCAATATTTGCTTGCACAATATTAGTGCGCGAAAATTTAGTCGCAAATTCAAAAATGGATTTATAAATTTTTCAAGACTCATTCAAATGCTTAACCTTACCACAAATAAAACAAACATAAAAAACTAAAACAACTAGGAAATCAATAAAAATAATATTCTTTACATAGAATACAAGAAAAAGAATACTCTTAATACTCCATAAGAGTTTAAGGGGGAAAAATGAAGTAATTTTACTGAGTGTAATAAAAAGTAAATACCAATATATATAGATTAATTTACGAGTTATTTATTCGCGAGATAGGACTTTTTTTTATTACTACGTTTTTATTAGCTTGCATTCTTGTTTGTTTGTTTGTTTGTTTGTCCGGTACAAATCTGGCAATCGATTTCTAACTAATTTCCCGAATAGCTAGACATTTGAAACTTTAAGCATAGCTCAGAACACGATGGCAATGCATTATTTTAATACTTTTAGCCATCTTTCAGCAAATTTTGCAGTGCGCTGTTAGTTTTAAAAAAATCCGCAAGTTATTTTATTTGTTTTGCCTTACGCAATCTTCATTTTGACGGGTCTCAAATTTGTGATAGATAAACATTGAATGACAGCAAAACTGGAAATATCGATTATGTTATTTATCGATTATATTATTTCAAATATATCGATGGCATGCTTTAGATTTGGTGTTGGGGAGATCCGTTGTACAAAGATTTACCCATTTATAGGTTTAAGATCAGCTCTCTGGATGGTTGTCGTTTATGTGAAGTAAATAAATTCGGAACTATTTTTTTTTTCACTAAAATTATATATTATATAACAATAACAATTATATTATCAACATTACATACGATTTAACAGAAAATTTAAAAACGTAGCATATAAAAAGTTATTTTTATCTTGAAATTATTTTCCACTCTTTTAGCCTAAAATTTTGAAATTAAAAGTTACCCTCATTTTATACGGGAATTATACAAGAAAACAAGAAATAAAACAACCGTAAAGTTACTAGACGAATCAACTAACTTTACTTCGTCTAAACGGGAAATCATTAATAGGGAAAAGAGCATAGTCCCAACATCGAGTAAATATTAGAAAATACCAAAGTGTGTGTATACATATATATATATGTATATTCATATATTCATACACGCATATATAAATGAAAAAAAGATATATTAATATTTTTTTAGTGCATAAAAGATGCGTTCTAGATATACTTTGGGAGGGGAAAAAAGCGAGAAGGGGAAAAAACCTATTCGGAAGAAGTAAATAAATATCAAAACGAAACGTCAAGATTTTTTTTTATTTTGCTAGTTGGTATAAAAGATCATAAATCTCCTTAGACTCGGCGTCTTGCGTACCAACCACTTGATAAAAACACATTTGAAAGGGGAAGAAAAAATCAAGAAATAAAAGAGGGGAGAGTAAGAATAAAATAAACTGCATCCACATTGTATTTTTTTGTGTGGAAAAGAATGTATAGGAAAACCCTCCACACACAATCATAAAAATGATTTTTCTTTCACCACGTGGATTCGATTTTTCATTCGTAAGAGTTCGGTAGGGGAGGGGGAAGCGCTTTTCGGTTCTGAAAAAGGAAGAAAAAAAGTGTGGTAGAAGTAATAAGAGGAAATAAATAAAAATTGACTTTTGTTTTTTATTTTATATTCTTTCCTCCTTTCAAGGTCGGCGGTATATAATGTCTATAGAAAACAGATCTCGTCTACCATGAGTATAATATCACTTCTATTTCAAGCGCATTATTTTTTTTGGGGGGGGGGGATTTCAATTAAAAGGAATTAAGTTTATAAAAACTTAGCTCAAAAGGGGTTATACGAAATTTAAATGTTATTGCTTCTGAGGTTTGTCGAACCCAAATCGAGCCCCAAGACTCGGGTCCTAAGCCCGAAGAAATAGACCTCGTAGGTCGGTCCATCGAGCGAACCCGGTACTCTTGAACTAAACAGGACGAGAGGATATGAGCCACCTCACACTAACACTTGATTATCAGTAACAACAACTCATGTCACCACATCAAAACGTGGCCCCACCTTCGGAATCAAATCTCCGCCCGGTATATAGTCAATGACCTTGGTTTCAGCAAAGAACTTGCGACTACGCTAACCACTCGGCTACACCGAGCTTACAGAAGGTAACGAAACCATTGCCATCCGTTTTTGTCTCCAAATTCAAAATACTATCAGCAGAAATGCATTTCAGACATTAGGGAACATTTACGGCCTCGTGTCTGTCCGACAACAGTAACGAACTCTACAGCGTTAGAGCCAGCAGTTAGATTCTACATCAAGATCTTCTAGATACCACGTTACAGGTTTTGTGAATCCCGAGTCATTACAAGGATTATTCTCAAGGGAGTTGCTCATTAAGAGAGTCATTACAGGGATTTTCTCAAGGGAGTTGCTCATAATGAGAGTCATTACAGGGATTATTCTGAAGGGAGTTGCTCATTATGAGAGTCATTACAAGGATTATTCCCAATGGAATTGCTCATTATGAGAGTCATTACAGGGATTATTCTCAAGGGGAAATGCTCATCATGAGAGTCATTACAGGGATTATTCTCAAGGGAGATGCTCATCATGTGAGTAAGTTGCCATAAAACATTAAATCTTTGACGACTCTCCTTGGGAAGATCAAGATTTACACAATATGTTGGGTGTGTTTGTGGCCAAGATTCAGGTTGCATACAATTCTCTTGGTCTCCTCTATACGATTATACGATTTAGATTTAACATTTACCAATGCCCACATTTAGAAAAAAAGTCCAATTTTGATGAAATTAAAATGTAAAATTTAGTGGCCCCGAAGCTTAAAGTCTGCACAAGTGCCGATAGACTACAACCCTCCTCCCTCAGACAGGTGGGTGGGAGAGAAACCATAGGAGGACTAAGGGGGGGGGGGGGAGTGGGTATAGGAGGAGTGTCATCTTCTAGACTCTACAAGACACTATAGAAGTCTCTTAGTGACGCATTAGAGGGGTCAGACAAGACTGCGTCGGGCGAGAAATGGACAGAGGCGCTTGAGATATAGAGGTTTCGAGTGGGTCTGACTCACCAGCCCCCTGAGTCTCCTCTGAGGCTGCATCCTACTTTTTCCCAGACCACTTAAAAAAAAAAGAAATTAAAAATAATCTCAGTAAAGACAAATTTCACCGAGTAATCTAATTTAATTAAAAACCCCAAAAATGTGTGAAACCATTTAATCCCCCCCCCCTCAATATTTTTTATGTGTTCCAATTATATTTATTTTCACCATTGTATTTCATCCTTTATCCCTCAACCCAAAAAATCCTATTCAATTTTTTTTGTCCAATTTCTCTCGATTAATCCCCCCCCCCCTTCTCATTCTATCTTCGATTTCTCATCCACAGCGCTTCCCCTTCCATTACAAAAAAGAGTTAATGGATTGGATATAAAAAAAGGGGACTCAACAAAAATTGTTAAAATTCGGACTACTCCTTTTACTTTTTACCATCGTAACTTTTTTTCTCCGTTTTAACTTTATATATATGTATATAATAAAAAAAAAACTTTTTGAACAAAAAAAAATCAAAAAGCCTCTAACACTGAGAGAAATTGGGTTTTTCTCACTTAAATTTAATACGACTGAAAAATGTTCTCCAACGGCTTGAAACTCTTTCAAAATAAGCCGGTTCAACTACTTTCTGATTCGGAAAACGATTTGAAATTTTTTTTTTGAAACTTTGTGAGTTTGATTTTCTTCTCTTTTTACCCCCGTTTTGGATTTTTGTAATAAATTTGATATGTTTTTAATTTTTAGGGGTCCCTGGTACCGCAATGCTATTATCGGTGCTTTGGACACGGGAGGTTAAAGATTAGATTGCCCACACCGGGAAGAACCCCACACTCAGTGTAGACCCAGAAAGGTCAACATGGTATAACATGGGTAGCTCGGTACACATGACTATCTACCCATGCAGCGAGCTGAGCAGCTTTACAGTCTATTTACAGCTCTACACGCATTTTTTAAGTGATGTATTTTAACTCATAAAACCAATAAGGAATGCAAAATTTGAAACAGTACATTATATTTAGTAACCTACTCATCAGCAGCTTTCATTTGATACCCCATTCGAAAATAAAAAAATAAAGATGGAATTTACCACATTTTTGTAATCGCGCATGTGCATAATAAATTTGAATCTTCTCTATATTTTTCTTATTGGTCAAAACGTTACGCGAGTAGTTCAAATTTTAACTTTTTAGCTTAAACGGTTTGGGAGATATGAACCAAAGAGCGACGGACGGACAGACACATCACCCTTGGCATAAGGGTTTCGAGAAGGATCTACGAAAATCCCTAAAAACGAAGGAAACAATGATTTTTTTTTTTTTTTTTGGGGGGGGGGGGGGGGGGCATCCATTTAAATTTTAAAAAAACCTATAGTATACAAAATAAAATGTAAAGATTGTGATAAAGTATACATCCGGGAAGCGATGCAACAGTTAGATAGCCGAATAAAACAACATATGTATGACATACAAGCTAAAAACAGGAAAACCTCTATTGGCAAATCATACTACTAATGAAAACCACCAAATCGACAAACTTAATTCCAAAATACTAGGTACAGAAAATAATGAATCAAAAAGGAAATATCTAGAAAGCGTTCATAGCCATGACAGAAAATTCTATCAATTACAAAACCGACGCTAAAGATCTAAACAAATATTACTCAGTCGTGTTAAATTCCAAACAGTAATTACAAATCAAATTTCCCGCCAAATTAGTATGCTATCAGTCCTCAGTATAAATCTATAACCTTTATGGTAATTAAATTAAATAATTATACAATATTCTAGTAATAATTCTTAACCATAGAATCTCAAATATAAAAAATAATTATAATAAAAAATAAATAAATAAATATATATATATATATATATATATATATATATATATATTAATTTTTTCTTGGTTATTGATAAAACGTGAAGGTTATCTTAGGTTACTTCAAGTAAAATGTTTACGATTTTCATTTGATATTTTTTATTTTATCTGTTACCGTCCTAGTTTGTAATGTTTTAACATTTATAGTTGTTGTCAAAATGTATGACGAAGAATTGACGGAAGCATAATGTGGTCAAAATAAATTGTTCTCCTTTTTAAATTGTCAAAATTGTTTGCTAACGTTTTAAGATAAGGTAAGTAAGAGTCCTTGTGATTGCTATGTGATATTTTTATAGTCTTGTTAAGTTTATGTATCTAGATAGTTAAGATCAATTTGTAATGAAGTTTTTTCGATGTTTTTAGGCATGAATATGCCCCGGAGAAGGGCGAAATATAGCCAAAATTAATGATTCACCTTGGTTGAATTTCTTAAACAAGTTACCCTTAATCGACCCACAAACAAGGAACATTTAAATTTTTTTATTTTATTTTTTTTACTTTCATATAGGGCGGGATGGGAAAATTATAAAATATTATTTCAGCACATAATAACGTATATATGCCTAATAACCAAAAACCTACGAAACCATAAAAGGTACTTGGATGCCAGTAGGGAAGGGCTTAACAACAATTACTTGAAAACCACAGGACCGTGTGGCCTAATGGATAAGGCGTCGGACTTCGAATCCGAAGATTGCAGGTTCGAGTCCTGTCACGGTCGGATATTTTGTTGTTTTTATTCCCTTAAGGCAACAGAACCATTGTGATCTTTCTGAAGTGCGGAATTGTTTAATGTATTCGACTTCAAACTTTACTAGACAAAAATCCGTTTCAGACATCCTAGAAGATTCTCGTGTCCGTTGATCTAATATTTTGGGAAACACTATGTTTAGAATTAATTGTCCGACTTTTATAAAACTTGGATGGTACGTCAAAATTAGCCCGTTCTTGGCTATTACACTGGTTGTACCATATTAAGTACAAACTAAGTACATTTGATAAAATAGAAATAAACATTCGCATCCTATCATTGTACGATTGGTCATACGTTTAAAATTATGAGATCCCAAAGGAAAAAGGCATCAGCCGTGCAATGATAGATAGAGAATGACAGTATGACCATTCGACCCATGATAGAATGACAGTATAACCGTTAGACCAATGATAGAATGACAGTATGACTGTGTCGCGGAAAAGCGAATTGAATTAATTAATTAATTTAGTTATTTTTTTTATATATTCATAAATTTGAATATTATTTAGTTTATAAATATGTATTATTTAAATATTATTTAGTTTTTTTTCTTCTTTTCGAATACTTGTCGACATCTTTTATAAAGTTAATGTTAAATTTGGAGTATAAAAGGGGGAAAGCAATGTAATTAAATTTAGTGTTGTATTAGCATTCGAGTAGTCACAATTTAGATCTGAAAAGGTTTCTGTAAGTAAATTTAATCTATAATCAAAACCAATTTGTGTCAAAATTAAAAAATTGTCAATTTATAAAATATCAAATATAATATATTCTCAAGAAACTATCCACAAAATTTGTGTTCTTTTTGAAAGACCGTTCCACCAATGATAGAATGACAGTATGACCATTCGACCCATGATAGAACACGAATAGACTATGTGCCACACATCTTTTTACTTGATAAATGCTATCTTATTGAAATTTAAAAATTAGTATATATCGAGTATTGGTGGAATTTACTCATAATAAATAAAATTTAAAAACCTGCGTTCTTTTGACTAAAAACAATTCTTAAGGCCCCCATACACGGTCAAAATTTTTGCGCAAACATTTTGACCGTATGATATTTGACGTGTTATGGCCTAAATTTGCCCGACATCAGGTTTGCGCATAATGTTTGATGTTGAACTATTTCATAATAATAATAAATAAAATTAATGGTCCAAATAGAATGTATTGCCAAAATCCATAATAGCTAGTATTAAACATATAAACCAGGTCTATTTTTTTCTAATATGATTAAATGATTACTAGAATATATTATTTTACTATAATACCTAAACATTGAATTTTGTTTTGAAATATGTATTTATTCGCTAAATAAACAAATAATAAAACGATAATAGAGTTTGTAACGAGCTTAAAAATGACCATGGCAAATATGAAGACCGTGTGGCCTAATGGATAAGGCGTCGGACTTCGGATCCGAAGATTGCAGGTTCGAGTCCTGTCACGGTCGGTTCCAAGAAACACCCACACAGTATATTTTTATAAGCAGATGTATATCTGTGCGCACAAGTATAATAAAAATGTGCTAAATTTGAAGTTAATCTCCTAGATACAAAAACATTCTAATTCGAACATATTTAAATCAATTACCGTACAAATAATGTAACAAGTCAACGAAATATATTTATGATGAATCTAAATCATGTCTTCTAAACTGTAATCAATGTACTTTTATGAACGACAAGAAAAATTAATAAATATGTAATCAAAAGCAAAAAAATGCTACAAATTCGACTATATACTCTTAGCCTTATTAGATAATAAATACAAAGGATTAATGTGTACAATATATTCCCAAGTAAAAGAAGAACCGTGTGACGTTGGACTTCAGATCTGAAGAATAAGTGTTCGAATCCGGTCGCAGTAGAATAAATGAAAAATGAGAGAACTGTGCATTTATCACATATGATCATAGATTCATAAAGATAAATATACCAACATAAATAATCATTTTAATTCATATTGTCAAGGAGATTCTGTGCAATAAAATGTCTAACTAACATCACGCTATAATTTTGTTTATAAGATGACTTGATATTTTGGAACAAACTAATTTTACGTTCACAATACCAAAAAATCCTTTTTTACGTGAGACTTTGAGCACAACCATTTTATTTGGGTCTTACTATTTTTGTTTCTATTCTCAGGATTATAATAATATCAATGCCCTGCAAAACGAGCGGGACACGGCCGCTATCGACCGCTCCTTTTTTACTTTCTCATATAAAGAGAAAGTATTGTGATGGCGCGAAAATTCGATTTTGAGATTTTGATGGATTTACACGTTTTGAGGTCCCCTGAGTCCAAAAAAGTGGTTTTTAAAAAATTTCTGTCTGTATGTCGTCTGTCGTCTGTGCAGACGCCTGGAGCCTAAACTACTGAGCCGATTTTTGTTATGTTCGCCCGTAATACATTTAGAATAAGGCTACAAGAATAACTATTAATTAAGAGAACACAGATTAAATCATTTGTATTGAATGAACGTTATAAAACATAGAGAGATAATAAACAACTCAACTAATATTATTGTATGACAGGTTATCCATGACAACACAACATCCCCCTTTCTTTAAGGTTGATACCTAACGGGACGTCTTGATATCCTGCCATATCTGGTTCTGGTAGCTCCTTTAGGAGTAGGCGGATGTTCACACTCTTCCGGGTTACTATCCACAGGAGCAGGTAGCTTTTTTGGCTCTGCCCAGGTTGGAGCTTCCATCATACCTGGCTCATGTGGAGCTAACACAAGCTGAGCTCGATTTCGTCTTATATTTTTTCCCTGCGACTCAACTATGTAACTTCGAGGTTCGTCCGCCTTACGCACCACATGTCCATACCTTCTTAGGTCAGGTATCCACACATGTTGTCCTCGGCTTAGCGGCTGAAGCTCTCTAGCTCTACGGCGACGATCGAAATTTAATTTAATTTTCTGCTTGCTTTCTTCCCCCTTTTCACGCAGAGGTCCAAAGCGAACTGTCTTCGGCCGTAAGCTTCGAGGTAGAGTAGGAACCGTAGTCCTTAGTTTCCGTCCCATCAAAAGCTCCGCTGGACTAGGTCGTCCCTCTGTTGGCGCAGAACGATATGCAAGGAGACCTAGATGTGGGTCACCGCCTTTGGATAGGATGTTCTTAACGATCTTCACCGCTGCTTCAGCTTGACCATTACTCTGGGGAAACCTTGGACTGCTTGTAATGTGTTTAAACCCGTATGATCTTGCAAACGTCTCGAACTCGACGGAATGGAACTGTGGTCCATTGTCGGACCGAACTATCTTAGGCACTCCCAAGCGCCCAAATAGACTTTGTAAACGACTTATGACTTGGCCACTACTAGTCGATGTCAACGCAAATACTTCCGGATACCGGGAAAAGTAATCGACTATAATCAGATATTCTTTACCGAGAATAGTAGCTAAATCAACGCCTACCATCATCCATGGTCCTTCCGGCAACTCCGTCGGTTTCAGAGGTTCAACTGGAGTGTTCCTCTTCTCAATGCAAGATTTACAATTTTTCACCAACTGTTGTAACTGCATGGATATCCCGGGCCACCACACCGACTCTCGGGCTCTGGCTCGGCATTTAACTATGCCTAGATGACCCCCGTGTAGTCTGTCCAACATATCTTTCCTTAAACTGGTAGGAATAAAAATCTTTCTATCCTTTGTTATCAACCCTCCGGGTATAACAAGATCACCGCGACACGCGTAGAATTGTTTTAACTCAAATGGTATTTCTTCCTTTCTCGGCCATCCATTTTTTATTAATTCAAACAATCTCCGGGATATAGGATCGGCTCGCTGCGCAGCCTCCACCTCTTGCAACCTTTGGTCACTCACCGGCAAGGACTGCCTCAAGGATAACACCAGAAATTCTTCTTTAGTTTTCTCACGAAGAGGATACGCCACCCGTCGGGGGGTCTTAATTGAAAACGGCTTGAACTCAGACTCGAGCTCTATCTTATACTCGCCCTTCAGTTTACCTAAGCCATCAAAAATCCTCTTTCTCTCTATTTTCGGAGGTGTTCTCTTCAAACTATTAATCCAGGCTAACATTCCTAATGAACTTATTTCCTCTCTTCCAAGGAGTGGTTCCTGTGGTTCTACCACCACGTACACCCGGGACACTGAGTTGGATTCCTTCCATCGTAAGTTAGTAGTAAACAGACCTTTTACCTCAATTTTCATTCCCGTCGGACCGACTAGTGATTTATCTGACTGCCGCAACGCGGGCGCTCCGATCTTCCGATATAGATCCATGCCAATGACCGTGACGTCCGCTCCGGTGTCTAGCTTAAAAACGGCGCTCCGCCCCTCTAAACCAATCTTGGCTCTCCAGGGTTCATTGCCTTTTGCCCCTACCGCTCCTAGGTAGTAACTGTCCTCGCTGTCCTGGTCTTCTCCTTGACTTGCAGCATTCACCTGAGAACTCACATTAGGACAGAACTTAGCCCAATGTCTACGTTTCTTGCACTTACGGCACGTGCTATTCCAGGCAGGACACCTTCTTGGTTCATGCACCCTACCGCAAGCCTTACAAGTTTCCATTTGTTTAGACCGTCTCGACAAATTCCGTTGACGCGACCCTCCAGTAGATGACTCGCCTCGGCTTCGACTCGTGACTCGTTCAACTTCGATTTTCGGCGTTAAATCTCCACGGACAACCGACTGCTGCTTTCGGACATCTTCAGCCTGCTTAACCCGACGTACCGCCGTTTCTAGCGTTAGCTCCGCGTCCATTTGAAGCGTTTCGGATAACCTTCCGTCCCGAATACCGACTACAATCCGATCTCGAACCAACTCGTCACGTAATCCACCGAACGCGCATGTATCAGCCAGTTTGTTCAGGTCCTGAATGAACGGCTCCACGGCCTCGTCCGGTTCCTGAACACGACGATTGAACTTTGCCCTCTCGTAAATGACATTCTTTTTTCTTACGTAATGCTCTTCGAATCGCTTTACGAGAGCAGCGTAACTATTTAATTCTGCGCTGGTGGGTTTTATTGAGGATAAAACATCATCTACTTTGTCGCCCATAACATATAAAAACGTATTTACTTGGCGTTCGTCAGTTTGTTCCGAAAGCCCCGAGCAAACCCTGTATCTTTCGAACTTTTTGCTCCACAACGGCCATTCTTCACTTATAAAAGAAAACGGCCCCGGCGGCACTACATTCGGAAACGAAAACGATGTGGACGTACCGTCCTTAATAGTACTTACACTCGCGTCACAACATATTTTCGGAGTTTCTTTTTCCTTTGACATGTTTTTTTCAATAATGTCGAAAACGTAAACAAACAATTTTTAAATTCGGGAAAATTAAACTTCAAATAAAATTTTGACAATAATCTTTACTCACGCTTCTACGATCCCGCCGCTGCCACCATGTTATGTTCGCCCGTAATACATTTAGAATAAGGCTACAAGAATAACTATTAATTAAGAGAACACAGATTAAATCATTTGTATTGAATGAACGTTATAAAACATAGAGAGATAATAAACAACTCAACTAATATTATTGTATGACAGGTTATCCATGACAACACAACAATTTTGACGAAATTTGGCATACATGTTCACAAAAATCATACCCCGAGGCGAAATCGAGAAATGAATTTTAGCTCCAAATTTGGGGGTGCTACCCCCCCAAAAACTCTGAAAAAAAATATAGTCCATTTAAATACGAATCCAACGATATAAGCCGTTTTCCCGGGAAAAATCTAGTTCCTGAGAAAAAAGTTTAAAACGCGGACCGAGAGAGCCCGGGTTCGATTCCCCGCCCGGGAGAAGTTATTTTTATGATAAATTTTAATGAAATGCTCAATAATAACTAATGTCCCGTAGACGAATTTAACCGACCGCGTATTCTTAAGACATCAACATTTTAACTTAGGGTACAACTGTGGATTTTTAAGTCTTGTAATTTCTCATTTGTACTCTTTTACCCAACCTGAATGTTGATCCTTTTTACCTGGGTCACTTACTGACAGTACAAACTGAATAAACAACAAAACCCAACTCCACAAAAACAATAATCCTCGCAACTCCACCTTGGCCCTCACTTTGAATACCTTTCTATTTCCTCTTAAATTTAATTGCTAGATCAGACCCAGTTCAAACTTTAATACGTTCAGATTGTAATTTTAGTGCATCCTATTACCAATAGTATATACCCAGATATTGTGAATAAATTTTACGAATATAGTTGGTTAAAATATGTTTATTAAATATATTTAATAAACCGTTCCTCACTAATTTAATTCTAATTCATATAGTGAAGTAGTTTGAGCAGTAGCAAATAAAATATGGTTGCTATAAGCATGGCATGGATCCCCACTTGCTAATCTATAAAAGGCCCCTCCAGACTCTCGCGAAGTTGCCCGAAGTCAGGTGAGGAACGAGAATGTGGAGAAGTTGCTCGTGGTTGCTCGGGGGTCCTTGCCTCGCCTCGCGCGACTTCGCTTCAGAAGCGGTTTTTTGTCCCGAGTCAAAGGGGAAGCGAGGAACATTGAGTCATGGCAGTGAGGTGCAGCCACTAAGGGCAAGAGTGTGGATGCGAGTATTTCGCCTCGGGTATCCTCGCCGAGAATAATCGGCGGGGATACTCCGCGAGAGTGTGGAGGGGCCGTTATCGTAGGAGTGCGTACCGAACAGGTAGGCATGTTGCTACCACTACAATATTATATTATATTCTCTCTCACTTGCTCTGTTTACGTTTGTAACAGTAAACCTGTTAATAACTTCATTTTTAGGGTTTTGAGGTCATCCTAGACACCCTTATGCTTTTGGTATGCTTTGGGTCGCATCTTGGATCATATCTCCCGACCTTTTGTAGCTGAAGATTTGAAATTTGGTATACACGTAAAAATCATTTGCCAAAAAACAGGAAAAATGTTGCGAATTTACCAACTTAAAATGTCTTCGATCAACGAGGAGTGGCAAACAAATAGGAAATTTTTTATTATTTTTTATTTTTTGAGTGGGGAATTATTTTAAAGGTATTGAATTGTAGATAACAAATATATATCGCGTTTCCAAAATTGCGGCCATTTTATCCCATGTACAATGCCCCCCCCCCCCGCTACCCCTTAAGGAAAGGTCCTAAAAATAAGGAAAAGTACATTCTCTGTGGAATTATGATATTTCTGGGAGTTAATATATATATATAAAAAAATAGAAATTTTAGGTGGCCGTAACCATGGTCCCCCAAAATTTTAATTTTTGAGAGGGGTATCATTTTAAAGGTATTGAAATGTACTTTACATATATATAGCGCGTTTCCAAAATGGCGGCCATTTTACCCTCAAAGTTTCCAAAACAAAACCAAAAAAAGGTCACTCCCTCCCCCTGCTACCCATTCCTTATCCCTAAAAATGGGGAAAAAATACATAAATATACTTCTCCGTGGGCCAAAGATGTCTCTGGGAGTTCATATAAAAAAATCAAATTTTAGAAGTATACGGTGGCCGCAACTATGGTGACCCAAAATATTTATTTTTTGTAATTTTTAAGTGGAGTATCATTCTTAAGGTATTGAAATGCGGATCATAAATATGTAGCCATGATTAGATATTATAAACGTTTGAAACGAACAGAACCATATTATAAACGTTTGAAACGAACAGAACCATATTACAAACGTTTGAAACGAACAGAACCATATTATAAACGTTTGAAACGAACAGAACCATAATATAAACGTTTGAAACGTACAGAACCATATTATAAACGTTTGAAACGAACAGAACCATATTACAAACGTTTGAAACGAACAGAACCATATTATAAACGTTTGAAACGAACAGAACCATATTACAAACGTTTGAAACGAACAGAACCATAATATTATAAACGTTTGAAACGAACAGAACCATATTATAAACGTTTGAAACGAACAGAACCATATTATAAACGTTTGAAACGAACAGAACCATATTATAAACGTTTGAAACGAACAGAACCATATTATAAACGTTTGAAACGAACAGAACCATATTACAAACGTTTGAAACGAACAGAACCATATTATAAACGTTTGAAACGAACAGAACCATATTATAAACGTTTAAAACGAACAGAACCATTATTATAAACGAAAAGAAACCATTAAGGCATTTCATTTAATGGCTTGGTCCACAGAATAATATACTTATACTTATACTTATATAAATATATATATATATATATATATATATATATATATATATATATATATATATATATATATATATATATATATATATATATATATATGTGTGTGTGTGTATATAAAGCTTAAAATTACATAATCCACACCGTATTATAATATAAACAATAAAATAATTTATTTAGTTAAAACTGTTGATGAAAGGACATTTAAATTAATAGCTCTTAATATTTCACCTTTTATAATATATTTAATTAATTTAAAATTATTATAAAATAAAGCATAATACGAAAATATAATTATAATAAATTACTTAGAGAGCAGGAAAAGAAGGGGTTTGGGAAAATGAAAGATAACGCTTAAAAAGAAAATATTTTGGGAAATCTACAAAGGAAATCCAGGGGAAGGGGGGGGGGGGGGGTTGGTATAAAGTCATTGTGATTTAGAGGGTGGAATTTTCTTTTAAGGAGGGGGATGAATTCCACACCCCCCTTCTTTACTTTAAAAAGCTAAAACCCCTTTTATTTTATTTTAAAGGGTTGGATAAATTCATTTTTACAGCCGAAAATACAGAAAATCCATTCATTCCCCCCCTCCCATTCTCTAAACCATTTTCTTTTTATAAAAAGAGGGAAGAAGGGGGATGATTCTATTGTTTTTGTGTGGGAAATAAGGGGTTGGTTTAACCATGGTCCCCCAAAATTTTAATTTTTGAGAGGGGTATCATTTTAAAGGTATTGAAATGTACTTTACATATATATAGCGCGTTTCCAAAATGGCGGCCATTTTACCCTCAAAGTTTCCAAAACAAAACCAAAAAAAGGTCACTCCCTCCCCCTGCTACCCATTCCTTATCCCTAAAAATGGGGAAAAAATACATAAATATACTTCTCCGTGGGCCAAAGATGTCTCTGGGAGTTCATATAAAAAAATCAAATTTTAGAAGTATACGGTGGCCGCAACTATGGTGACCCAAAATATTTATTTTTTGTAATTTTTAAGTGGAGTATCATTCTTAAGGTATTGAAATGCGGATCATAAATATGTAGCCATGATTAGATATTATAAACGTTTGAAACGAACAGAACCATATTATAAACGTTTGAAACGAACAGAACCATATTACAAACGTTTGAAACGAACAGAACCACTCCCTCCCCCTGCTACCCATTCCTTATCCCTAAAAATGGGGAAAAAATACATAAATATACTTCTCCGTGGGCCAAAGATGTCTCTGGGAGTTCATATAAAAAAATCAAATTTTAGAAGTATACGGTGGCCGCAACTATGGTGACCCAAAATATTTATTTTTTGTAATTTTTAAGTGGAGTATCATTCTTAAGGTATTGAAATGCGGATCATAAATATGTAGCCATGATTAGATATTATAAACGTTTGAAACGAACAGAACCATAATATAAACGTTTGAAACGTACAGAACCATATTATAAACGTTTGAAACGAACAGAACCATATTACAAACGTTTGAAACGAACAGAACCATATTATAAACGTTTGAAACGAACAGAACCATATTACAAACGTTTGAAACGAACAGAACCATAATATTATAAACGTTTGAAACGAACAGAACCATATTATAAACGTTTGAAACGAACAGAACCATATTATAAACGTTTGAAACGAACAGAACCATATTATAAACGTTTGAAACGAACAGAACCATATTATAAACGTTTGAAACGAACAGAACCATATTACAAACGTTTGAAACGAACAGAACCATATTATAAACGTTTGAAACGAACAGAACCATATTATAAACGTTTAAAACGAACAGAACCATTATTATAAACGAAAAGAAACCATTAAGGCATTTCATTTAATGGCTTGGTCCACAGAATAATATACTTATACTTATACTTATATAAATATATATATATATATATATATATATATATATATATATATATATATATATATATATATATATATATATATATATATATATATGTGTGTGTGTATATAAAGCTTAAAATTACATAATCCACACCGTATTATAATATAAACAATAAAATAATTTATTTAGTTAAAACTGTTGATGAAAGGACATTTAAATTAATAGCTCTTAATATTTCACCTTTTATAATATATTTAATTAATTTAAAATTATTATAAAATAAAGCATAATACGAAAATATAATTATAATAAATTACTTAGAGAGCAGGAAAAGAAGGGGTTTGGGAAAATGAAAGATAACGCTTAAAAAGAAAATATTTTGGGAAATCTACAAAGGAAATCCAGGGGAAGGGGGGGGGGGGGGGTTGGTATAAAGTCATTGTGATTTAGAGGGTGGAATTTTCTTTTAAGGAGGGGGATGAATTCCACACCCCCCTTCTTTACTTTAAAAAGCTAAAACCCCTTTTATTTTATTTTAAAGGGTTGGATAAATTCATTTTTACAGCCGAAAATACAGAAAATCCATTCATTCCCCCCCTCCCATTCTCTAAACCATTTTCTTTTTATAAAAAGAGGGAAGAAGGGGGATGATTCTATTGTTTTTGTGTGGGAAATAAGGGGTTGGTTTAAGGGTATTTTGGTTTTAACAAAAAACCACCTAGTTTCGGGGGGGGGGGGGGAGAGGTTGGATTGTGTGGAATTGTGCGTTTTGCTTTTTTGAGGGGGTTAGCAGGATTTCTGTGGTTCTGTAAAATACCCCCCCCCCCCCTTTAAAAAGGTTTGAACTAAGGTTACTAACCTCCTACCCCTCCACTCCACCTTTAATTTTTAGAACTAAAATAAGCCAATACCACTTTTTCTAAGAATTATATATATATATATATATATATATATATATATATATATATATATATATATATATATATATATATATATATATATATATATATATATATATATATATATATATATATATATTATAAATATATATAAAATATTTGCTTGTAAAGAAGAAGTAATATACACATTATAGGTCCTTAGCCACCTGTTACAAAAGTATTTCGGTAACAAAATACAATCTTTCTAAGTGGGTTTATATTTTGTCACAGGGATTCTTTATATCTTTCATTATTGAAACAAGAGCAACAAGTTTAAATCGTACATTTATATAGATTTGAGAATCAACCTATTTACAATGCAACACCATTAAGACATTGCCAAGATTTTAAGATTCGATACGATATCGCACGAGATGAACTAGTTTGTTTATATTTATATTTTGCTTTTAGTCCTTATTCGATGTTTTATTCAAGTTACTATTAAGTTTCAATAAAAAATTATTTGATGTTAAAATATAACAGTTAAAGGAAATAACACTAGTTAACACAAACTTAGGTGCATGCAACTAAAAAATGTAAGTGCTAAGTTTGTATTATTTGACCGATTTCTTCAATAGGTTGAGAGATAGGAACCAAGATGGGAAGGACGGACAAACAAACCATTAAAAGCATAAGGGTTTCTAGGATGACCTCGAAACCCTAAAAATATCGATGTGTTTTGACACGCAAAATTTTGATGTTTCTTTGACAAAATGGCGGGGAAAATTAAAAGCTTTCTACAGGTGTTATATATTTTTGTAATCTACTCTTCAATACCTTTCATTTGATACCTCACTCAAAATTTTAATTAAATATTATTTTTCTCGTGACAGCAATTAGCCGCCATCTTGGATTCCCAGTTAATCAGATCGAATTGTTATTCTTATTTTTTCTATGGCCCAGCAGAACGCACATTTTTTTATAAAATGGCGTGGAAAATTAAACGCTTTCCACAAGTGTTATATATTTTTGCAATCTACTCTTCAATACCTTTCATTTGATATCGCACTCAAAATTAAAAAAAAATATTTTTTCGCGTGACGTGAATTATCCACCATTTTGAATTTGAACAGGTGATAATTTTGAGTTCACTATATTTTTCCTGTGTGCGCGTCAAAACGTTCTTTAATACTGGAAAGTTTCATGTGTTTATCTCTTTTGATTAAAAAGTTATTGGAACCGTTCAGAGTGACAGACGGACGGACAGACAGACAGACACAGGAACGCAACTATAAGGGTTCCTTTTTTTGGTTTTACCAACGAAACCCTAAAAAAAGAGAGATTTAATAGTTACTAAGAACAATTAGTATGATAGTGTTATCACAATAATAAATATCAAATGATCTTTTTAATCAGTGTAAATGTGGTTGCCTTAGCTTAGCAATAACAGATCATTTCGAGGTGCGTCGTCGTCAGGACACATCTCGATTATATAAATGAGATATATTATGAATTAAGGAATTCTTATTATATTTTTAATGACTTCATCCTTTAAGGTAAAATTTTACTTGAACACGGTTAGTTGCTCATCGAACCGACCGTGTCAGGATTTGAACCTGCAATCTTATCCATTAGACCAACGGTCTCACGGTTTAAACATATATTTAGAAAATATTTATTCATAAATTTATTTGTTATTTAATAACTATAAAATATGCGAAAGGAAAATGATTAAAAATCGACAAACTTTTATTTGTTATTCAAATTTCATGAATAACAGATGAGTACTTTTGAAGAAATAGGCGTAAATATATGTATGTTAGAGTGCATGTAACCGATGGACAGACAAGGAAAAATGCTCCCTGATGTCAGAAATTGATTTCTGCCTTAGAATTTTTAAAATCGGAGACGTAAAACTTTTTGTTAACGGTGACATAGCTTCCGTTGCCTTCGGTGAGCTCGGAAGCAAAAACTTATTAATCAGGACTCTCATAAAACAAGTAAGGCGTGCTTCACTTAAGTACGTGAGGCGATAATCGCCGGTTTCTGTACGATTAAGTTCAAATTATTAAGTGTACAATTGTAATAGTTGCATATTCTTTTTCTACACTTGAAGACCTTGTAAATTGATGTATAACATGTCCTGGTGAATATAAATATAATTTTTTTTTAGTCGCCCACCATATTGGCCGCCATCTTGAAAATGTTAAGTGAGAAAACTCCAAAAAGTGTACAGTTGTCACAAATGCCGAGATGCACCTGTGTGCCGAATTTCATGTTCCTAGCTATAGTAGTTTATGTATTGAAACATGCCAACGGACAGACAGACAGAGCCGTTACATAAGGTTTCTTTTTGTACTTCGTACAGAAACCTAAAAATGAATGTTAAGTTCAGAGGAAAAAAGCACAACTCCGTAATGTTGGGGATTATGTTGACGTAGTTTGAAATACAACAAAATGTGTTTATTCGGTGGCAAGGTATAATTAATCATTGATACCTGGTAATAACCTGTTTATTGGAGAAGGGGTAGCGTCCAATAACAGCGAGTCGAGGGAATCACTCGCTGCATGCTCAATGCTTAGAATATTCCTACCGATGAAATGCAGGTCGGGGTAACAGGAATTCAAAATATCTGGTTCCATTTTCCAAAACCCCCGTACGCTTGGAATCGCAGGTCTCGAATCGGATCCCTCTCGAGCGGTGGATTTAGGAATTCATCACAGGTCGGATCCATCAGGTTTACGCTTG
Source organism: Gerris lacustris (assembly GCA_951217055.1). Classification (NCBI taxonomy): domain Eukaryota; kingdom Metazoa; phylum Arthropoda; class Insecta; order Hemiptera; family Gerridae; genus Gerris; species Gerris lacustris. The sequence continues at coordinate 20,350,959 of OX578286.1, forward strand.
GGGTAGGTAAATCTCCCTGTTGTTTTGTTCGGCTAGGGGGTTTTGGAATCCGAAGCTTCGATAGAAACTAGAGAGAGCTTGGGAGAGAGGAGAAATTGTATTTTGGAATTTCAAATTCCATCGATGGGAAAGCCGCTGTTTCGGATTACTCGGCTCACTCTGTCGTTTCTCTTTGCTTATTAATATCTCTGTCTGAGTCTCACCAAGAACCCCTAGAACTGTGTTGAGCAACCTTGAGTGCTTTCCGTCTGTATTAACCAAGTTTAGTTTCTAAAGCTTTTCTCTTGAAACCAAAACAGACTTCAATGAATCTTACCTCATCTAAAGACGTGTTAGGTAAGGTTATTATAAGGTTACGTTTCATCAGCTCAACTAACGGTCTTATAACCTGAATTCAACTTCTGTTTTAAGCTGTACACAAGAAACCTCTTTATACGTTAATATTTATTGCTCGATTATGAATTTAATGTATCATCTTGCAGATGAAATCCGAAATTAAAATCTTCTATTACATATCCGAGATTAAGGACGAATCAGATGTTTAAAGGACTCTCGTTAAGACTATATAAATTATAATTTAAATTATTAATTCTATAATTGTCAATAAACAACGGCAAGAAATTGGGAGACCGGAAAACTAATGTATCACTCATTTAAAAAAATACAAGCAAGAATCTTTGTTGGAAGAAAATGTTGGAACAGGGCCGGATGGCATGGCGCGCCGAAAATCAAACTCGTCTTGATTTGCATTGCGCCACTCATAGCAGGCCACACGTTTGGTCCGTTTTTGGCACAGCGTGCTTGCACGCCATGCTTGCACGTGTAGTGAATAGGCCGCTTTAAAGAGGGAGACGAATAGTGGTGAAACACATAATAACATTTATGTATAAAATTGACCTTTCTGGTGATAACCAGACATAATATGATTTGTGTATACAGATGCTTTAGAATGACCGCACAGAGTCGAAATATAGCAGTATTCACGGTTTGGCATAGCTAAGTTTTTTTATGAATTTTTATCCCGATAAACCCACAACTTCAGAAATTTAGACTACAAAGTTCACAAGTTGTTGCTTTTCTAATAAAATATTTTAGTAATTAATTGTACTAAACTTTTTAATATAACGGTTCGTGTGTATATGTTCTTATAACTCGATTGTTTTTTTTATTTTTACCTTTATACATTATTACCTTTTACAAAAACTTGGTGAAATGTTATCGAGAGAGATTATAAAAAAGATATATATATAAAAAAAAAAAAATTTACTCGAATAAAAAAAGTTGCCAAGTGCGAAGAGTAAGAGGCGAGATGTCATCTAGCCTAGTACGTGCTTGAATTTCGTAAACTTTTTTACAACTTTACAAGTCTTAAGTTTATCTGCCCGTTCCCTCCCCCGCTCCTGTCTTCTCCCTATCAAATAAAAAGTTATTTCTAACGTTTAAAAATATACTTTTATATTGTACTTTTACAATACCGTGCTTACAGAGTAAGGAGAAAGCACGAGTTGTTTAGAAATTCAACTTAGTCGTGTTTTCAACCATTTACATATCTTGGACATCTCTGAAACTTGTTCAGACAATTTCATTTCTTGTAGCTGTCTATCCTTTCTTTCTTTCTTTCAGTTCGTCTAACAGCAGTAACTTAGATAAAAATATCAAACAAGGCCATGATAATAACATCTTACTGACAGAGTTTATGTAACTCAGATAAAAATAACAAACAAGGCCAGGATAATAACATCTTACTGACAGAGTTTATGTAACTCAGATAAAAATAACAAACAAGGCCATGATAATAACATCTTACTGACAGAGTTTACCATACTGGATAAGGATAAGCAGGCTAGCAACTATAATTTATAAATTTAATTTTGAATTAAAACTTAAATTAAAATCAAATTATAATTACTATTTACAAAGGGAGACAGACAGAGAAAAATAGACTTCAGCACCGGGACTCGAACCACGGACCTCCACCTCATTTCCAGTGTGCGGGAGCTTTAACCAATTAAGCTACACTGAAGAATAATTTCCTATGACGATATCGATACCTAATCCCGAATTATGCTTTCAAATTTACTCTACAAGTCTTAGAAGTCAATTAGTTACCTGTATACTTAGTACAATCAATTATAAATTCAATTTTTATAAGTTTTTGGTAGTATTCATACTACGGAACGTTTAAATTTTAATTTAAATCAAATTATAATTACTATTTACAAACGGAGACAGACAGAGAAAAATAGACTTCAGCGCCGGGACTCGAACCACGGTCCTCCCCCTTATTCCCAGTGTGCAGGAGCTCTAACCAATTAAGCTACACTGAAGAATAATTTCCTATGACGATATCTATACCTAATCCCGAATTAAGCTTTCAAATTTATTCTACAAGTCTTAGAAGTCAATTAGTACCTGTATACTTAGTACAATAAATTAGAAATTCAATTTTTATAAGTTTATGGTAGTATTCATACTACGGAACGTTTAAATTTTAATTTAAATCAAATTATAATTACTATTTACAAAGGGAGACAGACAGAGAAAAATAGACTTCAGCGCCGGGACTCGAACCACGGACCTCCCCCTCATTTCCAGTGCGTGCGGGAGCTCTAACCAATTAAGCTACATTGAAGAATAATTTCCTATGACGATAACGATACCTAATCCCGAATTAAGCTTTCAAATTTATTCTACAAGTCTTAGAAGTCAATTAGTACCTGTATACTTAGTACAATCAATTAGAAATTAAATTTTTATAAGTTTTTGGTAGTATTCATACTACGGAACGTTTAAACTTAAATTAAAATCAAATTATAATTACTATTTACAAAGGGAGACAGACAGAGAAAAATAAACTTCAGCGCCGGGACTCGAACCACGGTCCTCCCCCTCATTTCCAGTGCGTGCGGGAGCTCTAACCAATTAAGCTACACTGAAGAATAATTTCCTATGACGATATCGATACCTAATCCCGAATTAAGCTTTCAAATTTATTCTACAAGTCTTAGAAGTCAATTAGTACCTGTACTTAGTACAATCAATTAGAAATTATCATTTCCAGTGTGCGGGAGCTCTAACCAATTAAGCTACACTGAAGTAATATACCTATATAAAAAGGAGGATGCCACAAATGATGACAGGTCTGGAATTAAATAATCTTGCAAACATTGTCTCAATGTGGACCATGATATTTATAAAATACATAAAACCATTTCAAAACGATTAATTTCTATAAATTATTTTAAGTTACCTTAAATTGACCAAGATAAAATACACTGCCAATTAGAGTGGCACATAGTTTCCTCGCTTCCATCGCGTACTTTAATGGTTTGTTTCACAAAGCAAAAGTTGGTAGGAGTGAGAGTAGGTTTATAGTTTGAGAATAGTTCGATAACGTGTGCACAGAAGTGAATACATCAGTGTACAGATAGTGAATGAAGCCTGGTCGCCTAGTCTCGAGGTCCCTAGGCTCGCTGTGCTATTGAAAAGGTAGGGCAAATAGAGAGTTGGGTGAACCAAGCCACCTCCTATTCCCCTCGTGTATCTCCCTCCCCGCGTACTCTTCATAATATGCGATCTTTAACACTTCATAGCGGTGTCGCTGTAGGTTTTACTAAAAAATTTCGTCCTATTGAATAGATAAAGTACCGTCAAGAAATCGACCGATGACGATAACTTGAGTAAAAGATGACCGAGTTAGTTGAAAATTGGTACACATGTTCATTTTACTGATGCCCGGGATGAGTTCGTGGGACAACGTTATGCGCCCAAGCGTTTGCGTGCAACACTCGCGTAAACTTCAAATGCAAAATTGGATTTTAGGAGAGGAAAAAATTCTAACTTTATCTATTTAATAAGACAAACAACTTTTAAGTGTTTTAGTAAAACTAACACCGATACCACTATGAAGTGATTAAGATCGCTTAATTTATCAAAGCGGTCAGTAACGATTTTAATAAAACTTCATACACATCGTCTAAAGTACAATTGAAACAGGCAAGTAAAATTTCAACCTGATACAAGAAGACGTTTTTGGGTAGGGAAGAGCTGTATTTAAAAATATTTTAATTAGTAGGCTGGGTAGGTAGAGAACAGTCTTATTTCCTATCAACTACAAACATACTCTTTAACTATAAACTCATCATGATAAACTTTTTTCTCAATATTTAATATTTAATACATATTTATTGTAAGATGCTTGCTTTAATGATCAAATAAAATGCTTTTATCTCCAGTAGTGATAAAAAGTTATGATTTTGAATTAGTTAGAGGGACTAAAGTAAGTCTTTTCATCCCTGAACTCAAAAAGTGGGGAGAAAGAGTAAAAGTAGGGCAAAAAAGTAAAGTAGGGCAAAAATACAATCTCTCCCAGCACACACTACCTACATACTACAAAAAAGATCATAAAAATAAATATGAACCTACTATTAAATCTGAAGTACCGATAAGTAGACAGGTTTCATAAAAATATTGAGGAAAATCAATAATAAAACACATTATTGCTTATTATTTATTATCAATTGATACTATAAATATTACTGTTTAGTAATTATGCCTAGGTTACCTAAACCAATAAATATTGAAAAGAAAAACTTTTTAAATCCTAACCTTCAAAACAGTAAATAGGTTAGGCAATGCTCGCGTTATTTATATTTCTTTTTCAAACGGAGTAAATAAATCAAGTTATAATCCTGGTTTTGTATATAGTTAATCAAATGTTTAATGTTTAATAAGATTTACTAAATTAAATCCCGGAATATCCTTTTTTAAAAAAAAATAAAAGTGTTTTTAGAACAGCTGACTGTTTATTGATTGCCATCCTGCAGTGAATACTCAGCTGTTTCCCTTAAACTTAAACCATAGGGGAGATCCGTGTCCTTAATAAGCGTAAACTTTATCCTAATATCACTATTATAATAATAACAATAAGCCGTAAAATAAACCCCTAAAAATATTTACCCTTATACTGGAATAAACTACCCCAAATTCTTCAGAGACCGTGTGGCCTAATGGATAAGGCGTCGGACTTCGAATCCGAAGATTGCAGGTTCGAGTCCTGTCACGGTCGGATCTTTATACGTTCATTGAAACGGTACTTTTTATCACATTTGAGCATGCATTAGGGTTTAGTATCTTCTCACAATTATTATTAAACATTAATAAACACGTAAAGATATTCGATACACAAGAAATGAACATAAATGTTAAATACATCCACACATGATTTTTTTTTTTTTTTTTTTCAGAACATTTTATTAAAAAAAAATTAAAAAATGGCGATTACACTTCGAATCATTACATTCCCTTCATCTGGGTACAAATCATAACTAGTGTAGCATTTTTATTTAATTTTAATTTTAATATGGATCTTCTCTTTATCCTGACTCACAGTCATTTTCTTATTTCTTCACTACACTTTATAACGTTTAAATACCGATTTACAGTTTTGCTTTCAAGGTTACCGAAGGTAACAGATGTTAAGTCATCATTATCAATAACTTAATTTGTCGTTTCTACTTTAAAAATGGTTTTTCTTTAAAAAAAATTGTACTGAATCGTTTAACAACCTTCATCACTTAGTTTTATACACATGTGACCCATTCATTCCCCAATGATAGAACACGAGAAAACTATGCCACATCATATTTTGCAGACCATCTTTGATAATTATGATTTAGTTTGAAGAAAAAAAGAAATATATACATAAAAGAATAAATCAAATGGACCACACACTTGTGATAACACAAATTTAATACCTCATTTTTATAAAAGGTCAAAACCTATTTTTATCTACGATTGATACGAAATATAAACATTGTATCTTGTGTCTTAGATGCGTAGAAAGTGATTATTTACGTACTTGTATTCATTGCGCATGCGCGTCTCATAGTTCTGAAGAATTCCTCTTCTTTACCACGCTAGCGCGGTAAAGAAGAGGAATTCTTCAGCTTTACGCACGATTATCGAGTTTGTTTACATTTAACAAAACTAATTTGCTGTTCTTTTATTAAAGTAACTGTTTATATCGAGTTTTTAGTGAAAAACTATGAGTGAATCAAGTGACTTTGACGAAAATGTGGAGAATAATACTCCTCCAGAAACAATTAATTCGGCAAAAAATACAACTCAAGTATTAATGCCATCTTTATCAAGAGAGAGATACCAACTTACATACAGCAAGTTTATTTTTTCTGTATTTATTATTTAAATCGAACAATCGTAGATAAAGTACGGTACGCAACTTGTGCGAAAACGGCATTTTGCATTGCTCGTGTGGTTTTACTACCCTCGCTGCCGCTCGAGTGCAAACTCCACACTCGCATGCAAAATGCTACTTTCCGCACTCGATGCGTAATGTACTATTACTGCACTATATAAACAGTTTAACAGTTCCAGCTAAAACAGACTTTTGAATGGCCCAAATCTTGTTATGGCTTATGACTGGGTTGATTATGCAAGTTATCCAACTCGTCTGACTGTGATTAGTCCTTTTTGGACCAATCACAAGGGCTCGAACTCTCCCGTATACGACGCTTTATCCATTAGGCCACACGGTCTTGCTTTTGCAAGGAAATATATTGGTACCGATTAATCCTTAGTCATTCTAATATTGCTTCCTAGCTTACCGAAGGTAACGGAAGCTATGTGATCGTTCTAAAGGACGACACATTTTTAGGTCACCGATTTCAAAAATTCCAAGACAGAAATCCGTTTCAGACATCAGGGAACATTTTTGGTTTCGTGTCTCTCTGTCGGTCTGTCGTTAAATTTTTGCGATCCAACATATCTTAAAAACTACACGTCCGATTTTAATGGTAGGTCATAATTAGCTTATTTTTGGTCCCATATAAGTTTCAACCTTCTGTTTTTCGCTTTTTTGTTTCTCTTCCACATGCACACAAACATACTTTTATTTACACCTATAGCTTCAAAAGTAACTTATCAGATTTGAATGGAACTGTTATAGTTTATTGAAAGTAACCAGCAGACAGCCCTAGATTAATTTGAACCGTCTGCGCTCTTTAACTTTTGCTAAATTGATACTTTAATTTATTTTTAAAAAAACCAAACAATTTTGACAGATAACAAAAACGGGGGAAACAATTAAATAAATTAGACAATAATGGCTTGTAAAAGTATAAAATCAATAATATTGGCAGTCTATTTTTTAATCGAATTTTTATTTTTTAATTTAAATCAAATTATAATTATTATTCACACTGGGAGACATACAGAGAAAAGTAGACTCCAGCGCCGGGACTTGAACCACGGGCCTCTACATTTCCAGAGTAGCGCTCTTTCCAACTAAGCTACGCAGGAGAATGATTTTTCTCTGCCGTAACCAATAACTAATCCCGAATCCAAGCTTTCAATATTTCTACAAGTTTAGCAAGTCAATATTTATGACATTAGAACTAGACCGAGAATTAACGCTTATAATTATAAAGTACTCAATTAGTACCTGTACCTTTTACAATCAATTAGAAATTCAATCTTTAAGTTTTTGGTAGTATTCATACTATGGAAGTTTAAATTTTAATTTAAATCAAATTATAATTATTATTAACAGTGGGAGACAGACAGAGAAAAATAAACTCCAGCGCCGGGACTTGAACCACGGGCCTCTACATTTCCAGTGTAGCGCTCTTTCCAACTAAGCCCCCCATCGACGACCCCGTGTTAATAATAATTATAATTTGATTTAAATTAAAATTTAAACTTTTCGTAGTATGAATACTACCAAAAACTTAAAAATTAAATTTGAATCTTTATTTTTATTTTTCTTATCGTTCGCAAGAGTATGATAAATTCACTTTAGAAAATGACAACTTATTTTATTATGATATAATGTGGGGTGTTATATACTTTCTTTTTATTAGTAAAAATATCTTTATGCTAAATAAGGCTTTAATGCGCCCACTGATGGAAGCTAGTTATTATAAGGAATTATAATTGTCTTTAAAAAAGCATTAAACCTAATGCAAATCCTTCACTGCTTCACAGTTTATACTGGAATTTTCTAATACATTAAAGCTGTAAGTTAATATTTAATACTTTAATACCGTCAAGTTCTTTCTCCTCCTTCAGAACGTAAAAATGTTGGATTCCTATAAGGTAAAGTCTTATATAAGATGCTTAAAGCGTCCGTCTTATCATCAATGTTAATTACTTCTCAAGAAACCCGCTAGAGAGAGCAAACTAATGTTTTGGATTATTTTTAATTAATTTTATTTTAAGGAAGGGATTCCATTTTTTTTTTTTTTTTTTTTTTTTTGAAGTTTATGACATTAAAACAATAAGTGAGCAGCAGATTTGAATATTACTGGGGCGTAGTAAAATTTTATTAGACGTATGTTTATTATAATAATACTAGCTGGATACCCGTGCTTCGCTACGGCGCGGCGCCGGCGTGTTATTTTAATTTGATACGTTTACAAACTACCGTCGAGAAACATTTAAATTATTTTACTATGCGAAGAGAATATCTAGATTATTTCCCTCCCACTTATTTCTATATCCCTTCTCTTTGATAAGATAATTTGTAAATATCCTAAATTTATCCCCCTCCTAAATGAAATTATTACTAAACTGTACATAACAATTACTGTACTCTTAAAGAGCTTTTTAACAAAATTGTTTCATGAAGGGTATTCATTACTTTGACTCCCTATCATCAAATCATCAAATTGGGATAAAACTGTAAATTTGTATAAAAGATATACTCTCATACGGATACTCTTCTTTCTTTTATAAGATAGCTATATTTTTCCATTTTACCCCCCTTCTAAGTGAAAATATCATAAAACTGTACATAACAACAATTACTATACTCTTAAAGAGCTTTTCAACGATATGCATCATAAAGGGTATTAATTACTTTGACTCCGTATTCATTACTTGTACCCCGTACCCCTGTGTACCAAAATTTTAATTTCGAAAATTCATGTAGGCAGGGATTTTCCCCTAGTCCTGAAGGTGAAGTGTGCAAATTTTCATCGTGATCGGACTAAAACTGTAGATTTGTATAAAGAACATACACACATACATTGACTTATATATATATATATATATATATGGCCACCATCTTTAATCAAAATGCCCGATTGATAAAGTATTTATCAAAAGTTACTAATTTTATAAAAGAAAGCTAAATTTTCAGGTTCTAGTGCAATTGGTTCCGGAGATATCGTCTTGTCGAATTTTGTTTATAAATGGCCGCCATCTTGAATCAACAAGGCGGATTTTAAAAATATTTCTTAGCGAGCACCTAGGAGGTAAGAGGAACACACCTACAAAATTTCATGGTCATAGGTCCTGTGGTTTCAGAGATATCGTTATGGGTCTGTGAGTGAGTCAGTCAGTCAGTCGGATTTTATGTATATAGATTACATTAATTCAGCCAAGTTCGTAATTTTCTTATATTAATGTGTTTCTTCCAACGAATTACTGGACACTGAGGGTAAGGCGTAATTTTGAGCTTCTAATTTTAAGGAAACGAATGAATAGAGGAAAGATAACGAATTCAATAAAAGGGACCCAAGTCTATTGATAAACAACTGCTATTACAAAACCTATCAGTAAGAAGAACCCAGTGTAACAACAAACAACTGTCCTAAGACCGTGCAAGTGTATTGATCAATTCACTAAGAAGAACCTAGTCTAACAACAAACAACTGTCCTAAGACCGTGCAAGTGTATTGATCAATTCACTAAGAAGAACCTAGTCTATCAAAAAACAACTGCTATAAGGTCATAGGTGTACTCATAAAATCACCAGGATTGCCGGTATAGTCTAGTGGTTAGCGTAGTCGCAACCTATAACCTAGGTCATTTACCGATAAAATGTGGTAATGGTTTGAATACCAGGGGGGTAAGACATGAAAGTCACTGATGACATCAAGTAGATGTGCCAAATTGCCGATTCCCTGTCGTTCTGTAAACAACAAGTACCGGGTTCGCTAATTGAGTTACAGCATGGTACATTCAGTTGTTACATGGTGTACATGGTGGTATGTGTTTAGGTTTAGAACCCGATATTTCAGGTTCAAACCTAAGGGAGTAGAAAGAAACCAGGTCTAACAAATCCAACAAAACTTTCTAATAAACATATTGATACTGAGTTTAAATTCCATAACATCTATTTTTAAATTAAAGATTATTAGGTAGTGGTCCCCTGTAAGTTCTTATGTTGAATTTGTTGGGTCTGTGAGAGGTGAAAAAATAATAAAATATTATTATTTTTTCACCCCTCACAGACCCAACAAATTCTATTTTTAAAGTTTTGTAGATACTTCTCAAAACCCTTATGCCGAGGGTGATGTTTCCGTCTGTCCGTCGCTCTTTGGTTCATAGGGCCCGAACCGTTTAAGCGAGAGTGCTGAAATTTGAAACACTGGTGACACTTTTAGATCCAACCACAGGAAAAATATACAGAAGTTCAAAATTAAATATGCGCATGCGCAATTCGCAAAAATGTGGTAAACTCAAAAATTTATATTTTTTTAGCGGCAGGTCCTAAATTTTCGAAATGATTCATGCAAATACCTTATAGTAGGGCGATGATATTTTCGGGAGGTCATTCCCATTTTTTAAAAATTACCAATTTTACGTTCAAAATGTTATTTTTTAAACATTTTGAGTGGGGTATCAAATGAAAACTGCTGAAGAATAGGACTCAAATATAAATATACTTTGTTAAATTTTGCATTTTTATTGATTAAATAAGTCAAAATATACACAAAAAACATTCCCCCCCCCCCAACCACTATAATATAACGGCTGGTCCTAAAATTTCTAAATAATTCATGGTTATACCTTATTGTGAGGCGATGAAAATTTCCTGAAAAAATGTAATTTATCTGGTCGTTATTACCGATGATAATTACATAACGGGTATGCTTAATCATCTAAAAAATCCTAACAAGTACTTAGACGTAAGTAATTCCTGTGATTTTATTTATTTATTTTTAAACCTATACATATATAGCAAAGTGTTTCAGACGATAGTTTCATCAACATCTGAATTACAGATTGTACAACAACTTGTACGGTTAGATTTGTATTTAATTATTTTTTAGCCTGAGTATATGATATTTCTGAATAACGTGTACCCTAAACACGTAATCCGAAAACAGCAGTTAAGGCTACACGTCTATGCACAATGCACAGGCTACAGACTACATACAGAACATAACATCATCGTAGAACTGATAAATTCACTAAGAGGAACCTGGGCCATCAATATACGAGAGAATTAACATCATCGTTGAACTGATGAATTTACTAAGGGCAACCTAGATCAGATCACATCTCAGAGCAGACATAAGGTCATCACTGAACTGATTGATTCCCTATTTGGAATCTATAAAACAAATAACGAAATTAATTAGGCATAAATTTCTATTCATTTCAAAAAGTCTTTAAAATATAATATTTATCATTAGGATATTAGAACAAAGTTTACTCAACTTTCATGTTTTCATTAAAAGAGGTATTTTTCTTTTCTGTTTACATGATTTCTGCCTAGATTAGAAATTTTCATATGCTTAAGCTTGACATATTCTTAATCACATGTACATTGTACACGGGTGTAATTATATACTATGTCGGCTTAACAGTCAGTTAATAATGTACGGAGTGAGAGCGATTCGTGTAGCAATATCAGAACGTAGAAGGTAAAAAGGACGGCGGAGGCTGGAGACGACAGTAGGCCGTGAAATAGTGGCTCATTCTTCGGATCCCTGCTTTCAACTGAAACCAGGTGTTTCTAATTCTCTCCACTCTAACTCAGTGAACGTTTCAAAGTCATAACGAAAAGGAATATTGTACACAGCATCTTTCTGATAACATTCGAGAAAAGGAGAGAGGGTAATAGCCTCAGTCCAGGGATTAACAAACATCTGTCCCAACACTGACAGAACTAATTCCAGTTCCAGAAAAGTAAGACATGTTTCACAATGATATTCGTTACTTACTAAAACTAAAACGTCAAGGAAACCGTAAATTAAGACGTTTTTTCCCCTAAATTTCCTAAACTGTTTGAAATTCAAAAGGAAACCGGGTCGGACTTAGAATTAGGAAAGAAAACCCAGAGGGCAAAAACAAATGTAAAAAAAAGGAAATACATTTTCATCTCAACACCAAAACTCTTTGAGCATTTTTTTTTCTTCTGGAGTTGAAGTTCTCGTAGGATCTTAACACTTTTGTTTTAAAGTTCTTACTCCCAGAACCGGGAAAAAAGGAAATGAAAAAAAAAAAATCGTTTTAGAACAAGGTTTTTACTCCTGAAAAGAAGGAAATGGGAATTTTTCCAAGACCCTTTTTTCTTGCAAGGTTTAAAGATGGAAGAAGGCCTAAAGAAAGCTAAAAGATACGAACCAGAGAAATATAGAACACCAGAGTGAAAAAGAGAACAAGATAATTGGAAATCCCCCCTCCTCCCCGCAAAAAATTAACAAATTGTGTTCAATTTCTAAAGAGCACTTTTTGAGTTTTGAGGAGAAAAAGGCCAAATTGGTATAATTTAAAAGTAGAAACAAAACAATTTTATCTTTACGAATTTTCTGATTTTTAAGTTAAAATTAATAAATAAAAATCATAGGAAACCCCCCGGGGGAGGTTAAGTGGGATCTTACATTCAACTACTTATTATGGTTTCGTAGTAAGAATATTTTTTTATACTTCCCCAATTACCCACCCACAACCTTATATGAAAGTAAACATACTTAGCATTTGTTATTGCCAGCGGCATTCTTCAGATGATGCCTTTAGAAGTAGAGGGGGGTATCCGAATGGACGGGGGGGGGGGGGGGGGGGGGGGAGTTATAGCAATAAGGCAGGAAGGATCCAAGAAACTGGGGCATCCAGGCATTCTCGCTTAGTAAAATAACTTTAGTGTGATATCTTGACGGTAGGGTAGTTTATAAACCATAAAATTAAAACAATACATTAAAATTACAAGATAAAAAGAACTTTTTATATACTACGTTTTAAAATTTTCTGTTGAATCATATGTAGTGTTTATAATATAATTGCTATTGTTATATATAATTAGCTTTCGGGGTGAAAGCAAGGTATTAGTGGCTATGTTTCCTATAATCATGTAGGCCCACGGCCGGGCAACCCGGGCACCAGCCCACCCGGGCCCAGGCTCAGAGGAGCGCTGCCGGCCTCCGCGCTAAGTGGGGGTGGTGAGGAAAAGGTAAAACAAACTAACAAACAGTAGCAATTAAAAAAAAAAAAAAAAAATCTGCGTGCGTAACTTTCCATATCATATTTGCTCCCTGCGCCCAATCTAATTTTTGTTATCTATATATATAAAATTAAAGATTTGTCTGTACATTGGTCAGAATTGAAAAATGTTTGGATACTTTTTCATTTTATACATTCCAATAACCGAATCCGGCCTTAACGTTTTTCGTGTATGTATGTGTGTCTGTCGCCCCAGTCAGACTTTATATAGGCGCAAAACTGGCTAAATGAAATCAAATAATTTTTTTCTCAGAGGTGAGCGCAAACATGTTGCGCAATTTGTAGACTTGGTTTCATCTAAAAATATTGAGTAGAACCAAAGTTATAAACAATTTTATAAAAAAAAAAGAATATAAAACATAACCTAAAAAAAGTAGGTTGACCCACCGTAAACAAACCCCACAGACTCGCTAATCAAAGCGAGTATATATTATATATACTCGCTACTATATATATACTATATATATATAGTATATTTATATACTATATATTATATTTGGTACTTCTAGACCACCTAGACACTCAGGTTTTTTTCCGTTTGGTCAGAAATTGGCCCAAACCGACTGGAAAAATCCGAAAAGTTAAAAAATATATTTTTACCTCCTTAAAAAATTAAATTAAAAATGGCGTCCGCAATTGTTGATCGATTTAATTTCTGATTGGAGTGCTTAAACCTCACACTAATGTTCTTTAAATCAAGTATTTATTATTTTACTAATTTTTCCTATAATTAGAGTTGTTAAATATTTACTGGTGCAATTGCCGTATTGAGAGAAGAGGCTGGTAATTAAATTAATACACCATCATGGTTGATGATTGCTCAATGACTTCCCAGTCTAATTGGTTTTGTCTACGTTTATTTTCTTATTTATTATACCTTTTTTTTAGCATTGTTAGTTATTAATATATTACTTAGTTTCTATTGGCTATTTTTAAAATACATAGATAGACTCCAAACTACAATTTGGAGAGTATTATATTCTTAGTAATGGAATTAATGATATGTAATATAGTCCTGATTTTATTCCTAGAAGGCTTTGGAAACAGAACTATTTAGGAATTTAATTTATTTACTAGGCCTACATGATCAAAGGAAACATTGCCACTAATACCTAGCATGAGCCCCGCGCGGAGCATGGGGTGAAAGCTAGTATGATATTTAATAAATATAATATTAATAAAATATAAATATAATATTAATTGTTATAAATCATTTCAAAAGTAAAGTGAGATTTAAATTTGATAACAAATAATATAATTAATTGAACATAATAATAATGATACATAGAATTTTAATGATGGTAATATATAAGGTATAATAATTAAACAACTAGTCAGTTAAAAGAGTAAAGAAGATAAAAATACTGGTTAAAATCACTAAGGTTTTTATTAATACGAAAGAGTTAAAAATATCAAATATGGCCGCCACATGAACGGAAAAAAACTTAGAGTCCAAGTCTCTACGTTTTAATTTACCAAATAAGCAATAATATCTTAAAGTTAGTGATAAAGCGCTACCGATAATCACAATTGAAATATAATAAACAGAAAATGTCGAATAAAACAGTAATAAGGTACAAAGGATAAGGAATTAAATACTATTTCTTGTCTAACAGTTAAAACAACTTTATCACGTAGTTTTGTTTGAATCTATTTCAGGTTCACTTTCGTAATCGCAACAATTCAACATTATATTAACACTTAATGGTCACATTATATGTAATATTTTAAAAGACTGACAATACTTGACACAATATAATTCTAATTTGAATATAAATTAGATAATTTACCTTAGTTTTAAAGGAAAACGCCGAAGAAGAAAATCAAACATGGCTGGAGAAGAAAGACAGCGTCGAACTGACCTTGAACCTCAACATTTCAACAGACCTAGCCACCACTACCAACTTTTGAATAATAAAATTTTAAATAAAAACAGTTTAACATTATTTTAAAAAATTCAATAACTACTAAATATTTATATATTTACAACCTGATTTTTATTTAGTAAACGAACGAAATAGAATTGATATTATTGGCTTTCAATTAATTCTAAACGCAGATATACATTTCTTTTCTTAAATTATTAATTTTTCATTTGTTTACATAGTTATTTAATGATATTATGATAACAATAATAAACGTAATATCGGTAAATCTTATACTCCAATATAATTATTGCTTCATCTCCGATATTTTTCGGGATTTTTGGAACGAAGTTCCTTATGGCACGTTCTGGAGCCCGGGAGTGAATCCGAAAAAAACGACCAAAATCACCGTCATAAAATAACCGTCACAAAATCACCGTCTCGCAAAATCCGTCACGAAATCTACAGATGACGATAACTTGAGTAAAAGATCACCGAGTTAGATGAAATTTGGTACACATGTTCATTTTACCAATGCCCAGGCTGAGTTCGTTGGAAAACGTTATCCGCCCAAGCGTTCACGCGCAACGCTCGCGTAAACGTAAGCTTCAAAAGACGGGAAAAAGTATTATTAAGGAAGCCTGTTACTTGACTTGTTTTGATTATTTTTGTTATATATGTCAAAAATGTCACTTTGTTTTGTAAATAATAAAATATAATCATGTAAAATTTCACTCTGATTCAAGCAGAAGCTGTAGAGTAGAGAAGAGATATATTTTATAATATTTTAACTTAATTGGCCGGGTAGGTAGAAAACAGTCCTATTTCAATCCAAACTCCTTTCACAAACATACTGTTTCACTATAAACTCATCATGATCAACTTTTTTCTTATATTCAATATATATTTATAGTAAGACGCTTACTTTAATTATACAAATAATGATTTTCTTTTAATTTTGCCTTAACTCTGCTAGGTACAATCAGTTCGTTACTTTTAATTTTGTCTCTTTTCTAACTCCGCCATGTATAAGTAGTTAGCAATGTATACGTACTTAGCAGTGTGATTTTATCATTTATATTTAATGAAAAATGTAAGGAACTTCGTTCCCACCGGGTGTCCCGCGACACCACACGTATTTGTTTAATAAGCTTTGGTTTTTAGGTAGGTACTTCGTGAATCGATTTAAAAGAAACGCCTCTTATTGAAAGATAGTAAGTTAAATTAAAAAATGGGTTTAAATTAAGAAAAACAAACTATTTTTATGTAGTTCAAAACGTTTGAGAAATATCCATTTCTCAAATTTATATTTATCCATTGTGCTTTAAACCCTTCTTTTAATTGTTATTACTATTGTGGTCAAGTATAGGTTTATTTTTGTATAGTTTCTTCAAAGCTTTTTATTTAACCCACACTTTAGGCTTCATCAGACTTAAAAACGATGTGTTTAACCCTTTCGTTCCGGGTGTCCAGTATACTGGACATCATTTTCAGGACAAGTTTTAATCTACATTAAGTTATTTGTCTTTATTTTTATTTTACTTTTTGGCCAACCTGATACCTTCTTTACTGATTTTAACTCATATGGGTAAACAAAAATAATTGTAACTATTAGATAAACATCATTTTGACAAGTGTTTTTCATCCCAACAACATGGCGTCCAGAGGGATGTATATATGTTTCAGTTTTTTGTTTTACATTGTTAATATTTCTTTTAGGCAGTGATTGTTTTTTAAAGATAAAAGTTAGAACTTGTTAGTAGTAGTAGTAGTAGTAGTCTAGTACTTTCTACTAGGACGGGTAGGACGAAACACTTGTTCGAACCTTGCAATTAGGCCATCATTCAGGCCCTTTTTACGCCCCGCGGTAGAGAGTTCCAGCCACTTCACACATCATACATATGTACATTTGTACCGCCGAAGCGAGTATGATGTGATCAATAGTGAGCCATATAAATCAGAGTGTCACGGCGAGGAATCGAACCCCGTCTCGTTCCACTCGAGATTCAGTGATGGCCGAGCAGCAGTGATGGCCGTGGTTTAACTCACACGGCTACGCTAGCTCCCCTAGAACTTGTTAAATAATGATTTTCTATCACAAAAATGATCAAATTCAGCACATAATTTATCGTCAAAATTTAATGTCCAGTATACTGGACATTAGAACTTTACGGTAACATTTGGTTTTGTAATATGGTCAAGATGATGTAATGATTTAGGACTTGAAAGTGAGTTTTATGAATTAGATTGTTTTATTGCAAATATTTCTTTCATTATTATCATTAAACATTTGATTTTTTTAAAAATTCTTTACTTTATACTATTCTTGAGAGGGGTAGAAATTGTTTTCATAATTTCTA
Source organism: Gerris lacustris (assembly GCA_951217055.1). Lineage (NCBI taxonomy): Eukaryota > Metazoa > Arthropoda > Insecta > Hemiptera > Gerridae > Gerris > Gerris lacustris. The sequence continues at coordinate 20,368,435 of OX578286.1, forward strand.
CAATTAAAATTCAAATGTAATATTATTTCTAATTTTACTCGTTTTATTGCAAATTATTCATATATTATAATCATTAAAGATTTGATTTTTATAAATGCATTATTTATTTATTTATTGAAATTTTGAACCTAAGGGTTAGTTCAAATACCGTAATTTACTGATCATGACCACTTTAATCTGGTATATCAGCCATTTAAGCTAAAGCGAAATATAACTGATTAATGTGATCATGATCATAGTGATCACAGTGTCTGAACTGTCCACTATAGTGAACTTACTTATTTTACATGTACATTTGGGTTGTTACACTTGAATCTGAATGTCCACTATAGTGGACATTTCATATCTAAAAAACGGGTGGTCCAAAATTTTTGAAAAAACTACTGAGTCATCTAGGGGTAGGAATAGATCCTATGAAAGAAAAAATTTTACAATGAACAGAAAAAAATCGGGTGCGAAAGGGTTAATCAGGGAATAAACAAATAGGTTCTAATCTTCCGCCCCACGGGCGGTTGCCACCTCTTCTCGGGAGTGGAAATTCCTTTGGTTTAAATAACCCCGGGAATCGATAGAGGATTAAATTTTAAGGAAAAAATGTTGTATAAAGTTTTTTTTTATTAAATCAATATTTTTTTAGTTATTCAAGATTGAAAACTTGCAATTCTTCATCGAAAAAACACTCTTTTGAACGCTTTTTTTTTTTTTTTTCTAATAAGTCAAAAAATGAGATTCTTATCGACAAAAGTGTAGAGAACAAAATTGTAGCTTATGAAAAAACAAAGAAATTAATTTTTTTTAAAGTGTAGGACCAATACAAAGCGAGATATGGTCGATGAAAGGAGATATTTTTCTTTTGAATAATTGAATCGATGTATTCAACGTTAAATAAGGTGAAAAGGATTGATTTTTCGGATGTGATGATACGGAACTTTTATATAGTCCTTAAAAAACCTTTAAAATGAGAACTGTTAATGAGTAATGAGTACTTACAATGCAAAAAATATAGATCACTCGAAGTTTTTGTGAAAGAAAGCGTAGTTAAATTAATCTCATGTCCCTGTCATTAAAATTTCTGGTTGTACTCTACAATATATTTGATTTTAGTGTTGCTCATGTGTTACAATAGACTGCCTATTGGTGTGGCACATAGCTTCCTCGCATTCTATCGTATTTTGTTGGTTTTATGCTTTTAAAAGCTATTATTGTCTAAATTGTTTAATTGTTTCCCCCGTTTTTTAATCTGTCAAAATTGTTTTAATTTTTTACATGAATTAAACTATCAATTTAGCAAAAGTTAAAGAGCGAAGACAGTTCAAATTAATCTTGGAACATCTGCAAGTTACTTTCGATAAACTGTAAAAGTTTCATACAAATTAGATAAGTACTTTTGAAGCTATAGGTGTAAATAGATGTTTGTTTGTGCGCATGTGGAAGAGAAACAAATAAGCGCAGAAGGTTGAAACTTATATGGGACCAACAATGGGGTAATTATGACTTTCATTAAAATCGGACGTGTAAAGATATGTTGGTTCGCAAAAATCGAACGACAGACCGACAGACTGACACGGAACCAAAAATGTTCCCTGATGTCTAAACGGATTGCTGTCTTGGAATTTTTGAAATTGGAGACCTGAATTATTTTCGTTCTTCGAAACGATCACATAGCTTCCATTCCCTCCGGTAAGCTCGGAAGCAAAATATCAGAAACCCTAAGGAAACCACTTTTCAAAAAAATTAATGAAAATAACAAAAATGCTAAGAAGGGAAGCCAACTTCTTACCTAAATTAATAAAAATAATAAATAAAGGCAACGCTTGCTCTTATATTTATTTATTTGCTACTTTTTTATGCTTCATCATCCCTTCCCTTCCTTTATCTCGAGAAAGCCTTTTCCAACAGTTTTATTTAAAATACAGGAAAAAGAATATAGTCCAAGTATAAAAGAATTTAATTAAATGTAATTCCCTCTTTTATGTGTTTTTTTTTTCTAAGAAATTCTAAATTCTAAATCTAAATGTTATTATTCTTTTCTTTTAACAGTCTTTAAAATACAGATAAGAAATACGATCTTTCCTCAAAAACTAAGTTTTACTTTGATTAAACAAATATATATTTTTCAATTAACGATCAAAATAATGGAAATTGCCAAGACTAAAGATAAAATAATAATAATAATTATATATATATATATCGAATTGTTGATGTTACCGCAAGTTCGTATGTTATCAAATGAGGATATCCCTACCATCGATACTTGCTTGATCCGTCATAAATGGATGTTTATAAATCTTACTTTTTTGATAACTAGAATTTAAAATAATGTTAGCGGTTTTTATGTAAATTACGTCAAAGTAATTGAATTTGCCTAATTCGGTAACAATCATAATCAGTAAACGTTTAAATAAATTAACACACATAACATCAGAACTGAGAGATTTTGCCTGAGGAGTGCCAAATACCTGTTCAGAAATGTTTAATGTATGTCAATAAGTAATTATATATTCAAATGTAAACCGGGCTGAGCAAATTTACATAAACAGAACAAAGATCTGCATGAATTTCTCAGTTACATTTGAAGTTCAATCGTGTGCTTATTATATCAATAAACAGTAACAAGCTTATTAATATAAATAAATACAAAGTATGTTTTGTTTACAGCTGTTTTCATCAACGCTAACTAATTGCTAAAAGGTTTCTTAACCTTCCAATACGGCACAAAATATTAAAGACTTACATTAAAATATTATTGACTCACTTTAACATATTAGAGACTCAGTTTAATCAGAATATGACAGATAAGTGTAGGAAAGACTCAGTTTAATCAGAATATAGCAGATAAGTGTAGGAAAGACTCAGTTTAATCAGAATATAGCAGATAAGTGTAGGAAAGACTCAGTTTAATCAGAATATAGCAGATAAGTGTAGGAAAGACTCAGTTTAATCAGAATATAGCAGATAAGTGTAGGAAAGACTCAGTTTAATCAGAATATAGCAGATAAGTGTAGGAAAGACTCAGTTTAATCAGAATATAGCAGATAAGTGTAGGAAAGACTCAGTTTTATCAGAATATAGCAGATAAGTGTAGGAAAGACTCAGTTTAATCAGAATATAGCAGATAAGTGTAGGAAAGACTCAGTTTAATCAGAATATAGCAGATAAGTGTAGGAAAGACTCAGTTTAATCAGAATATAGCAGATAAGTGTAGGAAAGACTCAGTTTTATCAGAATATAGCAGATAAGTGTAGGAAAGACTCAGTTTAATCAGAATATAGCAGATATAAGTGTAGGAAAGACATTGCCCAAAAAAATTGTGTTGAAGAAATTTACTAGCGAGAATCCCTTATCAACTCACTGATTTCGGGCGCACAAATCTTTTTCTCGTTTTAATTTAAAAAGAATATTTTTAGCGGCAACGAACTAACACGGTACTTCCTCAAAAGACAAATTCATGTGTATAGTCCAGTGTCAACCAAATTACAAAAATACTAGTTTACAAAATAATGACTCTATCCAAAAGGGTATCCAAATTGCACGATCATTCCAATATAGACTGGGATTCCGAAAACAAGGATGTGTGTCGTATCTCGCTGCGCAAGCTCCCGCCAGTAGACTGATAGTAAACCTTGGTTTTTCCGGTGAAATCCACGTCACGAAGGGGTTGAAGTCCGACGTTTTGCTTCCACTACTGGAAGCATCTCCAGGGGGGTAGCGCATCGTGATGTTTACTTGAAGCACATCAGTATGTCTTGTTGTTGCTTCAAGTAAATATCACGATGTAGCACGCCCCTGAAGAAGCTTCCAGTAGTGGAAGCGAAACGTCGGACTTCCAAACAAAAACATGCAGAGGAATACTGGAGAACCATCAAAGTGTTGTATCTGTTTGCGGAAAGCAGTTATGGCCGGGGTCGAGCCAGAGAAATGGATGTAACAGTCCATTTAGCAATAACATAAATTTGTTTTAAGAAGTACCTAGAGGGTTTGTTTATTGCCACAAAATGTGATATCAAATTAAACAGAGAAAAATATTTGAGTAAATTAAATCAATAATTTGATATGCTAGCATGAAGAATATTACTCCTTGTTTAAGATCTCACTTAAGCTGACAAATTTTTTCTGCAATCTATTGCAAAAAATTTCAACATATGAGGTGAGCACAACCTTCTTTTTTAGAATATGAGATTCACGGTGGAGGATAGAACACAAACTTGAGGATAAACGGATAAACAGTAAGTGACAGAGGGTTGTACATTCAGGTAGTACGGGGTACACTCTCAACTAAGACATATTATGTACCTGAATGTACAACCTTTACCTGGTCACTTAGAGTTAATCCTCTCAACTTCATTTTGTCCTCTATTCCCACCTTGAGCCACTTTCTCCTAAAATATTAGTTGCTACTTAGCCTCATACTTACTCTATCCTTTGCATTATTGCATTTGCAATGTAAGATAGTCAAGTCAAGTGAATCATTCACACACTCTGATGATGTAAATAAGTGTTACGAAACTAGTTGGTTACAACGAATATGAGAAAGTAAACATAAACAGCAAGATATAAACAATAATTAGTAAATGTAACAACAACTAGAGTCTATGCACGTCGTTCAGAATGCAATCAGATGCGCCTAAACATTCCGGAAAACTATTTGACTCTGAAATCCGGAAACTAGTTACCTGCTTCCCCATTAACTCCACAGTTATCACACCTGTTTTCGAAATCCGATTCTGAATCGGAGTCAGCGTACCCTCCACTCTGGCCGTAATATTCACTTTTTTCCTTCGTGTGGTTCAGTACAAGCTTTTAACAGATAGAAGTTTGAAAGAGAAAAATAAGTTAGTTTACTAACGCAGGGGATACAAATGTAAACTGAATAATAAAATAATTATTAAACAGAAAGATGAGATAAAAATCAGTGTCCCCACCATAGATTGAACCACGAATTCCAAGTTTTATTTACTGATCTTTACAATAATAGAATGGTTAGTCAAATTTCGCTCCTTGAGTTTCATTTATAATTTATATGTATTTTAATTATCGGTATACTTCCGTGTTAATTTTAATTACATTAAAAGCGAAACGTAGAGAAGCTCGCTGAATATATGATATGTTACAAAACAAAAAAAAGAAAATATAAAAGAAAATAATCTAAAAGATTAACTAAAAAAAAAATCACTAGTTAAAATAAGTGAGAGGTATAAAGACAAAGTGACAGTTTCAGGGAGAGAACGGACTTGACATACAGACAGTCATAATGATAAAGGGGTGAAAAAGAGAAGGGAAACCACTAGAGAGATAAGAGTGTGTGAAAGAAAACCCTTGCTATTAGATAAAAGATAAGAGACAGGCTTGAAGGGACCAGTCTAGACAGTGATAAGTTACACGGCCGACTGGAACTCTTCCCGGCCCTCTTAATAGTATTACATCTCAGCGTTAAGTACAATACCAACCCTAACCAAGGCATGAAAACTGCACTGTGAGCCTTTGATTCTTCTGACTTTGGGCTTTATATACCTCATGTCCATTTTGTAAATAGATTTAAAGAAGCCATGTTAGTTCATTTGTTTTCTGTGTGAGTGTTGGTAAGTATAAATGTCGATAAAGTATAATATTTATTTAGCTGATATATTGTCATTTCTTAAAAAGGTAGCGGGCTAAGACAAGCTACCTCGTAGATGTAAAGGCGATGCAAATATATTTCTAGCTGATTAATCTAGTTTTCTTCCAAGCAAATCTCTTAACGCTATATTTTCAGAATCAAAAGTTTATGATGTCTTTACTAATGAGATTTAAGGCTTTCCAAAAGGAAGAGTGGCCTAAGACAAGTTAAAACTAATAATAAAATGAGCTAGACTCCAGACTCTTCGTGAAGAGGAAATACCAATAAACAATTCGTATCAGCTGGACAAATAAATCTGCTCTATTGAAACTTTTAGTCGATCCCTAGCTATTTTGATGTTGACATAGATCTAGTATATAGCTTTTATTCTTCTATATAATTATTTTTTCAAATTTCAACTCTTCTCGAGTTGAAATTTGGCACGAATGTATCTCTCTGTATATCAAACAAATCCATCAAATTTAATTTTGATATTGGCAGCCATTTTGAATAATACCGAAAGTATAAATACGCTTTTGACATACAGCATATCGTTAGAACCGGTAAAAAATGATAAACAAATATAAAAAAAAACAATGAAATTCCATTAATTAGTTTAAAAGTTATAAGCGAACATAATTATTAATTAGTGCGATAATTAAGTTTGTTTACATCTGTTAAAATACCGCCTCCTACTGCTTCGCAGCTGGAGACGCCTCTTTAGTGGCCTCCGAAGTGAGGAAAAGTTCAGAGGTACCCCGTACCCGATTTTCTTTTATAAAATAATTTGAATGCCATAAAAAAAAATAAAAAAATAAATAAATTTCTTCCTATGAAAAGTTGAATTATAGTATTAAAAAAATCGGGTACGGGGTACCTCGGAACATTTCCTCGCTCTCCTGCTTCGAAGCTGCAGGAGGGTTAGTTAGTTATTTTTAATACCTACATTTTATTTAATTATTTGAAGTTTGGCGGTATTTTGACAGATGTAAACAAACTTTGACGTCATCAAAATTATTGCACTAATAAATAATTATACTCACTAATAACTTTTAAACTAATTAATGGAATTTCAACGGGTTTTTTTTTTATATTTGTTTCTTAATTTTTTCCGGTTCCAACGATATGCTATACGCCAAAAACCTATTCATACTTTCGGTATTATTAACCGTCAAAGTTTAAAAATTCAAAAATTGATAACTTCAAAATGGCGGTCAATATCAAAATGAAATTTAGTGGGCTTGTTTGTCATACAGAGAGGTATATTCGTGACAAATTTCATCTCGATCAGGACCACATTCGATTTATTACAATTTTTTTTAAATTTTTGCTGAATCAGCAAACTAGGTTGAAGATGGCAGAAAAAGTTGATTTTCCGGGCGGCACCACTACAGGTAAGAACTGATTTTTCTACAAAGTTTCAACTCTCTAGGTTAAATACCTTGGGCGCTACGATGATAACACGTCATGCTGAAAACCACTCAGGAGGTCTTAATAACACCTAAAACGGATAATTCCGTTGAAGTCGCGAAAATCATTTTAAAAAGTAAAAAAAAAAAAAAAAATAGTTTTAATCATTGACTAAGTTACCAACTTATAGAAAAAACCAACTAAGAATAAACCTATATTAAGTTGTAATTCCACAATATTTTGCTTACCGTTCGTAGTAAAATTATGAAAGTTTCCATCCAGAATAAAACAAGGAAAACTTCCGATTTAGTTTAATGAAATAGCAGAAATACTTGATACAAACCAAACTTTAAACGGTAAGATGGTAAGAGACGTCAACGTAACATCCTAGAATATTGCACTGCAAGAAACTCTACGCCCCTTAATGAAAATACTCTTAATCCCTGCTGAATTTCGTAAGGTAAGAGAAATGATGAGGAAAAGGGTGGATGAGATTTAACGACGGCTTTAGAATTGAAAGGGGGGGGGGGGGGGGGGGAGAAAATTATTTGGGGGACGTCTTGGTACTGTAAGAAACAAAAGTAAAATCATTACTCTAACCCACCTTTCAGAGTAACTTTTATACCTTTACCTCTAAAACCTTCAAGCTACAATCCCCCCTTTAGTCTTTCATAACAAATATGATACCATCTGCTACCAGTCAACTCCCCCCCCCCCTCTTTTATTTTACGGTTAAATATAACCTTTTCCCCTGAAAAACCAGGTGAAGAGTTTTTCCAAGGGGTGGCAAAAAGATAGTCAAGAAGGATGCAGTAAAACCTCCCCGGAAAATTTCCCCATCCTCCAAAAAAGGTAATTAATGAAAGAAGGGGAAAAGGTAGGAGGGGTCCGAAACGTGATAAAACCTCACCCTTCACAATTTTACCAGCCCCCCTTGGAAAATACAATTGAAGGCTTCCCCACTTTCTCCAACCCCACCCCCTGGAAATTCTTATCATGGGTTTGGGGCTCCCTCTACCCTTAATTCTGTTTCCCAGACGAAAGAAGGGTGAGGCTGTAATTTCTATACCTTTAAACAACAGGGAAAGAAATAGTAGGGTGTCTGAAATAGTTGCAGGAGGCCCTGAAAATGTTGAAAAACAAGGGGATTCGTTTTCAGAAATTCAGTTCAGGTAGGGGTTAAATGGAAAAACGAGGGCGACGAATTTTTTTTTCTTTTGAGCCGACCTGTTATATCCCTATAAAAACTCCCCCTCACACACGTAGGTACACACGTTTCCTTGATATTTCCACCTCCAAGTCGTTTTCTTCTTAACTACACTGATTTTTTTTCAGGACTTTGAAGTGTATCTAATTTAAAAGTCAAAAGCACGATGGGGCGAAAAAGTTTTGAAAGCTGGGAATTCAAATAATTTACTTCTACAACAAGGAATGTTAAGCCTGACGCTAAACTTAAAGTTACACTCGAACAAACAAGCAACTTTTTTTAATAAAAAAATATATTACCATAAAAATTATGATTTTAAAACTATTCTAATTGTTTTTAAGGCAATGAAGGATCCGGGAAAGATATCCTGGATTTAACCAATCTTTGGAAGACTTCCTAGCTATACAATTCTTTAATCCGTTTTCATGTAACTTGTAAAACTGTCCCTTTATCAATATTTGGATTGAAGGAAGACGAACCCAGTAGCGTTGTTGACGCCGCTTTTCTTTAGCGCGGAACAAAAGAGCGACCACACAAGTGGTTTCACTAGTGTGGTCCGCTGTAGAGTCGGTTGTGAAACTGTATAAATTCAGCGATTTATTTGTCACATTGCACGCACTATACATATAATATTTTTTTGGCTGTGATTTTTAAGTCGTAAGATCACACCTAGCACTAGCATATTCCATTTTATTTATTAATTTAATAACTAACTGACTCCTTCGTCTATTTTCACACAACTTCTTGCATTATTCTCTTTAACACGACATGCAATTCGTTCTATAACCTGTATCTCACTCAGCAGCGTTCAAACAGGTGTTGCAGCAATATCAGCAGTTAAGAGAAAGTTGCTAGAGGAGATGGTTTCGGTCGGGAGGTGAGTTCCTTATCGAATTTTCCACAAGGGAGGGGGCAGACCTTCTTCACTTCATAACTTCATTTTTCGAGGTTATGACAGGTAGTGGTGGGGGTCAGAGGAAGGAGGAAGGGTTGAACCCTTAGGAACGAGAGAATTTCAACCCTTCTCTACCAACCTCAGCCCTACTTAAGATGTATCTCTAAATGATTAATTGTTTTTGATAAAAGGGATTGCTCTTCTCTCTATCTCTTTTTATGAAGACCCTAAAAATCAATTTAAAATGTTTTTTTTTTTTTCAACACAAGTAATCTAGGTTTGGAATAATATATTAAATAAATAATTTAAAAAAAATCTAGAATCGTCACTAGACATCTTACAATTGTTTTAAGCGGAACCTTTAATAAAATGTACCCTATATAATGAGCCACTTAAAAGGGTTTTTGACACTGATAATTATGTAATTATTTCTTTCTTTTCTGAAAAAACTTAAATTGAATTATTTCTAAAGCAAAAAGCCTTTGTCACAACCCTAGAGAATCGTAATAGCAATATTTGAAATCTCAGCTAATTGAACAAAATTATTTAGGTTCCATTCAATTTGAAACAAGACCAAATAATTGCAGCTAATTCCCTCCATCCAAACTTAGATTCAGCTCTCCCCCCCCCTCACCACATTTTAAATTATAAAGAGACTTTAAAGACAAAAGAAAGGAAAATGTTAAACTTTATGGTTTAGAATTTATAGATTATCATAATCCTCCCTTTATAAATATAAACACTAAAATAATTGAATAACAAGAAACTAGACTAGGAACAAAGCTTACTTACTAGAGTGAGTAAGCTAACATAACCTTCTCCTCATGAAGATAACAACTAAAAGAATGAGACTGTATAACACAAGAAATTAGACTAGGAACAAAGTTTACTTACTAGAGTGAGTAAGCTAACATAACCTTCTCCTCATGAAGATAACAACTAAAAGAATGAGACTGTATAACACAAGAAATTAGACTAGGAACAAAGTTTACTTACTAGAGTGAGTAAGCTAACATAACCTTCTCCTCATGAAGATAAGAACTAAAAGAATGAGACTGTATAACACAAGAAATTAGACTAGGAACAAAGTTTACTTACTAGAGTGAGTAAACTAACATAACCTTCTCCTCATGAAGATAAGAACTAAAAGAATGAGACTGTATAACACAAGAAATTAGACTAGGAACAAAGTTTACTTACTAGAGTGAGTAAGCTAACATAACCTTCTCCTCATGAAGATAACAACTAAAAGAATAAGACTGTATAACAAGATACTCTCGTCATGAGAAGGTTCTAATCTAGAACATTTTATGCTATATTTTTAAAATTTGGAGTTAGCCCTGCACGAAAAGATTGCAAGCATTGCATCTATTTGTTCTGTAAAAATTTTATTAACTAAGCCGCAGTAACTAGTACCAATGCTATAACAATTCTTATTTTAAAATGGAATTGATAGATATTCAATTATTAGCTTGTATTCTCGAAATATTGTAATGTGCGTTTAGTGTAATGACTAATCAAATAAACATTTATTTAAGGAATTTATGAAAAAAAAATTTGAATGTACATGAAAAAAATAAAACATAAAAAAAAACAAAATAGTACATCATAGGAACAGAACATTAAATATTTAGAAACACACACACCTATATATAGTCTTATATATATATATCTATAATATAAGTGGCAATGTCCTGATTGACTGACTGACTGACATAGAATCAACGCACAGCAAAATCTGCTTAACCGAGAGACTTGAAATTTTGAGGATATACTCGGTTCATATCATAGGCATCCACTAAGAAAGGATTTTGCGAAATTTTTATTTTTGTACCCAGGGGTACGGGGTACAAATGTCAAAGTAATGAATACTTTTAATGATGCATATCGTTGAAAAGCTCTTTAAAAGTACAGTAATTGTTGTTATGTACAGTTTTGTCATATTTTCATTTAGGAGGGGGTAAAATGGAAAAATATGTATAACTACATCTTATATAAATGAAGAGTGTCTATGAGTGTCTTTTATCTTATATAAATGAAGAGTGTCTATGAGTGTACTGCTTACATGAGATTATAAAGTTAAAATGTTGGTACACAGGAGTACGGGGTACAAATGTCAAAGTAATTGATGTGTACCCTTTATGATGCATATCGTTAAAAGGTTCTTTAAGAGAAAAGTAATTGTAAGGTTCGTTTTTGTCATTATTTTCATTTAAGAGAGGGGTAAAAAGGAAATGTCAACGTAAGTGTGTGTGACTTCATGCATTTTCGAAATTTTGATTTTGGTGCACAGGGGTACGGGGTACAAATGTCAAAGTAATGAAAACCCTTCACGATGCATACCGTTGAAAAGCTCTTTAAGAGTGCTGTAGAGTGCTGTACAATTATTGTTATGTACATTTAGGGGGTTTAAATGGAAAAATATATCTATATCTATGTATAAAAAACTAATAACTGTTGTGTCTGTACATTAATCCGATTGGGCTAAAATTTTGTATTTATGCATTTATTTATTATTATTATTTTTTTTATTTTTTTTAAATACCTTTATTGAATAAAACATATTAATACATAAATAATATTTGAGTACATTAATTTATCTATTTTATTGATTTTACATTTTAGCTCCACATAAGGTTATCTCTCCACTAGAGAACATGGAGGCCCGAGCTGTGGAGAGAGAATATGGGGTATTTCCACTGAATGAGTAGTCCTGACAACGAATTTAAGTTTAGAAAATTTTATATCTGTCTGTCTGTGCGTCAATCACGTCCAAATGGCTGAATAGATTTTGGAGGTTCTTGGGTACAATGTTAAGCTTAATTCTGCGGGTGATAAAGGATATAAAACGATTTGGTAGCTTTATATATGGAGCTGAGAACGGGGCTTCTAAATAGATTTCAAAATTCTTAATTCATTTTTCATAAAAAAAAAATGTATTTAACCAAAATTGCAGAAGAAACTACTGACCATATTTTATGTTTTGTGGAAATTTCTGTAGGAAGAACTGTTAAAGAAATTACTTTTCAATCACTGTCAAAAAATATTTAGATTTATTTTTAGATATTAAGGCAATCATTAATAAATCACGCCTTACCGTGCCTAAACCTTTACTAACTTAATCATGACCACTTCTTTAAAATTCTAAAATAAAATCTACGAGTGTATACGTAGTATAATAATTTCTAAATTATATTGATAACTGCCAATAGAGATTTTCAAAAATTTTATCCCTAAGTGGAACATAAGGACAGAGTAAGAAAATAAGTGGAATTGAACCCAGACAGACTTCAAAAGTTAGGAAGTTAATACTTGAGAAAGAGCTCTTATTTTGGATGTAAGCATGTATATTAATAAAAGATAATTCCAATTTCAACCAAGGGATGTAAAATGACACGGGGGGGGGGGGGGGGGTACAGAAGGAAAATACCACTGCTTTTCCTTTTTAAAAATTTAGTCGGAATGAATTACTAATTTGGGATATTAGCAAATTATCTTATCAAAGGGGAGGGGGTATAGAAATAAGGGGGAGGGATAGAATCTAGATATTCTCGCTTTGTAAAATAATTTAAATGTTTCTTGATGGTAGTTTATAAATCCATTAAATTGAAAATAAAACACCCCGTAGCGAAGCACGGGTATTCAGCTAGTATATATGTATATATATATATATATATATATATATATATATATATATATATATATATATATATATATATATATATATATATATATAGTATATATATTTATATATATATATATATATAAATTTTTACACTTGCATGTTTCTCCTTTGACACAACCTTAAAAAAGACAAAAAAAAAACTCAGAAATAAAAAGCAATAAATAAAAAAGGACCCAAAGATATAGGTTAGAAAGGAAAGAAAAGAAATGTCGTGAAAGACAGAAGGGATGAAAACTGGTGTATCTAGATGACAGGGAAATACGTGAGTGGAGTAAAAGAAAAGCTTTGCAGCGCTTTCCTTAACCTGAATATAAAACTAACTTGGGCGTCTTGTTTCGATAACATCATGTATGAAAACAACAACAAACATTGATAACAATACACCCAACTTAACTAACAATAAAATTATATTATTTATAGTTTATTTTTCTATTTTTTGACTGAAGAATCTATTTGCTCTTATTGCTAGTTACGGCTGTTTTCTATGATACTGGCAGTTTCTACGACATATCAATAGACATTTATACTGATAAATAACAACGTTCTAACTTTACTAGAGCAATAAATATTATTTTAATTGCAACTGGGCTGAAATGAAAGTCTAACCACATCTAGATGGTACATCAAATAGCCACATCTAGATGGTACATAAAATAACCACATCTAGATGGTACATCAAATAACCACATCTAGATGGTACATAAAATAACCACATCTAGATGGTACATCAAATAACCACATCTAGATGGTACATCAAATAACCACATCTAGATGGTACATCAAATAACCACATCTAGATGGTACATATCACAGATATAATAAGTATAAGAGCTGTTTCATTCTGTTGGCGTTTTACACATGTATTAGTCCGTTATTTTCTAGTTTTCAGCTTGAATTTTGCATGTTATTTTTTCAGCTATAATAGATTTATTTTCATTATTATCTAGATTATATTTGATGAGGAACTAGATTTTTCCTGGGAAAACGAGTTATATTATTATTGGAAATCGTACATTAAAAATAGACTATATGAGGGGTAGGCAACCAAAGGTGATTTTCAAATCTTGTATTGTGCTCTTAAAGACAAAAAGGGTGCCGATCCCCGGACTACATAATAGAAAATTGAAATTATAATGTTCGTTTATCCGTTTTTTAAGTCTACTTTAGCAGCTGTACAACTTAAATCGAGTGTCTTGAAATATTAGATATATTTTATATTCCATACGAGCAAAACGAATAATAAAACAATACTTTTCCTACCATAGATAGTGAGGGAAAGTAAAAAACATTACATCTGTCCCACATAAAACTGCTTATAACCAGGAAATCATGAACAGCATACTCAATCATGACATCCTTATAACATCTTGAGTGAGAGTATTACATGTGACATTTACAAACCAATGTAGAGAAATTTTACAACATATATATATATATATATATATATATATATATATATATATATATATATATATATATATATATATATATATATATATATATATATATATATTATAGAGAGAGAGAGGGGGAGAGAGAGGTATTATTAGTTCAGTACTTGAAGCACTTAAAGGAATAAGAAATGTTTTGTGTTTTTTAGTTGGGAAGTCTCTAAGGAAATGTAACGCTCTGTAGCAATGTTGTTACAAGTCCCTGTTGGTTTGTCAAAACTTGCAGGATAGAACCAAGTTGACATCAAGTAGACCAACTTCTTCTAATACAACTGTTTTAGTTGTTTTCTGAAACAAGTTTGAGAGAAGAAGAAAAGTAGACGGATGTTTAGTAAAACTATTTGGCTAAAGTCCTCCCCAACTGATCCGAAATAAGGGATAGAATCGGTGGGGAAGGACTTTGGCCAAATGAGAGAGGGCTCAACTGAGTACCGTAAAAGACCCGGTTTTACCAGAAAACAAAAGCGGGGTCTATATTATGATCTGTGGTGAATGTGAAACTGAATATGTCGTGCAGACAGGGCAGTCTTATAAAATAAGAGCAAAAGAGCATTTGCAACGCACTAGCAGTAGGTTTTACCAACTTCTTCATGAGCACGGCCACATCTTCATGAGCAACTTTTTAAAATTTTCTTACGTGGAGAGACTTTTCCTTCTACCTTTAATATCAGTTATAAGTCTAAACACAATTGTTTCGCTTCTGAACTTACGGAAGGTAACGAAACCATTGTGAACTCAGAACAACGAAATACACTCGCTCCCTAAATAATGAAGCAACTAACACAGTAAATATATTATATGTAGCAACGTTTAATGAAGTAACTTTAAAATAATAACGTATCTTATCTCTTGTCATCATCAGAGATGGTTAGATACAAACAATCATCTGTGTCCAATCATCGTTGAACCAAATCAATTGTTCTTCAATTGATCAATTCACTTTCTCCGAAACTACAAGACCGATTTGAATAAAGCTTTGACCAATGTAACCCTTGGTTCGTCACTATTTTTTTAAAACGTCATCACTTCCGCAAATGATGACGTTTTGCAGAGTATTTACACCTCAACAACTGTCTGATCTCTCTAGAACCACCAAAGGGTTCACATTTTACTTTTGGCTACGTACAAAGTGGTAAATATTGTTACGACCCAATGACTAGAGCTGCGTATACACTAAGCGAGGCGTGACCCACTTAGTGTACAATGTATATGTCCCTTGTCTATTTCTTGGTCTGTCGTTTAACCCCAGATCCTACAAACTACCCTTTGCGAACCACCAGATCTTAAAAACTACTCGTCCGATTTTAATGAGAGTATTATGACGGTAGGTCATAATTAGCCTATTGTCAGTCCTAAATCTCTTCCGCAGGCACACTCATTTTTCTTATTGAAACCTATATCTTTAAAAAACCTCGTCTGCTTTAGATAAAATATGGCACAGACCGCCCCATATTAATTTATATTGACTGCACAATTTTAATATTGTTTAAAAGTCCCCCCCGCTACTGAGGAACCTCCTGTGTGACAAGCTCAGCCTGTAGCTATCAGCTACTGGGCACATTAAACTGACTTAGCCTTAATTAAAACAGATGGTAGTGACTTACAAAAAAAAGGGTAAAAATAATATTAGATATGACACCGGTGTGACTTACTAAAGAGATGCCCGGGAGGGAGGGCATGGGGGGATAATTGATGAACTGACTAATTGATGTTTTTTCCCGCCAAAATTCTATTAGAAATGTGGGGGAAAAAAGAGGTTAGGAGATCGAAGGCGGGAAAGGGGGGGGGGGGGGGAGGACGTCACGTAATAATTAATGACCGAGGTCCAAATTTGCTTGGGATCTCGACCTCTGTTATCCCTTATTAGGAAATATTTAATTTTTTTTAAAAAATTACAATTTTCTAACCTCCTTATATCAAACAGTACCGTAATTAATTTTAATGACCAAATTTTTTTATATAATAAATTAAAATCAATATTGAAAATTGAACTCGAAATTAAATCATTATAATATTTTAATAAAACAACAGACTGGAATATAAATTTGTTTTAATTACTTTTTTATTAATTAAAATAATTGATAACAATATAATACAGTCTAGGATTCGTTATAATATTTTAAAAATAAAGTTATCAAGGAAAATATATATTTTTTTTTTTTTAAATTAATGACCGCTCCTTCAATAACTGCTGTGAAAAATGAAATAATGATTTCGGTAGGTTTTTATTATTGAAGATGGACTAAGGCTCTGATTTTCATAATGTCCATTCTCATATACTTGGTATATACAGAGAGAATGTTTTGCGATGCCGCGAAAAATCTATTTTTAGATTACTAAACAGGAGTTTTAAAGTTTTGAGTTCCTGACTCAAAAAAAAATTAAAAAAGTCATTCTGTCATCAGTACACATAATGGGCCGATTTTTATGGAATTTGGCATAAAGGTTAAGAAAACCAGGGATAAAATTTCAGCTCGAAATTAAGGTGCACTCTCCCAAAAACTCTTTCTTTTAAAATTTATTTTTCTCAATAACGGTTCCGATTATCAAATTCTAAAAGATAGTCCATTAAAATACGAATCTAACGAAAAAGGTAATTTTCCCCGGAAAAATAAAGTTTCCGAGGTATTTTGTTGAAAATCGAAAAAAAGTAAACAACCACATGTTTTTTTTTTTTTTTTTTTAGGGTTTCGAGGTCATCCTAGACACCTCATGCTTTTGGTAGACCGTCCGTCCGTCCGTCCGTACATCTTGGATAATATCTCCCGACCTATTGTAGCTAGAGATTAAAAATTTCATATAAAAGTAAAAATCTTTTGTCCAAAACAGGAAAAATGGTGCGAACTTTTTCCTCGATAGCAAAATTTATTCGATCGCAATATATTTTTATTTTTTGTAATTTTTGAGTGGGGTATCATTTTAAAGGTATTTAAATGTAGATCACAAATATATATATATATATATATATATATATATATATATATATATATATATATATATATATATATATATATATATATATATATATATATATCACGTTTCTACAATGGCGGCCATTTTACTCCCAAAAGTGTATACCTAAGATGCTAAAGGATATTATGCGCATCTTAATTCTCCAAAGTAAAACTTTTTATACACATAATAAATAAATTAAAATATAGGAAATATTCATTTGTATGACCGAAAAACCCCGTAGATTGCTGGCAAGTAATTGACGGGATTTTTAAATATGTTTAAAAATAATGCAATAAAATGAGATACCATGGGATTTATATACAGTACCTGTATCTACATGAGAAACTTTAGTTTCCATTAATCGCACTCTATTTACTTTTCCTTACCTAAAGTAAAAGTATTTGAAAATACGAAACCGAGATTTCAACAGAATTATCCGTTCTGGGTGTTTTAAGGCGATTTGAGTGGATTTTATCGGTTTGTTGTTGTAACTTATAATGGACAAACAAAATTATAATTCACATAATGAAAAAGTCTGTTGTCATTTATTATAGATTCATGTTGGCAAGGAAACGCACTGAGACGTTCTGCGTCACATTTTATTTTCTTCTTTTGATTATTCAATTCCTTTAAGCCTCTTAACTGATAAAAATTAAACACTTCAAAATTATTTATTCTTTATCATCATATTTATTTTTTATGTTACTCAACTTTTTTTTTAAAAAAAGAATCGTTTCAAGATTGTTTAAATAATGTAATTTCTTAAGTAAAGAAAAAATATAATAAATAAAGTACAACTTCCTCATTTCTTCTAATTTATTTCTTTTATATTTTAGACTGAAGAAACATGAATATTGAAAGACATTCTTCAAAGGGAATGTAAATTAAAAAATAAATAAATTGTGATTTTATTATTTACATTTATTCTAGAATGTCAATCGGTTTATTTCAGTGTTGTTATTTTTTCTAAGGCTTACGAATACATTTTCTTATGATTAAATGGGGGGTGGGGGAGGGGTAGAATGATTTTGATATTTTTGTTTAATTACTTAAACAATTTGAGTTTTATGAGATGGGTTAGACTGTTATATACAAAGTCAATTAAAACGGGCACAAAGAGGTTATCATTTGATAATTTGTCATTACTACAGGGAGAGGGGGGGAGGGGGGGGGGGGACATTCGGTATGTTCAAAGGGAAGTGGAGAATATCAAAAGGGCGGTAAGTCGGATCCAAGTGGAAGGGTTCGGTGCTTGAAGATGCCGAGGGGGGGTTCACTTGGTACTCGGCCAAAGGCAGAGTGAAGTACAAGGGTCTTTACAAATTACATTCCCCTGGTTAAGAGGGATCTCGATGCTTAAATGCGGCTTAATTAGTAGGCATCAGGACTTAGAAAGGAAACCCTCGAGCACAAGCCGGCAGGAATGCTGTAGGAAATGTAACGGAGAGCATGCTAAGCACCAACCGTTCTACAAAATCGTACGAGTTAAAGAAAGAGCTACAATTCAGTTAGCAGTCGAATGTACAGAACGAATTTCACCTCTTTGTCATCTTCATTTGAAACCCCGTCAACTCGAGACTGGCTATAGTTGAAAACATTATCACCCTTAATTCAAAATTCCAATCCTTAACCTCTCTTACCAAACATAATATCAAGTAGCATTTAAATATTTAAGGATTTGACAATTCAACACAAACTTATCCTACTGCAAGGGTAGTGATACACGAAGCGGTTTTGACCGAAGCGATTATCGCGTCGGGTTTTCTAGCACTGCATTGCTAGGATCGCCAGCGACTGCGATTATGACTGCTCCTGGAGCAGACGGCTGCAATCGCTCAGCGATCGACGCTAGCGTCTCTAGCGACTATCGTTAGTCGCATGCCTAGGAAAACAGTTACACGTAAACTCAGAAGAGGAGTCCTCAGCGATAGTCGCTGAGCGATTATCGCTGGAGTCGCATCTTGGAAAACGTACCTTCAAGTGGTGCATTATCAGTAAAACTAGGCATCTATCATCAAATTAAGTCTGTCATTGAAGCGACCGAAACTCAATATAATATTTTTTTTTTTTTTTTTTTTTTTTTTTTGTAGTTTTAGTCCCGTTCAACAGCTTTATTAGGTCATTACAGGTATATAATATAGGTAATAATATTGAATCTTAAACAAATATAGTTGATCATGATGAGTTGATAGTTAAAAGATTATCGTAACAGCGAGCCGTGTAATAGAGGAGCAGGATGCCTTCCTACTATTACTTAACTTACAAGCCTCGGTCATCTCCATTTCAACTATTAAAAAATGTATGACTTCACTACACAAAAACTTGTGCTTGTATCAAGTTAAAATTTTAAACGCCTTTTTAAATTTTACTTTAGGTCGATGTATATGAAGTTAAACTAGGTGCGTTGGATCTTAAGATAATAGTGCCTTGTTATCTCTATTTAGACGTTTAGATCCAATTAAAGGATTTAGCTATCTTTATCACTTCTTAGCGGTGTCGCTCTTCGTTTTACTAATAAAATGCATTTGTCTCATTCAGTGGACGATATTATGTATCATCTTTCCGTCCAAAAAATTACAATTTTAAAATTAATGCTCATGTTTACAAGAGCGTTGCTTGCGAACGCTTGGACGGATAACGCTGTCCAATCAGTCCACATTTTTGAGCTTGGTGCCATCAGTCAAAATTATTGCAACCGTATCATACATACAACTTGTCAGATTTTCATGAAATTCGGGTGTGAAGTAGGCCAGTATTAGCCTTATGCATCCATTGCTGACATATTTTTTTCCTATTTATTAATGAATTAAAAAAAGGGTTTCTTTTTATTGCAACATTGTCATGTTGATATTTAATTAAGTTGACTGACAATTCCGGTGGAGGAAATGTAGTGGAAATTCTGATGTTAATGAAAAAATAATACAATAAAATCAACTCGGTGTGTTGCCTTTCCCGTGAAAAGTCATGAAAAATTAAAGTCGAGGCAAGTACTGGACTCGTCAGCTTTTAAAAACCATCTAAAGTTTTTCTTGCACTAAAATTTTTCGAAAATTAACTTTTCTACGACTCTCATAAAAGAATCGTGGACAGAATAAACTTTATTTTTATACTTCTCTTTCCAGTGAAATAGTTTATTTCTGCGACGGAATAATACATTTTATATTTCAAATGAAAATATTCAAGATTTAAAAAGAAAAAGTAATTTCATTCAAAAATATTAAATTAATTAAAAATGAAAATTTTTGTCAAAATAAATTCAGTTCCAATAAATAATACGACATTAAATCATAATGTAATTATAATTAAGTGAACTAATTAAATTATCACTAAGAGATACTATTTTGTTCATTTCAATTTACTAGAACAAATCTAAAAGTTATGATGGGGTTAAATTCCGTCTCCTTAATATAACTTGATATACTTTAATCTGCGAATAAACTGAATAATTTATTCTGGCTTTTTTCTTTGCAAGTTAAAAACTTTTAACTTCCAATTTATCATTGTGGCTTGGGCTCAGTCGAAATAGAAATATTTTTTAACATTCTACATCTAATGTAAAACAGGTTGATTGAGAGTCGCTTCACAGCAGCTTCATCGTGTAGAAAGTAACTTTCAAACGAAACCAGGTAAAGCTGGAGGGAACGTGTTCACATCACACGTGGGTCGTGGGTCTGGTAGAACATGGAGCCTTTGAATATATCTGGGCTCAGTTTTATCAACTCGATTAAACCTAGAACCTAATTTATCTTCACATCACAGCTAAATACTGATTGCCAGTTCATACTGATTCTATGAGTCCAAGTTAACTGACTCTTTTCTCTCTAGATCCGATGATGGTTACCGGTTGTTGTTAAGTCTGTTTCACTTAAACTGGATTCTATTCTCTATGGTGGATGAAAGTTTGTGTCCACTTAGGACCAATAGTGGAGTGACAGCTTACTAATGGTGTACAAAATAAATAATTTTATTTCCAAAAAGCGGTTTAAACCTAAGCATCAGTCCTGAAGCTGTTGTCGTATGAAGACTTGTCTTATTGAAGAGAGAAGGTCGGATGCCATGTGTCTCACTTAGATTTGAGTCAACAAGTCTTGAGCAGCCATCAGTGATGATCTGGTAATCAAGTATTCATTTTAATTTTCTTTCTACTTTGCCTAAGTCTAAAGAAAGTGCAATGATCATTCTAAACTAAATATTTTTTTCAAATACTCTGCTGGTTATGAATGTGAGATAGAATTGAACGAAGCTGAACCACAGTAGCTGGAAGCCACTTGCCAGATGACAAGGTTCCTCAATCACATACTTTCATTTGGGCACGACTTCAAAGTAGTTGTACTTTTCAAACATGGTGGGAAATGAGCTGTCTGGAGAGGCTTCTCGAACCTTCGACAAATTCAATTTATTTCAGTGCAGGCTGCAGTGGAAACGAGTCGAATTTCGTATCAAATTTACAAACCAGGTCTACCAGGGTCGTCTTCATCTTGGAACCCTTGTTCCAATCTATCACCGCTATATTCTTCCCTTCGTCTACCTTACACCAATTTCTCACCCAATCTGTCCCGATACCCGTCGTCATTGTACAGTCTTCCCTCTTCTTTAGGGAGGGTATTGTTTGCACCATTTATTCCCGAACCTTCACTCCCCTCCCGACGTGTTTCCTTCCTGACGGAAAATTTCTCCATTATTTATATCATAATTGCTTTTTACCTTTCGGCGTCGTCTCCTCCCATGAAATTGTTGAGCCCTTTTCATTGCGTCCCTACAAACTCATCATCGTCAACGCCCTTTCCCCGTTAGCTAGTCGTCCCTAGCTCCCCTTGTTATGACAACAATGCCCTCACCCCTGTGTACTCCCTACCCCGACCTTTTTGTAAGGCACTTTAAACCGTAACCCGGAGGCATACCTACCCCTCCCCACTTCTAAAAACTTCTAGAAAATCACCTCCTACTAATGCAATTTTCACCAAAACACATCTTTTCCTCTAATGAAATTGTATACAGAGATAAAACAATAGCGAAACCTGTCCTGACCTTTTTAACCTCCCACGGGAGGAACGAATCGAAAAACAGGTCAACAAAAGCTATCAAACTAAAAGTTTTTATTGCCCCGAGGGTCCTCCCTCCGACGGAACAAGAATCCCAATTTATCCGGTGAAAAACGATTCAAAACTCATTCTACAACTGTTGAATAAGTTGTCCCCCCAAAAAAAAAAACTTTCAGGGTAATTTTTTTTCAAAGTAACAATGTTTTTTGTCAGTAAATTTTTAAATAAATGATTAATTATCTTCACTATCACAGAAGTTATTTAAAATTACGCTTAGGTCAAGTCGTAAGGTTTAACTTTGACGTCCATTAACTGCAATTAAGGGATTTAACGTTAAACTGCGATTAATTTAAGATCTTTAAAGTGTAATTTATCAAGATACAATAAAACTAACACATAAAAGTTTCCCCAACCACAGTGTGTAGATGAGGTTAAAACCGAGGGATTAGCGGTTGCATTCCAGGACATGAGACTTTTAGTATCTGTCTTTATACCTATCTCTTTAATCATAGATTAGAAATATTTAGTCATAGAATAATTATATTGGGATTAGTAGATTACGATTAGTACATAGTTTATGCATCTATATCTACAGGGTCCATAAGCAATTTAACAAACAGGACGAGTAAGAGTTTGTCATATTATGATGCTTTGATTATTTATTGTATACAAGCTGGATACCCGTGCTTCGCTACGGAGTGTAATTTTAATTTGATAAGTTTATAAACTACCATCAAGAAACATTTAAATTATTTTACTATACGAGATTATCTAAAGGAATTGAACTCACACTTATTTTATACCCTTTGATAAGATAATTTGCAAATATCCCAAATTTACTTCCCCCCTCCCTTAATAAAAATATGACAAAACTGTACATAACAACAATTACTGTACTCTTAAACAGCTTTTCAACTAGAAATTCATATTTTACGATTTTGGTAGTATTCTTACTACGGAAAGATTAAATTTTAATTTAAATCAAATTATAATTATTAACAACTACGAGAAACAACCAGAGAAAATACACTCCAGCGCTGGGATTTGAACCACAGGCCTCTATATTTCCAGTATAGCGCTCTACCAACTAAGCTACGCAGGAGAATGAATTTCTCTGACGTTAATGATACCTTATCCCGAATTTAAGCTTTCAATTTTCCACAAATCTGAGAAGTCAACATTAATGACAAAGAACTTAAAAAATTAAAATTTGATTTAAATTAAAAAAAAAAAAAGCTTTTCAACGATATGCATCATGAAGGGGTTTTATTACTTTGACTCCATATTCATTACTTTTACCCCGTACCCCTGTGTACCAAAATTTAAATTTCGAAAAAGCATGTAGACCTTGATTTTTCCCTTGATTTGAAGGTCAAGTTTGCAAATTTTCATTGAGATTAGTACACACATACGTTGACTTTTATTTATATATATATATATATATATATATATATATATATATATATATATATATATATATATATATATATATATATATATATATATATATATATATATATATATATATATATATATATAGATTATTCATGCATTTATCTCCAGATCTTTTGGTACGTAGCTAGTAGAAGAATCTCTTACATTTCTGTAGTATTTAGGAACAATTATAGATAAAATAATTGTATTGGGTGAGTAGGCATCTTTGAATTATAAACAGTACATGGTTAATGTATTTCTATCTATATAATATCTTGGTATACAGCTGGAATAATTGTACTGGCATCATAATAATTCATTATTGATGCATCTATGTCTAGATTTCATGGTACATAGATAGAATATGTTTCTTTTAGAAGTATGCAAGGACGTTGGAATAGCTAGAATAATTGTATTGGGGGTTATCGTTGTACTTTTATTTTCCCAGTTGACGAGTCTCATACTAGATCTCATCATACTTGATTTACAGATGTTCTCGTTACTTAAAATATTTATTAGGAACATTTATAGCTAGAATAATTGTGAACATTTTTTGAAAATAATTCGCTTGTCGAGGCATCGAATTCTATTTCTCTTGGTGCGTAGCCCTTCATTAAGACTTATAAAATCCCAAGAGAAAAAAAAAGTATTGCAACACAAGTGACTTACTGATTGGTTTGGAACCGGTTTATAACTAGGCCTAACAACATCCCAAACATCCGGCTTGTATAAAACAAATTAATAAAGTTAGCTCCTTCCCCCACCCTGCTTAATTCAATAATTCCCTCGACCGGAACCCTCTCTAATCCTAAATCAACTTATATCGGCCACAACTTTGAGGTCTATATTGTACCAAATCAAACCTACATTTCTCCCTCCTTCATCACTCTTTCTTTTATTTTATAAATCATTAATTATTTTGATGGTTGGTGGTAGTACCCTTTTATTTTTAATATACACATATAAATGGATCCACTTCGGGGTAAAAAATAATAATTTTCAACAAGTTATTGTGGCGACGTTTCGACCTATCCGGTCATTATCGAGCCTTTCAAGCTATGAAGTTACACTCATATCAGTCATAATTTAAACATTTCATTGCAACAATAACTTTTTAATAGTAAGTAGAGTGGTTGTTTCCTTGTATCGTTTACATTTGTTGCTTTTTGGTGTTAAGGAATAGTACATTACGCGTCGAGTGCGGAAAGTAGCATTTTGCATGCGAGAGTGGAGTTTGCACCCGAGCGACAGCGAGGGTGGTAAAACCACACGAGCAATGCAAAATGCCGTTTTCGCACGAGTTGCGTACCGTACTTTATCTACGATTGATAGATTTAAATAATAAATACAGAAAAAAATAAACTTCCAGTATACAAGTTCGTATTTCTCTTTTGATAAAGATAACATTAATTCATTAGTTGTATTTTGTGCCGAATTATTTCGGGAGGCGTATTATTCTCCTCATATTCGTCATAATCATTTAAATCACTCATTGATTTTCACAAAAAACTCGATATAAAAGTTACTTTTATTAAACAAACAGCAAATTAGTTTTGTTAAATGTAAGCAAACTCTCTAATCGTGCGTAAAGCTGAAGAATTCTTCTTCTTTACCGCACTAGTGTGGTAAAGAAGAGGAATTCTTCAGAACTATGAGACGCGCATGCGCAATGAATACAAGTACGTAAAGAATCACTTTCTACGCATCTAAACAGAGATATAATGTTTATATTTCGTATTAATCGTAGATAAAAAATAAAACGCTCCCTTTTGCTTATATTTCGACCCCTCCTTAGGCCATTCTCAAGCTAGAAACAATTTTATTAAATATATTCTTATTACATAGGCATTAACAATTTTATTGAATTTAACACATATTAAAACATTAATCATTTATAACTCCTACATTTAAAAAAACACACACATACACTACATTTAAAATTTAAAATATAAACCATTAAATATTAATTCCTTACTAACCTGCCTGACTAGAAAATTACACTACATTGAATTTTTTAAAGGTCAATTAGAACAATATTGTGAACTTATTGAATCTTCTGATTCTCGTCAAACTTTCCTAAAATATAACCAATTATTTGGTGTTGGTCACATGTTATGTATTATTGTAAGTTAATTTATTCATAAATTAAATCATAATTATTTTGCACTTACTGCATTTAGATAAAGTTTGTTTCACTTTAAGATAGTGTGTACGATTTTATTTCTTATTTATTCTATCAATTTCCTTACTTTTACTTATTCTTTCACTGTACACTATTCTATTCCTTTTGTCACACTGTTTGACCAATCATATAAACAATTCAATGTAGTGTAATTTTCTAGTCAGGCAGGTTAGTAAGGAATTCATATTTTAATGGTTTATATTTTAAATTTTAAATTTAGTGTGTATGTGTGTGGTTTTTTAAATGTAGTGGTTATAAATTATTAATGTTGTAATATGTGTTAAATTCAGTAAAATTGTTAATGCCTATGTAATAAGAGTATATTTAATAAAATTGTTTTATAGCTTGAGAATGACCCAAGGAGGGGTCGAAATATCGCAAAAGGGAGTGTTTTATTTTTTCCTTAAGACCAAAAAAGCAACAAATATAACTTTTTAATTTTTACCCCGAAATGGATCCATTTATATGTGTACATTAATTTTTATATTGTAATTTTTATTTTGATTGGAATTATCAAAGTAAAATTTATGAACTTTCGACTGATAATCCTGAAAAAAATGTACATTCAGGGTTGAAATCGATATTATAGACATGAATCTACAAAAATAGTAGACCCAAATACAATTATTTGAACATTATAATAGTTAAACTACACATTCTTGTTCCTTATTATTGTCCTCCAGGAGTGAATGTAATTAATTTTTGTGGTCTGGCACGGTTTTTAATAAAATAAATCCTGCAGTTCAGTTATGAAAATCGCCGGTTGAAATGTTGCCGAACACGTTAATGAAGTAAACATGTATTGCTTCCGAGCTTACCGAAGGTAACGGAAGCATTGTGTTCACTTTTGAGAACGAAAAACTTTTATGCCTCCGATTTTAAAAACTTCAAGACAGAAATCCATTTCAGACATCAGGGAACATTTTTGGTCTCGTGTCTGTCTGTCTGTCGGTCTGTGTGTCCGCGAATTATGAAACGTGCGACGATAACTTGAGTAAATGTCGACCGATTTTGATGAAATTTGGTAGACATGTTCATTTTACCAATGCCCAGGACGAGTTCGTTGGACAACGTTATCCGTCCAAGCGTTCACGAGCTACGCTCGCGTAAACGTGAACTTCAAATTTAAAATTGGAATTTTAGGTCGGGACAAAAATCTAACTTCATCTATTCAATGAGACAAACATTTTTTTCAAATACAATTTTTTAGTAAAACCAACAGCGACACCGCTATGAAGTGTTAAAGATCGCTAAAACTATTAATAGTTTTTACACAATAAACAATATAACAATAACGTAATATAACAATAATTTTAATGTTAATATAACAATAAAGTACATGATAGGATGCGAGGAAGCTATGTGCCACACTAATTGACAGTCTATTTTTTCTACACCCAGAAGAATCCATTACGATATGTAAACTACACTTTTTGCTAATAAAATACAATGATCCAAATCGTCGTCAGGAAAATTAGCGTCTAAAATGCCTAGGAAAGTAATTAGTTTGTTATAAGTAAATTAAATTTATAAGAAATTTGTTTCAGTTATTTTTGATCCCCAAAAAATACCTCGAACTCGACAAAACTTTCTCATAATGATATTGGCTTTGAATCCCGTAACATCAATTTATAATTAAACCCAGTCAGAAAATGTTCAACAAGTGGCTGTTTATATTTCATTTCCGAGTTTCAGCTCAATCAAATTAATTTTCTTTAATATCTCTGAAACTAAATTGTTTTCCTGGGGAAACGACTTAGACTCTTGAATTCGCATTTAAATTAAATAGACTGAAAAATAGATTTTATTTTTTAAAAATCAAAATCGTCGGAACCGTTTCGGAGAAATAATTACCTTTAACGTTTATTCAGGAGGGACACTAGACCAGAATTTAGGGATACAATTTATTACTCAATTTCGCATATGGGTATGATTTTTCTGAACGTTCATGTGTCAAATTTGATCAAAATCGTTCCAGCAGTTTAGGCTCTCGCCATTTATTCAGACACATACAACAGACTACAGACGGCTGAGACATTTAGTTAAAAACCACTGTTTGGACTCAGGGCACCTTAAAACGTGTCACTCCATCAAAATCTCAAATAGATTTTTATCTCATCACAAAATCTTCTGTATAGGTTATATGCTATGAATATGCGAAATAAAAAGTTGAACAAATCAATATTTCAATAAGTAACGTTACCAAGTACGTAGGATTCCACAGTTAGAATTAAAATTAAGTTGTAGGTGTTCAGGTGGTGACGACTGTCTCGAAGGGCTGCGTCCCGACGTTTCGCTCCTAACCATCTTCAGGGCTGTTCGTTCTCTATTAACATTGAGAGAGTGTTTTTCAACTTCAATTGCTTGTTTGACTATATACTGTTGTGGTAAGCTGCCACAGAGATATAATACTTCCCACAGCTGCAAGGGATCTGGTACACTCCCTCAATGTTGTACGGTAAACAGTCCTTGACTGGTCCCAAGATCCTCTTGGAGGTCGGTAAACTGGTGAAGGTTATCCCAATTTCATATTTGAGTAGGATCTCAGCTATTTTGTCCGCGGTGTCTTTGATGAAGGGAGGTATTCTTTTCTTAGGGATTGGTCCGGAGGTTCCCTTGCAGCTCTTGGAGTTTCGTTCCGGTGAATGATTGTTTTTATTTCTGACATAGAAACCATTTATGGAAAGCGCTACGTGAAGGTGTTCCTTTTCTTCTTTCCAGTCACACACTCGTAACTTCTAGAAATAAAAAAGACGAGGACCTCTGTTTACTGCGGCGGGTGATGGTGGGAGGCAGCGTTAAGGTACCGGTAGGTGTGCGTAGATCTATCTATCGACCTTGTGTCATAGTCTTCCATCTTCTATTTTCGTCATTTAAACATCCAGGAATCCATGGACACATCCATGGAAATTGACCATTGTTTTCTACTTCCGTCGTGAATGTGATATTTTAGTATACTATGGAGTTTAAGTGGTTCTAGAAGTCTTTGAGGTTGTTAATAACAACCACAAGTCTGCCGTGGCCCAGCACCCTAGTCATCTCATCAGGTTCGAAGACATCGATATCTTGGCCTCGGTGGCAGGATAGTCAGAGAAGCAATTAAAACTGAAAAACACCCTCGCAATTTTAATAGAGGGGACGGCTTCAGAAGATCGATAACATGGAAACCGAAGTTCGTGTTCTCTTAAACACCCTAACCACAAGTCACGGTCCGGATAAGCCTGGTGTCCGGAAAGTCTCCACCGTCCAACAGGATGATGTAACACCGGCTGATGTAATTTCTGAAGCGACCACCTCCCTGCCCTAAGGCCATGAATGTAAAAAACCAACAACATCCCACAGCTCAACAAGCATACAGTTCACAACTAATTAAACTACGGATACCATGCAGATCGCAGATGATTTTATTATTACGAGCAAAACGTCGGGACGCACATCCTTCGAGACACGGTCGCCACTGGAACACCTAGATCTTCTAACTAACGTGCGATTCTGTTATCCTTGAAAACCCGATATTGTTAATTGTTATTAAACGAGGGTAGTTCTTAATTTCAGAGATTAGGGCCTTGAAAAGTTTGTGTGTTTGTTTGTCTAACGATAACTGGCGTAAAAATTGATCGATTTGAACGAAATTCGGTACATACACGCAGCTCATTAGATGTGACAACTTTATAGTTTTTGAAGATCACACATAATATTTTCAAGATGGCGGCAAATATAGAGGACGACTAAACAAAAAGGTTTTAGTCAGCATCAGCGAGTTATACAACAATTTAAAGGTCTTAAAGTGTAGAAGAAGAATATGTAACTAATAAAATTTTACATTTAATATTTTAAAGATGACGCCCAATATGGCGGACAACAGAAAAAAGTTTTAGTCGGCATGACATGTCATAAATAATTTCAAAGGCATTTAAGAGTAGGCAAAGAGTAAATACAAATTAAAATTCCACACTAAATATTTTCAATATGGCGGAAGAAGTAGAAAACATTTTTAGTCAGCTTAACATGTTATACACATCGTTTTAAAGGTATTTAAAAATATAAAAAGAGTAAATAACAATTAAAATATCACAATTAATATTTCAAGATGGTGACCATTCTACGTGAGTTCATTAAGCACTGCATCTCTAATTATCTGAAGAGTTAGATTTTGGACTAATTATATCGAACCTTGTGACTAAATATAAAAAATAATGTCATATAAAATGTGTAAATAAAAATAATGTCTAAACAGTTATTCATTAAGTAATTAATAGTACATTACGCGTCGAGCGCGGAAAGTAGCATTTTGCATGCGAGTGTGGAGTTTGCGCTCGAGCGACAGCGAGGAAGGTAAAACCACACGAGCAATGCAAAATGCCGTTTTCGCACGAGTTACGAGCATACCGTACTTTATCTACGATTGTTAGATTTAAATAATAAATACAGAAAAAAATAAACTTTCTATATCTCTCTCTTGATAAAGAAGGCATTAATTTTTGAGTTGTATTTTTTGCCGAATTAATTATTTCTGGAGGAGTATTATTCTCCACAATTTCGTCTAAGTCACTTGATTCACTCATTGTTTTTCACAAAAAAACTCAATATAATATAAACAGTCACTTTAATAAAAGAACAGCAAATTAGTTTTGTTAAATGTAAACATACTCTCTAATCGTGAGCAAAACTGAAGAATTCCATTTCTTTACCGCCCTAGGGTGGTAAAGAAGAGGAATTCTTCAGAACTATGAGACGCGCATGCGCAATGAATACAAGTTCGTAAAGAATCACTTTCTACACATCTAAACAGAGATACAATGTTTATATTTCGTATCAATCGTAGATAAAGTAAATTTCTAGTCTCTTACCAGAAAAGTTTTTCCTAACTATTTAAAAATACAAGTAAATACCTTGTCAGAATAAATTAAGTCCACTTATTATACTATTAATAAATTTAGTAAGAACCTTACAAGGATATTAAAAGATATAACAATGCTGCAAACCCATATTTTACATTGTTATCTCTAGAAAACACCATCCCTTTATATTAATTACATATATTTGTACAAGTTTCTCTACAATTTTTAATCTGCGTCCTTTTTATGTTGTTTTTTTACAAACCCCACCTTTATATAAATGACTAGATACTAGAACCTTCAGAGGAAAAATACTTAATTAAAACTCCTTGTTTCCTACATAGTTCTGACTATTTTATTATCTAGTTTTGTTCTAACAGTGATAATACTAAAGTATGTTCTACGCTCGGTTAGAACAAACCCCAAATAAAAAATGTTTTTGGCCTTTATAATGTTTATCTCAAATAATGTTTTTTTTTATTATTATAAATAGTATATTTTTAACTGTAGTAAA
The DNA here is from genome assembly GCA_951217055.1 of Gerris lacustris. Classification (NCBI taxonomy): domain Eukaryota; kingdom Metazoa; phylum Arthropoda; class Insecta; order Hemiptera; family Gerridae; genus Gerris; species Gerris lacustris. The sequence goes on from OX578286.1 coordinate 20,399,644, forward strand.
ACCAGAAAAACTAAAAAAATAAAATGATAAAAAATACAGTTTTATTTCTATTTATTTTTCCTATTCCGATTTTTTTCCTACTTCCGAGCTTACCAAAGGCAATGGAAACATTTGGATCATTCTAAAAAAAAAATATATTTTTGGAACGAAGTTCCTTATGGCACGTTCTGGAGCCCGGGAGTGAATCCGAAAAAAAAAACGACCAAACTAACCCACTGTCTCAAAATAACCGTCACAAAATCACCGTCACAAAATCACCTTCACGCAAAATCCGTCACGAAATCTACAGATGACGATAACTTGAGTAAAAGCTCACCGAGTTAGATGAAATTTGGTACACATGTTCATTTTACCAATGCCCAGGCTGAGTTCGTCGGAAAACATTATCCGCCCTAGCGTTCACACGCAACGCTCGCGTAAATGTAAGCTTTAAAAGACGGGAAAAAGTGTTATTAAGGAAGCCTGTTACTTGACTTGTTTTGATTATTTTTGATATATATGTCAAAAATGTCACTTTGTTTTGTAAATAAATAAAATATAATCATGTAAAATTTCACCCTGATACAAGCAGAAGCTGTAGAGTAGGGAAGAGATATATTTTATAATATTTTAAATTAGTTGGCCGGGTAGGTAGAAAACAGTCCTATTTCAATCCAAACTCCTTTAACAAACATACTCTTTCACTATAAACTCATCATGATCAACTTTTTTCTTATATTTAATATATATTTATAGTAAGACGCTTGCTTCAATTATACAAATATTGATTTTCTTTTAATTTTGCCTTAACTCTGCCAGGTACAAACAGTTCGTTACTTTTAATTTTGTCTTTTTGCTAACTCCGCCATGTATAAGTAGTTAGCAATGTATACGTACTTAGCAGTGTGATTTTATAATTTATATTTAATGAAAAATGTAAGGAACTTCGTTCCACACGTATTTTTTGTCTACGAATTAAAATAATTAATATATAAATACCATTTTTAAAAAACTGGTCTTCTTTTAATTTTTTTTGTTTCTGTATTCTTCACCTAAAATGTTTCTATATGCAAAATTTGGGGAAGATTGAAAGACGGGAAGTGGTTCAAAATTAGGGTAATAGGTGTGCGATCAAACTTACAAAGCAAAGTAATATAAGACCAGTAAAAATCAAAACAGAAATGCATTTCAGGTGCATTCCAGTCTGTATGTCTGTCGGTTTGCCGGTCTGTCGTTCAACTTTTTTGCGAACTACTATATTTTAAAAATTAATCGCCCGAATTTAATGAAATTCGGAAGGTCGATACATAATAAATAACATAATTAATTACACAATTAACTCAATGTCGGTCCGATATAAATTTCAACCGTCTGCCTACAGTAAATATTGAATAAAATAAGTGTGACTCCATTGGGAGTCGAACCAAGTTCATTTGTTTAATTTATTTTAATTTGCATATTATGTTTAAAGTACTCATCTGATATTAATATAATTTTATATAATTATTTGAATATCATTTTTTTTTTAATACTTCAATATTCTCCTATTTTATTTCAAATTAAATTGATTTGACAGTGTGACCCTTTCTTTAATTAATAGTAAATTAATTGTTATTTTATTAAAATTGTTTTAAACTACGTTGTATAATTAATTGTTTATAGTGTTATTATTATTATTTAAAGTAATTTCTGACGATAGATGAGTACGCTGTGTGTTTAGCAACCCGCAACCCGCTGTATTTGGGTAGCATCACTGTTATTTATGTAAATAAAGTGTTTCTCTCCTGATAGTTTGTGGAAAGTGGCTGACAGAGGGTTGCATATTAAGATTAACTTTCTGCCCACGTTTCATCTGTATACAAAGAATAGTGCAAGTGGCTAAGTTGCATTCTCAATTAACTTTATGTAATTTCTATACATATAACTTATTTTGCTAAACTAAGCTAACCCAGGGAATCACAATATTTAAAATTCATGCGACCTTTTCTCTAAAATAGGACCCGAGGAAGCAATGTGCTACACCATTGGCACACTATATTTATATCTTTCTTGAAAATATGAAATTCTTCTTATATTTTATATTGATGTTAGATATACTTAGCTGGTTTTATTCCATTTTATATTTTTAATATTCTTGTTGTTTGAGGCATGGAAGGTCAAAATACATTTTAGAAAAAATAAATCATTAAAGAAAAATGATCTTACATGTACTTATACGGCGGAGTTATGGTAGATCACAAGAAACTAACCTGAAACAGAAAAATAATAGATATGATTAGCTTCAGTGCTTTGAATAAAAAATCAAATAACAAAATATGAAAAACCTGTAGATCATTTTTGGTATTATAATTAGGAAACGGAGTGGTTAGCGTACTCTCAAATATTGGTATCTCATAATTAGGAATAAGGAAGCGGAGTGGTTAGCGTACTCTCAAATATTGGTATCTCATAATTAGGAATAGGGAAGCGAAGTGGTTAGCGTACTCGCAAATATTGGTATCTCATGATAAGGAATAGGGATCGAAGTGGTTAGCGTACTCGCAAATATTGGTATCTCATAATTAGGAATAGGGAAGCGGAGTGGTTAGCGTACTCGCAAATATTGGTACCTATGATTAGGAATAGGGAAGCGAAGTGGTTACTCGTTAGTCGTGTACTCGCTGTCTAACTCCACTGTCTGAAACCTAGGTCTAAACACAGATATATCTGGTGAGTTGGGATCCCTGAGAGGTGAGGCATGTTAACACAAATGTACTACACCAAAAATAATAGGTAAAGTGGCTGTATCCTCCGCTCTGTCATCATATATATATATATATATATATATATATATATATATATATATATATATATATATATATATATATATATATATATATATATATATATATATATACAATTTGTGTGAGTGAGAGACACCTAGGGATGTGCCACGCAAAAAACTAGGTGTCTCTCACTCACACAAATTGTGTAGCTAATTGCAGTGTGCAAACACAGTATTGTTATTACTAATATATATATGACGAGGGATTACCTACTTCTCTAAGCAGGAATGTCTTGGTGTTTCGACCTCGCTTTCAAGCAAGAACGCAAAACACACTTATCCCTCGCTATCCTTTAATTAAAAAACATAAAAAATCCTTTATAACAATAAACAAAAAAATACAACAATAAAAGTAAGTTTATTAATTTTTTTTTCTCTTCCAATTTAATCCCCTTATTATAAACCCGAACAAGAAATTTCCATTTCACAGACCTTCAACTAGTTTGTGAAAAAAGTAAAAAACAATAATAATAAAAAAAAACTTTAATCCCTTTGGCTCGGAGCTGAAAAACTTTAATTTCCCCCCACCCCTCGGTACTTCAAATTAGTGGCCTCATAATATTCCAGAAGGGGGCCCTTAATTACTCAGACCAGGTTTTTTTTCGTAATATTTTTTATAACTTCGCCTCAAAGAAAAAAGGGTTCAGATTTTTTAAAAACCAAATATGTAAATTTTTTTGGTTTAGGGGCCTTTGTAAAGTTTGAGGCAACCCCCTCCCTGAAAATTTCGAAGACCTCCCCCCCCCCCGACCTCTTTCTAGTTACTTTACCTTTGAAGATTTAATTATTATTATTGGCGTCCCCGATCCTCTCACCATATCCTCTCGCTTCGGTCTTAGTTAAAATATTCATAGAGTTGGATCAACTTAATTACAATATATAAGGCGAAGTTGGGCTTAGGGCAACCCCCCTCCCCTTGCTTTTGTGGGTGTTGGTGAGGTGAAGTTTCGTCATGCTCGTACAGTTCATCATCAGGGAGTTTCGAAAAGACGTGCTTCAATAGGCACAACAATAACTTCCTACCCCTATTTGACCAAATTGTTTAAATAGTTCTTCTCTCCTTTAACGGTCTTTCATTAAACTTGCAATACCTTTATTAATAATTATTAATTAATTAAAAACTATTATAATATATACTTGATGAATTCTCGTGCTTCAAGTGGAACATAACGTGTTCCGTTGCAAAAAAAGTTACCATCTTCATGACTAAATGTAAAAAAAAGGACGACTAATTGTAAAAATAAGATGACTAATCGTAAGAAAATGACGACTAATTGTTAAAATAATACGACTAATTGTAAAAATTAGATGACTAATTGTAAAAATTAGATGACTAATTGTAAAAATTAGATGACTAATTGTAAGAAAATGACGACTAATTGTTAAAATAATACGACTAATTGTAAAAATTAGATGACTAATTGTAAAAATTAGATGACTAATTGTAAAGAAAGACGACTATTGTAAAAATAAGACGTCTAATTATAGAAATATGATGACTAATTAATGAAAAAAAAAATCTTGACTATTATTAGTTGGTATCTTTAAGGCCAAATATGAACCTGCTTACAAAATTGCATTACAATTGTATTTTAATTGCCTTTATACTCTAAGGGAGAACCAAAGATTTAGAAATATAGTTAAGGAGAGTAATAAAGGAAGGATTAAGAAATTAAATCGAACCAAACAGATTACCAGACTGATTCAGATAAAAGGAAAACTCTAAGGCGATGAAAGTGAAAGTCATGTTGGACGTCAGGCTAACTGGATTTCCGCGTCGTGCTGGTGCAAATGCTACATGATCAGAGTGCAAAACCGAGTTTAAGCAGTTATCAGGGAGGCTATTCGGAAAGCCATAGGGGCTTCAGAATGATCACTCTCAAGTTTAATTGCCCATACTGGGTACTAATTTAAACTTTGGGAAAAATTAGGGTGAGCGATAATACATTCGGTAAATTTAAACATTTAAATGTAACAGTAATAAAAGAAAACCGTGTTCGCGCTTTTTGGGGTTTGATTGGGTCTTGAAACTTCAGTTACCGTTGCCGCGAAACAATCCAAATTAGAAAATAAAAACGGTTTAGAAGGCATATTAAACAATTTTATGAGCACATTAACCTGGTATAAAAGGGGCCTGGGTAGCTTAGAGGCTAGAGCGCTAGCTTGAGATAAGAAACGTTAAGTAGCCTCGAGCAGGGTCAGAAGATGGATGGGTGACCGCTTCTGACCACAGCTCTGGGTTCGATTCCTGGACCGGGCCCACTCAATGTCCACCCAGCATTGTTTAAACAAATGGGAAGCTCCGTCAGGTTTCGGCCTGGAATCCACGATGATGGCACTCTGATGATGGAACCAGGAGGGGAGTCATGGTTAACGACCGTATTGTCACACGAATGTGAAGATTTCGGTCCCTAACCCGGGTTAGTTCTATGGACCCATCTAAGTGGTCTAAGCCCCCCGGAAAAAAAAATTAAATACGTCTTTTGGATTTTATTTTACAGATACGACGACAACTCTGAAAAGCCTATAAGTTACGCTATTAGGATATTAAGTGACCCGGAATCTAATTACTGTACAATTCAGAAAGAAGCATCAGCAATTGTTTTCGAAGTTTAAAAACTTAACCATTACCTATTTGGAACAACAGTTATAAATAAAACGTATCATAGACTGTCGGAGTTCATTTTGGGGCCTGATAAGCAAATCCCGAAAATTAAAACCAATCGTATTTCAATATGGGCTCTTACATTATTAACTTATGTTTGGTTTACACTATAGAGTACACTAACCTCTGTTCCGTGCTGATGCGTCCTCACGCATCAGCAGATATCCTATCAAGGCTGCCGTTGAATTCAAAACAGACTTCACAGGCAGGGTTTTATTTAAGATAATAAATTATATAAAATCATGGTAGCCAGCATCTAAGCGATTCATTGATGCTTCGATGTGAACTTATTTTGATAAAACAAGAAGAACTTTTATATGAAGAGGACATCCTTATCTAGTCCGGCGGGTTAATAGTACCTGCTTTGAAAAGATTTCAAATAGTCTTCACGAAGGACATCCATAAGTCTCTTCAATGACGTCTTCTGCAAAGTTTTACATTTTGTGGCCTGCGAAAAACCAAGAAATTATGAGATTCGTTAGAGAATGTGTACCTTGCCAACATACACGTCATCGGGAACCAGAGAGTCCTCTCTTTCCTTGAACTCCTCCATCGCAAGCCTGAAGAAGGCTTGATATCGATATATGAAGGTAATAATTGAAATTTAAATGTAAACGATATATAATAGGTAATATATTGACATTTAATAATCGACGCTTATTCAAAATTGTTCGAGGTGTTTTCGACATTAGGGATAACAACATCACACACAATCAACCTACTTAGAAAAGCAGTAGATTTGGATCGCCTGCAAGCCTCGTTCTCAGACCTTCTGCCAAGGAAATTACATCAAACACAGCAGAACATCACCTTAACACCCAAAGACAAACGATTTGTCAGGACAAGATAGAATGAATTTGAGCAAGAAGTCATGTTTGGATAAGAATAGTGTTGCAACAGTTTCTGTTGTTTTACCGCAATTTAGCGAACAGAGCCACCAGGAAATCACCTGATGAGCTATTGTTAGGACGAAGGCTAATAACACAGCTTGATTTGCTTAAACCACATATGTTAGGAGGAACATGGATATTGAGTTAGTAAGGAATATAGTGCACCATTACCGGAAGGCACGAACAACAGAATTTGAGGAGGGGGAAGAGGTTTGGCTACTAAAGCCAGACGGTGCTGGATGTGAGGAGGGAGTTATTCTGTAAAGTACAGGTGACCTGTCATATCAAGTTCTAGTGAACCGAGTAGAAACAAGAAAAATACAGACCAGCTGAGGGCGAGAGCCTCAACTTTATAAAAGGGGAGGAAATATTCTATATTGTTTCTGTCACTTAGCTTGGCATGTAAACAGAGTGTGTTATTGTCGTTATTGAATAGAATGTTGTTTTGCAATACTGGAAATAAATTTACTTCAATTTTGTCAGTCAATATTTTTCTATGTAGTTTTTTTTTGCTTCCTCGTGAACACTTAGAAACATTTATTTTTATTAAAAACTCATATTTTAAACTCCCTAATTGCTTCTCCAATGTGACATATTTACTCATCATAATGAAGGGGGGGGGGGGACACAAGGTGTTCTCAAAAAGTATTTGTATTAACAAATAACCGGATTCGGCTACTTAATAGCCATCTTCAGATTCTATACAAAACCATAATAAAACACAAGTTGTAGGAAAAGTATTGTTTAGTAGTAATCTATTAATTATGATTTTTTGGAACCTAAGTTCGAGTATCACTTTGTAATTTATATTGCTTCCGAGCTTACCGAAGGTAACGGAAGCATTGTGTTCACTTTTGAGAACGAAAACCTTCGATGTCTCCGATTTTAAAAATTCCAAGACAGAAATCCGTTTCAGACATCAGGGAACATTTTTGGTCTTGTGTCTGTCTGTCGGTCTGTGTGTCCGTAAGTTATGAAACGTGTGACGATAACTTGAGTAAATGTCGACCGATTTTGATGAAATTTGGTAGACATGTTTATTTTACCAATGCCCAGGACGAGTTCGTTGGACAACGTTATCCATCTAAGCTTTCACGAGCAACGCTCGCGTAAACGTGAACTTCAAATTTAAAATTCAAATTTTTGGTCAGGAAAAAATGTAACTTCATCTATTCAATGAGACAAACATTTTTTTCAAAAAACAATGTTTTAGTAAAACCAACAGCGACACCGCTATGAAGTGTTAAAGATAGCTAAAACTATTAATATTTTTTACACAATAAACAATATAACAATAATTTTAATGTTAATATAACAATAAAGTACATGATAGGATGCGAGTATGCTATGTACCACACTAATTGGCAGTCTATTTTATAATGCAATTCTATTTTTAAGTTAAGTTTCCCTTATCTCGTGTGCAAGTTTTCTTCTTCCTTTCTTTGGGTCATGTTTTGTTTTTACACCCCACAAGTTAGACATTTTAGAATCCGTTCCTTAAGTTTATTTTGTACTGCATAAAAATCAAAACAATTTTGACTGATTAAATAAATTAATAAAGTATAAAAATATAAAATTAAATTATAAAATGAATAAAGTACGTTATAGGATGCGAGTAAGCTATAAGCCACACTAATTGGCAGTCTATTTTTATTTTATTTTTTTTCCTTTTCAAAATGATCTCTAATTAATGAAATTAATAGAAAACATCGATGAAATTTACACGGTATATCAAAGTTAGTCAATAGATGATGGCATAATTATATCATCCACATGAGCACATTGCTTTGACTCATTAGTAATACTTATATTTTGAAATCTATCTCATCAAGCTTTATTTTACACCCATGCGACAATTCATCCATTGATAGGACACAAGGAAGCTATGTGCCACACTAATTGACAGAGGGTTTCAATTTCCTAGGTAAAGTAATCAAATTAAGTAAATTCGACACAAAATGAAGTTGCCCGCTGTTTTTCCACTTTATCCAAAATACACTGGCATGGATACTCTAAGACCCGGTTCTAATATATTCACACCTGCATTATGTTATTACTTGGACGAGCTCCAAGTAAAAAAGCGGGCGAAGGGTTTGTTTTGTGTGAAATATTCGCTCGATTCAGGAAGAGATAAGAGCCCACAAGAATGGAACAGACTACGGCAAATCTTCTTCTTTACAATCTCTATTCTTCTTGGCTGACGTTCTGCTTCTTTGTTCCGTTTTTTTTTCTCTGTTCTGAACGGAGCGGAGTTATCTTTATTCTTCGACTTCCATTCTTCAGATGGAGTCTCACACACTATCTTCTGACTGTTATCTCTTTTCCTTTAACTATATCTCGGCCCAAATTACTGGCTTGCCAACTTTTTTTTGTTGTTGTCTATATATTTGTGCGTACACAGTGAAAATAATAATAATTTTCAGTGCCAATTTCTTTTAGGATGTTTCATACTTATCATGATTATGTTTTACTTTCTCATATCCGTATTATATGTAAAGAAAAAGTATTGTGATAGCGCAAAAATTCGACTTTGATAGGTTTATACGTTTGAGGTCCTCCGAGTCCATAAGAGTTTTTTGTCTTTTTAAAGTCGTTTATCGTAGTCTGTGGTTCTATGCAGACTCGTTTAGCCTACACTGCCGGGCCGAAACGATTTAATTCCCATATAGGGTAAGAAAAATCACACCCCGAGGGAGAAATAAATTTTAGCTTCATATTTAACCCCTCCCCCCAAAAAACAATGAAAAACGTGAAAAAAAAACTCAAAAACTGTTGAGTCGATTTTGAATAAAAAATTCTAAAATGTAGTCGATTTAAATAAGGATGGACTGTTATAAGTGGGTTTCCCGAGGCAAATCTAGTTTTCATTTCAAGATATTGATGAAAATCAATAGTATTATTCGAAAATCGAAAACAAAAAGTAAACAACCACCTGTTAACCACTTTTCAAATACGTTTAAAAATAAATCAGTTATTAGAGATACTATGGGATTAATTCTCTGCATAAGAATATTTATTTCTCTATAAATATTTCAACTAAATATGAACCACAATTTTGGTATTATTTGCTAAGATAAAGTTCCGAATAAAAAAGTTCTATTTTTTAAAATCTCATATGAAAACTCTTGAGGCGTAGATCTTTGTACAACGGATCTCACCAACACCGAATCTAAACCGTGCCATTGATATGCCCCCGTGTAGGGACAGTAAGAGAAGAAAAATGTGTACAAGTAAAGAAGTACAGAGATGCAGAAAAATTAAATCTATACCTAGGATACAAGTGTAAACAAACCTGGGTGTCACACGTCAATTAATTTATTTCTTTGTTTACTTTTCGCTGTCATTCAATGTTTACCTTTAATAAAAAATCACAAATTTGAAACCCGTCAAAATGAAGATTGTAAATACTATGGGATGTAACAAATAATATAAATTGCAGATTTTTTCCGAACTTTCCATACAGCAAAATTTGCTGAAAAATGGCTAAAAAAAATTAAAATATTGCATTGTCATCGTGTTCTGAGCTATTCTTGAAGTTTCAAATGTTTACCTACTCAGGAAGTTAGTTAAAAATCGATTGCAAGATTTGTACTGGACAAACAAACAAGAAAACAAGCTAATACAAACGTAGTAAATTAAGACATACAAATAGAATAAAACTGTGAAATAAATAAAAACTAAACAAGGAAAGTTCTCTCAATAAGCTCCTCTTATACTATGTCTTCTATACCTGTAAAATGAAACAAGGGCAACGTTTTCCACATAATTAGTGACAAAATATCAATATAACACTCTCTATACTATAAAATATATTATATACTATATAAACCGTTAAATATAAGAAACACATTTTTATTAACACTTTCCAAAAGTTTATATTATATTCTCTTTTCAACAACTCAAGTGTTTTAAAAATGCTAAAACTAAAAGCATTTTCATTTTTATTCTCTCATTTCTAAAATTATATTACAAAAATACTTTCCACATAACATTTTTACAATTCTTTATATCCATGATATATATATATATATATATATATATATATATATATATATATATATATATATATATATATATATATATATATATATATATATATATATATATATATAGCACATAAGAAAGAAAATTTAAAATCTAGAAGCATTAAGTCAATACCTAAAAAGAATATTATATGACAGACGGACGTAAGTAACAGATATATGAGTGTGTGTGTGAAACGTGTTGGACTAAACCATATGTCTGTTAGAAAAGAGGTGGGAGGAGAGGAGGGGATAAATGGAAAAAATAACAGGGGGGGGGGGGGGGGATACGATAAAAGCTTCTGAAGGAACGTGAGACGAAATTTAAGAAAGGCTTCACAGTTATTCTTTGTGCTCGTGCTAAGATATACATTTTTCATATGTTGTGCAGTTTCTGGTACAAATTCGTTGCGGGCTTGTTCACACTCATACACACCGAGCAGATACGGTATCAATGTCGTGCAAGTATACGTGTTTCAACTGTGTCAAAATCGCTTCTAGTTTAGTACTGAGTTGCATAACATATAAAGAAATATTTGAATTATTGATTATAATAAGTGGAATTATTTGAAAAAAACGTTTGTAATTTATTAAATACAAATTAAAAAAATGTATTTATTGTACAAGTTAGCAGTGTAGAAACAATTAATAATTAAAAAATACGTCTCTTATATATATATATATATATATATATATATATATATATATATATATATATATATATATATATATATATATATATAAGTATGTATGTATATATATATATATATTTTGGCAGAAGCTGCTCAAAATGGCCGCCACCATGAGCAATGCTCATTCGACATCATTTTGTCAAAGATGCCACAGCTGATAATTCACGTTTCTTTTCCCTTCTCCAGCTGCAAGTACGACATGTTTTTTTCTACAACTATGGTTGGTTCGCCCACTTAGAGTTGGAATATTTTGAAGTATTTGGTATCGTTTTAAAGCTTATTGTACGCATTTCTCCCATTCGGGTCATATCGATAAGTGTGCTCAAAGTTTTTTAGATTTTTTAAAAAAATATATTTTTTTGTTTTCAAACAGCTCTGGGTCACACTAAAAAGGCAACAACTCAACTAAAACATACATCAAATTTTCTTCTTTACATAATTAATTTACAGGAAATTTTCTGCTCTTTCCAACGATTGTTCATTCATTGTTCCAAGATTAATATATTTTGAGTTATTTTAAGGCAAAGGTCGATTGTTTTTAACACAGTCTATTTTCGCCTGTAGCTCCTAACCTGTTGAGAATTGGACTATAGCTTATATGAACTTTTTTGCTCCAAATGACCTGTAGATATACCCCTTTTTCTATGGCCATCTGAAATTGATACACCCTGTATATATATATATATATATATATATATATATATATATATATATATATATATATATATATATATATATATATATATATATATATATATATATATATATATGTATGTATGTATATAAGTCACACCCATGAGGGGGGAACTTTACTCTTTCTTACTACTAAACCCCTTAAGAGTGTTTTCAACTTTATAAATTATTTTCCCTATTATTCCTTATTTTCCTGGACTAATACTTCTTACCGCCAATATTGTGTTTATAGCGCCAAAATGATCCCAAAAAAAGTTGTTTCCCTCTTCCCCTCCAGCTATCCCATTACTGATAGTCTTTTAAATTTGAAATAATTCATGTCAATACCTTATGATGTACCGATAAAAATTTCTGGAAAAAATACCCATTGTTTAAGAATTGTAAATATTGTGTGTGCCAAAATGTTGAGTGGGGCATCAAATGAAAGCTACTGATGAGAAGATTACTAATACATATATATCAATTTTTTATTGGTTTTATAAGTCTAAATAAATAAAAAAAACCAATTAATGGAATTTCATCGGGGTTTTTTATATTTGTTCCTTAATTTTTTCCGGTTCCAACGATATGCTATACGTCAAAAACCTATTTATACTTTCGGTATTATTAACCGTCAAAGATTAAAAAATCAAAAATTGATAACTTCAAAATGGCGGCCAATATCAAAATGAAATTTTGTGGGCTTGTTTGCCATACAGAGAGGTACATTCGTGCCAAATTTCAACTCGATCAGGACAATTTTCCATTTATTACGATTTTTTAAAATGTTTGCTGACTCAGCAAAGTGGGTTCAAGATGGCGGAAAAAGTTGATTTTCCGGGTGGCATCACTACAGGTAAGGACTGATTTTTCTTCTAAGTTTCAACTCTCTAGGTTAAATACCTTGGGCGCTACGACGATAACACACATACACACATACACACACGCACATACGTCATGCTGAAAACCACTCAGGTGGTCTTAAAAACACCTAAAACGGATAATTCCGTTAAAAACTCGAAAACAAATTTTTTGGTGAAAACAATACTTTTCCTACAATTAGTAGTGAGGAAAAGTAAAAAACTTATATTCAAATAATTATATAAAATTATATTAAAATCAGATGAGTACTTTAAACATGTGTTTTAAAAAAATGAACTTGCTTCGACTCCCAGTAGAGTCACACTTATTTTATTCATTATTTACTGTAGGCAGACGATTGAAATTTATATGGGACCGACATTGAGTTAATTATGTTATTTATTATGTATCGACCTTTCGAATTTCATTAAATTCGGGAGATTAATTTTTAAAATATAGTGGTTCGTAAAAAAGTTGAACGACAGACCGTCAAACCGACAGACATACTGACTGGAATGCATCTGAAATGCATTTCTGTTTTGATTTTGACTGGTCTTATATCACATTGCTTTGTAAGTTTGATCGCACACCTATTACCCTCATTTTAAATCACTTCCCGTCTTTCAATCTTCCCCAAATTTTTCATAGAGAAACAATTTAGGTAAAGAATACAGAAACAAAAAAAAATTAAAATAAAACCAGTTTTTAAAAATGGTATTTATTTATTAATTATTTTAATTCGTAGACAAAAAATATTTCATTTTTTTAGAATGATCCAAATGTTTCCGTTGCCTTAAGCTCGGAAGTATGGAAAAAAATCGAAATAGGAAAAATAAATAGAAATAAAACTGTATTTTTTATTATATTAATTTTTTTTCTGCCAAGTTTCAACTCTCTAGGTTAAATACCTTGGGCGCTACGATGATAACACACATATACACACACACATACACACATTCATACGTCATGCTGAAAACCACTCAGGAGGTCTTAAAAACACCTAAAACGGATTAATTCCGTTGAAATCTCGAAAAAAAAATTTTTGGTGAAAACAATACTTTTTCTACTATTAGTAGTGAGGAAAAATAAAAAATCATAACTTGATAATTTATAATGCATAATAACCCATAAGAAACCCTAAAAGTTCTTCGACGCAACTACTTCCTTGTGAGTTTTATTTATTGCTTTAGTTAAAAGTCATTTAATAATTTAATTTCTATTAAATTAAACATAATTATTATTTGCCTATTTATGCTTTGTCTTACAATGAAGTCCCCTCCATACTTGGGATAACTTCTATTGCATCTTTAAGTTATCGTTTAAGAAAGTCATTTTTAATAAAAAGGTAAAAGTTACTACTTAAAATCTAGATTTATTTTAACTTTACGTCTCGCAACAATTAAGTGCTCTTTCTTGATAAGGACTTGGCTTTCCCAATTAAAAGAGTAAGTAAGAGAGGAGAAACTAAGTAGAAGGAATTGCCAAGGTAACCCGCACAATATTAGGTAAAAAAGAAATTATAAGGCAATTTGGCAAACCTGATAGGGAGAAGTGGGAAAATAAAGTTTTAGTGCTATTAAGTTTTAAAGGGTCTTGTAGTGGTAAGACTGACCTAAAGTCTAATCCTGGCCTGGAGCCCAATGTTTGGTTCGAACCCTTTCCTTCTCTAAAGAGACTTGAAGATATAATCCCAAGGCTCAAAAACTTGTTTTTTCCGAATCATTAAGAAAAACTAAGTTGATTCAAATTAAAACTTTTCCATGGTTTTTCTTCTTTTCCTGAAATCTCAGGTTTAACCTGTTATCTCTTACGGTCTTTACTTGTTTAACATACATTCCCTTGCGCAGAGCAAACCGACTAAAAGTACAAATAGTGGTCAACAACACACACATAAAACAACAACTCATATACATGTAAGGTCGAGTTAAGTAGTGTGCGAGCTTTTAATGGGGTATTAAAAAAGCAGCAGCAGACAACGGTGAACTTTTTTCTCATTAGACTTTACGAGCTAGTCTATAACAAATTATATTCTTCTTGATGGATGTTTTAGGAGTTAAATAAATACAATCTAGTCTATATTTCACTTTATTGTTCTCTTCTGTAACTATCAGAACTTTTAGAAAACTATTAGAAATTTAATAGCTATTTACGTACCTAGAAAGCAAGGGGGGCAGTAAGGGCGTTATTGCAGGCCAATGGCGAAGTTTGAAAGCACGAGTGCGTTTAACGCCCTTGGCCTGTCATGTCGCTTACTGCTCGTGGTGCGTACACTATTTTATCGCCCACCACATGTAAACTAATTACTAAACATGCAAACTATTTTGCCGTAATCTTCAAAACAATAAATGCATATTAAGTTACATCAAGGTTACATCAGAACCAAAACATAGTTACTAATTGAACAGCTGACGCTGAGAACTACTAGCGCTTCCTGCACGCCGCAGCCCGGCCAGGAAGCGCCGCTTCTCGAACTACTAGCGGTCCTGTAATGATAAAGCATGCATTTTTACAGGCTCCAGGGCTGTAAAATGGAACTTTACCGGCCGCTCAGGATTGGAATGTTTACAAGTGGAGGGCGATAAATTACATGTAAAGACGAGCTGTCGAATATTTTGATTAGTAATAAATCCCAACAAAAACACTAGTGTAATAATTAATATAAAAATGCCATTTTTCAAAACTGGTCTTATTTTCAACTTTTTTTTTTTTTTTTTTTTTGGTTTCTGTATTCTTCACCTTAGTTGTATCTATGTGCAAAATTTGGGGAATATTGAATGACGGGAAGTGGTTCAAAATTGGGGTAATAGGTGTGCAATGAAACTTAGAAAGCAAATAAATTTGACGCCATTTTTTTAAATTTTTTATTTTTTGGTTTCTGTATTCTTCACCATAGTTGTTTCTATGTGAAAAATTTGGGGAAGATTGAATGACAGTAAGTGGTTCAAAATTGGGGTAATAGGTGTGCGATGAAACTTAAAAAGCAAATAAATTTGACGCCATTTTGTTTTTGTTTTTATTTTTTTTGGTTTCTGTATTCTTCACCTTAGTTTTATTTATGTTCAAAATTTGGGGAAGATTGAATGACGGTAAGTGGTTCAAAATTGGGGTAATAGGTGAGCGATGAAACTTGAAAAGCAAATAAATTTGACGCCATTTTGTTTTTGTTTTTATTTTTTTTTGGTTTCTGTATTCTTCACCTTAGTTGTATCTATGTGCAAAATTTGGGGAAGATTGAATCACGGGAAGTGGTTCAAAATTGGGGAAACGGAAATGTGCGATGAAACTTACAAAGCAAAGTAATATAAGACCAGTAAAAAAATAAGCCAAGTCTCGCGTAAAAAGTTGTGAGATCATAAGTTTAGCCAAGTCTCCCACTGTCCGAATAAGTTCTACTAGTTCTAATTTATCCAGTGCAAGTACATGATTTTTGTCTGTCCCTCTCTCTGTTCTCTTTCCCAAATCACTCTACACGTTTAAATTTAAAAATATTTTCTAACTTGGCAAATACACACCAAAAACTTAAATCAAATAATAAATATAATTTCTTCATTTTGAGCGTCGCAGCACAAGGATACAAATTTGTATTCGACAACTACATTTAATTTTAGCCTCTTTAGGGTGCGTTTTTGCCAAGTCAGAAAATGTTTTTAAATTGAAACGGATAAATTTAAACGTAACTCATATATCTTATGAACTACTATGGGTAAAGGTGTGCAATTTTTATTTCTGGTTCAGTTTGTCGTGAACTTTAAATTAAAATTAATTTTAAATATCTAAGTATCTTCATAAATAATAAAACTTCATAGGGTAATAGAGGGGGTCAAAGTTGCCGAAAGTTGGTTACAATAAAGGATGGTACGGCTGTGCTCGACTTGGAACTGCCGTGCCCCAGATCTCTTGATTTTCATTATGTTTTACACGTCATAAAACTATAGAATATAGTCAACTAAACATAATTTTTTTATAAGAAAAACACCTAATTTACAGCAATTTAACATAGTAATACATACATTACCTATTTTAAAATAGATAAAATAATAATTAATTAAAGTACTAATCCTACTTTTAATATTTAACCACCACACTTAAAAAGACCTAATTAGAAGATTTTTTAATTCATATTTTACCATTTTGGGATGAGATCCCAGGGAATGAGATATAGAGGCCCGTGGTTCAAATCCCGGCGCTGGAGTGTATTTTTCTCTAACTGTGTCCCGTAGTTAATAATAATTATAATTTGATTTAAATTAAAATTTAATCTTTCTGTAATATGAGTACTACCAAAATGGTAAAATATGAATTTCTAATTGATAGTACTAAGTACAGGTACTAATTGGGTACTTTATAATTATAAGCGTTATTTCTCGGTCTAGTTCTATGTCATTAATGTTGACTTCTAAGACTTATGTGGAAAATTGAAAGCTTAAATTCGGGACAAGGTATCATTAACGTCAGAGAAACTCATTCTCCTGCGTAGCTTAGTTGGTAGAGCGCTATACTGGAAATATAGAGGCCCGTGGTTCAAATCCCGGCGCTGGAGTGTATTTTTCTCTGTCTGTTATAATTTGATTTAAATTAAGATTTTTTTATTAATAATTAAATTTGAAGAAAATAAAATAGAATTCAACATATTTATTGATTTTCAAATGTCAAGTCAAAAACCTTAGGTTTTGAGCATTCAAAGAGAACAGAGAGAAATTTAGTACAATACATGAAGCACTTAAAGGAATGGGAAATGTTTTGTGTTTTTTAGTTGGGAAGTCTCTAAGGAAATGTAACTCGCTGTAGCAATGTTGCTACAAGTCCCTTTTGGTTTGTCAAAACTTGCAGGATAGAACCAAGTTGACATCAAGTAGAGCAACTTCTTCTAATACAACTGTTTTAGTTGTTTTCTTAAACAAGTTTAAGAGAAGAAGAAAAGTAGACGGATGTTTAGTAAAACTAAAATGTTAGCAAACACATATCAGTTATATGTCTAAATACAGTTGTTTTACTACTGAGCTGACGGAAAATAACGAAACCATTGTGAACTCTGAACAACAAAATACACTCGCTCCCTAAATAATGAAGTAACTAAAACTGTAAATATATTACATGTAGCAACTTATCCCTTGTCATTATCGGAGGTGGTTAGGACAAACTCATCAATGTTACAAACTAACCATAGTTGCATTCGTTATTTATAACATATACAATATATTATTTAATATATATATATATATATATATATATATATATATATATATATATATATATATATATATATATATATATATATATATATATATATATATAATTAAATCAAATATTCAATGTTGTTTGAATATCTCCTTAACTTATTGAATAGTATAAACAAAAGATAGTTTGCACGGTATTCCAACATTTGAGTGAGTGGAATGCTTTAGAATAAATAGTAGGTAAAACACCAATTTATTTTCTTAGAAAGGTGAAATGTAGCCATATAAATACAACATACATTTATTTATTTTCTTTTTTTGCACGTGCAAAAATAACCCGTAAAAACCACGTGCGGGAGTGAATTATACGTAACACCCCTTCTACATCCAGTAGAATGGGAGGGGGGAGAAGTTAGGGAAGAAAAGAAGGGTCAGAGAGGTAAAGGAAAATAAGAAGAAGAAAAAAAATAATAGGTCATAAATTCGACCTTAAGGTGTACTCCCGTGTAGGAATAAAAGGGGTCGGTATCAGCGTTACAAAAGAACAAGAGAAAGAAGAAAAATATGAAGTATGATACGGAAATATAAAGATAGAACTGATATGAATTACAAAAAAAGAATACGAATATAAGGAATAAAATGAGCCCGGAAAATTCACCCTGTGAGAACCCTTACTACAAGTAAAAAATGAAAAAGTTACCACAGTCAAGTTTAAAGATAAAACAGTGTTCAGGTAAAACCTGCCCTTTATTCCTTCCTCTTTTTAAACCCTTCAAAAATATTTCCCTAAAGAACTGTGGAAAGTGAAAAGTTGCTTTTTCTTTCCAAAGAAAAGGAAGGTGAGAAGTAGGACAAAAACAGGAAGTATCGCGTCCAAAATAGAGGAACATAGGAGAAAGAAAGAACAAAAATGTATTTGATATGGCCCCACTGGGAAAAATAACAAGTTTGAAGGGTAGTAACAGTTGAATTTGATACCTTAGAGACTCGTAATCGAACCGTTCATGAATAATTACATTGAGAATGGGTTTTCTTTATTGCTCCGTGGCTTCTTTTATTGCTGATAATTGTAAAGTTACGTTTAGGAAAGATTTTTATGTTGTTTTTCCACAAATATACGGACTTTATTATGTCTCGAATGCAATTGAGAGGGTGAAAGGGGAAAGAAGAGACATCGATTTTTTTTATTTCGTGTAATCAATGCTTGAAGTTATTTCTATATTAATCGGTTAACTAAAGAAAATAGTGCTATGTAAAAAGATGTAACGATGAGGAGAAATAATGGTTGATTTAACCACACCGATAACTGTGTATCGATATAAAAATCTGTCACGTAAGAATAATTTAGAATATAACGAGTCAGGACCAAGATGGAGTGCGGTTAGATATTGTCTAATAGGATGTAATAAAGCCATGGTCACGGGATGGAGCCATGGTCACGGGATGGAGCCATGGTCACGGGATGGAGCCATGGTCACGGGTTGGAGCCATGGTCACGGGTTGGATCCATGGCCACGGGTTGAAGCCATGGTCACGGGTTGGAGCCATGGTCACGGGTTGGAGCCATGGCCACGGGTTGAAGCCATGGTCACGGGTTGGAGCCATGGTCACGGGATGGAGCCATGGTCACGGGATGGAGCCATGGTCACGGGATGAAACCATGGTCGCGGGTTGGAACCATGGTCACGGGATGGAGCCGCATGGTCACGGGACCTGCCCAGACTTACTTTCTTCCAGTTATTTGATAAGAAATAAGCAAAACGTAATTTTACAAAAAGAAACTTTAATGAATTGATAAGAAGTGGAGTAACGGAGCTTTACAAAATAGACGAATATTGGAGGGACTTGATTAGGAATATAGAAAAACGTTTCTTTACTTTAAGTAACTATGTATATTTTATAAAGCAACCAACAATAAATTATATTTAGAAATTTAAAAGTTATAATTTTACAAAATATTATCGAAGAAACTTAGCTAGCTTTCTAATACATTTATTTGAAATAAAAAAAAAAAAGTTGGTATAATAATATGTTACACATTCTCAAAATTATTGTTGAAAACAATCTTAAGTTGTATTTAGAGTTTCAAATAAAATAGGACCTTAAAAGTGTAAAAACAGATTCTAAGGTACCTTCATTCCTTTCCCAATTGAATATCCGACTTGTTAAACCTGACAGCAATTGTCAGCAAGTTGAACTTCTTAACTTGAAACAAGGTTACCTCAAATTGCATTTAACACACACCCATCATTACCACTTAAAAACTTATCCAACAAACTTTTCAAGTCTTTTACAGGCGTCAAGACTCAAGTTTGAATCAGGTTAAGTAAAAACCTTGACGAGTTAACTTCCTAACACCACGCGAGTAAAATAACTAGTACGTATATATATATATATATATATATATATATATATATATATATATATATATATATATATATATATATATATGTATACTAAGAGAACTCTTGTAAAGTGAATAACTAGGCTTTTAAAACAGGAAGGTGAGGGAAGGTAGAAAACTTGAACACTTTGTCGACTTTAAAGGCACAACTTAATCCTGAAGCAAAAGACTTAGAAAATAATGTAGAAGTTAAATAACATACTTGAAAACAAAAAATAAAGATCCCTGGGAAATATATATATTTTACAGCTTCTTCAAAACAAAAAGAGGATAGACAAGTTAAAAAACTAAAAACGAACGATGAAAGATGGAATCGAGTAAAATGAGTTAAAAACGGGGTTTAAACAACCTAAAAAGGAAATAACAGAATCACCAGGAGTTAACATTTGCAGAAAGAGTCTAAAATAGAGAACATATATGTTAATTTTGTGTAGTTCATAACTATGTTATTTTCTTCTTCAAAGATTCGTCGTTTTATATACTTCTATACACTTCAGTACTTATACTCAGTCTTTTTATACCTTTTAGTTTTATACTCAGTTAAAAGAAGAGGCAAATTGCTTAAACACTTAAAATGAAATGCTTTGCATACATTTTGTGTTTCTGCTTCTAAGCTCACCAAAGATAAATGAAACATTGTGAAGTTCAGAAAATTGAAAATATTCTTTTTTCCGTGGTAGGCTGTGAAATAGTAACTTTAGAGCCTAAAAAACATAGCTAAAATCCATTTTTTCATTACGTGGACTTAAAAAATCTTTTCATTACTCCTAGCTGTAAAGAAAAAATCTTTTATCTACGATTGATAGGAAATATAAACATTATATCTCTGTTTAGATGCGTAGAAAGTGATTAGATACGTACTTGTATTTATTGCGCATGCGCGTCTCATAGTTCTGAAGAATTCCTCTTCTTTACCACGCTAGCGCGGTAAAGAAGAGGAATTCTTCAGCTTTACGCACGATTAGCGAGTTTGTTTACATTTAACCAAGCTAATTTGCTATTCTTTTATTAAAGTAACTGTTTTGTTTCAATCGAGTTTTTAGTGAAAAACAATTAATGAATCAAGTGGCTTTGACGAAAATATAGAGAATAATACTCCTCCAGAAATAATTAATTAGGCAAAAAATACGACTCAAGATTAATGCCATCTTTATCAAGGGAAGAGATACGAACTTACATACAGCAAGTTTATTTTTTTCTGTATTTATTATTTCAATCTAACAATCGTAGATAAAGTACGGTACGCAACTCGTGCAAAAACGGCATTTCGCATTGCTCGTGTGGTTTTACTACCCTCGCTGTCGCTCGGGTGCAAATTCCACACTCGAATGCAAAATGCTACTTTCCGCACTCGACGCGTAATGTAGTATTACGTCCTAGGAACAAAAAGATTTTTATTTTCCGGCGGGTAGTTGTCAAAACTTCCGTTAGTAGTGCTGCAGTCTTTGTAGAAATGCTTCTAGTACGATAAAAATCCGCTAGATGTCAATGCGTTTTATTTATCTTTTCTTATTGTTAAACCTCTTTTTAAGGTTTCTTTTTTTAAGTCTTAAAAACTATGTATGTACTAATATTTGTTATTATTATATATTGATTAGTGATTAATATTTAATGTTTTTTCATTGTCTTCTACCTCGGAAAAAATAGCATATGCTACGCGACTGTGAAGTGTTTTTTCTTTACCTTGGCAATATTTGTAATTGCCGCGGTAAAGAAAAAACTCACTTCACAGCCTAGTAGCATAATATACTATTATGTTTAATACATTTCTCACAAAGGTTTCCACTTCAGACATAAGGCAAAACTTTTAATCACATGTCTAGCAACTTTATCTTGTGGCGCAGTGCCCCCGCCAAGTCAAGCACAGCCGTACCATCTTTTACTGGAACCAACTCACGGCAATTTGTCCTATTATCCCATTGAAGATACTTAGATATATAAAATTAATTTTAATTTAAAGTTCATGACAAACTGAACCAGAAACAAAAATTTTCACACCTCTACTCACACTAGTTCATAATATATATGAGCCTAAAGTTTTGTTATTTTGTCATTCACTGACTCACTCATCATAATTCTAAGGCACTTCTACCAATCCTAGAATCTTGAAATTTTGTATATGGGTAGAGTTTATTGTACAAATAAAGGAAAAATCTGGTTCTTTGTCCCTTTCAAGGCTAATAGCAAACCCACCTATTAAAAATATTGTAAAAAATATTAAAAAATTGTAAACAGCGCCACTAGAGCTACCTAGTGGAGAAGGTTAAAACTTAAAAGTGATGTTGAGAACGTTCGTTGAGATTATGTGACAGTATTGATTGACAGTTATTAGTTATATTAATTCTATTTACATAGTTCAATTTGAACACTCACCGACGAAGAAGTTACACGGAAGATTAACAAGGGCAAAGAATCAAAAAAGATGCACGAACAATCAAATAAGAACAAAGAATGAAAAACTAAATTTTTTTGGGGGCAGTGGAAATTTACTTTCAAAAAGAAGTGAAATCCCAACCAAAATACCTTTGACTTTTTTAGTAACTTTTTAAGCGAGACTTGACTTATTTTTTTACACTACCTAGTGCTTTTGTTTGGATAATATTAAGGTTAATTTAAATTCAACACAAAGAACATTCAATGTTATTAAGTTATAAATATAAAGCAATAACCTTAGTTTCTTTTGTGGGTCGATCAAGGATAATAAATTAAAAATTTCACTAAGGTGAATCATTGTTAAACTTGGCTATATTTCACTCCTCTCCGGGGCATGTTTATGCCTAAAAACATCGAAAAATCTAATTACTATAAGATGGACAAACCTAACTACTACACTACCAAACCTACCTACTAAATTATAACGCAATAATATTTATATTTATCAATTATATAAAAAAAATAAATAAGCATATATAGCTACTATTTAGTAAAATTATTGATAATTAGATGAGAACATTATCAATAAATATTATATTATTATTATTATTATTAGAATTATACAAAAATAGTAATAGTAATTATTATTTGAAGCATTTGTTTTATCAACGTTTCAAAACCAACACTTCAAATGTTAATAACTATAATATATATTTTTGTATAGTATATTTTCTCGTATTTTCAATTTAATTGAAATTGGAAATTGCCTTGATTTCATTTAATTTAGGATGTTCACTTCAGATTTATTTTTCCCAAGTTTATTTTCAAACACATTTCCCTACACTGATTATATATATATATATATATATATATATATATATATATATATATATATATATATATATATATATATATATATATATATATATATATATATATAATATATATAGTTTATATATATATATATATATATATATATATATATATATATATATATATATATATATATATATATATTGTATAATAGAGTTGGCAGGTTGGATTGAAAGAAGAATAGGGAATGCATGATATATTTCCCAGTGAAAGGCAAATGACGAAAATTGGAATGAAAGTGAAAATGGAGGAAAATGGAGGTTTCTATTTGAATAAAGAAAATTGGATTTGTTAAAAAAAAAATTTTTTTTTAAAAAATGAAGAAAAAAATCTTTATATTATACAGAAATACTAGCTGGATTATTGTGCTTCTCTAAGGAGCGTATTATTTATTTTTTCAATTCTTGATTAAATAGTTTTATATTTTATAAATTATCTTCAAGACACATTTCAATGCTTATTTAGATAGCCTTCATAAATGAAATTCAAATCGCAAAACTCGCTAATTAGTAACTTATTCCGACTACTCTGCGATGGATTTTTAAATTTTAACTTTCCAGAATAAGGCCAAGTTTCACCCTCCTGTAATTTATTACTCCGTCCACCGGTGTGTCATCATATCCTCGGCTTGAATTGGAAATATTTTTTTTTTAATTACAAGGTGCTTACATCCAAAAGGACAGCCCTTTTCTTATTTAACTAACTTGCCTTCATGAAAATGGAAATATGGAGATACCCTCCAAAACGTGATTCCGAGATCTCTGTGAAGAAGGAGTCTTACGAACCCGGGGATATCATTAAAATCCGTTTCATATACATATATGTCTGTGCGTAAGTATGTATGTACTGTACGTACACGTACGTACGTTCGTTCGGAACTTTAAACCTTTATAACATCGCTTCAAGACATCGTATTGAGATGTCGTTTGCAGCATTTTTGAGAACTTTTGTCAGAAAAACTGATGGCGCAAACCCGAACATCGTAGCTCACAACGTTTCGGAGCTACAGTCACTTAAGCACGAAATCGGTCTGTCAACAATAACTTCCGTCATGAAACATAAAAGTATCATATTGAAATTTTGGCTTTTTTCGATTTGGTTAATTAAGATATTAAATTAATCTTATGGACTTATGAATAAGCTGTGATTATGTGGAAAATGCTGAAAAAGAAACTTTATTTATATTATTCTTACTTGCTTGATATTTGTTTCATTCTTGTGATTCACAATGATAATGCGTTTAGGTAATAAACTATACTAAGAAAGAATAAACAGGTCAAGTGTGTGCTAGTCAGCACACAGCGAGAGTCCGTAGGCCACACAATATAGTGTTTAACTGTAAAGTGTATAAACAGTGTTTTTTTAAAATGCTAAAAAGCTTTCTTCGAATCATTCTAAGGGTCTGATATTCTCAAAACACACTGATAAAGTATTTTTTGGCCACTGAACCGGACTACAACCATATAAATACATCGAAAAGACCTTAATTAAAAAAAAAAAAACGTATTTTGTCAATAAAAAATAAAATAATATGTTTTCCGAAATTTCCAAAAAGTGGTATCTTTACTTTTGGTCGAAGAATGTTCAGGAATTTTTTCAGATTTTTTGCACTTCACATAAGCGAGATAGAGGGGGGGGGACACGTTTCAAACCCGCTTCAAACTCACCTACGCTCGCCCTATCAAATTTATAACCAAATAATTATATATTTTTGTAATCAGCTCGACGTTACCTTTCACATGATACCCCTCACGGTGTCGGAAAAAAAATAAAAAAATTAACCCTTAAGTTTTTTTTACCCTAATTTTTTTGAAAAATATTTTCTTTAAGTCGCTATATTTTTAAAATATGTGGGCAGGTACAAGACACATACATGCCAAATTTCAAAGTGATCGGACGAAAGGTGTAGCCGTGAGAGCACGCGAGAGGACGGACGGACAGACACGCAGGAAAATATAAGGGTCCTTGGTTTTGCCTTCGGACCCTAAAAATAATGAAAAAAGGTCAAACTTAAAAAAAGTCCTTAAAATCATAAAAATTTCTTTAAATGTCATAAAACCTTATAAACGAAAGCCGAAACTTTATAAAAACGACGATACCTTTATCTGAAGAAAACTTGGACCCTAAAATAACTTCTCTTTTACTTGGGACAAAAATCGTCTTATATAACTTTTCCTTTAACCACTCCGACACCCGACATTTATACTCCAGCAAGTAAAAGATCCCAAGATGAGCAAGAAGATTTAGAAGAACGAAAAAAAAAAAATAAATAAAATAGCAAGAGAAAAACTTGAAAGCTAATAAGAAAGTTTTTTAAACTTGAAGTCACTTCCTTGTTCCGTTTCCCTAAATACTTTTTTAAAGGATATTTGTCAACCAAAAGAATTTCCTTGAAACTTACTAATATTAGACGGGAAAAGGGGACAAAGATTATACTCAAAGAAAAAACAAAAATGGCGAAAGTTCTTTTGTTCAATCATAATAAAATATAACTCATATAATAAAAATAATAACACACAAAGAACACGACACCCTGATAGTAAAATCAGGCCAGAAAGCGCCTGTCTGATGTGTGGGAAATTATTAATTTAGAGACAAACAAATCGCGTTTTTCAAACTGATCTCAATGCTTTCGTCGTCATTAGTAAGCGTGGTAGGAAAACTACAATATCTAATATTTGAAATAAACAGGTCAAGTGTGTGCTAGTCAGCACACAGCGAGGGTCCGTAGGCCACACTATTTATAGTTTAAGTAGTACCCTATTGATGGTGTTTTTTAAAATGCTAAAAAGCTTACTTTGAACTATCCTATGGGTCTGATCGCGCCCCCCAAGGGAGGCGTGAAGATAAGTCAAGGGGGGCGTGGGACCTCGTCTAATGCGAATATATATAAATCCAAATATCAAACCAGTAGGAGAACCTCTCTGACGAATTCAACAGATACTTTCCTAACACATGTGATGACGATGACAACATTTACAAATTAACAATGGATCCTTTCAGTCTTAACATAGATTCCCTACCCGAAACACATAAGGGTCCTTGGTTTTGCCTACGGACCCTAAAAATAAACAGTTTAACCATAAAACATTTTAGTACACATCATGAGTGTAAAACCTCTCTGGAATTCGAACCTGTTTGTCTAAGTGATTTTGGTTTCAGAATAGTCATGATAATTGTAACATCCATCTCTCATGCATGTGTATGGTTTAAGCGAGTGTAATAACCACTCAACTACTCATCATTTTTTAGTTTAACACATTAGTTTACGAATTTAATAGCTGTTTACTATAATAGGCGATACGTTTGGAGTTTTTCAACTCATTCGTGTACGAATTGCATCATTGGATGGCCTACTCAATTTTAAAATATATTATTTCACTACACAAAAAGTTCTGCTTATTTCAGGTTGAAATTTCAATCACACTTTACACGATGTGTATGAAATTTTATTAAAATCGTTACGATAGAACGTAAGATATCGGTAAAAATGTTGTTTTCTCTATTTTAAATGTTTAGGTCCGTTTAAATAAATTTAGCGTTCTTTATAACTTCATAGCGGTGTCGATGTTGGTTTTACTAAAAAAAAAAGTTTGTCTCATTGAATAGATGAATTTAGAATTTTTTCCTGTCCTAAAATTCCAATTTTACATTTGAAGCTTATGTTTACGCGAGCGTTGCGCGTGAACGCTTGGGCGGATAACGTTGTCCAACCACCTCCTTCTGGACATTAGTAAAATGAACATGTGCACCAAATTTAAACTCAATCGGTCATCTTTTACTCAAGTTATCATCATCGGTCGATTTCGTGACAGTCGGTTTTGTGATGGTCGTTTTTTTTCGGATTCACTCCAGACGATGTAACGTGACACAGGAGCTTCGTTCCAAAATTCCAACAAAAAAACAATGAAAAATCGTCTGAACAAATTCATAAGTTCTTCCCTACAGTTCGGTTAAAATGTATTAATGTATTATATCAAAATCGCAATTTTCTTATTCGGATGTTTTCCTACTCCGACTTGGAATAGTGGTTTAGTTGGACTGCGTTTTAATAGAGTCGTAGGTCGACCGATGAACTTCCGAAAAACCCCTCTCAATGTATCACTCAGGTTCCATAACTCTCCTTCATCTTCACTTCTGATCTTACCTCCAAATTAGGGCAGTTAAATATTTTAATATTTAGAATTTGGGGCAGTTCTGCCAGGGGAAGAGGACTACTGTGATGATAGCAGTAACTGATATAATACAGCAGCGATGATGTTCTGTGGAGAAAACTAAGAACATCGCAGTGTATTATAAACACAAAATATCTCCGGAATATTCACCTTTAACACGATTACAGCCATATTGTTGTCGAGATGAACTACAAACTACAGTCCCAACACACCTTGTTTCCATATCTTGCCAAGATGTCCGTACGAGAGTAATTTGTTGCTTCTGGGAATTCTAAAAGGCCCCCATGAGGAAAGTTAGTGTCGCATTGGAAAGTGGGGAATAGCGAGAGGTAACACCCATAGAAACCGATATTTGAGTCACGCCCGTTTATCCACGACAATACATGTTCGACCAACCTGGCTTTAACAAAAACCGGAACATGGCGTCCAATGTTTCACCATTTGAGAAATGGGGAGGAGAACGTGAACGCGAAATTCTAAATATAGGGTTCGAGAGAGCCTTGCGGAGACGTAACTGTGAGTAATTGAGCCTAAAGTAATGCCAACGTAACCCGACTTAATGACCCTAGGGACTGTGTGTAGGTTTAAACTAATACATCATTGGTTGCGAGGAGGGGGGGGGGGGGGGGGGGGAGAACAGCTCTATGCCCTCAGTTTCACCTGTTTTAACATACGGTGTAATTTATAGCGATATCCGTGCAAGCAATACTGCTGCTGTTTCAATGTACTGCTTCTCTAAAGCTGATCAAACGACTGATATTTCAGGGTAACTATACTCGGTCGGAATAAGGGTCGGACTTTAAATACCATAATATCTAAATTTTTTCTAAGGCAAAACAGGATAATTGCTATATTATGTAGAAGTTTCAGGAGAGTATTTCAGATTGTAAATTACTACAATAACCGACAACTTTCTAGTCTCAGTCATATCTGACTGTTAATTTGTAAGTTTTCCTAATTATTAATTAGTTCAGTGCAATATTTATGATTTGTTTTGTGTGATATTAGTTCTTAAGTCTAGTTGTAATCCAAAATGTAGCCTCTACTCAGGATACATGGATTCTCACACACACTTTCCTGATCTCAACTTTTTACACGAGACTTGGCTTATTTTTTACATACGTGTTTTTGTTGGGATACGCATATATATATATATATATATATATATATATATATATATATATATATATATATATATATATATATATATATATATATATATATATATATATATATATATATATATATATTTTTTTTTTTTTTTTTATCAAATTCTTTATTGGCATAAGTAACAAAAAAAATATTTGTGTTTACCGGAGCCATAATGTTATTTTGAGAGGGGTTATTTTGTGCCTTTTTTCTTTTTTTAATTTTGATATTTTGTAAGGGATTGGAGCTTTTTAATCAAATTTGGGGAAGGGTAATATGGACAATTTTGGAGTATATATTTATATTATTATTTTTTATTTATTTATTTTTTTTTCTAAATGGAAGTTTTTGATTGGATTTTTGTTAGGGTTGTTTGCAGGTATTTAAACGGGTATCATAGGCAGTCTGTGGACTGACTTAGGAGTGGGCCAACCTGGCATTTGCCTAGTAAATTGAGGGAAACCACAGAAAACCTCAATTAGGTTGGGTGGACCCGAGTCCTTCCAAAATTCTTCCTATGTTTTCCCTAAGTAATTTTTATTTATTTTTTTAATTTTATTTCGTTCGTGGGTTTCTGTTGGTGAGTGGACTCCAGATTTTTTTCAATTTTAGGCTAAGGGGAGTAATTTATTTCTTTTACGAATTTTAGTGTGAGTTTAATAATATATATATATATATATATATATATATATATACACTTATACATACAACCATTTATAAAAGGTCCATTATTCCTAAAATAGCATTTCTAAATAAAATACGATACGTGTGGTCAGATATAAAATTTGTATTGAAAATACTCTTCAATACAAAATACTCTTCACCGTATTATATACATCTTTAATTATTATTTTAACTTTTTATGTTTTGTATTTATTTTGTTTCATTGTATTTTCGCTTTTCATAAAATTAATTGGATTTATTTTCATTGGGGGAGGGGGGTAAAACTGACAAACAAAATATAATTAAAAAAAGGACTCTCTATCTGGAAATTGAAGGATTGAAAAGTCTATTTTTGTTGTGTTCTAAATCCATTCTTCTAACGCTTAAGAAACAAAAGAAAACGGTTTTTTAATCTAATACAATACAAGTATACTAACTATATTTTGTACATACATAAATGTATTTTTATATAATTTTATATTTTATCACCATTGCTTTTATATTATGTTTGGATAATAAAATATTTATTATTATTTACTTTCAAAAAGAAACAGGAGGTTATATACGTTAAGTTAATAATTTATTGTTTTTTCTCGATACAATGCAAATACCTTTCTGTATCTATGGTCTGATGATCTATATATTACTCTAGTGTGGCATTGCACGACTTGTCAATATTTGGCTTAAAAGTAGTAAGTGCCATTCTCAGTGGAGCATCCAAATGGGTTCCTCGTATCACTCCCGCGCCACTGTGTCCTCGTATCACCCCCACGCGCACTGTGTCCCCGTATCACCCCCACGCCACCGTGTCCTCGTATCACCCCCGCGCCATTGAGTCCTCGTATCACCCCAGCGCCACTGTGTTCTCGTATCACCCCCGTGCCACTGTGTCCTCACAAACTCGTAAGTAAGAGTCGTGGAGAACGTTGACGATGCTCGAACAAAAATTTTTAGCCTTTATATCGAGCACTGGTAGCCACAATATTTGTATTTTTCCTAAATAAGCTCGTATATATATTATGACTGCGTGATATTTAAACAGGGGAAAAGCTGGGTCAAGTTAATGTTTAGGTTGATTGTGTACTGCGGGCTTTATGCTATAATTGACTTAAGGGCAAAAGGGTTTTTTATCTCGTTTTAGAGAGGGATACAGGCCTGTGAAGAGGGGGGGTGGTTCATCTGAAATACAGCACCCTTGCGAATGAGAGGGGTTTCCAAGCCCCCAAATTTGTGTCTGTGTATCGTCCATCGACCCTCCCTGCCCTCCCTTTCTGAAAACCCTACTCTGAAACCATAGCTCAGACTTTAATTAAGTTTCAAGCCCCCCCCCCCCCCCCCCCCCAAGCTTCCTCGTTTTCCCCTTCCGCACAGTTTTTCGGACTTGATATGTAGACTCTGGAAATTAACAGCTTTTTTAACAGTAAGAGAAAAGAGAGTCCGCAAAAAAAAAAGAAAAATCGGAAAATAGAGATTTTTGTGTTATTTTTTGATTATCTTTGTATTTTTTGTTCTCAGCAAATAATCAATTTTTGTCGAAAAAAATTACACGTCTTATCACACCCTCCTAGATACGTATGTTGTTCTTTTTGAATTTCTTTCTAGATCAAATAAAATATAGTTTACGAATAGTGTGACACACAGCTTCCTCGCATCCTATCATATTATATTTTATGGATGCTATGCTTTTACAACTAATATTGTTTAATTAAAGTAAAACTTATGCGGGACCAACAGTGGGCTGATTATGACCTACCATACAAATTTCATTAAAATCAGACGAGTAGGTTTTAAGATATGTTGGTTTGCAAAATTGAACGACAGACAGACCGACAGACACACACCAAATATGTTCTCTGATATCAGAAACAGATTTGTGTATTGGACTTTTTAAAATCGGAGACATAACAAATGTTGGTTGTTGAGAAGGTTGACATAGCTTGCTATACCTATGGTAAGCTCGGAAGCAATAAACACGTGCATTTAACTTATCTGTCAACACAGAGTATTATGAATAACCACTTATTACTAATTTAACCATACATAATAGGTAATAAAATTACAAATAATAATATAAATATTCTATTAGTAAAATGACATAAATCAAACCTTTTTTTGGTTTGGCCATCCAAATTGGCAGGGCTACGCTTTCAGACTTCGGATAGGTCATGATTTATTCTAATTTTATC
Organism: Gerris lacustris; assembly: GCA_951217055.1. Classification (NCBI taxonomy): domain Eukaryota; kingdom Metazoa; phylum Arthropoda; class Insecta; order Hemiptera; family Gerridae; genus Gerris; species Gerris lacustris. The sequence goes on from OX578286.1 coordinate 20,431,249, forward strand.
ACCTAACTTTACTTAGTAAGTTAGATAAAAAATTATTTAAACCCCAAAAATAACTTCTGGGTGACCACTTGAGCGAGCTTAATATCTAAGAGAAATAGTAAGTAGACGATCTGGAGTTATTTTCAGAATAAGACTGGTTTTAGCAAAGGTAAACTTTACAAAAATAAAATGTCGTCAAGTTAACAATGATTTCAGGCAAATAAATAAAAATTAAAAGAATATCGGGGTCTCCTGCAGTTCTGATGCATTTCCTTTTAGCAAAAGATCGCTATTTAGTTAGAATCTGAGAGCCGGCGTGGTCGCCGGCCAATTCAATTTCTTACCACATCTGCTCTGCCACTCATGAATCGAGGAAGGCACGAGGTCGTGGGTTCGATTACTCACAGTGATGCTTCTGATTATGTGGGTCACTAATGATCTCACCCCACTCTGTGATGTGTGAAGTGGATGGAACTCTCTACCACAGGGATAGCAAAAAGGGCATAAAATATAGCCAAAGGTCCTACCGTCTATTACTAGCACTAGGACCTTATAACTACTATTATTTCTATAACTACTAATACTACTCTACTACTACTACTACTACTACTACTACTGCTGCTGCTGCTGCTGCTACTAGTTAGAATTTCGTTCCGTGTTATACATGACTGACTGAACTATGTAATACATAAATTGGCCGTCGTTATACAGTCATTTATTTGTTGTTAGGGTAAATCTACATAATATCAATATTTAAAGTTAAATTGGATATGCAGCGCATCCTAATACGCTTTACCTAACAAAATCGTAGTATTATAGATATTTGCATATAATATATATTTAAATTTAACAGACATTTTCTATATTGTATAGAAATTTATTAAAAGTTAAACTGAAAAATTATAATTTTAAAATGTTTGAATTTTAAATTAGGTGATTCCACAGTGTAAGTCTTATCCTTTTATCTTTCCGAGAAGAGAACACAATCAGACGAAAATTCCAGCGGGAAACAATAAAAGAGGCGGGAAAACTCGTGGATAACGCGAGGGAGAAAATTCACCTTTCCCGCCAAGTTGTTAGTCCCAAGTTATACGTGCCGTGCAAATTCAAACCTACCTTACACTTGCAATTTACAATATGATCCCCCCCCCCCCGATTCTTTCCTTTCTCCCATCTCATTTTCTCGTTTTCCCACACGTGCAGATTCAATTGTCGGTGAAAATTAGTAACGTTTTATGTAAGTTTGGCACGTGCAACACGTGTATGTGTAGAACACGTGACGGTCTATTTTGAATGCTTTTTGTCTTGAGCATAAACGACAAAATGGAATTTTAAAGAGTTTTAAATAATAAAAGGAAATTCTTTCCTAAGAGAATTAAGTAGCTGTTTTTCTTACTAAATTAATTTTAAAAATGTTTATATAATCTCAAATCGAACTATGCGGTCCGGTTGAATTATAAAATATATTTCAGATGAGAATAGTTAATTGTTGCAAATTTGTTTTCAATACTCTAGATGTTAAGCAGTCAAATAAGGAATTAAGAAAGGCTCACCTTACATGATATTAGAACCTCTGATGAGTCATTCTACTCATTGTTAGGTAAACACAAATAAGAAAAAAATAGACTACCAATTAGTGTGGCACATGGCACATAGCTTCCTCGCATCCTATCATGTCCTTTATTGCGTATTAACATTAACGTTAGGTAAAGTAGTTATATTGTTTATTGTGTAAAAACTAGTTTTTAGCGATCTTTAACACTCTTTAGCGGTGTCGTTGTTGGTTTTACTAAAAATTTTATTTGTAAAAATTTTTTGTCTAATTGAATAGATGAAGTTTGATTTTTTTTACCGACCTAAAATTCCAATTTTAAATTTGAAGTTCACGTTTACGCGAGCGTTGCGCGTGAACGCTTGAACGGATAACATTGTCCAACCAACTCGTCCTGGGCAATGGTAAAATGAACATGTCTACCAAATTTCATCAAAATCGGTTGACATGTACTCAAGTTATCGTCACACGTTTCAAGATTCGCGGACACACAGACCGACAGACAGACAGACACGGAACCAAAAATGTTCCCTGATGTCTGAAACGGATTTCTGTCTAGGAATTTTTAAAATCGGAGACATCACACTTTTTCGTTCTCAAAAGTGAACACAATGCTTCCGTTACCTTCGGTAAGCTCGGAAGCAATAGTTGACGATTGCTTCATAACAATCGACCAGAGTAAAAAATACACAGCCAATTAGAGTGGCTCATAGCTTCCTCGCGTCCTATCGCGTATATTATATATGATTTTAGGCTTTTAAAATCCATTATTGTCTAATTTATTTAATTCCCCCCAAATAAAGCCTGGTCGCCTGGTCTCGAGGTCCATAGGCTCGCTGTGCTATTGAAGAGGTAGGTCAAATAGAAAAGTGGGGGGACCAAGCCACCTCCTATTCCCCTCGTCTATCTCCCTCCCCGCGTTCTCTCCATAATAATAACTATTAATAGTTTTAGCGGCCTTTAACACTTCACAGCGATGTCGCTGTTGGTTTTATTAAAAAATTGTACATTTAAAAAAAAAAATATTTGTCTCATTGAATAGATTGAAAGTTAGATTTTTTCCCGACCTAAAATTCCAATTTTTAATTTAAAGGTCACGTTTACGTTGCACGTGAACACTTGGGCGGATAACGTTGTCCAACGAACTCGTCCTGGGCATTGGTAGAATGAACATATCTACCAAATTCCATCAAATTCTGTCTACTTTTACTCAAGTTATCGTCACACGTTTCAGGGGAAGCATACACACAGAGTGAAAGACAGACAGACAGATACGAGACCAAAAATGTTCCCTGATGTCTGAAACGGATTTCTATCTTGGAATTTTTCAAATCGGAGACATAAAATGTTTTCATTCTCAAAAGTGAACACAATGCTTCCGTTACCTTCGGTAAGCTCGGAAGCAATAATAAAATGAGAACGATGAAATTTAAGAAATAAAAAAAAACTTTTACAAAACATTCTGACTACATACGAGTATTGATAATTCATAAGAATTTTTCAACACTTTTAGCGAAAACGAAAGCTCTGTGGAATCAGAGTTACATTGAAGAAACATCGAAATTTTCGGACTTTTCGGTGTTTGCTTAATATCTCTGTCCATATGTATTGGAGAGCAAATAATTTCAACACTGCAGCAACGACGAAGATTTGTTATAGCTAAGCTAAGGCAACCGTCATTTTCATTCCAATAAAAATAACTGTTTCCTTTGATTTGTTAGTGTTCAAATAAATATAATAACTTATCTAAATAGATATAATAACGTATCTAAACTAGGCATCGCGTGGCTCTATCATTGAAGCGAGCGTATAGTAATAAATATGTATTGAATATTGAAATAATAGACAATCATGAATCATGATGAGTTGATAGATAATGGGTCTGGTAGTAGTACAGCGGCTAGTAAGGGAACCACCCCGCATTCTTACTATTCCACTAACCACACATTATCTCCTTTTCAATTATTATAAAATGTATCTCCTTGCAATAAACAAACTACTGCATGTATCAAATTGAAATTTTGCCTGTTTCAATTGTGCATTAGATGGTGTATATGAAGTTTTATTAAAATCGTTACGTTAGAACGTAAGATATCGGTAAAAAGGTTGTTTTCTCTATTTTAAACCTTTAGGTCCGCTTTAATAGTTTTAGCGATCTTTATTAATTCATAGCGGTGTCACTGTTGGTTTTACTAAAAAATGTTATTTGTAAAAAATGTTCGTCTTATCGAATAGATGATGATAGAATCTTTTCCCGTCCTGAAATTCCAATTTAATTTTTGAACCTCTCGTTTACGCGAGCGATGCGCGCGAACTCTTGGACGGATCACGCTGTCCAACGAACTTAGCCTGAGTATTAGTAAGACGATCATGTATACCAAATTTCAACTAAATCGGTAAACTTTTACTCAAGTTATCGTCACACGCGTAAACGTTACTGACAGACAGACAGACAAGATGCATAGTTTGTTGAATGTAAAAAGCTCGCAGATGGATCTCATGGTGTGAAGGTATAAAACATTAATCCATTTTGATTACGATTTGGTCCACTAGGAGCTCTGATAGCATTTTATAGAAAATTTAGAACTTCTAACGGCGAAACATAGTACTACAGTGAATACAAGTGAAAAACAATCACTTTTTAGGGTTTGTAGATACTTCTCAAAACCCTTATACCGAGGGTGATGTCTCCGTCCGTCCGTCGCTCTTTGGTTCATAGGGCCCGAACCGTTTAAGCTAAGGTAATGAAATTTGAAGCACTGGTGCAACTTTTTGACCCAACCACAGGAAAAATATACAGAAGTTAAATATTTTATATGCGCATGCGCAATTCGCAAAAATGTGGTAAACTCAAAAATATATATTATTTTTAATTTTCGAGTGGGGTATCAAATGAAAGCTGCAGAAGAGTATATCGCATATATATATATATATATATATATATATATATATATATATATATATATATATATGCTTTTTTAAATGTTACATTCCTTGTTGGGTAAAAAAATCAAAATATACCCAAAAATATCCCCCCCCCCCAACCACTATACAACGGCTGGTCCTAAAATTTCGAAATAATTCATGCTAATGCCTTATTGAGGGGCGATGAAAATTCCGGGAGGGCATACCAAATTTTCAAAAATTGCCAATTTTGGGCGCGAAAATTAGAAGTGCGCCCAAAATTTTATTTTTTTAAAATTTTGAGTTGGGTATCAAATGAAAGCTGCTGAAGTGTAGGACACAAATATATATATATATGCTTTTTGAAAAAATTTAATTTATCTAGTCGTTATTACTGATGAAAAACATAGTGACCCCCCGGGGGATCGAACCTGGACCCTTGAGATCAAAAAAAAAAAATTATTATTTCATAACGGGTATGCTTAATCATCTACAAAAACCTTTAAAGTACTTGGACGCAAGTGCTTCCCTGTGATTTTTCTATAATATTTTTTTCGCTTGTAATTATTCATGATTTTAAATTTGAACAGCTGATAACTTTGAAAAGCTATATTTTTCCAGGGTGCTCGTTAAATCTTCAATACTGCAAAGTTTAATGGCTTTTTTTTATCTCTTTTGATTCAAAAGTTTTGGAACCGTACAAAGTGACAGACAGAAAGACACAGGGACAACACTGTAAGAGTATCTTTTTTTGGTTTTACTAACGAAACCCTACAAAAGGTCATAAAATCAAAGCATTTTTTTAAGTACGTGCTGATAGGACAGGAGGAAGCAATGTGCCACACTGCTGTCCAGACTATATTATTATTTAATTAGTTGTTTTGACTGAGATTTTGTGGTACCACTTCATAATTATGACTAGAGAGGGTAGTGGAAAGAAACACAACAATAATGTCAGCGCAATTAAAAAAATAAAAATAAATTGTGGTGACAATATTTTTCTACCAACTTCTCTAGTCATAATTATTTGATTATAATTTTAATCGTAGTGTTTATTTAATTCCAATTCCATCATGTTCATTTATTTCATTAGCCCTTACGTCAAGTAAAAAGAAATGTATTTGTTAAACCGAACAAGACCTTAGAATCCCTATAGGTTTTTAACATATTTATCCCAAATGTAATCATTTCAATGAAAACGCGCGGTGACATTTATCTGTTTTTCTCTGCACGCCCACATGTATAAAAACGTAACGTGACAAGTTGTCACACGTGTACCCCAACTTGACACTCCGGCTGTCGGATCAGCTTCTAACTTGTCTCATTTTTTCTATTTCGTTGTTTTTCTTCTACATGTTAAGCTCTCACTAGATTTCTTTTCTGAAAGGATAAGAAGTTTGCAGTCTCTTATTTCTCCAGCACAAAATATATTTTGTATTTACTTTTCTTTTCTCATATAAGCAGTGAATACAGTAGAGAGAATGTATTGTGATGTGGAAAAATGGATTTTATGATTTTGAGGGATGCACACTATTTCATTTCACATAATCACAGGTAGAGAAGGAGAGTAACTTCACCTTGGACACTTAAGCGGCTTTCACACCGAATTAGCAAGTCGCAGGTTGCATGCGACCACCCAGCCGGCTGGGTCTCGAGTCACACTTGCCACTTGCTTTCAGAATGCACGTCACACTTGCTATTTCGGTGTAGGCTATCGTTCAATTACCTCGACTCCTTACATAATACGGTGTTACTAGGACGCATGCAACCTGCGACTTGCTATTTCGGTGTAGGCTATCGTTCAATTACCTCGACTCCTTACATAATACGGTGTTACTAGGACGCATGCAACCTGCGACTTGCTACTTCGGTGTAGGCTCTCGTTCAATTAGCTCGACTCCTTAGATAATCTGGTATTACTAGGACGCATGCAAACGTGCGACTTGCTACTTCGGTGTAGGCTCTCGTTCAATTAGCTCGACTCCTTAGATAATCTGGTGTTACTAGGACGCATGCAATCTGCGACTTGCTACTTCGGTGTGAAAGCCGTCTTAAGTGACTGCTAAAATCAACTTCAACTGAGATGTTAACTGGTGAAGAATGCAAAGTTGCTAAAATAGTGCTATTGCACATGCGTGCAACATAAAATACAAAACCTATGTTGATGAAACCCTGTTTGCTTTAAGTATATCGTGCGTAGTTTATTTTTTATTAACAGAGTAAATATTCATAGTTTAGCCTTTATATTATGCTACAAGTTAGAACGAAAAAAAAACAAAATTTTTTCAAGGGTATTTCTAAGAGGGAGGAGAGGGGAGATAGGGTCAAAGAAGAAATTAGGAGGGTTATAGAACGTACATGTTTACGACACGACATTACATACTATTAGTATTTTATACGCTTTCTACACCGTGAACATGCATTAAACAAATTTATGGTTTTTATCTTCGGTTTTCTACAAGCTCCCAAAAAAAGGCCAAAAAATAATAACAAGTTTTATAAGGGAATTTTTTAGGGGTGGGGGTGGGAAGAAACTTAGGAGGCTGGTTGATGAAGCCTAAGGGGCTGTAACGGGATCTGCTTGGCCTGCAGGGGGGGCCTCTCCGGGGTAATTAGTTAAATTAAAACGTCACCCCCTCCCCGGGTCGGCCTAAGCAAGATAATTATGACTCTACCCCCTCTTCATCTCAAAGTCTCGACTGTCTTCCGGCTTAACACGCAGAATATTTTAAGCGACTTTTTGGAGGAGTTCAGCATTTTCACTTAAATATCTCAATTTATAAAACCCGAGATAAAGTTACATACTTAATGAATGTGAAGCTAAAAATCGAAAAAGTAACAACGAGACTGAAATTTAATTATAAGAATCGATTCGGGGCATCGAATTTAATATAAATCGGTTCGGTAATTTGGGTGGCACGGACAGACCACAGAAGACAGTGCGGTGTACGAGATTGATGGACGCCACTTCTACTAAGTTTTACCTGATAATGTTAGATTAGCACAGACAAGAATTGATCTCCCGGACACTTGGAGCTACTCCATGGAAACGTAACTGCTTTGTGACTGCTCTAATAAAATAAATAGTAACTGGTTAGTGACTAGGCTCCAACACGCAACTAAAGGAGAAGGGGGGGGTAGGAGGGCCCCCGCAGGGCCTGGGGGGGAACCAAGGCCCTGCGGCCCCCGACGCCTCGATATTATTTATATTTTACATAAATATTTATAATATTTATTTCTCATACTAAAATAATATTTAATTTAATTCAAGTCAAATTTCCTGACGTTCGCAAAAAGTAAGGAAACTAAGGAAGAGTATAGGGCCCCCATAGTAATGTCTGGCCCGGGCCCCACAGAAGCTCTCTCAGGTCCTTCAGGTAGGAGTCTCCATGCAGGGTTGGTTATCAGGGTAAATATAAGTCACCTAATTACTAGCATCTAACAAATGGTTTGATCCTCTATTTATACTACCAGTACTAGAACTAGCACTAGCACAATTAATAACTAGCACTAGCACTAGAACTAACACCAGCACTAACAATAGCAATAGCACCAGTACTAGCACAATTAGTAGAACTAGCACTAGCACTATTACTAGAACTAACACCAGCACTAGAACTAGCACAATTAGTAGCACTAGCACTATCACTAGAACTAGCACCAGCACTAGCACTTACTTGCACAATTAGTAGAACTAGCACTAGCGCTAACACTAAAACTAGAACTAGCACCAGCACTAGCACAATTTGTAGAACTAGCTCTAGCACTAGCGCTAGCAGTAGAACTAGCATTAGCACTAGCACAAACACAATTAGTAGAACTAGCACTATGGCAATTAGTAGAACTAGCTCTAGCACTAACACTAGAACTAGCACTAGCACCAGCACTATATCCAGAACTAGCACTAGCAACAGGAACCTAACAAATAATTTAAAATATTATATTATTTTTTTTATTTTTTTATAAGTACTAAAGTGAATAAAAGGGGATAAAAGATTAATTTGAGGTTTTTTAGAGAAGTCTTGTCAGGTCGAAAAGATCTTCTCTTTTACTAAATTATGCACTGAAATTACCCTCTAAAAAGGTGGGTAAAAAAAAATCCTTTGAAAAAATTCTGAAGGAGTTAAGATCGTAAAAAAAAGTCTCAGAAGGCTACTTAAATCGACATGAAGACTGGAAATAGTCCCGCCGGGCCTTCGGTAAATAAAAACAACTCTAAGTTATATGAAAAGACTTGAGACATTCAAAAGATTCTTTGAAGAGAAAAAAAGGAAAGAGAAAAACTACTTCCTAAGTCTCGTAGGGAAACCACTAAGAGGTAAAGAAACAGATTCCTTAAAAATTTAACTTTAAACCCGAGACCAAACAGATTCAAATAAGAAAAATATCGTAGTCGGTTTATCTTTAAAAATATATAAAAGTTTTATAATATTATAGTAAAATATTAAAGTTAATAGTTATTTACTTTTTAATATAGTTAAAATAAAAAGTAAATATTAAAGTTTTATAATATTTACGGTTATTTATTCTTTGAATAGTAAAGTTAGAAGATAACATTTTCACATTTTCAAAATTGGATTCACTTTTTTCAAATATTTGTAGAGTCTACTCGAGGTGTTCGAGCTGAACAGGGACACAGAACGGGGTGTCATTCTACACCACATGTGCAACAACCAATGCTATATTAACACGTGCCCTACCACCTTCGTTTTCCATATATCTATACTTTCGAAATATTTCTGTATATTACAATAAAATTCTATAAAACTCAAAAACTACTCGTATTATAGCTATCAAGATATTGTCTTCGCGGCCATTAGAAAGGAAAGTTAAATTCCTTTTCAAATGATCTACTCCAGTAGCTGCATTTTAAAGTTAAATTTCAAACTTTAAAAAATAATAAAATGACGGTTTAAATATGTCATGAACCTCCATAACCTTGCTGTTTGTATGGTCAACATATATATTTCTGAATAGTTTAAAAACTCCGCCCACTCATAAGCTTAACTCAAAATCGTAGAATCCAAAAGGCAAAATTAAGTGCCGGTTTTGTAAGACCAGTTTCGTTCTACATAGTAAGAATGAAACATGACGTAAAACGCAGAATTTAAGAGATCATACTTAAAACCCGATAATATATGTCGTAATATTTGTAAATATGTTGTAACTCAATGTAATTTCATGATTTTTTTTATTATTCTTGAATCTAACGCAAGAATGTAGCCCTAAACCCCTAAGACTTATAAAATATGTTTAATATAATCTATACCGAGTAAATTTTCGTATCTCATACATTCTAAAATCTAAGCAAATATAAACATTTACTTTTGTTTGACCTCACCATTTCTGTAAGGTTACAAAAATGGCAATATTTTGTTCATCTGCCGCTGAACAAAAGATAGTATTTAGAGAAAAAAAGTGTCTTTTATTGTTTTAACGACATCGTTATTCTGTCATCGGTAATACCACGGTAACACTAAAAGACGGGATGAAACGTGAAATCCGCTTAACCGCCTTTCAGAAATGGAACTAAAGAAGCTAAGGAGGAGAGACAACGCTATTAGATTGTCTCTTTAAAACCAGACCTTTCTGAATTTCGTCCTTTTTTCTCGAATTCCCTAACGCTTCCCCCCCCCCCCCCCTCCTCCTCGAGTATTCCCCTTATAGTAATGGGGTAACTGAGCTTATTTTCGTTACGTTCTTTCTTTCGCTTTTTAAGCCCCCATTGTATTTTTGTGTTATTTTTAAAAGACTTGGGAAGGAGATGTTTCAATGCCTCGTTTGTAATTTCAGTATATCTTCGATGTCAAAATGGTAATTCTATATTTTTAGTTCAGAAAGAAAATCATTATTGCTTCCGAGTTTACCCATGGTAGAGGAAGTATTGGGACCATTCTAAAACACGAATTCTTTTAGTCTTATAATTCCAAGACAAATCCGTTTCAGATATTAGGGAACATATTTTGACTCATGACCCCGACTGTTGATAGATGCGGGTTCGGACGCTGGCCCGCCCCGTGTGAAAGAGACCTAAAATCTCTGCGAACCACCCTACCGTAAAAAATGTTCGTCTCATTATAATAAAATTCGAATAGTAGGTCATAATTAGTCGGTCCCATTAATTTTACTTCTGCGCCCATTCTCCATGCTTTAGACCGATTTACTCGAAAGTAAATAAATGTGATATATATATATATAAGTGTATATACAGGGGGTATCAGTTTCAGATGACCATGAAAGGGGTATTTCTTCAGGTCATTTGGAGCAAACTAGTTCGTTTAAGCTGTAGTCCGATTCTCAACGGTTTAGAAGCTGCAAGCGGAAACAAAGTGTGGTATAATTAATCCACCTTTAACTTACAAATTTACAATAACTCTAAATAACTGTATTTTACAACAAAGATTATTATATTAGGTATTTAATATGTGAACTCGGGCCTCCTGTTTCAAGGTTTTCCTTCTTGGAGGCTTTTGGATCTTTATATTAATTTGTTATATTCTAATTATTTATGTAAGCAAGTGTAATTTATAATTATTTTATGTGAAGTGGTAAAAATGTTTTTTTAAATAAATAAAATAAATAAATAAATAAATATATTAGTATTGGGCCAATGAATGACCGATTTTTGAAAAGATCAGATTTCCTATAAAATAATGCTTGTTCTAGTTCACTTTTTTGATAATTTATTATGACCCGGAGCTGTTGATGTTTTTTGAAAAAATCACTTTGAAAATGAAACAATTTCCACAAGTGATATATATTTTTGTAATCTATACTTTTTAACACCTTTTATTTAAAACCATACTCAAATTTTTAAAAAAAATCACGTGACATGAACTATCCGTAATTTTGGATTCCCGGTTAATCAGATTGCTATTTTTTATTTCTCCACCATTTTTATTTATCCACCGCCATTTTAGATTTGAAAGGTTGATAAATTTGAGTTCGCTATATCTTCTCTGGGTGAACGTCAAAATGATTTTTGATAGTGCAATGTTTCATCATGGTTTTTATCTCTTTTGATTCAAAAGTTATTGGAACCGTACAGAGTGATTGAAAGAGTCAGGAACGAAACTATTTTTTGGTTTTATCAACGAAACCCTAAAAAGGCAAACACTTTTACGAAGGGAGAGGCGTAAAAAAAAAAAAACCTGTAGTATACTTTGAGAAACAAGTAAAGGAGGTCCTTAATGATGCTGATAAAGGGCTCGTCCTTTAGGACCAAGTAGCAAGAGGTACTGGCTCAGGAAAAAGCAGGATCTGCGAGTTTTCCTCTAAGGACGAGTCCTTATTTTTCCTTAGGAAATGAGCCGAGGTATAAACCCTCCGAGTTTCCTTCAAACTCATTAATTTAAAGGAGGAAATTTTTCGGGTTTTAGAGGTTTTTATCCTCTAAAGCTCCTCTTAATCAAGCCGTTATCTCAAGAACTCCGAGATATAAACGGAGTTCCCTGACGGCATCCTTTATTTTCTAATTCATCAAGTCGTGCCACGCTTTTCTTTTTGAATAATGTTTTTACTTTATCTTATTTCACCAATTCTTCGTAATATTGTTTTTGTTTAGTTGCGTCCCATTGTCTTTAGTATTTTTTACGACAATATTTTGAACGCTTTTCTGTATTTCTTATTATACGTTATTCTGTATTATTTGATTATTATATTACTTCATGTCAACAACCGAATTCAAGAAATTAAATACGAATATGTCTGTGAACCGTAAATATCGCCCTCTTTCCTAAAACAACAATATTACATCAGTTATCATCCTTTTAAAAACTTACCTTTAAAAAAATCGGTTAATTATTATCTTTCTTTAAACATATATTAATTACCACCTAGCTATAAATTTCTATTAAAATAATTTATTTTTTATCTTTCTATTTTTCAAAAAATTAAATAATACCCAAATGGTAATATGTGTGCGAAATGTATATTAAATGTTTAGCGAAAAAGTTGAGGTTGTTTAATGGTTTTCCACAAGTCGACGGAGTGCATGTGCTGCTACTACCGACAAGGACTTGAACCTTGAAACACCTCGTATCTGAAGCCGAACTGCTAAAATAACAGATGAACAAGCTGTCGCTTGACCAACTGCTTTACGACATCCCAACGAAAAGCAGCATTTCATTAAATCCACTTCTACATCGACAGAACAAACTGAGTCCAACGAAAAGCTAAGTGCTTTTTCAAAACGAAGTTATGCAACTAGCTTGGTCAGGCTATAGTTATTTATGTAACTAGGCAGCAAAATGGAATTTTACTGACGAGTGATTAGATTAGCCTCCGAGCCGAAGGCGAGGACAGGCTATCATAATAAACTGTCGAGGTGAAGCCGAGGCAGGTAATTTACCTATTTGACCTACCAATAATTTACCAATAATGTTTCCTTTGCTGCCTTGTTGTATACAATATTTTATCTACTCACGCTATGCAGATAAAAAATGGAAGCTTAGGTAAGAGTTAGTTTGAGATGAATTGTCAACAAACTCAAACCAAAACAAGTCGTGCTCCAGTGTTGCCACTTCTTACTCGAGATTAATTATTCAAAGACCTACAATTCAAATACTTTTTCAGTTTATCATTTTTAAAATTTTAAATAACAATAATATTATTAATACATTAATAATATAACACTGCTATGTAATAAAACAAGTATGAAACTGAATTAAAATAAAGCTAAACACAATCAAAATCAGAAGTTATGACACGCAGTGGTAAACACTGTTACTTTCTCTGCCTAGGCAGGGAAATATTTCCCTGCCTGTTTTTAATAATTTTATGACAAATCAGCGAAATAGTACTTTCCATCCTAAAAACAGTTAAGTAATGTTTAATTTTGCTGCCGTGAGTAGATAAAAAAATTTGACGATCAAGCTAAAAAAAAAGAAAGTTGGATACGCCAGATCAGTTGAATTTACGAGTACTAAGTTCGAAAAAATTTTAAACACCGTCAAAACCGTCAGGGAAGAGCATACGTCGTTTCAAGACTGGTTTATTACGATCGAAGAAGCCAGTAGCGTACACAGAAAATTTTTTCGGGGGGGGCCCAACCTAATTTTACTTATATGCGGGTTTAGCATACCCCATAATTTATTATAATTGTAATTTCTCCCCCTTTTCAACACTTTAATTTCAATTTCTAACCTCATATTTAATTAAATTAAAATCCTATGAGGTAACACCTCATTATGTGATGTGATCGTTCTAAAGAACGATTATGTCTCCGATTCCAATAATTCCAAGACAGAAATCTGTTCCAGTTATCAGACATTTTTGATCCCGTTTCTGGCTGTTAGTCTGTCTCTCGCTCAATCATGGCGAACAATTCTTAAAAACTACTCTTTCGATTTTAATGAAATTCGGATGGCAGTTAATTAGCATATAAAAAGTCCATTGTTGGTCCTATATAAGGTCCAATCTTCTGGTCCCATTTCCCTCCACCACATTTCTCCACCTGCCACCATTTCTCTTCTACATGTGCACACACATACATTTATTTACACCTTATCTTCAAAAATATCCATCTGATTTTATAAAACTTATCTGATAGAAGCTCACAGATTAATTTTAACTGTCTGCGCTGTTTAAATTTTGGTAAATTGATACTTTAAATCATGTAAAAATCAAACCAATTTTGACTAATTTAAAAAAGGAGGAAAAATTGAGTAAATTTAACATGAATAAAGTATCAATATATCAATATTTTAAGAGCGCAGACGGTTGAAATTATTCTTAGGTTATCTGCGGGCTACTTTAAACAAGCCATTAAAATTTCATAAAAATCAGATGAGTACTAATGGAGATATAGGTGTAAATAAATGTATGTCTGTGCGAATGTGGAAGAGAAATAAATAGGTGCAGAAGATTGAAACTTATACGGGATCAGCAATGTTATAACCTGGCTAATTATGACCTACCATCAAAATTTCAATAAAATTGGACGAATAGCTTTTAAGATAATATGTTGGTTCGCAAAAATTGAAGGACAGGCGGACACGGGACCCAAACTGTACCCTGATGTTGAACAGATTTCTGTCTTGGAATTTTTGAAATCGGAGACATAAAAATTGTTCGTTCTTCAGAACTGTCACATATCTTCCGTTTCCTTTGGTAAGCTCGGAAGCAAAACGTGATCCATACTGCAAAAGCAAACGTGGATTTGGAGCACATACGAATTTCAAATTTTTATCTAGAAGAGAATTCTTCTCTAAGAAAATTAAATACCTATTGCAAAACAAAAGAATCATTCGCTCATTCGCTGGGTAATTACATGGGACATTTTACATCAAATGTTTTCTGAACGCTTTTTGAGTTTTTAGATTTAAATTTACTATTACTATGTAATATGAATCAGTTTTTTCACAAAATGATAAACCGATTTATTTATATTGCCTCTGTTTTCCCACTACATGTCGACGAACACTAGTCCGACCAGAGTCAGCAAGAGGGCAATGCCGCATAGACAAGAGGACCCACGTAGCGTTCTACACACAATCCTGGTCCAAAACAAAAATTTGCAACTGAAATCCACAACCATAATTTTCCCGTTTAAGCCAGTCTAGTGTGCATATTTTAATTCAATTAATTTAATTCCATCGGCAAAAGTTCGAGTTGACTCGGGCCTCATTTAATTTAATGTGCTTAACACCTAGGCCGAGCCGGCAATCGGGTCTTTTATTGAACGCATCCCAATTTATTTTGATGCATAATTTCCATCGACAAAATCGGGCCTACTAGCAATCAGGCCGATTCATTGTACTCATCCTAATCAATTCAATGCACTTAATTCTATAGCAAAAAATCGGTCCGAGACAACTCAGACAAACTTTCTCATATACGAGTTCATAATTATTTAGCCCAGTGTTTTCCATTTATTAGTTTTCGTATGTAAATTTAATTATTATTGTGCATTTCATTAAAATTTATCATAAAAATAACTTCTCCCGAGCGGGGAATCGAACCCGGGCTCTCTCGGTCCGCGTTTTAAGCTTTTTTCTCAGGAACTAGATTTTTCCCGGGAAAACGGGATTTGGTTGTAGAGATTTTTTTAATCAAAATCGTCGGAACCGTTTTCGAGAAATAATTTTTTTTCAGAGTTTTTGGGGGGTAGCGCCCCCAAATTTAGAGCTAAAATTCATTTCTCGATTTCGCCTCGGGGTATGATTTTTCTGAACATGTATGCCAAATTTCGTCATAATCTGCCCAGTAGTTTAGGCTCCAGGCGTCTGCACAGACGACAGACGACAGACAGACGACAGACAGACATTTTTTAAAAACCACTTTTTTGGACTCAGGGGACCTCAAAACGTATAGTAGTAGTAGTAGTTACCTAGTACTTCCTACTAGACGGGTAGGACGAACCACTTGTTCGAACCTCGCAATCAGGCCTACAGTGGACCCATTTTGCTTCCCAGTGGTGGAGAGTTCCAGCTACTTCACACATCATACATTTGTACATTGTACCGCCGAAGCGATTATGATGTGGTCATTAGTAAGCTATATGAGCGTGCTTCAAAGTGTGGGGGAAGAGGACCCCTCAGGAGGTCCCCTCGCCCTACTCCGATCTCGAACCATAGATACAGATCACATCTCATGACACGGATCGAACCCACTAGACATCGTGGGGGAAGAGAACCCCTCAGGGGGTGTCCCTCGCCCTACTCCGTCCGCGATTCATAGATGCATTCAGTGTATCACGGCCCGGGATCGAACCCACGACCTCGAGTTGCCTCGACTCAGTGATAGCTGAGCGTTGTCTTTACGACCTCGGCTTCCCTGGCTCCCTCAAAACGTATAAATCCATCAAAATCTCAAAATCGAATTTTCGCGCCATCACAATACTTTCTCTTTATATGAGAAAGTAAAAATCCGGGCCTAGCTGTCAATCGGAGCAGTCTATTTTTACGAATCCAAATTCAATTCATTGCATTAGGATTCGTAATGAATTGAAGCTGTCCTATAATGCAACCTCTGCTATTGAACAGGACTAAAACCACAAAAAAAATCATTGAATTCAATTGGCGAAAAATCGGGCCCAGCCGAAATTGGGTCGATCAAGTTTAATGTTTTTAGTTCCACTGGCAAAAATCAAGGCCTAGGCGGCAAATGAGCCGATTTATTTCATGCATCCTAATTTAATTCAATGAATCTAATTCCATCAGCAAAAATCTCGGTCCAGCCCAAAACAGGCCGCTATAGTGTTTAATAGTTTAAGTTTCATCGACAAAAATCCGGGCCCAGCCGACAGTCGGGCCGGTATAGTGTTTAATAAATTTAATTCCATCGGCCAAAATCCGGGCCCAGCCGACAGTCGGGCCGGTATAGTGTTTAATAAATTTAATTCCATCGGCCAAAATCCGGGCCCAGCCGACAGTCGGGCCGGTATAGTGTTTAATAAATTTAATTCCATCGGCCAAAATCCGGGCCCAGCCGACAGTCGGGCCGGTATAGTGTTTAATAAATTTAATTCCATCGGCCAAAATCCGGGCCCAGCCGACAGTCGGGCCGATATAGTGATTAATAAATTTAATTCCATCGGCAAAATCCGGGACCTGCCGACAGTCGGGCCGGTATAGTGTTTAATAAATTTAATTCCATCGGCAAAATCCGGGCCCAGTCGACAGTCGTGCCGGTATAGTGTTTAATAAATTTAATTCCATCGGCAAAATCCGGGCCCAGCCGACAGTCGGGCCGGTATAGTGTTGAATGAATTTAATTCTATCATCAAATCTTGGCCCAGCTTATTTGGGGTGATTAAGTGTATACACACCATAAGATAATACTTAATTAATTCCTTTTATTGGAAAATATTTACAGCCAATTCAAATGCATCTGTCATTACTGTTTTTTTTGGTTTTAAGTGTATTGCGGGTCTTAGGTATGTAATCATTTCGGGGGGGGCCAGGGCCCCTTGGGCCCCCCCCTGTGTACGCCACTGGAAGAAGCCGTGTGTAGGATGCGGCCATGCTTAGACAATAGTACCTCTTCCCCAATCCAGTAATGAGTTTGGAAGTATTTAGACTTTTGAGGCCATGTATACACCTGCAAACTTTAGTGTATGCCATATGTAAAACATGATTTTTCAAGTTAGGACCTCAAAAACGTTGTGGAAAAATGTATGAGGCCGCGACATCAAAAAGGTTGGGAAACGCTGGTCCAGACGATTTATATCCATAAAAGTTAGCACTGAACATTAAATGTTTGAAACCAAGAATAGTATATTATGTTACTAGGCTGTGAAGTGAGTTTTTTTAAAGAAAAAACACTTCTCAGTCTATTATCACCATATGCTATTTTTTCCGAGGTAGCAGACAATGAAAAAACATTAAATATTAATCAATAATTAATATAATATTAGCAAATAATAGTACATACTTAAGATTTAAAAAAAAAAACCTTAAAGAGGTTACACTATAAGAAAAGATAAATAAAACGCATTGACATCTAGTGGATTTTAATCGTACTAAGAAGCAATTCTAAAAATATTGCAGCGCTGAAACGGAAGTTTTGATAACTACCAGCACGAAACAAAAAATGTTTTTCTCTTTTTTTTCTTTACAGCTAGGAGTAATGAAAAGATTTTTTAAGTCCACGTAATGAAAATACTCTGCCAATTAATTTGGCACATAGCTTCCTCGCAAAGAAAAGACCAAATTTAGAAAAATACCTCGATAAACATAATCAAAAAGTTGGAACGGCGCGGCACTGTTCCAGTAAATATTTAATAAAGTTGAAGAAATTTAAACATTTGTTGGAGAAAAAAAGCCTCCAACAAGCACCAAAAGTTAGCGCACATATAATTAATTTAATGAACAAATATAAAACAACAACCAAATCGTAGGACCCGCTGTATAAACAGTTTTTTTTTATTTTACCCCCCTCAAAACTAAAAATAACACAAAATAGAATATAACAAAAATTAATCTACTATGCAAGAGCTTTTCAACGATATACATAATATTATAAAAGATTAACTTTAACATTTGTACCCCTGTACTCTGAGGTACCAAAGTAAAATTTTTAAAAAACAAACAATACAAAGGGATATTCATTTAACTAATAAATACATATAAATAAAAAACCTAACATCAAAAAAGTATTTAAACCCTTTAACCTACAACAAAATTATAAATCGGTACAAAAAGTATACGTACAAAATTTTTAAAAAATCAACAAATAAAATAGCTTTAATGTACATATTAAGGCCTTTAAAATGATATACGACACAATATTAAAAACAAAAAAAAAGTGGTCACGTGACACGGCGCACGGGAAAAAGTTTACTCTCATGTTCTCAGGAAATAAGATGAGCTAATGAAATAAAATATACCCAATTTAAAGAGCATTAGTGTGAGATTCAATCGC
The DNA here is from genome assembly GCA_951217055.1 of Gerris lacustris. Classification (NCBI taxonomy): domain Eukaryota; kingdom Metazoa; phylum Arthropoda; class Insecta; order Hemiptera; family Gerridae; genus Gerris; species Gerris lacustris. Next base: position 20,450,048 of record OX578286.1, read on the forward strand.
CGCAATCAGAAATAAAATCGGCCAACTATTGTAGAAACTATGGTCATTCAAAGACAAAAATGGAAAAAAATAAAACCAAAAAATAAAATTATCACCATCTAGGGTACAACCGACGATGATACGACAAAAACTCATAGGACTAAAGTTGTAGATCTTTTAAAACAGTCACCACTTGTGGTATCCATTTTCTAATACGACTTACCGTTTAGCCGCAATAAGCCCCCAAACCAGCTTAAAAATCAAGTCACCCATTTTTATTTTTTTAAGGGTGGAAGAAGGGGGAAAAGTGAACTTTGTATAATTATTTTGGTCCACAATATGGACGTTGCGCGTTGAATGGCGCAAACCACAAGTCTCTAGCTCTTCTGGAAGTGGGTAAACATTAATGTCAGTCAGTGAGTCAGTTAGCCATGCGGCGTTATAGTATAACACATATTAATTTAGCACGATTTAAAGTGCGCAGAAGGTTGAAATTAGGCAGGTGTTATCTGCAGGCTAATTTCGACAAACCATAAAAATTTCATAAAAATCAGATGATTACTCTTAAAGATATGGCTGTAAATAAATGTATGTTTGTGAGCATGTGGATGACAAACAAATAAGCGCAGAAGGTTGAAACTTATATGGGACCAACAATGGGCTAATTATGACCTACCATCCAAATTTCATTAAAATTGGACGTGTAGTTTTTAAGATATGGTGGTTCGCAAAAATTGAACGACAGACCGACAGACCGACAGACCGACAGACAGACACGGAACCAAAAATGTTCCCTGATGTCTGAAACGGATTTCTGTCTTGGAAATTTTGAAATCGGAGACCTAAAATTATTTCGTTCTTCAGAACGATCACATAGCTTCCGTTACCTTCGGTAAGCTCGGAAGCAAAATGGATTTTAGCTATGTTTTTTAGCCTCTAAAGGTACTATTTCACAGCCTACCACGGAAAAAAGAAGTTTATTGACAAATACCAAACTAATTTTAAATTCCTTGAAAAGAAAGACTCAAATAAAAAAAATGTTCACCACAAGAAAACATCTCACCATTTTATTTCTCGTCAAGCACTTCAAACTCACCATAAAACAACCCTTATAAAGATGCTTTTTTTTAAAACACGAATAACTTGAAGGCTTCGTCTTCCTATAAAGTCTACAAAATAACACAATGTTTTACCACCCTCAAACAAACTTCATAACTTTACGATCAGGCAAGAACAAGGGGGACTTTGACGGAGGGGAGAGAACTTTACACGAAGCTAGGGGGAGTAACGAAGCAGGTCTGTTTTTATTCAAATGACTTTAACATGAGTGAAGACAATGAAAAACCATATCTATTTTTCATGGTCAAACAACAAAAACACAACAACTTCTAAAGTGTTTAATAGACAGCGATAAAGCATTCTAGGGTAGTCAGGCATTTGCAACAAGGAAAGTGAAATACTAAACTGTTTTTTATTCCACCCTTCGTCTCGGTAGTTGACGTTACTAACGATTTAGATAAATAACAACAAAGAAATCGCAGCTTAACACATTGAAAGTATAATGCGAGTTTCCTTCTTAAAAATAATCCTAACGATGATTTACTTGATTATTTCAATGAAGTAAAGGAGTTAACATAATGATTATAGTGATAGTAAAAAACCATATAAACGAAGCTAGAAAATATTTTACTATTAACATAATCCTGTTCAGAGAAAACTCCTTTGAGTGACTATTTTATCCTAGAGGTCGACCAAGAAGTCATGGAAATGAGAGGAGTGCGCTAGTGTCGTCATGTATGGTCAGTTTTTAATAAAATAGACCATTGTCAAAAAACACAGTGTTGTTCTTCTGTTATTAATAATTTTATTTTTGATAACTTCTATACTTTTTGCAACAGGCAACACTATACCTGATAAGAAATCACCAATAATATACGATAATATCTTTATATTATTATTTATTGATTATTCATAATAATATTCTTTAAATCTAAATCGATTTTCTTCTTTCTTAATCAATTTTTCTCTTCCTCTTTATATTTCTGAGTTTGATGTGTTACTTTTTTATTTCTGAATTTTAGTTGTTACTTTTTTGTGAATTATTTTTTTACTATTACCTCTCTCGGCTTGTTTTTGGCGTTTCTCTTTAGTAAATTAAATTTCCTGGTATTAATAAAAACATGGATAATAACACGAATTCAAAATTAGGAAGAAAGACTCTTGACAGTCAAGGACGTGAAATAGTTAACAATGTGTATTTGTATTTTAAACACAACAACATTGGCGGGAGTGGCAGTTCAACAACAGAAGTACCTATCCATACAGATATTAATTGTCATGGAGAGCAATCATTTTTATAATAACAAATACATATAATAAGTTAATATTATTAAGTTACATATTATAATAAGTTTGTTCCAACCCCGTTATTTGTAGCGTCGTTTGCATTTGCATCATCCCGTGGATTTGTGGATCGTACACAAATCGTTTAGGATAGTTGTGACTATAATTCGTATTGTATAAAAACAAACAAAACAGGAAACCTAACAGATTGGAAACCTTCTTGTTGTTGTTATTCGTGAGATTTGACATAACTGCGCATGTCATACAAACTAGAAATGGGTATTGTCTTAGCACCTGACTGTACTGACTTCGGCACTACTCGGAAGTTCCGATTTTAAACGAAGTTAAGCTTTCCGTTTCTCCCGTGTTCATGACTTCTTGGCCGACCTCTAGTGGAATCTGAGCAACGACACCTCAGGCTTAGTAATGTGTATTATCATCCTAATATCATTGTAAACTTCTTAAATCATAAATCTAAGTAATGTTCTTTTATCTACGATTGATACGAAATATAAACATTGTATCTCTGTTTAGATGCGTAGAAAGTGATTCTTTACGTACTTGTATTCATTGCGTATGCGCGTCTTATAGTTCTGAAGAGTTCCTCTTCTTTACCACCCTAGGGCAGTAAAAAAGAGGAATTCTTCAGCTTTACGCACGATTAGCGCGTTTGTTTACATTTAACAAAACTAATTTGCTGATCTTTTATTAAAGTAACTGCTTATATAGAGTTTTTAGTGAAAAACAATGAGTGAATCAAGTGACTTTGACGAAAATGTGGAGAATAATAATCATCCAGAAATAATTAATTCGGCAAAAAATACAACTCAAGAATTAATGCCATCTTTATCAAGAGAGAGATACGAACTTACATACAGCAAGTTTATTTTTTTCTGTATTTATTATTAAAATCTTACAATCGTAGATAAAGTACGGTACGCAACTCGTGCGAAAACGTCATTTTGCATTGCTCGTGTGGTTTTACTACCCTCGCTGTCGCTCGGGTGCAAACTCCACACTCGCATGCAAAATGCTACTTTCCGCACTCGACGCGTAATGTACTATTACTGTAATAATCAAAGTAATAATAAAGTCACTTGATTCACTCATTGTTTTTCACTAAAAACTCGATATAAACAGTTACTTTAATAAAAGAACAGCAAATTAGTTTTGATAAATGTAAACAAAATCGCTAATCGTGCGTAAAGCTGAAGAATTCCTTTTTTTTTACCGCCCTAGGGTTGTAAAGAAGAGGAATTATTCAGAACTATGAGACGCGCATGCGTAATGAATAACGTAAAGAATCACTTTCTACGCATCTAAACAAAGATATAATGTTTATATTTCGTATCAACTATCAATCGTAGATAAAATATGTTAATAAACATGTATTAATTACTTATAATCATTAAAATACCTAATTAAATACAAAACTATTCCTATTAAATTGATGTATAAACAATTTAAACACTATTTCAATGTTACATAATACCTAAAAAGCAAAAATAACTGTTTATAACCTTAACCACTAAAGTTAACCTCTTTAAAATGAATGTCTTTCTAACATCATTTAATTTTAACAGATTAGTACGGTTGTTTTTTATTATATCCTCTATGTAACGTTCTTTCACAATATTCACATTAACAATTCTAATATATGTACTAGCACAAGAGAAGGAGTTAGTTTGGTTATACTCTTCTTAAGAGATAAACTTCGTTGGTAGGTGTAACCAAAACAGTCTGAATTCCTCGCGCCCTATCGTATATACTTTATTGATTTTATGCTTTTACAACCTATAATTTATTAATCTTTCCCCGTTATTAAACTATAGAAATTATTTTGATTTTTTGCATGAATTAAAGTATCAATTTAGCAAAATTGAAAAGCACAGGGTTAAAATTAATCTGGAGGTATCTGCGGGCTACTTTTTCTAAACCATCCAAATTTCATAAAAATCAGAAAAGTGCATTTGAAGATATAGATGTAAATAAATGTATGTTTGTGCGCATGTAGAAGAGAAACAAATAGGCGCAGAAGGTTAAATTTTTATAAGGGCTAATATATGAACGGACAAGTATATTTTTTCTTAGATTACAGCATCAAGTACAGCGAAATTGTCTAACGTACAATTTCGGAGAGGGTTGGAAACAGCCTAAAAAAATATGTATAAATTATATTGCTTCTTTCTTCTGCCACACCATTCTACATCTTTTACGGCATTAACATTATGTGTATAATGCAGAAACACACACACACACATATTTATGTATTGGTTTGAATACCAAATTTACGTGTTTTTATAATGCGAGCCTTCCTAACACCCCCGTCACCTCCACCCGTTTGAAATGTGTGAATCCATTTCTAAGGCATGTTATCGGGTAGGAGCAGACCCACACCTTATAAACCTGATAATGTTTGTATTTATTGGTTCGGAAATAAAGAGTAGGATAAAAAGAAGTCGCAGTGAGAAGTCAGGTTTTAAGGAGTTTTAGTATTCCTCGTCTTTTAACGTTTTAACACCAGGAAATATTTATTATTATTACATATAAGCTTAACATTATATATAATATAGCCGAGTCCAGTGTAAGTGTAAGCTCAAGATATTATTATTTCTTATCTTAATAACAAATAGATTTTTATTACCAAAACCATGACAAATGAAATCGTTGAGTAAAAGACCATGATTGAAGTTAGTACTAAAATCCCTTAAGAAACACCTCTTCATATAGATAAAAATGCTAAGAGTAAAATTAACATAGTAATCCAAGAAAAAAAACGATACACTAGTGAATATTTATTTAAAAAAAAAGAGCCAGTTAAAATAAAAAATACGTGTGAGGCTCTCACACATTAGAAGTGAAACTCAAGTTCTAGAGTGCATTGCTCTCTTTCATTTTTTGATGAATTTATTGTTTCAGGATTAAGAAATGGTTATGGGAAATTTAATGGAAAAAAAAATATTGCTAAGCTAAGGCAACCACATTTATTCCAATAAAAAAAAATATGTGTAAGGCTCTCACGCATTAGAAGTGAAACTTAAGTTCTAGAATGCATTGCTGTCTTTAATTTTTTGATGAATTTATTATTTCAGGATTAAGAAATGGTTATGGGAAATTTAATTGAAAAAAAAAAAATATATATTAGTAAGCTAAGGCAACCACATTTATTCCAATATAAATAAATGTTTGTTTTGATTTGCTGGTCTTTAAATAGATATAATACAATTAATCAGTAAAAATGTTACACTTGGACGAGTCTCGAATCGCAAACTTCGTTACACGATTTCACTATATGAAAAAATTCACTCTATCGCCGCCAAAGAAGTTTCACTTCAAAAGCCCACGAACAAGACTAGGAACTAATACTTACGACAAGGACCATTACTCACGACTAGGAAAGTCTAGTTACTAGAGTAAGTAAAGTAACCTATCTTCTCCTCAGGAAGATAAAAAAAAAAAACTAAAGAAATACCACTGTATATAAATAAGAAACTTGTCTAGGAACAAAGTTTACATAATAGAGTGAGTAGCAGAATTCTGAAACTATAAAACAGCTGACAATGTACTACCCCGTATTACACTTCCTCCTAGTTACGGTAATAAAACTACTAGGTGGTTATCTTAAGGTTATCCAGTGGTATCTTTATTTGCCTAGTTGGTCCCACCTACTACCCGCCAAAATCTCGAGCTTTCATTGGTTCCCCTCTCGTTTTTTTTTCGATTTTCCCGCGCTGTCAGAATTACAAAGTATAATGGCATGAGTATATAGGTGGTTCTCAGACTACAGGCAATTTTAATGTCCACACTCTTCAAATTGCACATAGTGCTATAATTTTATTTTATTTTTTAGATAAATTATTTCTACCATAAATATGCAAGTTAAAATTAAATGTAAATATGCTTTAACAACGTTTTTAATAATATTCGGCTATAAAAATATGTTAAGAAGTGGTAAAACTGTAATAACCATGGATGTCCAGAAATAGGATTTTAACATTTTTTTGTTAATATATTTACCTTAAATAAGTCTATGGATAAAATTTATAAATACATGCATTCAATACTAGTGAATAGTTAATAAAACGCAATATTTATTTAAAAAAAAAATATTGTATTAATTTCCAGAGCATTTTGACTTGTGTCCTTTTGTTATTTGTCATTACCATGCTCAAAATAAAAACAAATAGTAGAGAAATTTAGTGTAAGGAATATTTTTTTTCTCCCTCATCGAAAGACTTTTGGCATGCCTGCTGATAATAAAAGGCAGTGAGTTTCATGTTATTCAATGTCGGTCTGCTTCTACCATCAAAAGAAATCACGCGTTCTGGTATGTACCTTTTTAATTGAAATTACCATGGTTGTTTATAACACAGGTATTGTTTGTGAACGATTTTGTTCCTGCGATTTATTAGCATAATACTGCCTGTTTACATTATGTCAACAATATATTTTATAAAGACATTTTTAAAGTAAATAATTTATTTACAATTTTGAAATGTAATTACCATGTCTTCAAATAGTTGTAATTACCGTGGGTCTTATTCATTTTTAAAAACCACGGTAGTTACAGTTTTACCACTTCTTAACATATTTTTATAGCCAAATATTATTAAAAACGTTGTTAAAGCATATTTACATTTAATTTTAACTTGCATATTTATGGTAGAAATAATTCATCTAAAAAATAAAATAAAATTATAGCACTATGTGCAATTTGAAGAGTGTGGACATTAAAATTGCCTGTAGTCTGAGAACCACCCATATTAGTGATAGAATTATGTATGCTTTTCGTAGAAAAGAATATAGAAGTAAAACCTTAGATTAAAATTAAGCAAAAAAAGAAACAAAAAAAATAAAGCATTCTGTTTTTTCTCCCCTAGTCTTAAGTTTATAAGTTATTCACACGTTTTGTTCCTTTTTACTTTTTTCCTCCACCTTTAATACTTTTTAAACTTAAGATATGGCTTGAGTACGGTTCAGAAGGCTTAACTTAAAGAGCGAGCGAGGGGTAGCTTGTGCCAGTAGAAGATTATTCAAAGCTTTCCTTGAGTGAAATTACTCGTAGTAGAGGCAAATATGTAGGATAGGGGAGGGGCGGAGAAATGGAAACCATGAAAATTGGTGCTATGAATGAAATTTACATGTGAAAGGAGTTTTAACCATCTCCCTCTCCTCGTGCTTATCCTATATTTTCATGATTTTTTCACCGTTTTCTTTTCTTCTTGGAAAACCATAGTTATCACTAGAAATTAATGGCTGTCTTAAGCATGCATCTTGTTTTTAAGTCTATAAAGGCAACATATAATCTTCATCTTCGAATAATTATTTAGTGATATTATCCGAAAATTAAAGAAAACAAAAATTTGGCAGAAAACTCAAAAACATTAGATTAAATAATTTCAAGATAAAAAGAACTTTTTATATACTACGTTTTTAAATTTTCTGTTGAATCGTATGTAATGTTGATAATATAATTGTTATTGTTATATAATATATAATGTTAGTGAAAAAAAAAAATAGTTCCGAATTTATTTACTTCACATAAATGACAACCATCTAGAGAGCTGATCTTAAACCTACAAAAGGACATATCTTTGTACAACGGATCTCCCCAACACCAAATCTAAACCGTGCCATCGATATATTTAAAATAATATAAATAATATAATCGATATATTTCCTGTTTTGCTGTCATTCAATGTTTATCTATCACAAATTTGAGACCCGTCAAAATGAAGATTGCATAAATATGGGATATGTCAAAACAAATAAAATAACTTGCGGATTTTTTCCGAACTAACTTTCCGTACAGCAAAATTTGCTGGAAACCAATTAAATTCTGCTGAAAGATGGCTAAAAGTATTAAAATAATGCATTGTCATCGTGTTCTGAGCTATGCTAAAAGTTTCAAATGTGTATCTATTCGGGAAGTTAGTTAGAAATCGATTGCCAGATTTGTACCGGACAAACAAACAAACAAACAAGAAGGCAAGCTAATAAAAAAGTAGTAAAAAAAGTTCCACAATAGTAAAGATTGGCCGATTTTATGACATTCTTTTAAATTGGAATTTCCAAACAATCTTTGGCTTGACAGCCTTAAGAAAGGTTCAGGCAGACCAGGCGGATCTCTATACTACCTGTCACATCGTCAGTGTGACGGCATCTATCAACTGCACCTTTGACTCAAGTCAGATTGCACATATCCCAGGTACTTCTTTCTTTCTCTTCTCTCGGTAAACAATATTTTTGATCTCATGATCCGCAACTCTCCGTTATCACAGACCACTCTAAACATCTTCCGCACAACCATTCTGTGTAATATTTATTGACGATTGTATTCGCATTATCTTCATAACTTGAAACCAATAGAAGAAGAAGATTCAAATCAGTTTAACCAAACTGATCCCTAACATTCATCGGTTTGTATCGGACGAAGTTGAGAAAAGCAAGATAAAAAAAATGATCGGGGGAGAAAAACTTTTGATACGGATAAGGCTGAGAAAAAAACTTTACAAAGCTCTGATAGTAATGATAAGAAACTGTGTTGTAGGGGAGAAACGGGTCTAGAAAGAAGGGCTGCTCATGGACGAAAATATCCCCTGTAGAAGGAAAAAAGAAAAGTGGGGGAAATGGATGATGGTTCTTCTGATTCTAGGGATATTGGAAAACCATGATACGGCAAACATCTAAAAGCTCTAAACTCAAAGATTTCATAGTGGGACGTAAAAACGAATGAAAACATTTTATCTTTAATTTTATCAATTCCTTTAACTTTTTTGCTTCCAAGCTTCCTTCGGTAAGCGGAAGCTATGTAATTGTTCTAAAGAAGGAAAATTTGTTGTTTCCAATTTCAAAAATTTCTAGGACAGAAATCCGTTGCAAACATCAAGGATTCGTGATTCGTGAAAAATTCTCGGTTTATGCTCTCTGCCGGACTGTACACAATTTTTACGAACCAACATATTATTATGTACCGTAAAAAACTAATCGTCCGATTTTAAAGAAATCCAATGTCCAAGTCATAATTTGTCCCATAAAGTTTCAATCTTCTGCACTCATTGGTTTCTCTCACATGGAGACAATTTTGTTTTCTTATTCTTAAGTTGACTGCACTCAATGGTTCAACTGATGCGGTGTGAGTCGTGAGTCCAGAAGTGTAATGGGAACGAGGAAACTGAGCTGTGTCAATTTTTGTCCCTACTACTATTTGTTATCGTGAAAATTATTTGTTAAAGTAAGCCATTATTCCCTGAGCGAAAAAGTTGGTTCTTGAGGCGAAGCCAAAGGAACCATGGTCCCTAAATCCTTAGGCAAAGGCGAGGGAATTAGACTTCTCAATTCCCGAGGCGCAGCCAAGGGAGATAATTATGTTGGACAATATGTTGCAGTTGATACGTGCGATGAAGTGAAGGCCTGATCCTCCACACTAACTTCTATCCTTATTGATTTCATCAGTACAAAGCCTTCCTCGTTTTAATTTTAACACAAAACTTTCTCTGGCAATAAACTCAGAATCTACTTCCTCCAAAGAAAAAAAATAGTTTTACGAAAAATATCGGTTTCCTTTAATATGCACCTTGCCTGAGCGTCAGTAACAGATTTAGTTGTTCCTTTCACTACATAATGCTCAGGTTAATTTTCGTTGTAGAGCGCAACCCGGCCATGAGTTCGCGCGAGACGCTCGTGTAAACGTGAGCTTCAAACTAAAAATTGTAATTTTAGGACGCCAAAAGATTCTAAATTCATCTATTCGACGAGACAAAACATGTTTTGCAAAAACATTTTTTCAGTGACATTAACAGCGAAACTGTTGCCGGTTTATAATCTATGTTCTAACATTAAGATAACTCAATACATATACAATAAACACATCGGATTCTCTCACACGACTACAACGAGTTAATATATTTATACTTTGAGATTTAACAAAAACAACAATAACGTTTCTATGGAAACTTGTGTAATTAAACCATTGCAAATAAAATATTGTAACAGAAACCACTATGAAGTGATAAAACTATTAAAGAGGACTAAAACTTTTAAAATAGAGAAAATGTTTTCAGCACTATCTTTTTCGTTCTATTACATCGATTTTAATAAAACCCCAAATAAATCATCTAATGTACTAATGAAAAATGCATGTGAAATTTCAACGATACAAGCAGAATTATTTTTTGGAGTGAAGTAATTCATGCAAAACCCGGACATCTCCTTTTCAACCATTATTAAAAGGAGATGTTCGGGTTTTGCAAGTTAGTAAAAAGGGATGGGAAGGCACCCCGGGTGCCACACTACACGACTCTGTATTCCAATCATACTCTTTATGATAAACTATATTCGTAATATTGAATATTTATTGGATTATACTCGCATCAATGATAGAGCCTAGATATTGTAAACTAATTTAATTGAGTAGATGATTAATTAATATAATGAGTGAGTGTGTGTAAGCAGTAATTAAGTGTATACATGTAAATACGTCAACATAGTAATTAATTGGTTCCTAATCAGCATAGAATCAGTTCAGAGTGAAACAACACATATATACGGCAGACCGGTTAGCACCAAGTTGTTATGATTAGATAAACTCAGTAAAGTTCGTACTGCTCAATCCAAAAGAAAAAACCGTGGTGTGGCGGGATACCCGGTAAGGACCAAGTTTCTTACGCTTTTCATTAAAAAAATAATTATAAAATCACTCTACTAAGTATGCAGAGTTAAGGCAAAATTAAAAAATAGACTGCCAATTGGTGTGGCACGTAGCTTCCTCGCATCCTAACCACGTACTTTTATGCTTTTACAAGTCATTATTGTCAAATTGGTTTAATAGTTTCCCCCGTTTTTTTTAATCTGTCAAAATTGTTTAGATTTTTAACACGAATTAAAGTATCAATTTAGCAAAAGTTAAAGAGCGTAGATGATTCAAATTAATCTGGGGCTATCTGCGGGTTACTTTCGATAAACTATAAAAGTTTCATTCAAATCAGATAGTACTTTTGAAGCTATAGGTGTAAACAAATGTATGTTTGTGCGCATGTGGAAGAGAAACAAATAGGCGCAGAAGGTTGAAACTTATATGGGACCAACAATGGGCTAATTATGACCAACCACCCAAATTTCATTATAATTGAACGTGTAGTTTTTAAGATATGTTGGTTTGCAAAAATTGAACGACAGATCGACAGACCGACAGACAGACCGACAGACAGACACGGAACCAAAAATGTTCCCTGATATCTGAAAAGGATTTCTGTCTTGGAATTTTTGAAATCGGAGACGTAAAAATTTTTCGTTCAGCAGAACGATCACATAGCTTCCGTTACCTTCGGTAAGCTCGGAAGCAAAAGTTTGTTTTTAATTATTTATTAATTTATAACTATACACAATAATGATTAAAAAAATAAATATGTATTGAATATTGAGAAAATATAATCATGATGAGTAGATAGTTAAAGAGTATGGTTGTAATAGAGAGTCTAGTAGTGGGGGAGCCAAATTGCATTCTCATTATCCACCACTACACTACACGCTCCGGACTTCTTCTTTTCAACAACTATAGAAATAATAATATTTATTTGCACCAAAAAAAAAAAAAAAAAAAAAAAAAAAAAAAAAAAAAAAAAAACTTCTGCTTGTTAATCAAAAAATAAAGTAATTAATCAAAAAATATTTTGATTAATTTATCCCTTAATAGCAATGCAGAAGAGTTAAAAATATTAAAAAACTGATGGCGGTGTAAATTCCGCCACGCGAGATGGTGGTGGTGTAAAAACCGCAACGCGAGTGTTCTTGTATGTACAAAAGGCGCGAGCGCTCGAAGGTTAATTTCTTGAGCATTCATTTGATTCAGTACCTTGCAATTAGTATACCTAGAAGTATAATAATTTGATTCTTTGAATTGTATATAACCCATTAATCTTCTTTGTTTGGAAGATAGAAACAAGTATAAATTGTGTTTTTTTGAGCACAGTTAAAATATGGCGGCAGGACATTTCATCAGAAGCAATATCGGTTACAATGGGAGTAATATGTCATTTTTGAAAATAATTAAAAATAGATTTGGTGGAAAAGGGCAGGAAAATGTCATTCTGACTTGCAGGTCATTCATTATAAAACTTTCAGAATAATTATTATAGTCCAGGAAATAGCGTGCAACAAAGTGTCTGACTAACATCAAGCTAGAATTTTGTATAAAAGTCAATCTTATAGCGACTTTTAAGAATATGTGGTCGGCTAAGTTCATCTGCGGGACATAGTTCTAAGTTCGCTTGGCAATAAGCGTTTGAAAAAAACAAACCGGCGGAGAGCGTCCATGTCACACCAATTATGGTGGACAATGTGCTTTTCATGATCCTGAGTACAGAATTAGTTAGTAGACCAAAAATCAAATCGATGTTATTTTCACACTTGACAGGTTAGTTTCAAATATTAAAATATTACTAAAAATCAACCTGGTCACCTGTCAAGGGACAAAGTAACATCAATTTGATTTTCGGTCTACTAACTAATTCTGTACATAGGATCATGAAAATCACATTGTCTCCCATAATTGGTGAGACTTGGCCGCTCTCCACCGGTTTGTTTTTTTCAAACGCCTATTGCCAAGCTATGTCCCGCAGACGAACTTAGCCGACCACATATTCTTAAAAGACGATAAAAGATTGACTTGTATACTAAATTCTAGCTTGATGTTAGTCAGACACTTTTTCTTTCTCTCCTGGACTATTAAAACATATTTACTCTAATTTAACATAAAGTTTGTAATTCGTAACTACACCAGGTCAAACATAACTGAACTTCTTCTAATACACGAAGTGTGTATTAAAACTCCAAGTTTAGAGGTGGCTCTCACTAAAAACTCGGAAAATACAAAGAAAAGAGTCGAAAACGGATCCGATTTTATAAATTAAAATACTCTCAGATATAGTGTATTTACTACAAATCGATATGTTTGTACATTGTAAAAACAAAAACCAAAAAAATGTAATTGATGCATCATATCAAAGACATTGTATATAATAATATATTCAATATTCAATTACATAATTTGTTTCTTTGATTTTTTTTAGTGTTTTTTTTTTATTTACTTATAAACTTTTATATTTCAAAGTAAGATAGTGAATAATTAGGATATAAAGTTTTCCTCTCATCATTTTTCCCAAGGAAAATTCTCGTTAAAATAGTTTCTTTTTACAAAGCGGAAAAAAGAAAAAATCATGGATATAAAATTTAGAAAAAAACCCGTTAATTGCTCCAAGAATAAATTTCAAGGAACTTGGCTTCAAGGAGGTAAAAAACGTTAGGAAAAGTAATGCATAATTTAAATTAATTCAACAGAAAGAGTCGAGAAAAAAGAAATATAAATTTTTAAAAATTAACGAAGACTAAGAATAAAAAAGAAAATCTTGAGTATGCTAATAAATAAAGTTTTTCTTACAGAAAACAGACTAAATCTGCGTCATTACTTCCTCGGCCTGGCTCACCAGGACATGTGGCAAGGCTGCATGAGATAGAAACCTCTTATCAGAACCTGAATCAACTTGATAATCAAGGATAAAACAAATCCACACAGATCTGCATAGTATGTAGGCACTTTCTTTGTAGCAAGCAACAGAAATATAGAAAAGATGATGTCCTTATAGCAACGAAGAGAAAGACTCGGAATACGTTGGCATTATAGCAAGAATACGTTGAAGAAATTGCTATAGCAGGGAATATAAAGCTACTGAAGACATTGTCTTTATAGGAAAATATTATTATCATTAGAGCAAGGAATATAAATACATATACAATAGTACATTACGCGTCGAGTGTGGAAAGTAGCATTTTGCATGCGAGTGTGGAGTTTGCACCCGAGCGACAGCGAGGGTAGTAAAACCACACGAGCAATGCAAAATGCCGTTTTCCCACGAGTTGCGTACCGTACTTTTTCTACGATTGTTAGATTTAAATAATAAATACAGAAAAAAATAAACTTGCTGTATGTAAGTTAGTATCTCTCTCTTGATAAAGATGGCAATAATTCTTGAGTTGTATTCTTTGCCGAATTAATTATTTCTGGAGGAGTATTATTCTCCACATTTTCGTCAAAGTCACTTGATTCATTCATTGTTTTTCACTAAAAACTCGATATAAACAGTTACTTTAATAAAAGAATAGCAAATTAGTTTTGTTAAATGTAAACAAACTCGCTAATCGTGCGTAAAGCTGAAGAATTCCTCTTCTTTACCACGCTAGCGCGGTAAAGGAGAGGAATTCTTCAGAACTATGAGACGCGCATGCGCAATGAATACAAGTACGTAAATAATCACTTTCTACGCATCTAAACAGAGATATAATGTTTATATTTCGTATCAATCGTAGATAAAAGATATTGTAATATAAGTAGATATCGAAATATAATGATACTCAAAGACAGTCATAAGGAATAGAATGATAATGAAGATATTGTGATTTTTTTTTACTTAAGCACCCCCCCCCCCCCAATTTATTTGCCCTAATAAATATTGACAAGGGCATATACATAATACAGAGAAATATATATATTCCTTGGTCTAAATTACTATTAACACAAAGGGACATTAAGTCCAATGTACCAAAGGGATGTCACACTTGTTTATATAAATGTGACCATATCCCACAGTCAAATTATCTATTAAGACAAATAACTATTAAATATACGCTAAGAAATTTGTAGAACTCGTTGTTCTACAAAACATTTTTTTCTTTATAAGATTGAATCTTACACTTGATAAGACTAGATTTAAAAATAGCGTAATTAAACTGCACCAGGAGTCTCAATGTCTTGGGGAGACAAACACACACCTTTAAAACTTTTGTAGGGCAGATTATTATTTAGAACTAAGGGGGGTGCATAAGTAAATGAGTGCCGACATGGTCATTATAAAAGGAATTGATAGCTAGTAAAGATATTACCCAACAAGATATGAGAAAATGAATAAGGCCTAGAAAATGATGAAAGCCTTGCCATTATCACAAGGACTTGAAAGATACTGAAGATAGTTACTATGGGAATGAATATCAATATAATGAAACGATTGTCATTATAGCAAGGAATATAAAGATTTTGAAGCCATTGTCACTAAAACAAGGAACACAAAAATGTGGTTATATAAAGCTTTGCGTGGGAAGTGCGGGATTTAGAGAGGTTCGCTAGAACATCTAAACCATCAACACCGTGCACTACAGGCGTGAGTATACACTCGGTCTTTTTAACTTCTAAAGTATTAGCTCTCCCAGAACCGTAGATTTTTTTTAAATATAAGCAGGCCTACAATAAGTTCAACATAAAATAATTACAAGATAAAAAGAACTGTCATAAATAATAAATTTAAAACCCGTCAAAATGAAGATAGTACATATGGGATACGTCAAAACAAATAAAATAACTCGCGGATTTTTTCCGAACTAACTTTCTATACAGAAAAATTTGCTGAAAACAAATTAAATTTTGCTGAAAGATGGCTAAAAGTAATAAAATAATGCATTGTTATCGTGTTCTGAGCTATTCTAAAAGTTTCAAATGTCTACCTATTCGGGAAGTTAGTTAAAAATCGATTGCAAGATTTGTACTGGACAAACAAACAAAGAAGAAAGCAAGCTAATAAAAACGTAGTAACTAGATTACGGCACAAGGTAAAACAGATTATAAATACTTACCTATTACTAATTTATCAAATTAAGATAACAGCAATATCTTCTCGAGTTATGCAAACAATATAATGTATTATTACATCATTAGATATGCGGTAATAGCAAAACAAATAGTTTGTACAATTACTTGAAGAATATTTACAACTAAATATGCACTTTTAGTGAAATTGTTAAGCTACCATCAGTAAGTTATCCATTACATGCTGTAAAAAGTCGATGTAAAATGAGTCGTATGTAAAGTTTAAAAAAATATGTGTTAGTAGAACAATCCTGATAGAAAGTTATAGAAAATTAGTAGAAGGTAATCTATGGTCTAAGTTCAACACCGTCTAAATCTAAAGTAATTGTCAAATTTTGGGCGTTCGGAGCAAACGTTAACAGTCAAACAGACGAAACAATCGTCCTTGTTGTCTAAAACGTAATTAGGATTAGGAATCGGGAGGACATTTTCAGATTAAAACGTATTTACCATAAAATCGTCTTTCAGAATGATCACAAGGTAAAATACCAATACTGCAAACATTCCTCAAAAACAGTCCAAAACCGCACAAAAGTGACTGGATCCCTTCTGATCCAAAAAAAAAATGGTAGAGTCCAGTACCGCACACTTTACATCACATAATTTATTGTTCATTCACATAAACAATAATACATAAATAAATAATAGCCTTATCAATGATGAAGCTGAAAATTTAGTATGTTAAATAAGTCAGTCTGTGAATGTGTTGGAATCTAAATAGTGTAAGTATTGTGTGGACGTGTGTAAATTGAAATGGAATTCACAATAGTTTTGTCAAATAGAGGAAACGATAGTTTGCTATATGAGAACTTAAAATATAGATATTTGAGGGCCTTAAAATCTGGTATATTAGTGTGTTAATAAACAGGTCAAGTGTGTGCAAATGTGTGCCCTCAGAAAAATATTTTTTTTAAGTCGCTATATTTTTAAAATATGTGGGTAGGTACAAGACACATACATGCCAAATTTCAAAGTGATCGGACGAAAGGTGTAGCCGTGAGAGCAGGCGACCGGACGGACGGACAGACACACGCAGGAAAATGTAAGGGTCCTTGGTTTTGCCTACGAACCCTAAAAAACAGTGTTATGTTACTATCTATACAGATTCTGACAAACAAAATATATTAAACACAACGGGCATACACCGACACAACTCTGAAAGCTTAAATCTACAATGCATTTTATGGACTTATTTATTTTACCCCTATTACAACAGGGTCAATATTCTTAGACTTAAAATTATTTAAGAAGTGCGGACGGTAGAAGTGTGCGGTTTTGGTTGCTTATAAATTGTTACCTGAGTCATATAATTTTTATACATGTTTTTATCTTGTGAATGGTTTACCTGAAGTGTGCGGAAATGGTCCTGTGCGGTTTCGGTATATAACCGATCACAATTCTTCTGCTACCCTTAAGCTTTGAAGCAAAATAAATTCTATGTTTCATGGATATTATATTGTTTAAAAGACTTCTTACTCGACCCAACTAGACAAGGTAGGGCTGAACCTGCTGTGGAAGAGAACCCAGATTAACTCCTCCCTCTTGTCTAACTCCATGAGAAAGAAACTGGCAAGCAAAAAACGTTTACGCTAACTGAACCGGGAAATCAATATAAGTATATCGAGGGTGTATTGGGCAAAAAGGAAAAGAGAGTCGCAGGAGGGGGGAACTACCTTCTTTGGCTAAGGAAAATAGAACTTTATCTCAGTTACCTTTATTTCCCTTGACGCTCACTCTACCCACACACACACACAACATATATATATATATATATATATATATATATATATATATATATATACCCTCTCCTATAACCCCGGAAGGGTGGTCGGTGAAGTGGAAAACCTTTGTACCGGAAAAGTAGCCCTAACATCTACCTATTCTCGGATTCCCGGGCTGGCGGGAGCTTCAACCACTTTTTTGGCGGCTTTGTCAGCTTTGGTTTCCAATTTTACTTCTTTCTCTTTTTCCATTTTCTTCCATAAAAATAGAGTTGGAATGGATAAAGGTTGAGTTCACTGTGGGATAAAAAAAAATTCCATTTCAGTGGTCACTGAATGTGACCACTTTATAAAGATTTTTTTTTTCAAATTGAGTTATTGCTTAGAATAAATTTCGTGGTTAGAAAATATTGAGTTAAGTTTTCTCAAGTGCATCTAGCATGAAAAATGTATAAAAACAATAGGATTTGTCATTAACTTTACTTATAAAATACCATTCATGCCAAAAAAAATTATTTTTATTGTGAAAGGTTCTACATCAAGGAAGTAGAAAACCTAAGCTGCAAATAAGAGATTTGGAAATATGTAAGTTAAAAATATCAATGATGTGAAGGTTAAGTTACATAATATATTAATATTAGATATATATGCTGTGAAAAAAGGGGTTTAAAGACATACTAAAATGATCACTAATACGATGGATAGTAAAGAAAAAGTAGACAAAAATACAAACCAAACATATTATGTAAGGAGAATAAAAACGTAATTTAGAATTCTAGAGGATATGGAAATAAGTTGCAGATCATCTATGTTTATTGGCCCTAAGGTGTGTGGTGTGAACATAAAAGTTAATCTGATAAATCAGGAAGTAGATGCTGGCTTTGCAGGACTGAAAATGAATGGGAAAAAAACAAGCAAAAAGGAAGTAAGGGTCAACAGGCACAAACTGCATCTGTATGAAGAAGAAAGAGATCGAAGAGGCCAAGTTATCAGAAAGTAACATTAGCAAAGCTGGAGAAGCTGATACAGTTAAACCTAGGCTGAAGTGGGCCTTCTGGACTACTAATTGTGGCTTATCTGGAGATCAAGTCAGTAAACTCCTTATAAAAATAAAACTCCAGATCTTAAAATATAATGAGAAATCTATCTAATAAATGGGTCTGAAACAAAATGCAAGTCTTCATAAACTAGTCACTAAGGAGAAAATCTTACGGATTAGTGGGCAGATGAATTATCAAAGAAGAGACTATGGCACAGAAAAAATCAACACCCAATCGATATATAAATCAGAAAGAGGACTGAAGAGAGAAGCAGGGCCAAAGACGTAATCGAAGGAATCCACAAGAGAAAAGAGTTAGTTGACCTCGTGACAGAAGGATAAGAACAGTGGACAGAGAGGCAAGAAGTGACATAGAACATAGTGGTCAGAGAGGCAAGAGTGACATAGAAGAGAGGAGAAGTGGCGAAGGACGCCCTTCAATGGTATCCACGAGTAACAAAGAGAGTTGGTAGACCCTGTATAACGGAGGAACGCCGTTGAGAGGGAGAGGCTAGAAGAGCTGGCAAGAGTGACATAGAAGAGAGGAGAAGTGGCGAAGGACGCCCTTCAATGGAATCCACGAGTAACAAAGAGAGTTGGTAGACCCTGTATAACGAAGGAGCGCCGTCGAGAGAGAGAGGCTGGAAGAGCTGGCAAGAGTGACATAGAAAAGGTCAGAAGTGGCGAAGGACGCCCTTCAATGGAATCCACGAGTAACAAAGAGAGTTGGTAGACCCTGTATAACGGAGGAGCGCCGTCGAGAGAGAGAGGCTAGAAGAGCTGGCAATACTCTGGGACTGGTGACAAAGCATTGCCAATAGTGGAGCGCCTTCGTGGGAGCCCTATGTTCGATTCATCTGAGGAATTACAGGACCTAGCCAAGAGTAGGTGTCATAGTATCAGATTAGGGTAATTGGGGAGTAAAATGTATGGCAGAAGAATAAGAAAATAATTTTGTGGAAGTAGGAATGATTGAAAATGTTATCTTATCACAAGATCGTGTGAGAAATAATTTCTCTTTGTCTTCGTAGTATGCTAAAAATAGCAATTACTACCAGAAGATGATCAAAGAAGAAACTATGCCGTATTAAGAAGCGAAAATAAATAAGGGGGGGGGGGGGGGGGGGGGGAATAGAATAGATTTTAGAAGGGGTAAGGAAATAGGTGGTGGTAAAATTGAGTGAAGCAAAGTCTGGGTTAATTAAAAAGCCAAGACACGACAGATATTTTCCTGTCTTGAACTCGGGGAAAGTTCAAAGTATCTCTTTTTCACTTGGGAAGAAACACAAACTTCTAAAATTCCTCCTTTCTTATTCCTCCCCCCTCGAAGAGACTTTACCCCCTGAAAAAGTAAAATGTCTAATTAATTACCCCCCTCTTTATAAAAGTAGAAAGAAAAACTTAAGTTTTTCACCCCTTTCAAAATACAAGACAAGACCTCTCTTAACTAACTTTATGACGAGACAATTTTTACTGAAAATTTTTCAAAATGGCAACGTTTCAAACCCCCAATGAAAAAACATTTTAACACAACTCAAAAAAATTAAGTCCAATCAAACTTGAAACTTTAACTTTTTCCAATAAAAATTTATTTTCTAATAAATGAAAATTAGAGGTCTAAAAGCAGACCTTTTAAGAGCAAATTAAAAAAATAGACTGCCAATTAATGTGGCATATAGTTTCCTCGAATCGTATCACGTACTTTGTAATAGTCATTATACAAGCCATTATAGTCTCATTTATTTAATTCTTTCCCCAGTTTTATAAATGTCAAAAATCTGCGGTCTACTTTCGACAAACCATTCAAATTTTACAAAAATCATGAGTACTTTTGAAAATATTGGTTTAAATAAATGTATGTTTGTGCGCATGTTGAAGAGAAACAAATGTGTGCAGAAGGTTGAAACTTATATGGGACCAACAATGGGCTAATTAAATTGCATTAAAATCGGATGTGTAGTCTTTAAGGTATGTTGCTTTGCAAAAATTGAGCGACAGACAGATAGACCGACACGGAACCAAAAATGTTCCCTAATGTCTGAAACTGATTTCTCTCCGTCAATCTTGGAATTTTCCTAGAATTTGGAAAAATAGAAGTCATCAAATATTTTCATTCTTCAGAACGATCACATAACTTCCGTTATGTGATTTCCGATTCCGTTTTTTGTTTCTTCCGAGGTTAATTTGCAACCGTGCACACATAGGTAGAGGCATTTGTAGCTGGTCAAATTGAGATGCCCGCTAAGCGCTCATCCGCTGTCTCTTTGCCAGCAACGCATACATTACTAGGGATCCACTGGTACACAATATCCTTCCCTTGCTTTAAATCAGATCACTGACAGCCTTTTTTGTGGCTAACAGACGTCTGCTGTCATAAGTATAGATATTCCCACAGAGACGGCCGCTTGGGAGTCTATAAGGAATATTACACGGATTTTTCTTAGTTGTTCTCGGATAAGTTCGGTAGCCTCCATAACAGCTAAGACTTCGACGTCAACGTTTGAAGCGTTAATGCCAGCAGAGTAACCGGCCGATTCGAAATTCACAAGAAAAGATTTCAGCGCCCCAGTTTGAAAATTCGGGTCAGTAGACTCCTCTCTCCTCTCATTCCTCCTCGGGATATAGCTGTGTTACTTGTTCCTAGGCTTGCTGCCTTAATTCCAAGGAAATTGCAGCGCTTTCGTTGACCTTGAGGTAAATGGTCAGTGAAATAAAAAATATATATTTGTATAAACAACAAATATACATAAACAATTAAATTTATATATGT
The DNA here is from genome assembly GCA_951217055.1 of Gerris lacustris. Lineage (NCBI taxonomy): Eukaryota > Metazoa > Arthropoda > Insecta > Hemiptera > Gerridae > Gerris > Gerris lacustris. The sequence goes on from OX578286.1 coordinate 20,471,593, forward strand.
TAATAATTTCAACAAAAGCTAATAACCATTTTAAAGGAAATCTACAAAAAAAACTTGCAAAGAGAAATGTGTGTGTTTAGGTTTGGGTAGTTTTTCTCTGTGTAACCGAGTAAGATAATAAGGAAAGTGTGTTAGGTTGAGGGCCGCGCTTTCCTTCGGCCCAAGAGGGCCCTTGGGGTGTTTTACTCCTGGGAAACCTCCGTGGTCCTTAGCCCTTGATAGCTTTCTTCTCCTGGAAACCTTTAGCAATAGGAAGAATTGTAAATTTTAGATCAACCTCTCAGTGTTAGAATGAAAGCTAAAACATATCAGGAAAAACTCTTTATCTTATTTTAACAAAACTTTCGATTCATATTAGAATATAATTTTTTTGACTTTTCATCAATGTTTTCATTATTTTAAGGATTATTCGTTGATTTCCTTTCAGAAAAATCATCTATAATTAGAGGTGTAGATGTGGGTCGTGATAGGTAATAAAAAGATTGTGGTTTAAATTTTACGAAAGGCTAATTTCGCCCCACTCCGTGGGCATAGACGTGCCTCAAACATCATTTTAACTTCATATAAATACAGTTCTGACAGGGGAAAAATAAAACTATACACAAGAAAACCCTATTTTAGAAATGAGATCAAATAAAATAATTAATGTTAAAAGAACCTACCGGTAAACGAAGGTTTGGTTACATGTTTAAAAAATTATTAGTCAAATTCATCTATATAATTAGACTCGTCTTAGACGGCACTCTCCTACTAAAACTCTAAACTAACAGGTTTAAAAGAACATAAAATATTTGAAAAAAGTAACAATTAACAATTAAAAACAATTATTAAAACAATTAAAAACAAAAACTATCACATAGAAGCTTGAGGTAACCTGAGTTTAACACATACTAATATGTACATAGATGTAAACATCTAACAGTGGAAACGTCTAAAATTCCTTTCTTTTTATTTTTTAATTACTATGAGCTGTTATTATTTTATCCGTAATCTATTATGAGTGTATTATTTTATGTATTATTATAATTTAATTTAAACGGAGAAATGTATATTAGGTTTGAAGCGGGAATGATGATTGATTAGACATTATGTGTGATTTTTTTATGTTTAGGGATAGCCGAGTAGAATTTATTAGTCTTTTGAATCTGCTTTATAGTTTATGGTGTTGTCTGTTAAGGCTATGTACGCGGCTTCAAGATATTTGATATTTTCTTTTAGATTCATTTATTTTTGTGTCTAATATTGTTATGTTATCTGGTCTACTTTATGATTATAGTTTTTTTATATGGACGGCCAGCGCAGTTTTGTCATTTTTAGCTCTTATGTCGTATATATGTTGTTTTAATCTGCTCTCTAGTTTTTGCATGGTTTCCCCAATATATACATGGTCGCAGTCTTTACATTTAATTTGATATATTACATTAGATCTTTGTAATTTTTCAGTTTATCTTATAATTTGTGGTGGAATGAGTTTTTTATTTTATTAACTGGTTTTAAAACAAAATTTAAGTCTATTGCAGTCGAAATCATTGAAGGTGTTTTGTATATTTTCTGAAAGGCCTTTTATGTATGTGAGGGATTTGTAGGTATTTAATATTATCTATTGGGTCCTTAGGGGTTGAATGAGCAGCAGAATCTATAAGGTTATATTCTTTAGATTTATTTATGAAGTAAAGTCGATCTGGTATAACATAAATTACAAAACTATTATACGACTCGGCATAATAATAGGTTTTCTTGTATTAAAGAAAACGACTTTGAATTAAATCGATATTCTCAAACGGAAAATCTGAATTAAATTCTTCTGATTGTTCAGTCTTCATATTCATATATTCAAATATCTACATTAAAAAAACAACAAAACTCTTGGCCTTAGCTTCGCATAAATAGTAGAGAGCCTTGAGAAAAAAAATACACACATATATATATATATATATATATATATATATATATATATAAGCGAAAAAGTGAACTGTTGCGGAAAATGTGTTCTCCTTTAAGTTATTCTTTTAGACTTTTCTAAATATGAAAAAAAAAAAAAATATATATATATATATATTTGGTAAAGATATTCTCTTAATGCAAAATAAAATGTATTTAAAGAAAACTTTTAAAATGTGAAAACTATTGTAAGGATTAGTCAAGCGTAAAGTTGTTTTTGCCTTCTTATATTTTATTCCTTGTCTTTTTGAAAATATTTAATTTTATCATAGAAGTAAAGCTCATACATATATACATATATATGCATATGTGTATATACGATTCAATCATATATATATGTCTGCATATCTACTATGTACATGGACTAGGAACAAAGTTTCCTTACTAGAGTGAGTAAACTAACATATCCTTCTCCTTAGAAAGATAAGAACAAAAATAATAAAACTCTACCCGTACCTATTTAAAAATATGTTAACATAATATACCAAGTAACAGGACTTAGTTAATAAAACTTGTTGAAGTGAAACTTGTGTAGACGCGGTAGAGTAATTTAGCTTGGGTGAAACGACATCGTGAAATCAAGTTTGCGTTTCAAGACTCGTCTAAGTGAAATATTTTTAAGTGAAATTGACGAAATTGCAAGTTTTTGTTTTGAGACTCTTCTGTGATAGATTTTTTTTATTAACTGTCGTTCTAAGTCGGCAGTAGATTTATCTGTAATAAATCTTTCAACTGGACGAGTCTCCAGTTGAACCGCCAACCCCTGACTCATTAATCCAACACGCAAACCACAACACCACGGGAGTAGTTGATTTACTCAATACATAGAATTGGCATATTAGCGTTATTATATACATTTTAATAATTAATATTATATAAATGTTGTTTTCTTGTTTTTTCTTCATTACGCTAACATTTTATGAAAATATTTTATTATTTGAAATTATGATTCTTTGAGAAGTTATTTGACTATGGCGGCATTGGAAACTCTTGTTTATAAATATGTATATTACGTATTTAATAAATGATTTATATAATATGCATTAAATCAAAACTAATAACAATCTTTTTTGTTTTCTCTATGGTGGAACCTCCGAATCCTCATTTCAATGAACATAGTATATAAGTGGAGCAATTTGATTTGATATACGAGTAAAATTGAGTTCCGTGCTTATTCTAGGAACTATTTAAATTCTGAATTATATATATATATATATATATATATATATATATATATATATATATATATGATATATTTATTAAAATAATACCATAATACATGTATACTATTATATTATATTAATATGTAGGAGGAGATAACATGAAATTAACTGTTTCTAGAACTTAAGTTTCACTTCTAATGCGTGAGAGTCTCACACATATTTTTTAAACCACGATTTAATCTTTACGGCATACCCGAAAAGATTATTAGTTTATTATATTTAACATTTTGAGTAAACATTTTTTATAAAAAACACAACTCGATTTAACGTATTTTTTTAAATTAGTTTTATTTAATGCAATATGTAAGCAGTTATGCATATATATTATCATTAGCCACGAAATTTTGAATCAGTTTTTTAAATATAGAATTATAATAAATACCCACTTAGTGTCTGAAAGTAGAGGAATCATTACCTGCAACAAATCAAAAAAAAAATAAAATAAAATAATATTACATAATTATAGTAATGAGGAACTCAATATAATGTGCAATAAAATAACGAATTCGTTAATAAATTAATTATAATTAAAAATAAGCTTGCATCAAAATAATACCTAAGTTTGATATTGGGAAACATACAGAAAAAATATATATTGAATTGAAGGCCATGCAATGTCCATTCAGACAGTATTCAACACAAAACATTAAATAGTATAGTTTCAAACTCACTGCATTTTTTGGTAATAGAATTCCCTAAATAAATTGGCAGTGCGTGAAGTCTCACGTAAAAAGGGTTTCGTTGGTGTTGTAAACATGAAATTAGTAGTTGGGGGGGGGGGGGGGGAATTTGGATGTTTTTGACAAAATGGCGTAGAAAATTAACGCTTTCCACAAGTGTTATATATTTTTGTAATCTACTCTTCAATACCTTTCACTTGATACCCCACTCAAAATTTTGAAAAAATATTTTTTTCCCCGTGACAGCAATTAGCCGCCATCTTGGATTCCCAGTTAATCCGACCAAGTTGCTATTCTTATTTTTTCTTTGGCCCATCAGACTGCACATTTTGCATATTTTTCTATATTTTTAGTATGAGCGGAAATACGATTTTAGGGGGGGGGGGGGGACACGCAAAATGTCTATGTTTTTTTGACAAAATGGCGCCGAAAATTGAACACTTTCCCTAAGTGATATATATATTTGTAATCTACTCTTTAATACCTTTCATTTGATTCCCCACTTAAAATTTTAAAAAAATATTTTTTTCGCATGACGTGAATTATCCGCCATTTTGGATTTGAACAGCTGATAATTTTTAGTTCGCTATATTTTTCTTGTGTGCGCGTCAAAACGATCTTTACTATTGGAAAGTTTCACGTTTTTATCTCTTTTTATTCAAAAGTTATTGGAACCGTACAGAGTGACAGACAGACAGACAGACAGACAGACACATGAACGAAACTATAAGGGTTTCTTTTTTTGGTTTTACTAACGAAACCCTAAAAACATCAACGGTGAAACGGCAAACAACAATGCGGCTAAATTACAATATAAAATCAAATGTAAATAGTTCTATGTAGTTAGTTAACAACTGTAATATTATTTTATATCCAATCTGAAGAAAATGAATTGAAGTAACAATCTTTGTGCGTTTCCTTAATTAACTAATTCATATAATGTGCTTGATATCTTAAGGTTTTGATTAAAATGAAGCCTGGTATTGATTCTAGAAGACAATTTATGTGTTAGATTCAATTAATCAAAGTTGTAGTGGACTTCGTGTCGTGCCGGCCAACAGATCGCACCTGAATTGGAAGTTCGAAGACTAAAGCACTCCGTCGAGTACTGGACCTGAAATTCGAGATGCAGCTACGTCAAAGCCCGAGGTGCTTTCGATTATTTACGATCCAAGTTATAAATCAGTTTATTGCATCGCCCGGTAGGTTTAAATCCTCTGGCATCGACAGGTATTACCGAAACCTCGGTCGGGCCGTTACGTGTAGAGAAACACACCTCGTAGTCAGTGG